>CM022487.1:9912874-10078424 GCA_011952105.1 Coreoperca whiteheadi | reverse complement strand
ACCACTACCCCACCGTCCTCCCAGCCCGCCCCCAACATCACATATAAAACTGATCCACGCCAAGGCGGTGGGGGGGGGGGGGGGGGGGGGGGGGGGTGGGTGTAATCACAAGACATAAGAAAAAGAACAGCATGCTTGCAAGAAAGTTCTCTCAGAAAAGAGTTACTAACAACAGCCCCAAACAAATTGCACTGAATAGTAGCAACAGTGAATGATAGGAAACTACACTTATTACTAGTTTGGGAAAATATTGCTACACCATCAACAAAAAAACTACTGAGGAAGTGTGAGCCAACGTAATTTGAAATTATCTGGTATTGAATGTGATATTCTAAATTATTCTGTTACAGCACTGGTGACACAGTGACACAGTTTTGTTTTAAAACTGTGGTAAGTCAACAATTATGGTCCTAACACATTTTAACTCCAAAACGGCGTTTTTACCTGACAGACTCGGAGAGTTGTGTGTTCTGCTGGTTGATCTCCTGCAGGTCCTTGTCTTTCTCCTGGGCGCCCTGCTCTCTTTTCCTTGCCTCGTCCTGCAGAGAGGCCCGGGCTCGTTCTAGCTGCTGCTCCAGGCTGGACACCTGCGGACAGACACAACGTCAGCATCCATCTTTATTTTCCTCATAAATGAAAACCAACATTTCATGCATATTTTTCTGTTCTATAGGAGTAAACTGGAGACCTGACCTACTACTCAAAACAATACAAAAAACAAAAAACATCCTCCCTGCAGGCAATCCGATCTCTTGCCTGTAACACAGATCAGACTCCAGGTTACGGATTCTGTACGACTCTGCTTGCTGAATGGAGACCATTGTGCTCTGTTTGTACGACCAGCTGCTAAAATGTGCTGGAGAATAAATGAAATCACAAGCTCAAACTGCGGTTTCCCTCAAGTGATGATGCAGATTTACCACAAGTTTGTGATATGTGCAGGGTGTATCAGTAAGTTTGCATATCTGCATGTTAGAGTACCCACACTTATGTTTATACGCTGCTCTTTATACAATCTTGGCAGGATGAAATGTGGAAATGGTTTATATTGAAGCTGAAATGGAACATTAAGAATGAGTAAACTCCATCACAGAGAAGATGGATTGTGAATGCCTCCTGATATGGGTCTCCTCTCAACAAATAAAGATGGCTTACTGGACAGCAAGGCAAGGCAGTTTTATTTATAAAGCATGTTTCACTCACACAGGCAGATTCAAGGTGCTGTCCAGAGAAGTTAAAACAACACAATAAAAAAGAGCAATATTAAAAAGACAAATCTACATCAAATAGAAATAGTAATAGTAATAATAATAATACACCAGGATAAGCGGTAGAAGATGGATGGATGGAATAATAATGCAATGATAATTAGGTCTTGGTTATAAAAACATTTAGTTCAAAGGCCAAGTGTGTAACATTTAGGATCTATTGGCAGAAATGGAATATAACCGTAGTTTCTCCTACACACTTGGAAGCGGAGGTTGATGCAAGCGGTATTCAGTTGGTTTTAATCAGCAACTTCACCACTAGATGCCACTAAATCCTATACACTGGACCTTTAAAAGCGAACAATAAGCTCTTCAGTCTGGGTTTAAAAACTGCAATGGCTGGGGCATTCCTAAGAACACCAGACAGTTGGTTCCAGCGCTGTGCTGCATAATGACTAAAAGCCAGTTCTCCTTGTTTAGATTTTGCCCTGGGCACCACTAGCAGTCTATTCCCCACTGATCTAAGAGGTCTCGCAGGGTTATATTGCTCAAGCATATCAGTCATATATTTATGGCCAACTCCATGTAGAGATTTAAAAATAAGTAATAAGACTTTAAAAATCAATTCTGTGGCTTACTGGCAACCAGTGTAGACATTTAAGAACTGGGGTGAAGAAGCCTTTGAGCCTTGAAGCCTTGGCTGTAAACCTAAAGAAAACACATCAATGACCACAGCAAAATATGTATAATTAATGGACAGGATAACTAAACAGACCAAACACTAATTATCCTCAATCAGTGCAAAAAAAAGTTTCTATTGCCCACTTCTGAACTTCCTTTTACACTAAAAATATTTCAAATATTAGACACGTAATTTCCACAAATTATATATTATATCTAACTACAAATGCCCTATAATACATAACTTTGATTATTAAAGGGAGAGTGAGTCAAGGCTGTTCAACATGTAACACTGTGTGTTCATGGCATCAACATTTCTTTATGTCTCTGATGGTCAGAGAAGAAACACCAGCTCTCCAAATCAAGGAGAAATTGCCCCAGGGCCTAGTTTGTGGTAACTGATTAACTGAAAATGTGTTTGGTAATACTGTATGCAGCACTGAGGTACAGAAATTACAGGAGCCAAAGAGCAACTTGCAGGTTTAATTTTTTACAATATACTTGACCTTCCTAAAAATGACCATTTGAAAAAAGTGAATGCAGAATTTTATGTTTTAAAAGACATAAGGGCAAAGATTCAGAGGAAAAAGTAACCTTATGAGCAATTCTCTTAAAAACGCTCACTTTTAAATAACAATACATCATATTACATAACAAAAGGGAGTCACTGTCCCCAGACACGTAGAAAGACATTTGTTAATTTCCAAATTGGGGTTATGTACAGCACTGTAAAATCTAGTGAGGATGATACTCCTTCCAGTATTAGACAACCAGTATTAGTTATGTTTGTACAGTATTGCGATGTGAGTGTTAGCTATCATTGGCTATCGTTAGCCGGTCACTTAGCAGGACACCTGTCGAGCTCTCAACTGATTCTCACACCACAACTCATATTCTCTCCTATAGGCGTTATTTCTTCTACTCCTTGTCTGTTCCTGTTCTCTTGGACACCTAACAGGCTCATAATTATAAGGCTGATTCGTAATTTGCGTATAAAATTCATATTCAACCTCTTCAGTGTTGAACCCAGCGTTGGGATCCATACTTCTTAATGATAAACTCACAACCACATGTATCTTTAATAATAAATACTCCTGGGTGATATCTGCTCTTGTTTATTATTTTGCTTTGGCAACAAAAGCTGTTTTATTTGCCAATAAAGGTCATTTAAACTGAATGGATGCAAAGTTAATGTTCTTTTTGTGCACCAAAATAACACAGCCTGTAAAGTTTTTCACAACATTATGGATTAAATAAAAACAATGGATTCCTGTTAGTGTCACTAAATATTATGGATACCTGAAAAAGACTCCATGGTGTTATATGTATTTTCGGATGGTATTTGAAAATGTTTTTTACTGTCTCTAACTTGCCTGTGTCTGCAGCTGGCTCTGACTCTCCTCCAGTTCAGAGATGTGAGCATTGCTCTCAGTCAGCATGGTCTGCTGCTGCTGGAGAGAAAGCTGCAACTGCAGGTTCTGCTCACTGGAGCTCTGACAAACCAGGCCGGCACTGTGGAGGTTCTCCTGCAGAGAGGTCACCTGAGGAGGGAGGAACAGGGGAGAAGTTCAGCCTGAGAAGTGGGCTTTACACAAACAATAGAGGATCAAAGATAGAAGTGCGTACAAATTCTCCTGCAAACTGAGACAGTCTCAATGTATGTAACACTGTACCTTGTCATTGTTCTTCTGCAGCTCACTCTCATAGTTCCTCTTCACCTCGTCCATTTGCTGCAGGTATACGTTCAGCTCGTCTCTACACGCCGACAAAGACGACTGTAGTTCACAGACCTGATGCACAGAAGTCATGGATGGTGCATACTTCATGAATTTTGCCAGAATTTTGTGCAGTTAAAACTAAGTTATTTGTGTTTGTCTGTGGTAACAAGGTCTTTGTACAAACCTTGGTGGCAGACTGAGCCGCCTGCTCTTTGAAACTCTGCAGCAAATCCTCGCTGTGTCTTACTTCAACCTGCTTCTGCTAAAATGTAATCAAAGTTGTCCATATATAAACAGTACAGTATATACACCTGGGGTTGAATTGTAGTTGTTTTTCCTTTAACTTAAGTCTGAAATGGCTCCTGTGCTTTACCAAGTGAAGGCAAAAAAGATGCACCAATATGGTCGCACATACTTGTCCTGGACAGCAAGACAAGTCCACACTAAGACATGTCCTGACCTGTGTGAGTTGGTCCACAGAGCTCTGCAGCAGGAGAGCTGCTTTTTGAGCCTCATCTCGCTCCCTCTGGAGTGAGTTCAGCTCCTGCTCCATCTCCAGCACCCGGGACTGAGCCTCCTCCACAGACAACTGCAACTGCGGGAGAGAAAAAATACTGTTACCTACTGCAGGTAATATCACTTTTACTGTTTTAAATAATATGGCCACAGCCAGTGCTGTTTTACTAACTCAGAGCACACATTTTCTCCAGCTCCTTCTACAACAGTCTCTAGGTGCAAATTAACTGAAATCATACTTGACTCAAATTTACTGTGTAGCTGATGATACGAAAGTTGGTTGAAAAGGATTTAAGTGAACTGAACAGCAGCAGAGGGGTGTGGCAGAATTACACTGTGGAGGTTCAGTGGAGAGAAATAGAGCAAGACAAACTTGTAGATCACCATTTCTATCCTGTGCTGTTGCTCTGTGAATTGTTGAGACTGAGATTTTTTACACTTCTCCAAAGACTGCTGGTACTCTCTTTGCTTTTTGGTCATCAGTGACTGGTAATGCTGAAGGGTGCTGGCTTTCTCCTGTAATTAGAAAAAGGGAAACATGAAATAAAAAGGATTCTATAAGAGGTGTAAATGGTGGATTTGTGGTACAGGCAGCAGCAAGCAAACAGAGAATACATTCAGAAAGTACAAATTATGACCCATGTCAGAAAGGGTTGTGAATCATGACCAAATCTCGTTAGCTCTTCAAGTCTGGAAGTAGCTTGATGATGTCATCAGGGACAAAATAAGAACCACGACAAAAACGTGAAAGAACAAACGTGTGTGCGTGTGTGTGTGTTGTACCAGTAGCTGATTCTCCAGCTCAGTGTTCCTCAGTGCAGCCTGACCATAGGCCGAGGTTTTCTCCTGTAACTGTTTCTCCAGCGAAGCCACACGTGCACTTTTTCTTTTCAACTGAAGTGAAACAAACAAACAGCTTTTAAGTGCAACAATCTGTAAGAACCAATGATTAGGTCTCATGCTTGGTAAAATATAATTCATACTGCACCAAAAACAAATTACAGTATACATGCTCACTTTTGATGGTTGAGAAACACCCACGAAACTTCTATATAAATTATCAGTTGAGTTCAAAGAAGGAATGTTAACCTACTTCAAGGAGAAAATCAGGTTATGTCCAGAAGTAAAAAAGACAAAGACAAAGAAAGAAAGAAAATTAAGAAAAGGTAATGACGGACGAGAAGATCAGAAAAGTGACCTCTTTCTCTGTGTCAGTGGCTTGGCTGACTTTGTCCAGCAGCTCCGTGTGGAGGCTCTGGTAGTGGGAGGCTCTCTGGGCCATGGAGCTCTGCAGGGAGGAGATCTCCTCCTGGGCTCTGCTCAGACGCTCCTGAAGCCGCTCGACCACGCTGTTCTGTTTTGTCTGGTCAGCCTCCATCAACTGCAGCACTCGCAGCAGCTGCTGGTAGCCTTCACCTGCAAGGAGTGAGTGACAGGGAAATAAAGGACAGGAATGCTTCTAGTTTTGACATCATATATTAGGAGAAAGTATATATTGTTCCTGCCCTCTAATGCCATTTTTCTACTTTGCTGTGTAACTAACTAAATTACCATGTTGTATGAAGTTTTTTTTAAGATATAAAAGATTTCTTTGAAATGCAGGTCCCAAACTTACTTTAGCCAGTTGGACCGAGACATCTACACACACACCGAAAGGGCAAAAAAGGATGCAGAATGAAGCTCTCATTCTAACTATATTAAGCATTTTCTTTTTATAATTTCTCCCTAAGAAAAAAAAAAAAAGAGATGGGAAGAAAACTAATTTTAATGTATAGATCAAATTAAAATTAATCTGCAGGAGAGGTAGAATCTTCAGATGTATCAAGACTTTTTGGGCAAACCTAAATAATAAAAAAAAAAGAAGCTCTGTTACTAGGCACAGATAACACAGGATGTAATGAAGCACACAAGAGGTTTGTCAGCACACCTGGCTTTAGCTTCAGTAGGTGTGCTGTTCCAGAATAGTCCACTGGGGGCAACATGCAGGGCTTGACACACAGCGGCCCCACACCACCCTGAAATTAATAAACACCATATGACAACAGTAAACATGTCAAGCCCTGCGCAAGATCAGTGATTTTGCAGCTTGTTCTGGACAGTTACTGTGGTACCAAAACCAGGTTTGGGCAAACACATAAACTGATGATATAACAATCCCTTAGATCAAACACTGTGGGAGACAAAATCATGTGACATGGCAAAACAAATGACAATCTGATTGTGTGTATATATATTCCCCGCGACCTCTCGTAGATGCAGCAGGGCCAGTAAGGCCTCCAGGCTGGCCAGCTCCACCTGGCTCTGCTGAGCCTCTCTGTGGCTCTGGGCTACCCTCTGCTCCTGGCTCTGGGTCAGAGTCTGCAGGTCTTCCAGCTCCTTGCGCAGAGAGGCCAGCTCGCTGCACTCCGCTCCCCGTTCCATAAGCTGCCGTTCCAGATGTAAAGCCTTTCGTCCGGCCTCTTCCAGCTGAGACTGGAGGCCAGTGGCTGCCGACTTGGCCTGCCTCACCTCCTCCTTCAGGTGGCTGGGAGGCAGACAAGGGGGAAGACCGAGGATTCAGTGTGTTAACCAGCAAATCAAAGCTATTTCTTCATAAAGATTTCATTGATAATGATAAATCAGAAATCCTCCAATTTATTTCTGTTTCTACATACAAATATCAAGAAAACCATGTACAGACAACAATGATATGAGACAATCAATGTCACGTGCTTACTTAATTGTTTGGCTCTGTTCTACCTTTCCTCTCTCCAGCACAGTGCACTTAATTTCCAACTCTTCTTTTTCTCTGTCACACTCAATAAGACTCTCTTTCAGTTTGCTTTCACTCTCCATCACCTTAAAAACACAAATGAAAACACATTCATGGCATCAACATGCCAATAAAGAGGAGTTATGAAACAAATTGATGAAAAAATAGATGTATACTTAAATAATTAAATTATTTAGGTTAATTCAATGTACCCTCTTAAGTTTAATGGAAATGGTAGCCTTATAATCTTTGAAGGCTTCTTTGAGTTGCTCTGCATTTTGAAGTGCTTGGTTCCTTTGTTGCTCAGCCCTGTAAGGGATCAGGTAGAACATAAGTTCTAAAACAATAATGTCATCACATTGTGAAGGTAATTTAGACATGGAATATCTGCTTGTGTTTCAACTTGAGGCCCAAGTCAAAATGAAATGAAATTGCGTGCGGACGCCAAGCCCAGATAAAGGCATCACCGTTTGCCCAGTGCTGTCTTGTTGTCCAGCTCTTCTCTGAGCGCGCTCAGCTCCTCAGTGAGAGTTGCCACCACAATGTCACTGTGAGCTGCTGCTTCCTGGCTACACTCTGTCCTCAGCTCTGCTGCCCTGGGAAACAGCCAAGGACGGGTTGTTAGGATATTAATTCTAGGTTCAACTAGAGATTAGTGTGACAGTGTCAAGAAAAAAGGGTAAAGGAAAAAGGCAAATCATTAAAAGCCACAATCAAGCCTTCCCCAGTAGGAGTACTGACAACAGCACATTACATAATCTTCACACCAATTAAGTATTCCAGTGTATATACATAAACATGCAATTGCCACATTACAATTACATAAATAATGACATACTTTAGTTCTTTGGCTTGAGCCTCCAGCTCTGCTTGAAGCTGACGAATCTGCTCACTCATCACTGCCCCATTGTTTTTAACCACAACCCATGGGCCTCTGAGGCCGACCTAAAAATAAAAACACGTAAAGTATATTTATCAAATACAGTTTCTGTTAGTTTATATTACAGGTTTTTTAAAATATTTATTTTCATTTTATTGTTGTGGCTTGACATTTCAAGTGAAAAAAAAAAATCTCTTTTGCCAACACCTCAACAAAACAGTGAAACAAAGAACACTGACATCACTCTATACTCATCTGCAACACAAAAAGATGACACACAAGATATAGCGCTTACAGTTTTTACAGCACCTTTATTCACGCACATCATCTGTGTAGGGATGATTGTCATACCTGCGACTTGAAGGTGGCCAATTCATACGGCATAGCATCAAGGTCATCACTGATGAGCTGCTCATCCTGCATGGTCAGACAGGCATTCTCCTGACGCACACAGCCCACCTTCTTCCTTGAAGAAACAGACTCCATCTCTACTGACCTGGCTTTGACTGAGGCAGACTGAACAGAAAGGTAGAACACAGCTGTGGATGAGAGGTGTGTTGGTGTTGAGGGTTGTAATCTACTATTTACCGTTTGGCTATGATGTTACCCTGGCCCTCTTTATCACCAAGCATCTTGCATGGAGGTTATCTATATTACATTTACAGCTTACTGTAAAACGGACCAGAGGTGGAAACATTAAAACTGATTTCCCTTTCCCTAACAAACATAGCTTGCTGTACAGACCACGTTTACATCCTTTAAAACTGACAAAATAATATCACCTCATTTGTTGATACTGGTGTATTTAACCTATGTAAATACACTCTGGGGCTAAACTGATGATCTACAGAGGTGGTTTGAGTGCACACATAAATGTTAATAATCTATCCACCAATGTTTTTGGGAGAATATATGTTCTCTACACATGCACCAATAACAATATGCAGCATGAGACAAGGAGATGTACACTATATCTGACTGGTTGTCTGTTAAATTTTTCACACACACACAATCTTGTCTCTCACCTGAGAGCTGGAGGACGGTGGGCTAAGACTACCAGCGACGGCACGTCTCTCAGCCGTCCCACTGAGAGGCCCCTTCTGACAAACACGGCTTGACCGGGATGGAGGAACATCAGGTGACTGCAGTTCTTGTAAGGTCAGGCGACCAGGGCTCTTCTGCTCACACTCAGCCCTGTCATCGCGTGCTTCTGACTGACTGCACTAGGTGTAACGTTACATAGAAATATAAGTGACGGAATTAAGCGATGAGGTCAAATACAGCATTTTACTAACTCTGCAGGTTTACTCTGTAGTATCTGTTAGGAGCAGTGTAGCTATCACCAGACTGCGTGTTCATGTCATGCAGTTACCTCACCTCAGTTTCTGTGCCACACTTTGCAGGCTAAGATCCGTCAATCGAAGCAGATTCCTCAAACTGAGCACATCTTCGGGTAACGTTACACTCTTCTCGTTCTCAAACATTAGACTAATGATACGTGACAGTTAGCTACATGTTACAATCAGCTAATCAACAACCTCTTGACTTTCTGAGGTTAGCTTTAAGTTGTTCAGTCAACATTTCCAACTTGTGCGAATGTCTGGAAAGGTAACTTACATAACATCGGCAACTAACTCATCAATACACCGTTACATTTTAAATATCTGTGGTTATGGCATGGCAAACTAGCTAGCATAGCTAACGTTACGCTCACTAAACGTAAACAAAGGCGCTCGCTGTATCAACAGGTGGCTAGCTATCGTTAATTAACGTTAGCGTTGCTTTAGGGCAAAAGCTACCAAACGACCGGACAGACAACGTTTACTTTCTGAATGAAATATTAATTTTTTAGTCCGGGCGCTATGAAATCACACAAATAGTTATGTATTTGGAACTTCTAGGTTACCCAGTGCAGATGCAGTAAAAGGCAAGGTAGCCAGAATATAACTTTAGTGTCCGCCCACATCCTAACAACGCGTTGTGTGATTGGATAAGACGAAGCTGTCTGTGAAGTGATTGGTGGTGAGGGTTGTCAATTACAGTGGCCGCGAACACTGGCGCGAGCACTGGGACTGTCAAATTTACACCGGTAGCTTTGGCTGAGGAAACTTTATTGGTAAAACATTAACAACAGGCAGCAATTAAACATCGAATACACAACACAACAGTTCAAAATATTGTCTTTTATTTATCATTTAACTAAACAGGTTCAGAAGTAACACGCCAGCCTATACAATGATGTATAAAAATGTAACAATAAGAATCTCAAGAGACAAAGCAGACGTTACATGGATGTTCTTTGGCTACAGAAGCCTGCTGGAAGCCAGTGGCAGCCACATGTAGGCTGAGACATTGGCTGAACAGAGGAGAGAAGATTCAAATGCACTGACTACATCTGCACAATGAAGAGGTATCAATGTCAAAAAGGTCTGTCCATTTTCTCAAAAAACATAAAATAAAGAGAGCCATACTAACTAATTTACCTCTTGCAATGACATACAGCATTATTAGTTTTCCAGTGATTGTTTTCGGACTCAGTTTAAACAAGCAAGTGTAGCAGTAGAAATAAGACTACAAATTAGTTTGCTCGTAGAAAAAAAGCTTACATGCATACATATGTTCAAAAGTAATGTGACAAACGGAGCACCTGATAAAAAAATACTGACCAACCAATGAATATAGGATGGGTTATAACTTCTATCAAAACCTCCTGTCAAGCTGCTAATGCTTGCCTATACAATACAGTGAAGTTTTGGGGCATATCCTGAGTGTGTAAACTACAAGTTGAACTTGACTGTAAAAGCAAAAATTCAAGTGCATATTTTAAGTTGATTTTTTGTTTGTTTGTCTTGGCACAAGTCACAAAAAAAAATAATGGCAGAGTCAAATAATCTAAATGCTGAAGCTCCCCTTTGTCAAGCCATATGGTCCAATTATATGACTGAACACCTTTATCCAGGACTAACTTGTATAGGCAGCACAAAAAAAAGCAGAACAATTCTGAACGCAAGGTCTACAACATTCATCTTGTGCAGCACTTTTTTATTTGAATAACTATCAAAGTAAAAACTACATAGGTCCTTAAATATTTCAAACTTAAGTCATTTTATCAATTTAAAAAAATGTTTTAAAGGTTACTCTAACTCTTGGGTTTGGCATTCTGAACATTTAAATGCTGAAATTACACGTCATTTTGGGATTTTTTATTTTTTTTTAAATCACACCTTTAAATTTAAACAGAGTCATGGGCGATAAAGTATTTAAATAACTTGCTGCCATGTAGGAGCTGAAAAGCTCAAATTATATATTCAAAATGACATGACGGACTAACGGATATCTGATATGTGTAATCCATAATTAAAAATAGATCAGAAGATCAGAGAAAACTGCCCTCCTGAAGAGGCATATGCGAAAGTACAAGTGGAAAAGGTAATAATGAATGTAGTATAATTCTATATAAAATGATATACATTTGCAGCAGCACATCTCTTTTGTTTTGAGTTCCTCCTGAACTGCTCACAAATGAGCACACTTTTCCAAAACACAAGGGAAGGATATGTCTGCCAAAGGCAACAAGAGGTACTCACAGCCGGGACTAGAGAAGGAGGGGACATGGTTGTAAAAGGGACACATATTTATTTACCAAATTTTCTAAGAAAATAAATGTTAACTAAACACGTTATTGTTCACTCATGCGTGCAATAGTGAAATGTATTAAAATTGGAACAAAACTGCCCCTCTTTCTCTAATCCTCCAAGATTCACCATTTAATGCCTGACCAACTACATTCTGTAAAAAAAACAAAACTTAGTTTCATACTTAACTGGTCTGGAAAAGCATATCACTGGATTAAGAATCAAGCACAATAACAATTCACTGAAGGCCTACTGGTGCAGTGCACTGATCAATGATTTGCCCCTGAATAACTGGGGAATCTGTAAACCTTCATAGCAGATAACGAAAGTTAAAAGCAGAATAACACAAATGTGGTATAATGACAATGCCTTGTTTTTATCAATGAATTGTAATATTCAAACATGAGGAAAATACATGCTTAAATGTGCTATGATCACCCTGGACTGCAATCAACCAGTAGGCTTTACAGTAAAGCTTAACAGGCAAAACTTGCTCCTGTCTAAACTAAACAAAGGCATATATCAATTAATGCTCTTAATACAGGCTGTGTATACATGTCCATAGCATAGCCATAAACCTCCTGTAGGCGCTGGTTAGAAATAAGAAGTGATGGTGACAATGACAAGTCTAGGAGGCAGTGACTCCTTCCCACTCCACCAGGTACTGCACCTTGCCATCGAGGGTGACCCGTCTTGCCAAGACTTTGTACTTTTCCCCGCAAGCCAGCCGCCCTGCTGCTCCAAAATAGCTGCTGATGGAGCTCTTGAGGTGGGAGAGCTGGCTGTTGGGGTCCATGCCGTGAACTATGTCTGTAGAGTGAAGCCCTGGGAGTGGGCTCATCACCTCTGTCGCTGAGGGGTTTGGGTCTGCATGGCTGGGAGCGGGGATCTCTGGGTTGGGGGGCTGCAGGGCCCGTCGTGGCCGCCCACGTTTCCTTTTTAAGGGTGGAGAGGAAACAGGCATGATGCAGGCTGTCGTGCGTGGCTTGCTGGAGCTACAGAGGCTGGAGAGTGTTCGATAGGAAAAGAGGAAGTAAAAAAACTGATTTTAATTCTGAGTGCAATAACAAAAACAAACTATACAGATGGGAATTACCAAAAACAAGACTAAGAGTCTCCAGCCATGCTAGTAGCTATGTGAGACTGTACTTAGGCACAGAGGTGCTTTGAGCTAAATGCTAACTCACAGTGACAATGCTAACATACTGAGGTCAAGCAGGTATAATGTTCACCAAATTCAAAATCTTAGTTTTGCATGTTAGCATGCTAACATTTGCTAATTAGCACTAAAAGTAAAACTGGGGATGGGAATTTCAATAGTCTTGCAGCTACGTAGTAACAAAGCATTGGACCAATTGAAATTATGACTTGATGGTGGCAGCAGAGAAAAACTCATCCTGAGGGGAACATGAATGTCTGTACTGTGGAGCGTAAAGGCAATCCATCGAAAAGCTGTTGAGATATTTCAGACCTACCGACAGATCAACACTCCCATCCATAGAGTCATAGATCATGTCAAAGTGAGAAAGGGGTACATTTTGCAGTTGCACAGCAGGCATACCTGGACTGTCTTGAAATGCTAGTTGAGGTAGTTTCTGTGGTGCTCAGGGCTCCTATTGATTCCACATCTGAGGACAGCAGAGACCTGCCACTCCTGGTGTTGTGGGGACGGTAAAATGAAAAAAAAGACGGGATGAAAAAATTATACACAAAGAAAAATGTTGCTGAAACCTACTATACATAGAACTGAAACAATTAGTCTATTAATCGATCAGTCAATTGAAAGAAAGTTAACCTGCAAAAATGTATCGTTTTAGACGATAATCAAGCAAAAATGCTCAAAATTCTCTGGTTCCAGCTTCTCAAATGTGAGGATGTGGTGCTTTTCTCTTTGTTATATCCTAGATTGAACATCTTTCAGTTTTAGACTCTTGGTTGGATAAAAGAAGCACTTTGAAGACATCACCCTGAGCTCACTATTTGTTCATGTTTTTTACTCTATAGATTAATCAAAAAATTAAAATAGTTGTTAGTTTTAGCCCTAACAGTACGGTAGCTTCTGCACCACAATTGCTCACTTACTTGATAGAGGTTAAGTGATCCAATGTGTGGGGCTCTAGTGGTAGAGGCTTTCTTATTTCCTGTCAAAAGACAAGAAAAAATATTGCATTTTCTCAGTGGGTTTCCTTTTGATCTAACAGTTTCTCAAGATCCCCAGCAAAACGTTACAGTTTGAGAGCTCAGACGTATACAGAATAATGACAAAATACTGACTCCTCTCAACAAGTATGTACACACCCGGCTCACGCCCACTAGACAGAGAGACCCCACCCCCACCACACACACACACACACACACACACCTGGGATAAGAGTTCACTGGAGCGTTGTGGTTTAGCCAGAGTCTTCAGAGAATGTGCTCCTTGCTTCCTCTTTTTCTTCTTCTCTGTGCCATTGGTTAAAGGACTGCAAGTTCTAGAGCAACAACAAAAACATTTTACAAGTAATGACAGTTTTGCATTAATGACACTGTAACTGTTAAGCAGTCACAGTATGAGACAAATTACAATTTGCAGGACAATATCAAAAAACTGCTTTTTTGCATGTTGCATCACTTTCTTATTTTATGCCATCAGTCCAAAACAAGTGCTTTTAAGGTATATGTACAGAGTATAGTATCATTAATAAAGGTTCTATTCATATTATGAGCTGATGAGAGACTTAGTTGATTTGATGCAAACTAAGTCTTTTTTTTTCTTTTCTGGATGACATCCCACGCAGATATTTAAAAACATTTAACATCAGAAATTCAAATGTAAGTTACCTCATGCCAGATATGGCTTTGGCTGACTTGCATCCCTTGATGGTGATCTCATGTGAAGCCCTCTCCATCACTCTGCTGGTTGGCTCATCAGAGTTGGGGGGAACAGGAGGGAAACGGATCCTCAGCCCAAACAAGTGCTTCTTTTTCTTTACCTCCTTGCCTGACATGAACCTGGAAGAGATAACAGAAGGAGAGAGGGTAATGCCAGGTAGAAACACATAAGAAAGAAAAAGTCTGGGACAAATGGGAATTAAGAAAAAGATACTCTCAGACTATCATCAACATAAATGATTAACCATTAAAGAAATAACTTACATGCTCCTGTTGTTGTTCAATGCCTCCAGAACACTTTCATATCGCTCTGATCTCGGAGTGTTGGCGAGCTGCAGAGACGGAGGAGGGGAGGTCACCAAACCGGTGTCAAATCCAAAACATGCACTCTTTGATATGAAATCCATTATTAAGCTACAAAGGTACAATATGTGTCTTTATGTTTAGTAGAAAACTCAAAGATACTTTCCATAGAACATATAAGGTTGTGTGTGTCCAGAATTTGCCACTGGTGGATTACAAATGAAAGCTAGAGAATAGTCAAATGTAAGTTGGTAAGGAGTGTGTCCTTACCTCCCCCAGTTGCAGCAGCTGCCAGTTATCATTGATGTAAGTCATCAGGTCCATCTCAGAGTCAAAGTACTTCTTCTTGTGAATCACACTCAAGTTGTACAGGCTCAGGTGTGTGACATCCCTCCTGAAACATTTCAGTAAAAGCTGTTTTCTTTACTCAGTCTGGTTCCAAAAGAATATCATAAAAAGTACAACAAATATGTTGAGAAACTACAGGAATTGTGAGTTGGTAAAGTACAGCGGAACTGCTAAAGTCCAGATTAATAAAACAAAGAACATACATGTAAGGCTGGAACTATAGGTCTCTAGCATTTGGTGTAAGAGGGGGCAGTGCACATAAAAAAGCACTACTTTGGAAAGAATAAGAATACTTATTACAAAATATAAGGATTTAAAAAGGAAGGCCATCTGTGTAAAGTTGAACATACATCTTGAGATTGACTCACCATCTGAGAGGCAGTCGGCTGAGGTACTCTGGTCCACCATTGCAAACGGAACAAATAAACAGATAAAACCTAAAGTCAAACAAACCAAAACCACGCCAGCTTATTACACTGCAAAGTGATTCGGTGACCAAAGAGCACATTTTAAAAAGGCCTAGTGCTTTATGGTTTACGAAAAGTAAATGTGGGGACATGAAAGGAAATGTTATACAAGCAATAATACAAGATAATGTGTCCTGACATATGAAAACACAAAGTGGAGGTGAAGGACACTACAACGCCAAGCGTAGAATCAGTTCCTCTCGTAGGACAGCTGAGTGAATAACCACGTACTATTGGCCACACAGGAAAATAAATTAAAAAAATTGTCTAAACCATCTTTTTTTTTTTTTTAAAAAAGGTTGTTTGTAATCATTTTTTCTTTTAATAAAGGTTTATTCATAGTATGAAGTATAGGTACTGTTGCTACTGTCAGCTTTGGTTTAATATACTTTGCACACTAATCTACAATTGTGGGTAAACTATGTTTGACTGTTGAATGTTTATGGTGTCCAAAAAGTTTTAACAGACCCTTCCAGCCAATCACAAGTCTTTTCCACTGCCATGGTATGAATATGTGCAAGTATGAAACATATACAAAGTGGTATTTGCACCTATCTCCGAAGAGCATGGGCATCTGTAAGCAATGCAGACACGCTTCATGGAACCACTGCTGACACCTGTTACATTGCAGCATCTTCAGGTACCAACTACAAGGAAAGAGAAAAATAGAGAGTGCTTAGCTGTACCAGAATATGAGGTATTAGATTTTTAAACATGGACATATAGGACATTGTTTACCCAGAGTATTTAGTGTGTTCTTTAAAAAGTATGTAATATATAACTCACTCTCCAGGACCTCCACAGTAGCAGTAGCACTGCTGGATGTTAGTCTTGTGGCCCTGGTCCCACACCAGTGCATCCAGAGTGTACGGGAAGGACAGGTGTAGCTCCATATGATGCTGCTGGTGTTGCTCGTGCTGCAGAAAGCCTTTAGCAGATGCTCCTCTCCTGTGTGCACCCCCCCTCTGTAAACCACAAGCACAAAAGCATGTTTACCCCATCATAAAACTATGTACACACATTTACTCTACAGATTATCTTGTGGCTACTCTACAGTCCCTTGTTTCCATTTTGCTTAACTGTTAAAGCAGAGCAAATATTGAGTCTCACAAGCTATTTGTCATGTAAATACATGCTCATCTAATCAAAAAAGATATACAATCAACTAAAGGTTTTATGTATTTATAATTATAAGAAAAGCTGTACCTTAGTTATAGAAGTGAGCTCACACTCTGAGCAGAGCCAACTGTCATCGGAGTCAATCACAGAGGCATCGATGATGGGGGAGTGGCACAGCTGATGATAGCCTAAAAGATAACGACAACGCTTTCACGCAGCTGCCATTTACTGGTCCATTCTTTGAAAGAAGTACAGATGAACTTGATGACCAGAGGGTAGAGTCCAATAGGTAGATTAAGAATGGTTAAGTAAAAACAAATTGTCTGTTTTAAAAAAATTATATAAAAAAGAGGCTAAAATAAAAGAAGCTTTGTTCAGTGCTGAGGTATAAGAACATCTGAAACAGTACCTTGTCCACACTTGTCACAGATGACAATCTCATTGGGTTCATCTGAGGTTTCATCCTGGCATATGGAGCACACAATGTCATCGTCCTCATCATCCTTATCTTCATACCCTGAAATGGACAATAGAAGTCAGGGCAAATAAGCACAACTCCTTCACCAGCAGCCATTATGCAGGCTAGTTGTGCAAGAATCAAGACTAGCCAACAAAAGGGTGACTATAGGGGCTATTTCTTTTATTGGAAGTAGTTCCAACAGAAACCGTTCACTGTGAGGTCTATTGATTATCCTGATTAGTCAGGACACTGTTTATATAAAAAAAAAAACAAAAAAAAAACCTATTAAGTTTAAATATTTTTTCTAGGTTGTTGGTCTTTTGCACCTGTAACCACACCCAACACTGATGGCAGGGTGGAGTGAAACACTGCAAGTACATTTCTACATTACTGCGGCAAAGTGAGAATTTCAAACACTGGAGGTCAGCTGAAAACAAGGCTTTTAACTGCTGTTAACTTTTTAAGTCAGCACTACAACACAGTATATACAGCTGTGCAGCAACAAGTGGATCAGCTCAATTTGGAATTAGTCAAGATTAAAAAATAATTACACAATTATATGGTGGCATTTTTGTCAAAATATGTAAGAAAAAATGTTAATCCATCATAAATCATGTTGAGCTTTATTATAAAGCAAATCGGAGTGTATCTTCCTTGAGCTCAACCTCACATGTGGGCAGTGCACTGGAGCTGTACTGATGCCAGACACTGGGCAGTTAACTATCAGCAACAAGAGTAGGGAGATAAATAAGGCGGAAGAAGGCAGACAGGGGTGTGGACAGGAATATACTAATCCAAAAATTCAAGCAAAATCACTATTAAACTGTATAGTACAGAAGTGCAGATGCATTTATATCTTTTAGATTATCACGGACTGCGTTTTTATTCAATAGTAAGATCAAAATATTTCAACACACGTAAATCTCAAAAGAACCTACCCGTCTGAATATCCTTCCAGAGAACCCAAGACTTCGACCGATCCTCAAAAACCACAAAGCATCGCTGCTTGTCCCGATCTATCTAAAAGGAGAAAAAAAAAAAATAGATGAATGCCTTCCTAAACACCGCAATGTTTTTAAAGCCTAAATACACTGGCCAGGCATCTCACATCTTTAAAAACAACCAAAGATGTTGCCTGCAGCAATATCTTAACAGAAGGGGCTACTAGTCCAGTAAGTTATGAGATCAAATGTTTTGTGTCGCATCCACCTAATTTAACATAATCTAAGTAACAACCAAGGTTTTGTAAAAATTGGGTGAAATAAAATGGTCAAAAAAGGTTTAAAACTGTAAACTTTATGTACCTGAAGGCCCACTTGGGGTGATATTCCACTGGGCTGTTTTCGCGTGCCAGAAATTCTGACAATGGTGCCAAATTTCATGAGTTTGAGTATCTCGCCTATGTACCTGGTGTAGTGGCGTATGTGTTGGTACTTTGATAGAAAACTCATAGTAACAAAAGAAGTGTTTGCCTCACACCAACCTTGGTGATCGTCCCCAAATAGAACAAGCCATCTGACCACCGGGCCAAGACGTCCTGTCCCTCTGTAAACCTGTCAGACATGCCGTCTTCTCCATACTCCCCCCTAGCAGAAAGGCTTGTGGGGGACGAGGACACGGCCTGCTGCTGCTGCTGGGGGTGAGCTCTGTGGTGGACAGACAGGTGATCCACTACCCCTGAGTCTCTGAAAAAACAGGAGCCCAACAGAGAAAAGGGGAAGGGGGTGAATAGGGAGAGAGATGCACTTAAAATAGGGAATGAGGTGAATCATATTTTTACAGCATTTTCAGGTGATATGTCAATCTCTGCATAATCGTCAGCTCTTCCCAGTCTATGTGCAGCTGACAGTATGCTGGTGGCTTAATTAACAACCAGTAACTATGTGTGCATGTATAGATGCAACAACAGGATAATTTCATTGAGTGTAAGGGTAAAAAAAATGCTGGTACAAGACGGGCTACGCTTTTCAAAAACAGGCCTAAAGGTTTTGGGTGTTTTTTTAAGTAATAATACCTCTGCATTTTAAAAAATAGTAATACAACCATCAACATTAGAATTTGGACCATCTGTGAAAAACAGATAACAGCCAATAGGAATTATATGTAGATATATCTGTGCATCTCTACTGAAATACTGTCCTGTCTGTGTAACGGTAATGAAAAATACAAGGATATATGGTGTGGTTACAGAAGAGCTCACAAAACCAAAAGGCGCAGAAAATAAATGGAGCTGATCATCTGTATGGCCAAAAAACGATTTCTGGCAATCATTGCTATGGTTATAAATGGTGCTGCTGAAATAAAGAGGAAGTCGTAAAGCATTGAGATGGTGCTGGACGCTGCGAGGAGATTCTTTAACGTTGTGGACCGATCTGGAGAAGATCTAGATGTGACACTGAGGGAAGGAGTAGCACCAACTCAACAAGTAATATAATGGACTATGTCACGAGTGGGATCACTCTGGGAGCCCACTGTAAACGGTTTACACTGTGAAGCGGTTACGGTCCAGCAGTTAGTGGTAATGCACACATATGGATGCAAACCAACATAAAACTCAACAGAAGAAGGTCTCACAAAGCAATGGCTGAAAGTGAAACGCCTGCCATTTCACCCTCCAGAAGCTACAAACAACAGGTGATCTACTCATGAATAGTGTTAGGTGGTAACTGACCACCAGGCAGGCAGTAAGATGGCTGCAGGGCAATGCAGAGTGTTTCTATGACTTATCCCACGTCTAAAACAACAATTAACTTTAAGAAAAAAACAAGGCTATCAATTTTGAACACTTAAAAATAAAATGTCAATGACATTTGTAATGATACAATTTTTAGCACTTCATATTTTTATCTTCTGCTGCAAAAGCATTATTCATTAAGTTATGTTCGAGATTGTAGATTTAATGTTTCTATTTCCCTTTAATTGTTAGCCAGTGTCCGTCAGTCGGACGTTCCCTTTGTTAGCATACTGAGCGAACACCGTCACTATTAGCCACCAGAGAGGATAAGTTTGATATTACGCTGCATACTGAAATGTCTTTTGTATTAAAGAGCTAGCAGGCAGGCCAGGCTGTTCGCCTGAACAATCCACATGCAGAGCAGTAACCCCGGACAGGTCGATGACCGTCGGACCCACACCCCCCCCCCCTCCACGGGAGGAAGACATGATGACAACAATACCTCATTCGGTCACCTCCGCTTCTACAAATGACTCGTACGACAAAATAACTGGATATGAGTGACCGCTGCTATCCCGCTCCTCCTGCAGTTGAAATTATTTCAAAAGTATATCGCGAAAACCTGCGGGGCTTGTGCCTTCTTTAGAAAATAACAAACGGTTCATTTTCCCCCAACACGTTCGCCATTTTGGTTTCCCGCTGATGATCCGGGGGTGCATTGTGGGAAGGGTTTAAACGACCGCTGCTGGCTGAAGCTGCTGCGTTCACCTTTTTTTTCAAATATTTGAAATTGTAGGCAGGGCATTAACTAAGCATGGCATATCCGCCCCTTAAAGACGCATAATATATGTAAATTACTTTTAGTTTCAGCATATTTTCTGCAGTTTCTTCTGTTGGCGTGGATAGAAGTACCAAGTGACGTTAACGTTGCCAGCATTATAAAATAACGGTCACAGACATTTTCGCAGATGAAACATGTTTATTCAAAACGTTCAAACGAGGCCGTGTTTGATAAACTGGCTGGCGCTACAACATCGTGGTGGTGACAGGCCATTTTTAATTCGTGCTATAACCGGAAGTTGTTATTTTCGTCGGGCTACCATTTAAACAATAAGGCTTTAATTTTAAAAGATGTGGCGGAAGTTTATTTTAGCTACTCGTGCTTGCTAGCTTCACCCAGTCATAGCTTTAGATTTTACCAGCCACACGATACTCAGTATGACTCGTTTATATCAGCGCACCAGTGAAAGGACTTTGACCAACATTTCGTCAGTTTGGCTGACGACCTGAAAACCTAAAAAACGTTTTATTTGTAGACGAACACGTTGCGCCTGCGCCGTGACCCCCCCGCCCCATCCCAGCTTGAGGTATGTTGCTCTGCTTGAAAATCTGCAGCTGCTGCAAAGAGCTGAGGCGCAGGCGAAGTGCAGTATCAGAACGATTCGCACCACACGGACATGACAAAACGACAGCCCGGGGCCGTGGATCATAGCGGGGCTGACATCGGGTAGTCTAATATGCAGTCATTTTTGCCTGTTGTGTAAACGAGACGAGTCGTTTTATGTGCAAGACGCTTTTCCCTGTGTATTCTGGATGATCTCCCACCGCCAGGTCCACGTATTGAGATGATCTATTTTTGTGATGGCGAAGGGTCTGTTTCCACGGGCCTGGGTGAAAAAGTCTTTCTACTTCCAGGTAATGTCACTCTTTCAGTAATTGCTCTGCAAAGCGGATTGTCGTTATTTAAGTTACTGCGGGTTGTGGTTAAACTGACTGTGAGCCAGTGTTTAATGGGGGTCGTCGTGGTGGCACATCAGACTGACAGCTGGCAGTAAACCTGTAGCTCCTCTGGCTGCTCTGATGGGTATTGAGGGCTGTTTCACAATAACGTTACCTGAGGAATGTGACTGCTGATAAAATATTAAGCTGACAGTCTACCTCCAGTGTGGTTAATACAGAGCAGAGTACAGGCCGACCACTGAGAGTGTGTATAACGTGAGGAGAAATTGGTGCGCCATGCCAGGACTTATTACCCAGGCCATGGAGGAATCTCTGTTTGGATCATTTCATCTCACTTCCTTTTAAGTTTTCTTCTCCTCACATTAGGCTGAAAAGATGCCAAGACTTTCACTCACAGCTCAGAGTAATTTCATCACCCCCAATAGTGCCAGAGCAGCAGTAACCCATTTGGTTGGATAATAAGGTGGAACCTTCTGGTTTGGGTACCAGTGGGCTGCTGCCAGCAGCTACCCCAGTGAGAAGCTTATGCAAGAGGGATTTGCTCTAGGGAAGAGTAAACATATTGCTCTGTTACAAAAGTGCATATTGTAATGTAAAGTCATCACAACTTTCGGGATGGACTAACTGCCTGATGGCTGAAGTCCTCTGACAGCTGAGACGTGTGGATTTCAAGAGGCAAAGCATGTTGGCAGAGGCTTTAGCGAGTGTTTAACTACACTAGCCAGTGTTTTCTGTGGCCTCATGGGCTGGCTAATTTAAAAACATCAGCCCCAATTAGGCTACATATCATCCCGCTTCTGCGCACAGTGCAGAAGTGGTTTCTTACCCTTACTTTTCTTATACAGTAAAGTATACTTGGCCACACTGGTCTTGTACGTGTTTGTATACTGTAATTTGTCAGGGTTCCTTATGTTCCTGTTTTGGTACAGAGTTTGTATGTGCAAGAGGAAGGACACATCTGGCCAAGTACATTGCCAAATTGTGCATTTTGTAGTTTGGTGAGCTTACTTCCAAATCAATCAGCACCTTTTTTACATTTAGGCAAAAGGTTAACAAACCAACATAATGTAAACTCTGGCTAATACCAAATCTAAAAAGAAGTCTTGTTATGGGACCTGCTGGTTTAGGGCGATACATTAAAATGTGTTGGCAGAGGCAGGGTATCCAGGGCTGTTCGAAGAAGCAAGTTTACAAGGTTATCTGGATCACTACTGTACTGGACTAAACCATGCAGCCACATACCCTCTGAACATTGACTTGAATGAAGCAGGACAAATGGCTTTTGAATTTCAAAGGTTTTTTGAAGTACCCAAGTTCAAAAAGCCACACTAAAGCCAATTTCGGGTTTTGTGAATTTCTGTCTTTCCTGTTGGGTCTCTTTGATACATACAGCTTTGCAGTTCTTAAGAACCATAACTGTTGACTTGTTTTTGGGACTTGGATGTTAGGAAGGAATTAATGAGTCGTTAAAGATATTTTTTCACTTTGGGATGGCATCATCCATGTTCCATGCAGTTATATGCTGGGGAAGTGACATCTCGACTGCAGACAGCAAGAAGACAAACTGATGAGGACAGTCAGCTCTGTCCTGAGGAGTTCTGTGGACGCCAAACTACTGGCCATCTTAGGCAACGCCTCCCAATCTCTACATGAAACCCTGAGGACAGCTCCAGGCTGCTCCATCCACAGTATATAAACATGTGATACTGCAGGTCTGTTGCTGTAGTGACTGGACTGTAAGAAGTCAATACTGCATGAGGCTAAATGCTCGGTAACTGAACCTAACCGTTGACAGCTGATAACCCTACAGTTTGCACTACAGGTTTTGTACTATTTGACTTTGCAAACACTGCTGCACTACTCATTACCATCTCCAGTTATCATCAGTAACTTGCACTATCTGCTGCCACCTCAACTTTGTTATACTTATATACATTTTAAGGGCATTATGTCTTTTCATTGAGGTGGAATATGTTTCTTGATTTTACTTTATTTCACTCTTCAAATGTGTAATATTTGTATTTCCTTTCTTATTTACTTAACCTTTTGTACTCTGTTCAGTTTTAACAGTACACTATATGTACATTATATATAGTACCCCTAAATCGTGCTTTCTGTTGGGCATAGCGTTCAACTGCTTTTTTGACACTTGCTTCCCTGCGTGGGACCAATTAAGATTATCTAATATTATTTTAGCTAAGACAAACACACTACATATTAGGTTCCAAGGAAGAGGAGACACTGGGACCACAGGGAGTAAGTGTAGGATAAAACTCTTTGCTGCTTGGGTTTCACTTCTTTCATCAGACATGCTGAGACACACCACCAGACAGACAACATGCACACAAGACTCCTTTATCCCAGCATATTGTCTACGTAGAGCACCTACATACATGCCAAAGGAGTCAGATCTATCGGTTATTTCATCTCTTCAGGACATAGAGCATTTAAAAACAGGGCAGCTGCTGTAGAGAAGTCATCTCTACAGCACTAACGTGAAGCTGCTGTTAAAGCTCTAACAGCCTGCTGCTGCCAGTCGACATGGAAAATACACCAAAGGGACTGGAAGGCAGGAAGATTAGGGTTTTCATGTATCCTGCTGTTGCTTTTCTGTGAAGTTTGTAGCTCACACATTTTGTGTGAATGAATTCCATGAAAAAGGCCCAGACCTCATTGGGTTGTGTATCATGTTCAAAACCCACAAATAAGTCATAAGTCTTAAAACAATCTGAATTTATGAAAATAATTAGACTGTTTAATTTCAGCTGTAGTTTGTATGGACACAAAACAGAAAGATCCTCTGCCCAGACCAGAGCTGTTTACCAAGTACTGTAATCGCAGAACATCAGAGATTAAAAAAAAAAAAAAAAGGCTTTTGCTTGGTCGCTGCCTCACTGGGTGCATATTTTGTTGGGATTTGGAAACTGTGCTGGAGCTGAATTGAGAGGAACAGCATGCTGCCAAAATACACACAACATAAGCTGTTCCTGCCATGTGATCAGAGTGAGAATCAAAATTACTTTATCCCCCCAAGTGCAGTTACAGTCCTTTGAGGTTAAACTAAGTGCAAAAGTCCCACACTGTGGCTGACATAGCATATTTGACCTAAATTATTTTTCACCGCTCCACTGCGCCTTCCAACAACTTAGTTTCCTTCATTTATTTTACTTGGTTGCATTGCAGTAGTCACTTTCTGCTAAAATAATCATTTGATTAACTGATTTGTCAATCGACAAGAATTTTGTTCACATTTGTTGTGCAGTTTCATAATTTGAAGATGTGCTTTCTTTTCTATTTTATGACAAATAGAAGGTTTAAATCTTCAGCTGTTGTTCAGCAGTTAGTAACTCTGATTTCTTTTGATGGGAATTTAGGCTATTTTTGGCAAAAAAAAATTCAGTAATCACCTGTTAGGTAAATTAAAAAGTATCATAAACAGACTGAAATAGATCACTAGCTGCAGCTCTTACATGTATGAGTAACACTCTACAACAAGATTTTGAGTAGTTACCAGGGAACGAATGAGAAACTAACTGCTTGTTAACTATTAATTCATGGGGAACATAGGACACAAAAAGAGTAACTAATGTACAGTAATGATGAAGTAATTATTCAGTACTCAGTAACCATGAAAAAATTGGTCAGTATGATCGATTCACAGATATTCATGAACTACTCATTACCTAATGATTCATTAAAATAGCATTGCCCAGTCTGTTCTCTAGTAATTCATCACTATCGAATATACAGTCCTCCATTAGGAATAATTAGGGAAATACTTTTACGATTCATCAATAATCAAGTTTCACCTATCAAGTGTTTTCTGTAGGAGAGACAAGGTATGTGTTTAAATCCATGCATTTCAATGTTTTATCACTGTGTAAAATACGTGATAACTTGCACAATATCACAGAAACAACAGGATCTCTGTCCAAAGGGGCATTGTGAGACATGTGATGTGTGGATCCTGTGACACAGGAAGTAATTCGAAATTATTATTTTTTTTAACGAGCCATAACCAGAATGGCATGTCACGCTGGAACAACTGAATCTGCACCTCCAAACCTTTTTCCAGCTTAATAAGCTATTGCAGCACATGGCGACTAATTAGCCAGCCAGTACGTTGTTATGGGATGCCCCCATGCGGTCACCATGGTAACCTATTATGTGATCCCGTCTGATTAGGGAGTGCTAATGTCTCGATCGACACCCTTTTGGCATACTGTGCCTGTATAACATGGTATGACTAATATAACTAATCTGTAAGGACAGTATTCAGGATCTGGATCAATCTTAAGAGGTTCGGTCTCTGCTCACCCTTTGTAGGCTCGGATCTCCTTTGTGCGGGTGAAGTACCTGTTCCTCACATGGCTGACGGTGCTGGTTGGGAGCTGGGTGCTCTATGTGCAATACTCCGCCTACACAGAGCTGTGCAGAGGACACGAGTGCAAGAACGCCATTGTGAGTGATGGCTTTCTTCGTTCACCTCATTTATTTGTTCAGACCCTGTTATTTTGAATAATTTTTACAATGGACCTTTATTTTGTTATTACTACTGCATGAGGACCACCTGGCTGACGGTTGCATCAATCTCAGTAATTTACGAAGTGTTTTTTATTTGAAAATGACACAAGTCAACCTCAAGATATAATCCATGTTCTCTGTTTAAGACCCGGAAAAGTAATATTCCTGCTTTGTTCTGATTATCAGACACACGGGACCTGATATAATAGATGAATACAATTATAAAGAGGCTTAATATTAAATCACACTGCATTTTCTCCAAGTGTGATAAATACAGGAGGGGAATCATCGATGGCTCTGCTTGCAGCAGTCTGTGCGACAAAGAAACACTTTACATGGGCAGGTGTTTGTCAACACTGCCAAATAACCAGGTAGGAAATGACTCATTTTACTTTCCGTTAAACTTATAACTATTACTCCCAATGTTCAGCGTGTTAAATGTTTGTTTGGCATTCTGTTTGCCAGGTGTACACCGGAAGCTGGGAAGACCATGATGGGATCATCCGCTGTAAGCTGGGGGAGGTTGTGCACTACGAGCTGGGCGAGGAGCCGGAGCCACGGAGAGAGGCCCCCGTGTTCGACAAGCCCACCAGAGGCACATCAGTGGAGAAGTTCCGAGAGATGGTCCTTAATCACCTTAAGGTAAAGGACTTGAGTCAGAGGGGGTCATATAGAACCGAATATTTGAGACTGTGACATGACAGACTAAAGCCTGAAACAACCCTGTCAACCCTTCTGTTTCCACCAGTCCAAGCTTGGACAGCAAGCTAACCTCGCCAGCCTCGTCAGCCAGATCCTCTCTGTCGCCGATGGCAACAAAGATGGACGGGTGTCACTGCCAGAAGCTCGCTCTACATGGGCGCTCCTGCAGATGGATGAGGTATACTAACAAGCCACTGAATAAGAAAACTGTTCTGACCAGTTATCTCTGGCACAGAATATGTTGTTGTTTTTGTCTTCCAGCTCTTTGGTGAGACAGATTTGTGCTTTGTTTTTTGAGGTGCTGCTGGGCCTGCTGCTCCAGGACCGTGGACACACTC
Source organism: Coreoperca whiteheadi (assembly GCA_011952105.1). Taxonomy (NCBI): domain Eukaryota; kingdom Metazoa; phylum Chordata; class Actinopteri; order Centrarchiformes; family Sinipercidae; genus Coreoperca; species Coreoperca whiteheadi. The sequence goes on along the minus strand of CM022487.1, from coordinate 10,051,485 downwards.
CTCGCCTCCTCGGCTACTGCGGAGACCTGTACATGACAGAGCGAGTCCCGTACGGGCCCCTGTATGGTTTGTCTCTTCCGTGGCCGCTGGTATCCTGGGTGCCCAGCGGCTTGCAGCGCACTATGGATCAGTGGTTCACCCCCTCATGGCCTCGCAAAGCTAAGATCTCCATGGGCCTGTTGGAGCTGGTGGAGGACATCTTCCACGGCACCTACGGCAGCTTTCTGATCTGTGACCTCGCTGCGGCGCACTTTGGTTACACCGACCGCCATGAGCTCCGCCTGACCAACACCAGAGCGGTGGTTCCTGAGGACGAGTTCAAACGCAAAATGCGGGTGCTGAAGTGTGAGACGGATGCCGACTGTGTCTACGGGCTGGACTGCCAGACGTCATGTGACGTGTCAGAGAAACGGTGCAGGGAGGAGCCAGTTCAGCCAAACTTGGCAAAGGCATGCAGTGCACTGAAGGACTACCTCCTGCGTGGGGCGCCGTCAGGGCTGAGAGAGGAGCTCGAGAGGCAGTTGTACGCCTGCATGGCTCTCAAGGGTAATGCTGGACAGATGAACATGGAGCACTCACTTATCCTCAACAACCTGAAAGCTCTGCTGTGGAGACAGATCTCGCACACCAAGGACTCGTGACGACGAGAGAAAGTCCTTCTGAAGTCATGCCTGTCAGTTCCTCAAACTGAGCTAAGTATTAAAGACGTTGTGAATTAAGAGTAGCAAATTTAATGGTCATTTATATAAACTATGAATGGTCAGGCTGAAGGAGACTCTACCTCCCCTATCCCAGTTTCAGAAGTTCGGGGCCTGGAAAACACATCAGAGTACTTTGAAATATACGACTAAATTTAACTGAATGATTGCATGTTGTCATCAGTCACACTTAAAGCAGTTCGTGCAGCCACATTATATTGTATTGTATTTTTCACCACAGTGGAATGTTAAGGGGGCACTTCTCAAAAAACAGATTTTACTGTTAGTCTCAAGAGCTGAGAGACCAAATAGCTGTTTTTGCCACAAAATCATGCTGATGCGTATGAGCGAACAAGGTTCATCATCAAAGGCGAGTTTAGAAAAACAAGGACAAAAAAATCAGTGACTGGTGTACAAAGCTCCAGTTTAAAGTGTAATGAAAGCTCCTCAGTTATGTTAAGGATGCTACTCAGCACCATAACATAATCATTGAGCGTACATGATATTCTATATTTTCATTTCTAACAAATGCAATGAAAAGACCAAAACCAACAGTGTACTTATCTATTTTACTTCACTGTCTGCAGCACTCAGCCCAAAGCCCATTCGTGATTACTGAGGGTATAAATCTTTAAAAGCAGGTCACAAAATTATACTTTCATTTTTAAAAAGACTAATTCATTTCCTAAAACGGCTGAGCTCTGTAGTTTTTAGCCAAGGATACTTTCAGATGGGGATGAATACACTTTTGGTGGATTAATTAGTATTTGCAGCAGCGCGACAGCGTATGTGGGATTGACTCAAAGTAAACCAAAGGGGCAGGTTTTCATCAGAATGAAGGAACAAATCGCTCAGGTGGAACGCTTTAAGAGTTTGTGGACAGAAAGTGAGTAAATTGAACCGATAAACTATATTAGGCTTTGGCCACACAGGCAGTACAAGATGAATTCATTGTTGGTTTTAAGTATTTTCAGGGGTGTAGTGGACAATAAGAAAAATAGAGAATATCACCCGACCTAACAAGAACAGATTAGTTGCATTAGTTGAAAGGGAAAAACAAAAAAATAATTAGTGGAGAAATTTAACAAATGACAATGCCTCTGTACAACAGGATCCAGACTTGCTGAATCTATGTCAAGAAGCACTCAAGCGGTTCTGGAGGCTCGGGGTGGATTTTCCTTTCACTCATCTGCATCTTTAAAGTGGACAATGTATTGATGTTTGTCTGTCAGTATTCCACAGGGGTCAGACTGTATGTCAGTGTACTTCGCTCTGCTGTACATTCTCCACCTGTAACACTAGTGGCATCGTCAATGCCGCATCAGTGACACTAAGAAATGTTAATGTATTTCATTTGGTCGGTGAATGTGATCTACTTGTATTTCTCACTGAAAAGAGCATTTGTGATTATGTGCTGTACCACATTTTTGGATTTTGTCTCTGTGCCATATAGATCATGCTGGAATCATTAATGAATGTTTACCACAGGTGAAGGCGGAGATCTTTAATCGAAACTTGTGGCCACATTTGAATGCTGTATAAAAGTATTTCCAATGATCCTTTCCAGACATTGCTGTTGTGAAGTTACTGTGACAGAGTTGACAACCGGACGTGTTCGACCACTTTGAATTAATTCAGAACAGACGTGACCTGTAAAGCATGTCAAGGATTGTGATTAGCGCTGCTGTTTGAATTTTGAAAATGTAACCAATGTTTACTTATTGAAGAGACCAGCATGATTTTGCACAATTAAACTACATACCACTTCACTGTAACTTGTCAAATCTGTTCAGCTCTGTTTTACACTACACCACACCTTGAGCCATCATCATACTTTAAGTCGTAATGTGTCTGTAATTAAGTCACTGGTGTAATTTAAACAATCAAAACCAAAAAAGGCCATAATGTTCCCTTGAAGTAGTATATAGAACCACTCAACACAAAAAATAAAATACTGACAGACAAAACCTTGAGTTTGAAATAAATTTATTTGTCTGTGATGTGTGTTGTGTTTTCGCAGCAGAGCGCTGTGGCGAACCGCTAACCGTCCCCTGCTTCTTGTTCTTGTGCTCGTAAGAAGCTGGCCTTTTTCTGGGCGACGCGGTCCTTCCTCTGTGCCAGGGATAACTTGGCGCGATTCCACCTGCACGAAAGAGGCAACAGCAGCTCCATTAACATTCAGCACGTTTGTCTGCGCAGCACTGGGATCTTCCCAGTACAGCTATTCAATACAATACAATACAGGGAGCGCACGTTAAAGAAGGAGAGTTATTTCCCCCTGGGGGTCAATAATGTGTAATGTAACGTGGCTATTTAAAAAAAATAAAATAAAGGGGCTGCATTGTCTAAATCTGCCCCCAAGAACTAGAAAAACACCTTTTAATTTTGTCTCAAGTGTTAGGGCATCATCAACACGGGCTTAGAGTAGGAAAAAAGCAATTAAGATATGGAAACTTGGAACCCACCTTTTCTTCTTGATGTCTCTTTTGGGTTTCTTTTCATGTACGGGGTTCGCTCTGATGGTTGCGTGTGCTTTTTTGTACATTTCTTCTACCTGAAAAGAACAAAAACGGCACGCATGTTAATGCGCCACACAGAGGTATTTCACAGTCTGCATGATGAGTCATCACGCTACTCAGTCCTGTCTTGAAATGAACATTATGTTGTAATTATGTTCATTCTTCTAGTGTTCTGCTAAACAATCACGCTGTAATACCATGACAGATGTTTGCGTTGGTTCATCTCGCTTCTCTCAGCCCCGTCTTGAAAAGGACAGTAAACATCAGCTAATGCAAATGAAGGACCAACTACATTTTGCTCAGCGTGCTTTCTATCATCATCAAGAAGCAGAGAAGAACCAGTAGCCACAGTAGTCACTGACAAACCACCCCAAATGATACGCGCTGAAACGTTCCGTATGTCATGTAGAGTTTTCAGGAACCATCTACTGACCACAAGGGGAACACACGGCAGCTCGTGCTACTCATGCTGCTGCTTTTGTGGACAGTGCAGTGTGGGTCCACACACGTCAGCGCTCTCTGGTGGACAAATTATGTAGTGGAGACGCTGTTTCTAAATTACCTCAAACATCGTGGGCATTTCTTGACCACAATTGGTTACTTATTGTGCAAATTATACGGCGACAGACACATCTGCAATAAACTAATCTTGGCTGATCTCTAATCTCATTTCACTTGACTTCAAAGATTACAACTCAGTTCTACATGAAGCTTGCAGGAAAGAAGCATTTGGGAATATAACTGCTGAAATATTTTCCCTGTTTATACATTTGGAAAGGTCTCTGTCATGTCTACAGGTAACTCTGAACCGATCACTTGTTTTGATTAAATCCATCACTTGATGGTGAGACAAACATCCATGATCTGCATCAAATGCAATGGAAAAAAACAGAAACAACCTATTATTCCATGACTGCTGTCGTTCTGCATTACCTCCTGTCACTGAACACGCTCCGACTTAAAGGCTACTTTATTGAGCTAGAAAACAGGATGTGTCTCACAGGACTCGGCAAGTGTCACCATGGCCAGATGCTTTACTGCAGTCTCAAAGTGTCATGTGTTGTCTATCTTTGTGGATGAGAAGCCGCCATCTTACTGTGTCTGGCGTGACTCCGTTCTTGATGAAGCGAGAGAACTGTTTCTTGTAGGCCTCCTCGTCCTCCTCCATCAGGTAGGACATGTAGTCGGCCACGTTCATGCCCATGATGTGTTTCCGATGCACCTCTGCGTTGAACTCTTTACTCTCTGGGTCGTAACCGGGGAAGCGTTTCATACTAGGAAAAAAAAGGAAGAGGAGATATCACGTCTGGTTTAGTGACAGTCGGTCAGTCCAGCATTTCCACTTCAACTCTCACTTGACTAACATTCATTTTAACACTTGTCACCAAATGTTTTTTTTTTTTTAAATATATATATATAAAGAAATAAATGCTGGTTACTTGTTAATTACGTTAATCCTCCTACAGTGCGCTGCTAAAATCTCAAGCTGTAATACCATGACAGATGTTTGCGTTGGTTCATCTCGCTTCTCTCAGCCCCGTCTTGAAAAGGACAGTAAACATCAGCTAATGCAAATGAAGGACCAACTACATTTTGCTCAGCGTGCTTTCTATCATCATCAAGAAGCAGAGAAGAACCAGTAGCCGCAAACAGGACCAGTTGGGCCGACCGAAAACCAGTCACTGACCCACTGTGCCAAAATTATGATGATTGGGTCGACGCATGAGGAAATGTGTCGGAGAACAAAAAGAAAACTAACGTCCTGTTTCGCAAAAGTGATACTTCTGTGAGGAAAGTGAGTTTTTTTTGTGTGTAAACACTGTGGCAGAGGGCTGGGTCATTAAAGTGGCACTTGTGAAAACCTCCAAACTGCAGGATTCCTTCATCATGAAATCATAGACTTTGGTTGGAAGTAAAACTAAAGCACTTTTTTGTAACAGAAGATTTTTCCATTTGATCCTGCTTGTGCACTTGAAACCACCCAACTAGTGCAGATGTTAAGTTGCAAAACAAGACAAAATAACCTCAAAAAAACAAATGCTGCAGTGTGACCAACCAGTGGGCGCTGTTCTCATTCACCTATCGTACCGACCTGTGAGGAATGGCCAGCCCTCCGTCGACTGCCCCCTTCAGCGCCCCGAACACCTTGTTCCCTGTGGTGGTTCTGGCCAGGCCTGCGTCCAGGTAACACGTGAAGGCGCCCGGCTGTCCGTCAATGCTCTCCACATTGAACTCATCTCCCGTCACCTCCACCTGGCCCTCATACACCTGGTCCATGCCAAACTTGTGCAGCAGCTGAGGAGGAGGGTATAATAGAGGACATTAGAAATTTGTCGGGTGTTTTCTAGTTCGGCACAAATCTCACTGGCCTATTCGTGTGCCGTCTGCCCATATCTGCAACTGTGTGTGCGCTCTTACCCGGCGGGCCAGCAACAGCCCGGTGCAGTAGGCCGCAGCGTAGTTGGTAAGGCCTACAGCGATGCCATATTTGGGCAGCTCGTGAGAGTAAGCAGCACACACAATCTGGTCCCCTTCGATCTTTGCGTAGGCAATCTGGTCAGGACAAACAGATATGGGTGAGTCAGGTCATTTCCAACATGCGACCACGAGTTTCAAGCAGTCTATCAGTCACTGACCTGGCAGCAGACGTCCCTGTTGGAGAACCTGACGATCATTCGGTACTTGGGCGTGTTGTACTTGTTCTTGTCCTGCACAACCAGGCGCTTGCGGGCGTAAAAGTCTGTTTTCCCCTCTGTGGTGTTAACAAGAGACAATGATTACTGAAGCGGGTTTGAACACACGGGAGCGGCGCTTAACTGCGCGTGCGCAGTGTCAAGGCTGTGACGCTGGCGTACAGAGAAAATGGTTGTACCTCTTCTTCTCCTGAATTTGACTTCATATCTCTTGAAGTAGGCCTTGTTCTTCACCACTTTGACGAAACCCTGAGAAAACAGCAGAGTCAAGATGCTGCCATCCTAGCTATAACCGAAAAGATACCATGCAAACGGAACATTACAAGTATGACAAAAAGAAAGGGTCAGCTGTTTTGCGCTTCACTGTGTTGACAGCGTCAAAGAGAGGGGGTTTTGATAAGTTATTAAACGCTAGGTGAGCGTGTCCTCGCTGCACTGCTGGGTCAGCTGTGATTTCATCAGCCATGGAGGCGCCACGCTGAAGCCCGGCGGCTTACCGGCACAGTACGACCGCAAGCATCCAGCAACATCTGACCCTCAAACCGCTGGAAAACACTTTCCTACCATCCAACACATTTATACACACGCAGACGGTCTGCACGGAATGTGTATGGATATATTTTACTCACCATCTTCAGGGACTTTGCTCCTCTTCCTGCTGGACTCAGACGCTGTCTCTAGGCAGCGGAAGGCTGACTATGCAACTCTTCTTTAGGGGAGCATCTCACGGGCCGCAGCGCCCCCTGCTGCACCGGTGGACACTTCGGCACATGGACCAACAGGGGGCAGCCACGACACAGACACAGCAGGGGTTCGCGCATCCAGTGACGTATTGTTTTCTCTTTAGTGTATCGGTAATATAATAACAATGCAATACAATGCACGCTGTCATTTAGCTTCAGGGAATGTACATGACAGTGGAAAGCAAAATGATGTGCAATTAGCTAATACAATTTAACACTATAGCACATTCCCTACAAGAAATGCAGCTCAGAGTGCTTTGCAAAACAAAACAAAAAAGAGCCGACAATTGAACAAGTTAAAAGAATTTTAAAGGGACAGTTCACCCCAAAATCAGAAATACACATTTTCCCTCTTACCTGTAGTGCTATTTATCCATCTAGATTGTTTTGGTGTGAGTTGCCGAGTTTTGGAGATATCGGTCGTAAAGATGTCTGCATTTTTTTAATAAGATGGAGCTATATGGCACTCGGCTTGTGGTGCTTGCGGTGGGGTGGTCCTTTAAAGATGGAGGTAAAATAATAAAAAAAAACAACAGTAAATTATCATTACTATAACCACTTCCACTATCATCATAATCAAGTAATGGAGTAGTAATAACATATTCAAAGTTAAAGATTAAGAAAAATAATTCAAACCCCACAATATGTGTCCAGAACTACAGAAAGCAGCTTCACTAAGATCTTTGTCTTAGATTTTGGCACAGTGAGCAGCAGTCTCACATACTTGTGCCGTTGTTAGTTTGGGGCAAGTTCATAATCTTAAATAAGAATCTTAAATATAAGAATTTAAATTCACCTTAAAACTAACTGGAAGCCATTGCAGGGACTTTAAGTTGAAAAGAAGAATTTAACAGTAGTCAGTGACATTAGAGTAAATGGCTTCATGACATGCACAGTGATGATGAAACTCTCTGCGATAGTTTGTGAGGCTGTTGATGTATCATCCATCCGTGTTGTGAAATCAAGCTACTCAACAAAAGGATTATGATTTGGGCTGGGAACATCTATGTGATGAAATCTCTGAATGGGTGGATATTAAATCCAGAGAGAGGTCACAATATCTGACCACTGAATCAGAATCGGAGACAGATTTCTGTCTGAGCTAGCTGCCCACCTACGCACAACGGTCCTGGACATTATCTCATTTTTGTACCTTGCTTAACATCATAACTTCGTCAGCAGTGTGTAAAAGATCACTCAGGTTCTTCACAGTCCACTTGTTGAAACCTTGTATGTGTGTTTGTAAGATTTAGAGTCATACAGTCCAACATAGAGGTTAAAGAGCTCCCCACAGACTCAGCTCCTCTGACCTCTACTGGTATGGGTATGGGCGAAGGGGGTACTTTAATCCACATGCTGTGACATTGCCGCAGTAAAGGCTTTCTGGACTGAAGTGAGTGACTCAGTATCAGTACTTCTTGATATTAATCTCGCACTTTATCCTGATGTTTGCGGGGGCCTAGAGCTGCACAGCTGTTGTCCAAAAATAGTATAAAAATAGAGAATGGATTTGTTGAATTGCAAGCATCATAAGCCTCTCTATTGTTCAATAGACAACTGGTTAAAAACTGGAATGGACTTTCAGTGTTAAAAATGTGAAAATTATACATGACCAACACTGTGACGCCCTCACCCCAGCCATAACTTTTGTTCTCCTTTATCTTCTTCTTCTGTTGAGTGTGTACCTGAGATGATTTTGGAACTTGGCTCCCTATACAGGTCATCATCAATACAGATGTACAACTTGTTGTTTAATTATGTGGTACTCTACAGTAGTTGTAGATAACTTTACATTGTTTTTGTTGATATAAGTGTGATACGATCAACAGCTCCAGAGCAGCTACTGAATGGACTTTGTGGTACGATTTTTACTACTACTATTTCCAATATCAAAAATCCACTTTCAGTCTCAATTTTTAAGCCAACACGGAGAAGAAACCGTTAAAGTGTTTAGAAAAATGGAAATTTACAACACACAAAACACTTACAATTCTGTATGAATGTCATGCAATGTGATAGAAAGCTCCAGAACAGCTACAGTTATTTGGTTGTTTTTTTGTCTTTTACAGATAATACCGTGCAAAATGCAAAATGGTGAATAAAAATAAATTCTTGTCTATGATGACAAATGTTGGGTGGGACGTGGAGATAAGCAGAGCTGAGTGACATATGCAGTCAGCTCATCATCATCTTTCTAATTAAGGACTGAGACTCCACATTGAAGTCTGACAGGAGAGAGAGAAGATAAATCTGATCCAGAACTAAAATATTGAATTAATTACCTTATATTATGGCATAATACACTTTTTTTCCCCCAAACGGGTCTTGATGATGTAATTGTGGCAGGATAGGCAATATGATAAAATCCACATTTAAGTGTATAAATAGAATAAAACCAGTGGAAATCTCTAATTGCTTCCATTGTTTTCCTAATATGTAAGTCGCTTTGGATAAAAGCGTCTGCTAAATGACTAAATGTAAATGTAAATGGTACAGCAATGACAATAGCAGCTATACTCTCCACATTCGGACACACATTTCTACTTATAGCACAATCATAGTACAAGTACAGCTTGGAAAACTACCATGAGATACCAGCATGACTAATACACTGACGACACATCCCAAGTGAGCTGACATTCAGCAGCAGTTAGTAAGAGTGACATGAGTAACAAAAACCAATACGTTAAAAGTAATATGCCTCTTACGCTGTGGTTCAACCTATTACCAAACCCAGACTGGTGCTGCTGCAGACCCACCCATGAAGCTCTGCTGTGATTAATATGAGCGGCGGTTGTGGTGTCATTCAGAGGACTCAGCGTTACTCCACAGGTCCCAGAGTTCACAGACCTGGACATGGAATGCAGTCAGACACAGGACGGCACAGAGTCCCAATGTATGGAACAGACTGTCAGAGGATTCCCAGAAAATCAACACCTGACACCAAGAGCAACGTGACACATGCCACAAATCAAAGCACAGCAGCTTGAGTTTCTGCCTTGTTCAACTGTGAAAAAAATTATATCTCAAATTTTTTTTTCCAGTGACCCAAAACTGATATTTATGTCTCTATAGTTCAGTTTCATTCTCTGTTCTACTCTTATTTTCTGGTCTTGTTGTGTCATTATCTTACCATATTTGTTTTGCTTAAATTGGAAGCACTTTATAACTTTGTTCAGAAAAGTGCTATATGAAGTTATTATTTTTATATTAGTAATAACAATGTTGAATATAGGGTGCTCTAATATTAGTACAGCAGTAAATAGCTGGTGACCTCAGTTTAAACAGTGGGGAAAGAAGTATTGCAATCCAATACTTACTTGCAATAGTTGAATAGCTGGAAATCTGCTTATTTTCTCGAGAGTGAAATGAGACGATTGATACCATGCTCATGTCTGCAAGCTAAATATGAAGCTACAGCCAGGACATGGTTAGCTTAGCCTAGCATAATGCCTGGAAACAGGGGAAAGCAGCTAGCCTGGCTCTGTCCAAAGGAACCAGCACGCTCATTAATTAACACATTATATCTTGTTTGTTTCATTTGTACAAAAATCAAAGTGTAAAAACGACATTTGGTGGTTTTACAAGGAGTTCTGTGCTGGGCAAGTTCTTGGCTGGGCGCAGTGACTAAGATAAGCTAACCGGCAGCTGGCGGTAGCTGCATATTTACGTCTATGGACATGAAACTGGTATCAATCTTCTCTGCTAACTCTTGGCAAGAAAGGAAATATGCGTATTTCCCAAAATGTCAAAGTATTCCTTTAAAATAGTGCAAGATGTAATGTGCTCCCCCTGCTTCTAGTCTTTATGCTAAGCTCAGACAACCAGCTGCTGGATGTAGCTTCATATTTACGTACAGACATTGAGTGATATCAATCTTCTCAGTTACATCACCGTAAAAAAAGCGAATTTCTTTAAAGTAGCATAAAATTGAATCACTCAAGTAAGTAGGCCTATGTACAAAATTATTTTAGTTCAGTAGGCCTACTTGAGTAAATGCACTTAGTTACATGCCACCACTGATTTTAAAGTTAGTGATTTTTTAGGAGGAGGAGGAAGACAGGGACATAGACAGACGTTTAGATATTTATAATACTGTGTGATACATGTTGATGCAGGACTAACTAAGCAGTAAGCTGCATTTTTGTAGGCTATAATTTAGTGTCTTAAGTCTGTTATATAAAATGGTCAATTCACCATTTGACACGTTTTGTCAAGTGGGGGAAAACAATCCTTTAACAATTACTTTGTCAAATGATGAACCAGTAGTTCAGTGTTAGTCTATCTGTTGACTCTATCAACAACTAGGTCTACTGAAAAAAGGAACCAGGATCTTCTGCTTTTCCGTTCAAGTGAGAGAGATAATATCCCTCACTGTCACTCTCAGTGCAGATGTTCTCAGTGTTAGATAAGAAAAGTCAAAGTCACTCTTGTGGACAGCTTTTTTCTCCTTTCTTCAAAGCTCTGTTTCTGCAGAACTGATTTCACAATGAAGAGCAGCAACTGTCCAGTCATCCCTCAGCAGCAGTGGTCAGCGGTCAATAAGGGTTCACAATGGGGGCGGAGGGTGTGGTGGTGGGATGGCGGGGGCAATAGTACATTTGTCCACTCTAGATTGTCATTTCCCGTGCTAACTTTGAGCTTGACTTTCCTATTCTAAATGTGGATATTTTGCAATTTGCCTCCCGTATTGTTGTTTTAACAGTTGTTTTTGCGTGCTGCCAACTCATGTTTTCATCCTAAAAGTCACAAAATAGACTTGAAAGAAAATGACTTTGAGGTTACAGCAGATTAGAAATGACTTGCAGAAAGTCACACATCAAGAAATGTGTTCACAGGCACACCACAGATAAGAAGACTGCACTCTGTTGACAAGAAACACACTCTTGCCTTTCCTGCCTCTTTTTCTCACTGCTGATTGCATTTATTTTCATTTGCATACAGCGACATTTTCAAGCATTTACAGGGCCCGTAAAATGCCATTTTCGTCGTCGTCCATAAATATAAAGAGAAACAGGTGTAATTACATCTGCAACATGCATATGCCTCATTAACCTGTCAACACTTTTCACACATTTTTCAGGATTAGATTTCAGGATTTACAGTACAGTTAAAGTTATTTGTCCTTGAAGACTCACGGTGACACACACTGAGTACTCAGCAAAACCAAATCAGTTCTACAGAAACTAAATTGAGTTCTGCTAACTTTATCACCAGACAGAATATTTCAGGAACAGCAGAGATGGTGCTGAGATGACGTTTTTGTGTGAAAGCCCACCTTGCATTTTTCTTCCACCCGCTATGTGACCAGTGCTTTGCATATCATGCATGGACAGCCAGAGTGGTGTTTTCTGTGTGAAAATATGTCCAAGAGAGAGACCGCAGATTTTAGAGCATCAGCTAAACAGAACTGGCACTTGTAGTGGTGCATAAATGGGGAATAAATTGGATCCATTCAGGGGATACCCTTATAAAACTATTTTCACAAAAATAAACAATGATTTCATTGACAAGATTAGGAACGTTTCTCTAGTTGAAAGCAGTGTAAAAGCTATGAAAAGTGATTAAAAATATCCAACTAAGGAAATAAATAAATGCCGAGACACACACATGAACCACATGCTATTTAGGCTTGACCATGCCGGTTGAACTCTGACCTTTCAAACGCCCCCCACCACCCCCACCCACCCAGACATGCACAGAGACACAATGACCAGGAAGCACCGAGCAGGTTTCTTCACATCCACGCACCAACGTCCCCGATGAGATTTTTAGTATTTGGGAGGGAAATTTACAACCAGAAACGGGCTGGTTGCAAACAAGGGGAGCTGCTGATCAGAGTGATTGATGAGGGAGGTGATTTGTGGAGTGTTTATAGCATAAATCCAAGCATCTGTTTAGTATAACGTGAGAGTTTCTTTTCAGCGTTTCTTCCGTTTTTCAAACTTTCAAGGTTTGTTTCATAGAAATTGCATCCATACGGGCCCTGGGCCAAGGTTTTAGGATCTTTAGGCTATATGATCATATAGCAATAGTCAGAGTTAAATCAGAATAATCATCCTAACAAGCAAACCATTAACATAAATCAAATTAAGTACAGTAACACAGAGACAAAACTCCCATACTGCTGCAAATTTGAAGTGAGAATGAGGAGAAAAAAACAAGATGTATGTGGACCCAGTTTATGAAAGAAGAACTGTCTTGCGGTCAGCAGCGTCCAGTAAATCATTCACTGTGTTCACACTATCTGGTGGCTGCAGTTGGGGCCAGAGCTTGATGAGATTCACACGGCCACTCCCGGAGGAAGGGGTTGGTCTGCATGCAGTTGAACCTAAGGGAAAGGACTAAAATCAGATTGTAGCTGGAGGGAAAGGGACTGAGATAGTTTAAAAAGCGAGAGAGAGGGGGTTGTCACACTGTGGTTACTGCTCTGGAGCCAAAGGAACCTGTGAGGGGATGAGATAGCATGATGTGGTTTTCATTGAATGCCACAGCAGAGTGGAGGTGCAGAGGTGAACGTTCAGACTGAGTGCCTGGGACTAAACAGAGACATGAACCAGGGAAAGTCAGTTTAGCCACAATAAGCTATTATGGCATCGCTCCATTGCACGCAGTATATTGAGTAAAGATCAACGTTTTATGATTATGTAGGCTACGGCAAAAAAAAAAATCACTGGTTTAAATCTTTTCTCTTATGTCTACATTTCTGGAAGTATAAAAATGCAGAAAAGGCGACTGAATGACTTTTTACAAACTTCTGAAGTTTTGCATTTTTGTCTGCAAGAACAAAACTTTACTTGTTTGACGTAACACTTTACGTCAAACAAGACTATGTAAGTTTTGAATGAAGAAATAGCAAATTCTTTCTCTTACAAATGAAAAGTTGAATTCATGAGCAATAAAACACACCTTTGCTCAAAGCCTTTTCTGGTCTGGTATGGCCATTAGCTTATGGAGGCTAATAATAGCTTATGTTAGCAAACTTTAGCTCGATATTGCTATGTCACAGACAATAGTGAGCCAAGTTCACTGACCTCACTTTTTTCTTTACTTGTGCTAGGCAAGTGTTTGCATCTATCATTATCTTCTAATGTAGCCACAGTGGCCACTGTTTAGTTATATACAGTTATAGTCTCGCTTTAAACTGAATATCAGTGAGTCAAACTCAAGACACCATGTACACAAGCGGCCGTGCACTCTGCTCCTCTTGTCAACATTCACATACATGTGGTATAAAAGCTGCAGCCTCAGGTAGGCCTACATTTAAAACTACGAGGAGTCCCCGCAGTCTCTCTCTATCCTCGTGAGGGCTGAAAAGGGGTCCGAGGTTGAGCTTGAGAAAGTAACTTATGGCTCACCATCACAAGTCTTTATTTAACCCTGCGACTGTGATCCGCACCTTTGACAAAGGTAGAAAACTGCTGCTGTGAAAAGCAAAGCAAAAGTACAAAAAAAGCCCCCAAACTCCCCCCCCCCACCCCCCCACCCCTTTTCTTCCCCGGGCTATGATCACTGCAATTGGGCTTCTATTTCAATCACATACTTTCTGTAAGACTTAAAGAGTGAGAATCAAGGCCTGTGGGGAAAGAGGTGGTGGGGTGGTGGGGTAGCCTACAGAGAGACAAAAGAGGAGGCTGTGGCAACACTGATAGCGTCTTCTCGACTGCGTTTGGTTTCCTGTTCTGAGTCAGTGTGTAACTCGGAGTTTGAACGTTGTCACACAGACCCCGTCCTTCTCTGCGTCTCTCTCACTGTAGTATTTTTCTTTATGAGAATAATCTGAATGCTGTCAATGCCAAACAGCAGCTGAATGTCAATAACACTTTAACTGAAAGCATTTATTTGAATATCTGGTTGAATACCTTTCATGAGATATGATTAAAAAAACATGCTCTATAGGGAAAACGTTGAATTTGTTATATGTCCGCACTGTCGGTTGGCCACATGTTGTAGAAATTCTGACACAAACTTTAGGATGTTGTCATTTTCTTGTCTGAAATTCTGTTCATTTGACAGGAAAACTAATGTCCGATGTTTGGTCTTTGCTCGTACTGTGTGAGAAATCGTTGCTGCCTGCTCATTGGTGGGAGGGGAGGGGAGAATTGGTCCAGTGTTTTCCAAGTTTAGGGACAGATTTGTCTTTTTGACCTTTTTCAGCAAGTTAAATATTTCAGAATCAGTCAAGAAAGAAATGAAAGTAAAGTGCTGGCATGATAGGAGTCATCAGAAAAGTGCCAGTCAGATATGTGATGTGGTCTAAAGTTAAATTACTCAGAAATTGAGCATTTTATTTGTATAATTCCACAAAGAAAGAGTCATTTTTAAGAATGTGTCTCTAAGTGGGAATAAAAGCATGTAATAATGAAAGGAAATCAATTCTAAATGGCAACTTAAAGGATCTATTTCTGTATCAATGCAAATGTCCAAAGATTGGACTCTTTTATCAAAACATGAATCAGTGTTTTTGTTTGACTTTCATGGCTGACTAACATGAAAATGTTCTGAGAGGGGGAAGTAGAGGAAGAAAGAGAGAGAAATAATGAGTGTGTGTGTGTGAGAGAGAGAGAGAGAAAGAAAGAAAGAGAGAGAGTGCCTCTCAGAATGAGCAGCAGAGGGTTTTGTGGCGTCTCTATGCAGCTTGTGACTGATATTTTGCCGTTCAGACTAAATGTGGCCAGAGGTCAGGACAGTGTGTGGGATCTCAGAGCTGCGATATAGTACCTGCAGTGTCAGTGCTGTGTGAGTATGGGACATGTGTTGCAGCTTTATGCCTCGGCTATCTGCGCTTTGCTTGCACGTCTCTAACTTGTCGCAGCTGCATCAAACAAACTCGGTTCCCACCTCGGACAAAAATCGATGCCGCTTTGCTTTGGTCCGGCCTTGAACGGAGCCCAAATCTTTGCTATGATTTGCATTTTGAGCCTGACAGATTTCTACTGAAAGCTTTTTACCTATAGGCCTGCCGATTTTTTTTCAGTCCTATTTTTAATATTCAAGTTGACACTTGAATGTATCCTATCCTGCATTTCTGTCGGCGGGCAGCCTAATTGGGCCTGTGTCTGGGCCGGGAGGGGGCTTTAATGATGTAAAACAATAAGGCTGGAGTCCGTGCGGGTAAGCTGAAGCAGTGTAACTGTAAAGAGATACTTCGGCTCCCCACCAGCAGGCTGCTGTGCAGAGCGGCCGTGCGCGTCTCATTAACAGGATCACTTTACAACCAGCCAAACAAATAAGTCATTATCCATCACAGCCTGCCTTGCCTGCATGGAACCATCCACAAAACACACACACGCATGTTATGGCTCATCCCATTCAAAGCATGTTGTTTATTGTTACTGTGGCTGTGTTCGAATCATCTGGCTTGGTGAGACCCCATAATGACCAATTTCGTTATATTAGGCTATGTTCAGTTAATTTAGAGTTGAGCCCTGTAATGTGAATCTCAGCCATTATTGGTGCAGACTGGCAAGCGCATAAATCCAATCTCGGGTGTAATTTATTTGAATTCTTTGCGATGTTTACACAGGCAACCCTGGGCACCACTTGGAAATAAAACCCTCTTTATCCGTATAAACACATATCAATTCAGAAATAATTTTAGCTTTTTTAGTTTTAAAATAGTCAACATTGTGAGAATAATAGTTTATTAATATCACTATCAATTTCGATAATAAAGATTTAGTCTAAGAGAACATAGGCTTATAGTAAACTATAGTTAATAAAACTGTAAACTTCCGCTTGTGATTCAGCCTCCGTCACATTTACAGCTAGCCTATACCATTAAGGACATACAATATGTCCTCTCAAATCCCATATCTACCGGGATCCTTCGTGGAGAAGGTGCTCTCGCTTTTGGCCACCTGCCCTGCGACACCTGGTAAACGATACTTCCCCCCTGCGCATGCGTAATAGCCTGCCAAAAATCCCAACGCCGTCTCGCCTGTCAACCAATAGTGTTCCAATCTGTCCAGAGATATAGCAGCGTGGAGAGGAGTGGAGTGAAGTGGATGATTTCAGACCTGAGCAGCACTGAAAGAAAGAAAGAAAACATGCCGAGGTCTTTCCTGGTGAAGAGTAAGAGGGCCCACAGCTACCACCAGTCCCGGTACCTGGAAGATGACTACAGCAGACTGGACACTATCCTGGCTCACGTGTGCGCAGGTAGGTTCATTTGTGCGTAATTACGCATGAAAATGGCTGAATAACGCCTGTAAGACCGATTCGTCCCCACGGAAAGGATTCACTTCTTAGTTTCCTAATCTGAATAGAATTAATTTCCTCGATCTACAAATGAATACCGTGCAGTTGCGCCGTCAGTCCGTTTCATTGCTCTCCTCTGCTGTCATCAGAGACCGAATCTCAGAGGGAGTTTGAGTCCAACTTGGAGCCGCAGGAAGATGTGAGCGCCGGCGCTGAAAGACTGTCCCCGGGGTCGCTGTCCTCCGACTCCCCGCTGAGCTGCGGAGGCAGCGTGTGTGACCGATCCTCCGACTGTGATTTCTGGCGTCCCCCGTCTCCTTCCTCCTCACCGGGTCTGTTTAGATACATCTTCATCCACACTTTTTCTTCAGTTCTTTTTAGAAGTGTCAGTAGGCTATAAAAAATGTGCACAGTTTGTTAGGGTTAGGTTATGATTGGACTAGTGAGCTTAAAAATGTAGTTTTCAACAGTTTCCATAAATCCATGTGAGATTTATGGGTAAAAATATTTTTCAGCACTGTTAACATATATGTAGCCTACTAATGTTAGAGTTTTGATTAATTATGAAGGAGAATAAAGATCAAACACATTCATTGTAACGATTTGAGAGTCAAACAGGGCCTTCCGGGAATATGCTATAGGCTAGTGTTCATTCATGTGCATTTAAGAATTGGTTTGATTGAAAAAAAAAGTCAAATACATTGTCAGTCATAAGTCACTGCACTTCTTGCACACAAACATCTATTTAGTATATGTGAGGTGCACCATTTTGATGCGGGGACTTGAAGGTTTCAGTTGTTTATTATAGGCTACTCTAAAATTGGGCTACCATTATAATTTCCAAGTGATCACATTTTAAGACACGCCATGAACTGCAGATCGCACTCATTTGTAAGAATATCAACTCACATTGAATCCAAATCAACTTCCAGATTCCGAGAAATGCTCCAGTCCAGCCGCGGAGGGCGGCCAGCACTTCAACATCCCGCTCTTTCCTTACTCCTGGACGGCGTACTCCGGCTCTGAGCTGAGGCATCTGGTTCCGGGGCCATATCATCACCGCCTCCAGGGCCACAGGGAGCCTCACTCACCCGTCAGCATCTACGGTGCAGAGGACAGCGGCACCGAGCCGCTATATGCACAGCGGGGCCCGGTGGCCGGATGCTACCAGGACTATTCTTCAACGGCCCACCAAATCTGCAGGATGCGGGACGGAGACGAGCTGTATGCGGGTTTAAAGCAGAAGCCCCGCGGGGCAGAAATCAAGTCTGAAAATGACTTCAACTGTTCTAATCTCGAGTCAAGTGGATCCTATAAGTGCATTAAATGTTGCAAGGTAAGTTTACCAATGTTTCCTGAACAAAACCACAATGGTCCTATTGTTTTAATATTGTTTGAGCTTGCAGAGATGTTTCAAATGATCTTAGTGATGTTTTATTGGTGATCAGGGCAGAACAATGCCCGTTACATTCACATGTTCAAGTTCAATTTTAATCATTTAAACCATAAAATGGGTGACTGGCAATGACATAGGCTAATCGTTCGCAGAATAAAAGGATCACTAGCCTATATGCCCCCCCTCCCCTATTTTGAGTTGGATTTCGAGGTAAAAATGCCATCCATCTCTTTTTCCAAAGGTGTTCTCCACACCTCACGGGTTGGAGGTTCATGTGCGGCGGTCTCACAGCGGGACGCGGCCCTTTGAATGCGGGATCTGCGGGAAAACCTTCGGACACGCAGTGAGCCTGGATCAGCACAGAGCGGTCCACTCGCAGGTAGGCCTCCAACTGGAAATAGACTGTTGCATAAACTCAAAGGCCTCTTGGAAGCAAAGGCCCCGGGTTTGTTTTCTTTTTTTGCCACCACAACGTCCCAAACCAGTCTGAGTATTTCGGCCTGCTGTATTTCTGCAGTTGAATCTAATGTTTGCAGGCCTTTCAGCTAACACTTTACATACTTTACAGGAGAGGAGCTTCAGCTGTAAAATCTGCGGCAAAAGTTTCAAGCGCTCCTCCACGCTGTCCACGCACCTGCTCATCCACTCGGACACGCGGCCTTATCCATGCCAGTACTGCGGGAAGAGGTTCCACCAAAAATCAGACATGAAAAAACACACTTTCATCCACACAGGTGAGACACTGTAGGCCGCAAACTGAAAGTCATCGATGAACGCAAAAATAAATAAACGCCCCTTCAAGGCCTCGTCGTGCGTAATGCGTCAAAAATGCCACGTCCAACTTTGTGATCTCGTTACTAATGCAGGTGAGAAGCCGCACAAGTGCCAGGTGTGCGGCAAGGCCTTCAGTCAGAGCTCCAACCTCATCACGCACAGCAGGAAACACACAGGCTTCAAACCTTTCGGCTGTGACCTCTGCGGGAAAGGTTTCCAAAGGAAAGTGGACCTGAGGAGACACAAGGAGACGCAGCACGGATTCAAATGAGCGGACTTCGATGCTTCAGCATGAAACCCTGCCCTTTTAATGTAGGCCGACTCCCGACTATGCATATAGTGTCTTATATTATTCTATTGTTTGTTGCATTGGCCTACTTTTTCCTGTTGTTGAATGCAGTTAATTATTTTAGCCAGAGATTATTCTGGCTCATTTTATGGAAATAAAAGTTTATTTATCAAGTGTGCGTTTACATTATTATTAAAATTAAAAAGCCTATAGGCTGCAAACATTGGTTTCCAAAGCGGAATGTTTTTTCATTTCATTTACATTTCATTTCTGAAATGAATTACCACTTTTAAATAACCAAAGTCCGCTTTAAGACAGTAGAAATCCTGCTTTTTCAATTTAGTCAATTTGTTATATAGTCAGGGATTAAACATTAACTTTTGGAGCTGAGTTGTCAGTATTTTCAGTTAGGAATTGATGAGCCTTTGATTTCAATCTTTCTACATTTAATTACTTTCCAAATGACAAGAAAACCTTTCTTTTCTTAATTCACAATAATATATATATTAAAAACTGAACACATTTTCTTGGTACATTGTGAAAAATGAGAAGCTGTGTTAGGCCATCAATCACGTCCCCAATCTGCATGACAGGTCAAAGTTTTATCTCCACTATTAAATAAAAAAACGTTCAGTGTGCATGCGCCACCTGGTCAAAACCAAATATTTTCAGATGCAGGCATTGTTAACATACCCATATAACAAATGACATTATGGTGCCATAAACCTCCATGTGAAGGAAGTCTCATGAAATAGCATCACTTTTATGACAGCAGAAGTTCTTCCAGCGCAGCAATAGCCAGCGTGTCCACATGGCGTTTTCACTGGGAAAAGCTGGGTGTGATTTATTTAGTTGGTTAAACATCCAGGGCTCTAAAACTTCAAGGATCTGATTTGCACATATCTCACAACAGATTGTGTACATACAGTAATGCTACTACACTATATCAACAGTAAGAGAGCCTGCGGACTGCACTCCTGTATCCTGCATTTGTTGAACCACATAACCACTATACAAAGGACATGAGATTTTGTTTTAAAAGTTATTATAACCAACTTTATTTGTGGAAAATGAACATACCCACACATCTACTTCATTAAGTCGGAGATCCTGAGTGTATTCATTATTCATATGTCGATGTCTGGCTGTGTGTGCCCGCGTGTCTCTCAGAGTGCCGGGTTTTAAACAGCCGGGCTAAGTTCAGAAGGTCCTGCTCCTGTAGACTGAGCTCCTCCATCAGTGTGTTCAAATACTCCACTGACGCTGACGTCTCCAAGGCTTCTCGCACCACCGGAGACACCTCTGACAAGCTGAAACACCAAATCATGCACAATCACACACAGGCTGACCAGGCTATTGCTGCTACAGATTCCTATAACATACCAGGCCCCAAAACAAAAATGGAACGTTAACACGCTCACAAATGCAATTACATTTCAAGGACACACTTCAACAGTGATTATAAAGACTGTCCTTATTTTGTAGCTATTAAGTTCTTATTCAAGCCACATGTTCTGTCACTTAGCTAGCGTATTGAGTGCTGACTAAGGTTCATGTTGCTCTAAAAGAAAAGAGGTTTACTGAGTCATAACATTGAATAAAACACAGATCAAGTCTTTTAAAAATCATCGGTCCATGAAGTAGATTTGAATGTTCTAGTTTTTACTCAGCAAAGTTCTCCAGATAACTCGGTAAACGTGCTTTGTGGACCAAACCTCTGCTCACTGCTTATACCCCGAATCATCCAGTAATATCTAAACGTCATGTAAAACCCCAACAGACAGAGATGAGAGAAATGAAAATTTATGTATTTGTTCAAGATGTCGTAAATCGTCACAAACGTTTGCGTTGAATACTCGCCTCTGATAACCTACAACGTTTTGAAAATGCTTCACTTACCACATACGACCAGCTACACTTTCACACATTCAGCCTCTAGCCCAGTGCGTATTAGTGGTGAGGGCGCCTCTGGCTGCACATATACAGTAAGTCTTAATGAGTGTTGAGAACAATCAGTAAACAGTTTATTAGGCACACCTAGCCACAGTCCTGCGGTAAATCCTATGTGATGAGTTTTTAACTCAAACTCTAAATCGACTGTTTGCAACCTTCTAGCTGATGTCCGTCACCTCTCTATCCCCCCCGCCCCACCCCCAGCCCTCTATCTGTCCTGACTACCTGTGTGGAGGTGCACTGCTGGCTAATCTCCGGTTCACCCCAGGGTCTAGTGTTGCAGGGGGGGCATCCATTATTCAGCTGGCCTGAACAATAGAGGCCAGACTAGCTCCACAGCTGCCACGCAGCAGATAGATAAGACAGCACACCAAATTATTCATGATGGAGGAATGGGAGGATGGAGAAGCTTTAAGTTAAATGGGAACTAATGAAATCATAGAGTACCAGTGGGACATGTGACAAAAGAGAATAAATGTTTCCAAAAGGGCCGATAATCAAAAGACGGATAAAACAAAAGCATAAGGCTGGTCATGCAACAGTTCACAGGATCTAAACATGCAAATACGTATTCAGTGGTTCATCAGTGAGATCAAGTCAAATCTTAAAAAGCAGTGGTTTTAAAAATCTGTCTCTCGGCATCAACATTACAAGACAGCTACAATCAGGTCAAAGTCACAGTGCACTGATAACAAATCTTATCCCCCCCCCCCAAGTAGGTTGAAAAAAAGTTTGTTACCAACCCAAACTCTATTTCGATTTTCATTCCCTGAACATTACTGAGCATTTGTGTAGGATAATTATGTAAAACTTATATTATATTACCAGCGGTATTTAACACAACCCAAACTACCCTACTTTTAGGAAAGACTTGACAACATCATTTAGCTGAAGATCTCCAGTTTCTCCACAATAATTTCAAGGGAATTCCAATTATCTCACTTTTGCAACCTAATCATTTTTATGTAATGGTGTTTTAGGGAGGAGTTTGGAGTCACAAGGCTGCCTTACCTAAAGAGTTACAGAGTTGTGTTACCTACTGCACAACACTTACTGTATTATTTTGTTAAGTTCAAGAGAGCTCACAATGTAAGTTATGATACCGACGCAAAGTGACCTGGGGCCACAGAGGGAGTCATGAATCAGTCAGTCGGGCATCAGGTGAAAGTTTTCCCAGCCGGGGAAATTTAAAGTGCTCGTCTAGCTTGGATGTATATAGAGGAACTAGTGTGTGTGTGTGTGTGTATTTAACTTGAGAGTGTACAGTGCTGCTTGTGTGTGCCTTCTGTCCTTCATCCCAGATCTGGAGAGGGGCAATCAGGTGAAGATAAGGCCATGAGGCGTCTGTGTGTACTTAGACGGGAGCAGCACGGAACTGTCCATGAACTGCCAACAGCCACACACAGCCACACACACACACACACACACACACGGCATGGGCTAACAACAATGCCACACCATATAGCGTCTTGTCAAATGCACCATGAAGCTTTAAAGCTGAAAGTGGATCCAAGTCACAGTTAGGAAAGGTCACATGTTCTCTTCTTTGACTGAAGAACAGAATAGTTGTGCATGAAGCTTTGATTTGAGCATAGTATCAATCTGTTAATGCAACAGAAAAATTCTAGCATAATACTAATATAATGGCAGTTTTAGTTCCAATATGTATATATGGATGTTTTTCACCCAATCACATCATGAATCTCTAAAGCCTATTTTACTGCATACAAGTTTGGCTGCCGTTTTTTTCAGCTTTATTTATATCGCTTTAAGTTTAGATCATCCTTTTTAAGCTACAGTTGATGTAAACTAACACTTTATTCATGTACTCAAATACAAACAGTTGCACACACCCAGGCAGTGGTTTGAGTTTGCTGACAGAATGTATTTCCTAGGAAACAATGGTCTTTAATTTCCTTGTCATATATATGTTTTTTTTCTCTCTCTCACTACTCTCCTGTATAACAGGGCCGGCTGAGGAGCAGACTCTCCAGCTGTCACGGTGCATCCTCTTAACACTGAAGTCGCACATTATAAACTTACAGATGGAGAAGCACAATGGCTATGAGGGTCCACTCTGGAGTTTTGAGGATGATGTTTGTGTTGTTGAACCTGTGGCGTTAAGAAAAACAGAAAACAAAGTGAGCAACATTCTCTAGGGCAGGTGTCAAAAATCATCTAATTCTAATGAGGAGTAAACAGGGGAAACAAAATGTGCAAGAGGCCGGACCAACAGTGCCTGCAATAGTGCAGTGATGTATGTTTCTGTGACAGCGCTGTGTATATTCTTTGGTTTAAGCCTCTTGTCAGCGGGGCCTCTGACAGCAAAAGGAGAATTCCTGGAAGCAGGACTCTGGAGGTGTTAATCACCACACAGTGACTTAATAGCACTCCTGTTGAAAACATCCTAACCAGCCGATGGGAAGTATGTTTATGGCAGGAAATGTTCAATCTGGTACAAATTTTAAGATTGTTTAATTAACTGCAATCAAATGCCACATTAAAATACTATAATAAAATAAAAATAGAGATAATAACAAAGGGCAGAAATGAAAGGTCCACCCACGTTGGTGTTTTCACATATTTTGTCTAATATAACTAATAATTATTGGTTCATGCAGTTTGGTGAGCACATGTAATTCCAGCAGAGCTCCACTAATACTGCATGTAGTGTATGCAACAATCTATATCCATCTATTCTCAAGCAGCATTGGGGCCAATGTGTTAGGGAAATTGCATTTTCCGTTGTTTTGTTTGTTTGTACCTCTTGACAGGGCAAAATAGTACGTCAAAAAGCCACATGTACAATACATCTGTGTTTATATGCCAGACAAGCACACACCAAAGATTACCAGTCAAAAAATGAAGGTGTGTAATGAGCGTGGTGAGCCAATAAGCATCTTTCACAGCAGACATTTTGACTTGTCATAGCAAGGAAAAGCACAGGTGTTGCTAAACACATTAATGACAGCTCTGTTACATTTAAGTGCCCCAGTAAGCCAGCATGCACAATATCAAGGTCCTGGCACTAATGCGCTTAAAAAGGATTATAGACAGTAAATTACTCTCCTGTTGTTGGCCTGCTTCATGCCTACCTGCAGGCGGCACCAGAGTTCTTCAAATCTTCCCACAATTTTGTGGAAGTACAAGTTTAACAATCTCGAAATATTACAGTGGTCCCAGGAGGATTAGCTGCATGCTTTTGTTACTGCTAGCAGACAGTTACAGAGGGTTTACAGATCACACTGGAGGCCAGATCAGTTGCTTTTCTTTGCACCAAAAAACAAAACATAACACACGAGTTTGCAATGTTGCAATAACTTTATTATTATTACCATTTAAGTTAAGAATAACACCTATATGATATATAAGGACATGACAGAAAGCACTACAAATTAGGGTGTACCATACTAATCTCTCACTATAAAGTTGGGGTACATGTCTCTACACACTGATGATGATGCCCTGTCAACGCAGTGTTTTCTGCCGTCTCGAGACATTCAAAATTACAGTTAAAAAGTCAATTTTTTGTGACCCAATTTTGGCATCAGTATCAGTATGCTGAAACGATCAGAGCAGAAAAGAAAGCATGTGTGTGTGTAACCTTCTGCAAGCAGACCTGCAGAGAAGAGTGTGTATTTGTGTGTGCTGCGCTGACCTGAAGGTCCTGACCAGGTTGTTCAGGTCAGTGGAGACGTCGCTCATGGTGAGACGCAGAGGGCCGACAACGAGTCTGAGGCTGCACAACACAGAGACAAAACGATGAGGCATAAATTTGTGCTATTGAGGGGAGCTAGAAGGGATCCAACAGATACTGAGCATGTGAATTTAAGTTTCTCTGTGTAGTGTTTATAAAACCGATACATAGTCCAGTAACTCCATGCAAAGGGTGAAGAAAGGCACTAAGGGCCCACAGCTTCATCAACACTTTGCTAATAACTAGTTAATAAGCACACAGGTAACTCTGGATTGGCAAAGCTGTTTTACCAAACCAAGCGAAGCTACAAATATGACACACAGTATATGTTCCCAGCTGGAAAATAAATAAATAAACAGATGAAGGTTTTTGGCTATACATGTACATAGGTGTCCACAAAATGAAACATATATAAAAGCGCACGCACGCACACACCAGCTGGTAAGCTTCTCCACTGTGATTCGTTTCTGGATGATGTGCTGAGCATGCGAGTCAAGCAGAGGCAAAACCGGGTCCTTCGTGCTCTGGTCCTGGACTGTCGCCTGGTGGGGGAACAAACAAGCTGTGTGAGTGATGGCGCGCAAACCTCAGGACATAAACACACTTACTACCTCCTAACAAATTTGTTTACACATTATATTTTCAACATAGTTTCATCTTCAGTCCAGCCCTCCTCTCTTTTCAATTTTTCCTCCACTCACCTTGCTCCCATCCGGCTCCTCTATCTCCTCAGGCAGAATCCAGGTCCCTTTATAAAACTCCCTGACTCTTAGCTCCAGCTGCTGGCTCTCTTTCTGCAGCATCTTGTAGTCTGGAGCTGCAGCAGACAGTCTCTTCTTTACCCCAGCATCACCCCCGTTTGCATCCTCATTGGTCACCTCATCCTCAAGGTCGTCTTCATCCAGCTCCTCCTCTTCTTCATTCTCTTTAACACCATCAAAAGGAGAGCCTAGTGAATGGTCGGCGCCGTACAGGAACTTCAGGGTCGCGTCAGTGCTCCAGTCGTCTAACGTTCTTCTCAGGCGCTCGAGGAGATTCAGCCGGGCGGCCTCGGGTTCGGCTCCCGCAGCATGGCTCCTGAGTAGACCTCGTAGCCCTGCTGCCCCTCTCCTGCTCATACCCACCTGGGTGATGTTGAGGCCTGGCTGGCTGGTCAATGCCATGTTGTGGCTGTCCTGATTCGTGCTGATCAGAGTTGAAGAAGGGAGATGTTTGCTTTCTGTTGAGGCGTTTGAGTCTTTACATGGTGGAGAGGGGAGTAGATCTGCTTGTGTGGCTGTTGAGTCATCAGGCAGGGGAGCAGAGCGAGTGACTGTCTCAGATAAACTGCACAAATTCAGCTTAGCTGTAGCCTCTTCCACACTGGGCTCCTGAGGCAAGCCTTTCTCCTTCGGCACCTGCTCTCCATTAGGTTTGTCAGTGTTTAATGGGAGCAGCTGTTGGGGTTTTTCGGCATCAGTTCCAGCTTCTCTTTTAGACGAACGCGCCTCCCGTCTATTCTCGTCTTCTCTCAGTTTTCCCTCCCTCTCTGCGTCCCGACTTCGATGACACTCAGTCTCCTCTTCATCTCCCTCCTCCCTCTGTTTCTTTCGCCTCTCAATCTTCCCATGTCCACCTTTCTGGTCTTCATCTCTACGTTTAGGCAGGTCGCCCCAGTGCACCCTGGGTCCGTGCCACTGGGAAACCAAGCTGGAGACGAAGTCCTGCTCCTGTTCAATGTCGCTGCTTTCGCTGGGGCCGAGGCCGGCTGCAGCAGAACGCTGCTGAGAGCTGTGAGGGTCGTCCGGTTGAGCAGCCAGCGGGTCCTCGATGTCCTCCTCTTGGAGACGCCTCTCCAACAGCATCACCTCCTCACCAGGACTCCTGCGGGACACACATGGGTATCACTGAATAAGTCTATTTATTATAAAACCTATATTACATTTAGAACATCAAATGGAATATAAACACTTAAGCTAATACATACCCATCTCCTTTCTTCATCAGTTTAATTTGTGGAGGACTGTCAGTGAGACACACAAGCAAACACACATTCTTAATATGTAGAAAATTATAATATTCAATAATCAGTTCATAGTTGGGACTTAGGACAGACACGGGAACTGCACACATACCTTTCATGCTGCCGGAGCCAAAGAGGTGTATGGGATATTTGTAGCTCAAACTCTTTGGAGGCTTTGTAGCAGAAGTTACTACAAAAACACTAATCACAAGAGAGAGACGCAAAATATTATCTTTACTTTGACTGTTCTTTCAAAAAAAATAAATGGGTTAATGTATGAAATATGTATTCTTTTAATCCACACTTGCCTTGCACTCTGTGATGTCGTACACCTTATTGGTCTTTGTAGAAATCTTATACTTCTGAGTTGGGATCTGTAAAATGAACAGTAAAATATGAGACACAAGGACATTACTTAGCTGCACAGGGCCATAAAGACCAATATAAAAAGGGTCTTACCTTGCCCAGTTTATTTGAACATATGGGATAACCACACAGTTTGGCAATGAATCTCTCCTCTATAGCATCTTTGTAATTAGCAGGAGTAATGAACCTTGCCTGTGAAGAAATGAGACGTGAAACCAAATGACAAACGTGTCAAAGCCGAACCCCAACAGTGAACAATCACTCTTAAAATAAGATTCTCAACGTATTTATTTCCCTGTTATTGCAATGCTTGGTCAGTTAAAGCAAATGTGATGATTCACTGCTTCCTCCATAGCGGAACAAACATTTGTCTTGAAATGCCTGCCTGTCACAGAGTGAGCAAAAACAGGGGAAATTACTTGTAGGTTGACATCTGATCAGAAAAAAAGAAAAAAAAAAGAAAAAAAGACTACTTCACGTTGTCTCGCAAAGAAAACTAAGAAGTGAGAGGATGGAGTTTGAATTTAAAAGATTATCATCTCACTGTTACTCTATATGTCACAACTGTTTAAGCCTCACCTGTACCAATCTTATCACTATCATTAACATTTAAAAATGTCGACTGACCCAGGTGCTTTGGATAGAAACACTGTAACAATTAACGTGGGAAAAGGCAAATAAGTCAGGATGGAGATGGATAGCTGATCAAATTGATCGGATCAGTATTAGAGTGGCTAGTAACCCCAAAACTAACAGGACCAGGCTATGACAGGAAGAAATAACACAGGACCGGGCAGGCGGGAAAGACAATTTCACTTCAGTGGCTGACTCCAATCCATGGGCAATTTCAAAGCTCGTGCCAGGTCAAGCAGATGTCTCACTTGTGTAAGACCTATGTAGGGGTGAGCGGTGAGCTGATGATACATACACAGTCAACCAGGAAGTCTTCAGCCACACTGTCCTCCAGGAGACGCTCCACTATCCTCAGGGCTCTTTTCTCCAGCTCCAACGTCTCCCATAACCTCTCCTTCACTAGCTCTCTCCTGGCACAAGACACAGTGCACACAGTTGAAGAAGAAGCATCGTTTTTTGTCCACATGTCTTACTACAACCATCTGGGAAGGGGTTTAAAGCCCAGTAAGAGACACGTCCTACAACACATCCGCAATCTTTGATAGGTATTAGTGTATGAAACGGTGCATTGGCCAGACTTTAGTCTTGATACGACCCTTGCATCCGTTGAAAAGATGCCCTTTCCCACCTTCTTGCGTCTTCTTCAGCGGCCAGTGCTCTGACGCGTTTCCCACCTGCCACACACAAACAACAACAACATGGACGCGGTGCTCCGCCAGTAACCAGTCAGTGACCGTCTCACGTTAAACACCAAGTACCTGTGTATGACGCTGAAACATGTTTACACTCTTTTCTGACGTCTGTTAGGCTGTAACGTTAGACATGTTCGAAAAAACCTAATATTGATACTAGAGAACAAATTATTGACGGAAACGCACCTTTCTTGGAGGTTTTAGAGGGGACTCCGCTCCTTCTCCTCTCCATGCTGTTTCTGTTTTCTACGCGTTCAACTTTGACCTATGACGTGTTTCAATTCTACGGCGCGCCCCGACGGACAATCCGGCCGTTAGCCCTCTCACCAGGTAGCGTGGTGGTTTTCAGCGGTCTGCTTGGGACATGTAGTTAGATTAGGTGGGTATCTACCTTTCTGTTTTTCTGTTTATCGCCTACTGCTCTACTGGGTTTGGATAGCTACCATAGCACAAGAAAGTGTTTCTTTGCAGTCTAACGGCTAAGCTAATTCAGAATTATAGACCAGCATCCATTCTACTCTCCTCTGTTTAAAGCAGACTGCCCACAGAGGCTTATCTGACCTGGCCCATATCATAACCCGGGTGTCCGTACATATAAATGATAACTGATTCATACAGCCAGCTGGCAGTCGGGAGTAGGTAGACACTCTTGAGTTAAGAATCACTTCATTATCAAGTAGTATGGTGTGCATTATTTTGACATGAAGCGTCCTGTTTGTTTTGGAGGACTAAGGTTACTGCGTGAAGATAAACCCCACCTGAGGACCGCAGGGATGGCCCTGGAGCAGTTCAGTGATGTGGTCCAGAGATGTGTGAGTCCTTCAGGGGACACCTTGACCTGCATCCAAACCTCCCACATTTCACCATCATGCCTGGGTTCTGCACAGACATGTCACTCAGTGCAACGATTTAATTTATTTGGTACAAATAATCTGAATGTATTTGTGAGCACTAGTAGTACCGCCTTACTAGATTTATGCTACTCTCCGAAATAAAACCTTTTCTGTCACAAGGGAAAGAGACATTTCTACTGTTGCTACTATCTATGCTACGGTATATTAACCTCAAATATATTAGATGATATTACAATAATGACTGAAAGACTGTGGGCCTGCAACTAACAATTATTTCCATTAATGACTGAATTAATGTCGATTGTTTTTGATTAACCTTAAATCTGTAAAACATCAGAAAGTAGTGAAAAACGCCGGGCCACAATTTCTCAGATCCTAAAGTGCCATCTTCAGTTTGTTTAAGTTCAAACACCAGTGAAAAACCCCAAATGTATTCAATTTAAAAAGCAGCAAATTATCACATTGAGTCGCTAAAAACAGGCATTTTTGCTTTAAAATTCTTGTTGATTAATTATCTACTTTCTAATGTTCCTATTCATTAATTGAAATGGTTCAACAGTAATTTGCTACAATAAAGGGTCTGTGTTTTCTCTCTTTTAATCCCTTTATTTGTCCCCCTTTCACACAGCAAGCGCTCCCTGATGACAGCTACACCACCGAGGATTATGACGTCTTCATGGTTGCTGGGCGCACCTGCATCAAGGAGGGAGACAGCGCGCAGGTCCTCAGTATTGTCCTGGATGAGAAGAATCAGGTACGCTGCTCCGAGCTGACCACCGTCTCATGCACATAGACCCGTTCACAAGTGTGTTGCACATTGTACTGCACTCACTCCTCTGTCCCTCTTTCCGTAGGACATAGTGAGATGTATGGGTTGGAATCTGCTGCCTTCCCTGATTCAGGTTCTGCTGAAGAAAGAACACAAGAACCTTTCTCAGTGCCTGGCCATTTTCAACCACCTGCTACAGGTGTGTTCATCTGCTCAACAGTCACTGTCAGGAATGCGTTGATCTGATTCACAGTGTTGATTGACTGCAAGTACTCGCCAAAATCACAGGATTGGATATAAGATACAACTTTAGTCAGAATTTAAGATGATCCACTGACAAAATCTAGCAGCGTATTGATGAGTAATGTCTTGAGTGTTGGGATGAAATTGTTCTTTTAAGGGTCAGTTGTGGTTTCCCAGACCTGCAGACCCAAAGAGCTGCTGATTGGCCTGTTGGAGCAGCTGGAGCAGGATGACCCTGACACCATAGCAGAGAGCCTCCATCTGCTGTTGAACCCTCTACAGAAAGGTAAAGAACATGTCTTTAAACCTGTACTCCAGTGCACTTGTAATCGCGTCAACTCCAATAGAGCCATTTCCAGTGTCGGGCCTCCTCCCTCCTCATCTGTGTCTTCCCCTCAGTGCTGCTGTGCCTGGGCAGCCGTAAGGCGTCGTCGTTGGGCATGACCCTGTCCTCTGTGCTGGACCAGGTGGCCAAACTGCCTCTACCTCACAGCAAGGAGCAAGAGGAGGATGACGTCTTCTCGCTTTGCCGCTGCTGCACCGATCTGTCAGGCTTTGTCAGACCCTTTGTCCACGAGGCCAGGCAGAGCCTCCTGAACAGCAAGGCACAAAATGAGAGCACCAACAAGATGGCGGGTGAACAGGACAGGGGTAAAGAGGACGAGCTGCGGACAGAACTGCTGAAGTTGTGAGTGAGAAGTTACGCATTACATACACATGACGCATGGGGAAGGAGCAGTGTATTTGACTCTTCTTGTTTTTCTGTTCTGCAGCTGTATGAAGACTCTGAGTCGCCCCCTGCTGGAGGTACAACTCAAGGATCCTGACACTCTGGCTGTGTCTCCCCTCAGGAATTTTGCCACAGAAATTTTGGTACGGAAAATCCCTTCACCATAAGACTCTGGAAAGAGCTAGTGCTGCCCTAGTGTAATTGTTGTGATGGGTCCCGCAAATTTGACTGGTTTCTACAGTAACATGTCAGTGAAACTCACAATTTTGCCGTGGACGCTGGCAATGTTCTCAGTGTTAATGGTGAGTCTGTTTCTGTGTGTGTGTGTGTTTTGTACAGAGCACCCTCTGTGCTATCGGGGAGTCCCTCCCCAGTCTTGTGTACCAGCCTCTGTTGAAGAGAAAACAGGTTCCAGGCTTTCTGGAGGAGGAGGTGCGTTATCCTAAAGAGTCTTTGGCCAGCCTGGCTCACCTGGTGTTTGTCCATCAGCTGGCCGCAGATACGTTCCCCAGTGTCTTCAGGTAAGACAGAAAAAATAATTATTAAAAATGATTCTAAAATACTGGAAAACTCATGTACTGCAAGCGAAATTAACGCTTGAACAGTTACTGAAGTAATATTCAGAATGTAAATGCGTTGTTAATCCCCCTGACTCCCTCTGTGTTTACAGTCCTGTGTTCTGTCTTCGGTCCAATATGGAGCACATTTGCCTCCTCTTGTCCAGGTGAATACATGACCCAGTATTATTACATCTGTTCTGATCTCTCACTTGGCTGTCATAAAACAACACATATTATGGCACAGTTTGGCAAACACTGCGTTTGTTTCAAATGGAGTTTTTAAGCAGGCGCTGATATCTGTAAAGATATAGTATGTGTCATTTATGTTGGATAAAATTGATAAAAAACTCAAACTTTTGCATGGAAAAAGACAGGGCATTTTCCGTGACAGATTGTTCATTGAAACCACACTGTATAATGGATAAAAACATATTGACGTCAGTGAGGGACAAAACATTGTTTTTTATGTAGCCACTACTCCCACGCCATATAACCACATGCATGTACAGTATAAATGCCTCCTTGGATCTACTGGTTAATGTTTGAATTATTTTATTGACAGAACTGAGGAGTCCAGGATTCAGAAAGGACTGGTGAGTCAAACTGAAACATCGAGTTAAAGATAAGGGGGGGGGGGGGTGCTTGGGTCATTTTTGGAACATTCTGGAGATTAGTATTGAGGTTTCCAAACATTTCTCAGGTAAAATAGTGTAGTATTTCTACAGTCTAGTATTTCTAGCTTTCCCAGCTGTTATGAAGAACTGACTAGTAAAATGTACCTGTTTTTTTTTTTGTCTTCCTTTTGCAAACGTCCGTTAAAAAAAACAAAACTTGGGTGACATACATCAGCTCATGAACTTGTTTTGGATCTTTGCCTTGACTGAGGGTCCTCAGAACTAGTTAAAGAAAGGCCATGTTGTTGCCTAAATCATCTTCTGTACAGTGGCCATTTAAGGACATCAGACTCAGTTTAGCTTTCATCCCTGTAACCTGTGCTGTTAGCCTCAGCTGTACTAACCCCGCTAACCGACACACTGACAGACATTACCATCCCAGACCCACACAAGCAAAAGCATCAAGTGTAATTTTGTCCGAGTCATCGAAAATCAAGTGTTGGAACATTTAGTGTGGCGTATGTGCGTTTACCGTCACACAGGAGCTGTATGAGAAGAGTCTGGTGCGGGTGGAGGATGGCAGTCTGCCTGCAGATCTGCTGGAGATCAAAACCTTCCTCGCCGTCCCTCAGGTGAACACAGTTATTCATACAAACCTCAGATTTTACGCCCCTGTGATTCTCACAGTGTGATGCTATACTGATGCGCGCTTTATTTCACCGTTCGTTTTCAGAACTTGGTGAAAGTCATGACGATATGTCCAAGGCATGATTTGGTAAGCCTTCACATTAGCAGATAATTTAGCAATTTTGCACAAAATGTAACTGGCCTTAGTGTGTATTTATGTAGGCGTAATTGTAATGCCATAGATAATGGACTAATATTTTTGTATTTATTGTTGCTTTAAACTATCATGCGTTTCATTTGCATCTAATCTCTAGAGGAAAACCTTATGAAAATAGACACATTTACATATTTGCTTCTTTGTCAACAGAGAACCAGAGGTCTGAAGGTGTTCCAGCTGAGCATTGATAAGTTTGACACTGAAGCCAAGTACAAGTTTTTCCAGTGAGGGCCACCTCTCCTCCTTCAAAGTCATCCGAAACGTCTCTCTCGGTTCCACCGTCCAGCGTTTTCACCGGTCGTCTCGTTTCAGGTACATGCTGAAAACCAGCAGTCACTCAGGAGTCGAAGGCTACGTCATCCAAAACATCAAGAAACAGATCGACGTTGCCCTGCAGGTGAGATGGCATTTTAGATTTCATGGTGGCTGTCAGCTCCGTTGACATTTTTCACAGGTTTTGATGCGCGAAATGGCAGTGCCTGTGCAGAGTGCGGGTTGCAAAACCAAGTAAGTCTGTCCTCGCGTCTCCCTGTCCTCAGCCAGGTAACAGTAACACCTGGTTTGAGGGAGTTCACCTGCTGCCTTTGCTACGTAAAGTTCTCAGTCTGCCAGACGGCCCAGAGACCGACCTCCTGCAGTACCTGGACAGGTCAGCACACACAGAACACCCCTTTCATCTATTTGCTATACCCCTTATCTTGCTCAGGGGTGCAGGGAACTGGAACCTATCCCAGCATGCATCTGGGGCGAGAGCCTCGGCAGGGCAGGTGAACAAGTTGCCAGTCTATCAGAGCGCTAACACATAATACTGTTAAAGAAAAATGTCACAGCCAAAGTGAGCTTCTTTCTCCTTACAGCCTGGTTTGAATATAATGTGCTTTGAATAATTAGTCGCTAAGGTGTGAACTAGAGTAGGTTTAAGGAGAGAAATACAGCTAACATGTTAACAAAATGGTCATGTTAAAAAGCACGGCTGTATTTCATAATGAAGTGGTACTAAAAGCCAGCCTAGAAAAACATTTATTAATTAGCTATTGAGTACTATGCATACTCGTACATCATTTTTATAAAAACTAAAATGGAAATAAGTTTTTTTCCCCCATAGTGAAGTGAATAAAATGTGATAGAATCCTTTTAAAATAGAGCAACATTAAAATACGGTAGGAAACATTCATTAAAAGCAAGAAGAGGCTGAAGTGAAATATAGAAGAAAAAAAAAACGGTTATAAATTGCCTTCTTATACTCTTTCTGTTTGACTAAACCATCCCAGCTCAAGGTCCATATGCTAGCTTTTTCTGGTGCTTTCAACTGTATTAAATGATCGTAATCAGGAAAAGCATGGGTTGTTTTGTCAAAGTGCTACTTCCAAGGCCATCTTGTTGTGTTGTTTTCAACAGAGTCATGGAGTCTCTGAACCTGCTGCGTTACCTCGTCATCAGAGACAAAGTGACGGAGAACCAGGTGAGTGCAGCCGTCAGTCCTGCAGCATAGAGTTTGCTCCGATGATGGTTTCATACACTTGTTTCGCGATGAAGTTACCTGCCATCATCTCATGTGGCCAGAAGGACAGCTGATCACCCCCCCCGCACGTTTCGGATTTCCAGAGTGCATCGGCTAACTGCTCTCATCATGTTTCCCTGCCGCTGTTTCGATCTTGCAGACAGGGATCTGGACTGAGCTGTATAAAATCGAAGATACGTTCATAAAGCCGCTACGTGTCGGCGTGAACATGTCGAGAGCTCACTACGAGAGGGAGCTCCACAGGACCATGGAGACCAAGAGGAGCAAGGCCAAAGGTCAGCGCCAACACTCGCTTATTTGCATGGACACTTACTGTACGTCTATTTCAGTTCCACCCTTCTCAAACCACTCTAACTTTTTTTGCAAAGGTAGAAAAACTTTCTCAGAAGGACAGAGTTACTGCAGAAGCCTGTGAAAAGTCCATAAAAGTGTAAAAAAGAAAAGAAATATACATCTGATCATTTCCAGATTTAGAAAGGTTGGAGAATTTGCACAAAACCAAATGCAGGAGTATAGAAAAATAAATCTGGTTTCATTGTCACATACTTTAGTATTTGTTGGGATGAATTTAATAAAAAATAAAATAACCTTCTGATAGTCATGTTTTACAGGTACAAATGTTCTTGACAGCACGAGTGTGTGTTTTCCACAGAGGAGTCGCTGCTTTCTGTGTCCGTTGGTGACGAGAAGCTGCCGAACATGACATCGGAGTCACAGATTCAGGTCAGTGACTGTTTCACATTCGTATGGACAATCAAACCGCACTCGACTGCGTGTCTGCACAGCGCCGACCCGATTGAATTTGAATGTGTCCTTACAGGCTCTGCACTCAGCCCTGCACACGTTTGACATGATCGAGAGCGTGTTGGTGCGAATAGAGGAACTCACCGAGGTGAAGGACAGTGTTTAGACCGGGCGCAGGAGTTCTGCTACCAGGGATCCTCGTCGCCTCAGGGCTCTAGCAAAAAAAAAGAAAGAAAAGCCTTCAACTGTTCTGTTGATGTATTTTGTTTTTTTAAAAAAAAGAATAAAAGAGCAGCATCAGTCATGGATACATTATTTCAAACAGTGATCAGATCATACACTGCTAGTGTTTTTTGTTTCCATATGTGTTTCACGTTGTTTTCAGCAGGTCTGCTGGTATTTACATTTAAGTAGAACTTCTATATGCTGCATACAGTGTCCCTAAAACACCCAAATAATGGTTGGGAAGTTCGTATTGCTGCTGTAATAAATTTTCAAACATATGTGCTGGACTGTTTGTTCTGATAAGTGGGATATTTCCTGTGGTAACAAACAAAAGCAAAGTTGTGGTTTGGTTAATTGTGGATATGGTATCTGAAATGTGCCTCCACAGTAATGTGGCTTACAATGTTAATATTAATTTGGAGTTTATGAACCAATTTGTTAAATTCACATCTAAGTAATAAATACAAAGCTATTTAAAAAAAAAAAAAAAAAAAAAAAGGTATTTTATTTGTACTTTCAGTACACTTTACAGACACGGAATTTATCTGTCTGAGCGTGTCGCCAAAAAAAACCTGAATCACTGTTTTACTAATTTTTGCTGTTGTTAAGCCATGAGATGGAAAAAGAAACATTAGATTTAACAAAACGTAAAATAAAATACCATTGTGAATGAATTTGAACGACAAAAATGAAATCAAATTTACACATTTGATTTGACTCTCACTTGCATAACCTAAATGTAAAATAATGGAATCCCTTTGAAAATTATTTAATATGTGTGAATTATAATTCTCCATATATGCTGGATAGCAGCCACTTGCTTTAGTATTCCCTTTATTAGAAAATCCAAATCGAGTGAGGCAGACTTTACATTTTTCAGTGTTGAAACAGAAACTCTCATACAGCAGCTTTCATTCTCTCATTCTTAAAATACAGATGGAATTCATACGCAGCTTCAAATTAAAAGCCCTTTCACACTTCACGAATAGCGACTTCATACAGCGGTAATGTGGTGGTATGGCAGCCGTGCCAATAGTAAACAACACACAGACTAGTCCCGCTTGACAAGACAACAAGAATGTTTGCTGTTCTTAAGTGTTAAATACAAGGTTTTGTATTTTTCTCTTTTGGTCTTCGAAGTATAAAAGTACAAAAAATAAAACTAAAAATCAATATAATCAGACGGTGTGCAAGTGTAACTAGCTGATTCTTCACAGAGATCAGGTTCCTTCAGGGTCGAATATTTATTTCAGCAGCTTGTAGCTGAATTGTTTTAAAAAATTGTAAAAACTGTCCAACCATTGACGCAACAGCCCATAGTACCGCCCTTAAATCGATACTTCTCCAGTCTTGTTATAGCAAACAGTGCAGAGCCCTTTAAAATGCACATTCTCAAAGTACCGCAGCTGCCATGAAAAAAAACAAAACTGATTTTAACTCTTAACTGGAACCAGGCAGTGCAACCTGTCTAATATTAAAATCCATATTAAAGCATTTAACAGAGAGAACTTTTCCCCCACACACAAATGTACCTGGTCTCTAATCTCTTGTTCAAGTCATTTCTCCCCACAGGGATGTAAACTTCTGATCCCGTGTACAGCAGAATTCTTTCTCATAAGGGGAGAGACTGAGTACTTTGGAAATATAAAGCATATCACCCTTTTGTCTTCGCATCATCCAGTTTATGAAATTTGAACCGAAGCCTAGGAAGCCGGCATGTTGACGTGAGACTCCTGGTCCTGTGACGGTCTGTGCTTTGACAGGTCTTTGAACAGTGGGTGCTGCAGGGCCTGAGCAGCTGTGATCCTGGTGGCAGGGTTCAGGTCCAGCAGCCGGTCCAGCAGGTCGTAGGCCTCATCGGGAACTCTGTCCCAGCCTCGCTCATCTTCCTCCACCTTGCAGTCTGTGTCGGAGCTCTGTTTAGCGAGGCCAGTGGTTTCTGGGCTCCTTGAATGCTCCCGGTGGTTTGGGAGAGTAGACGAGAGGGACGAAGGAGTTTCACCTGCTCCGTCTTTGTGTTGCTTGAATGTTCCTTCAGTGGGACGATGCGTAGGTGTATCATCTTGGATCTTGTGACGACAGGTGGTGGTGGGGTCCTTGTGGGCTTCAGGATGGGGTGTGACTTCATCTGGTGACGGCCTCCGCCCTCTCAGTGTCTCACACAGCGTCCTGAGGTCCTGCCGAGGCAGCTCCCGACTGCACACCACTGCCTTTCCTGAATGAAGTTCAGCCCAAAAACAGGTTCATTATCCATGCAGAGGCTTCCATATATCACAGTGAGGTTAAATTCAGTTCTACAGTGTTGCTGGATTACTCTGCAGTAGAAAATATTACACACCAAATGCCTTGGCAGCCTGGATGGTCTCTCTGGAGCCCCGTATGGTCATGATCTGAGTAAGGGCGATCAGGTCATCGCTGGCTTTGAAGAACGGGTAACGGCCACTGAGCAGTGAGAGCAGGATCACACCAGCTGACCACACGTCTATGGCTGCAGTACAGCAAGACAACACATGGGAGGGTGCAACAACGCACATTTATTAGTTGTTAATTAGAGAGGGTAAGAAAAGTCCAGTTCTGGCTGTGTTTAGTTAGGAAACCCATTAGTGTCAGAGATACCTTTTAATCAGTGTGTGTGTGTGTGTGTGGGGGGGGGCGACACACTATACTTTTAATATTCCTGAAAAACTACTTTGTGACGTCTAGCTGCAGCTGCAGCACAGGAGTACGAGTGGGGGCATGAGAAATGAATGAACAACACGTTCTGTGTGAGTGGACATGTTTGAGTTTAGCAGGAAGCGTGTGCCAGGCTTTGCATACCTGACATTGTATTTGTGTGGTATTCATTTATGTAGTCATTGTTTGCGATACCAACCTGTTCCTTGGTTGGGACACTTTGTGAGGACTTCTGGTGCTCTGAAGCCCGGCGTTCCAGCCCTGGGAGCCACCTGCTGCTTCCTTTATTAATAAAAGCAACATGAAGCACGAACAACACACAAATCAGCGTGTCTCTGAGTTCACACTTATGACGAGGAATTATTTCACATATGGTGTGTAAAAGTGGCGTTTAATGAGTGGTTCTATTCTTCTCTCTATTTTGTGTTACCTGGACAAGCAGATGTTGCAGACTCGGTCAGTCAGGTAGCAGTTACAGGTGAGGCCCTGCTGTACGGTCCTCTGAGGTTTCTGACTGCTGCTCTGGGTCCTGACAGGCAGCGGGCCCCGGCTGACTGAAGAGTACCTTCGGCTGGCTGGGTCCTCTGTTTTGCCGGGCTTTACCAACTGAAGGAAATAATTTATGAAGAAAAAATACAATGACTACACTGATAAACACCCTTAATATAATTTAAAGGTCTCTCTTTAAAGCAAATTAAAAATAACTGCCAATAGGTGAAACACTTTTATTTGTAATTTCAATGGCTTTGACATATACTGTGTCTGCAGTAACACTCCAACACTATACAAGATGACTTGAGAAAATTACTGAAACAAGCTAATGTGTCCGACAAACATATATCACCACAAAACAAAAAGGAAAGAATCTATACTATGCTAAAATACAAAAAAAACTATTTACCATGCTAAATAACATTTAAATATTAGTAATTAGTGACCTTCTTTGATGTGATTAGTCAGTGTTCCGATTCCTAATATTAAAAAGAACAAGAGTGAAACCTCTTATTCTTCCAAAGCTTTACTTTCCACCGCTTACCTGTGTCTGAATGGCAGCTTGTTTAGTGGTGGATGGAGCAGGAGTGCAGCTGTTCAGGCTCCTCTCTCCAAACACAGGCCGTGGCACTTTGCATAGTCCTGTCAAATCCTAGAGAAAACAAACATGGACGGCAGAATTTAGCTAAAACCAATACATTAGTGCAGAAAGCAGAGAAACAGATGCACAGATAAACACAGATACTTTGACATATGCATACAAGACATTCTTAACCAACTTCAGGAATGTGATCCCCAATAAACCTTAATTACACTCATTTAGGATTCTGCTTTCACTGGACAAAGAAAAAACTCAAAAGCACCATTAAAGGTAAGATATCGACTTAAGTGCAGACACCTTTGTGTGCTTTGTGCGAGAGGTGGAGGAGGTGACGGTGGTGGTGACAGAACGTGCTTTTTTAATCAGTGCTTTACGAGGAGCGGAGGAGGATGTGGTGGCGGAAGAAGAGGAGGAAGGTGGCAAGGTCGTGGACTGCCGTGGAGGCAGAGGTAGTGAGGCTGAGGCTGTGGTGGTGTTTTTGGGGGGGAATCTAGGCGGTGCTTTGCTACGCTGTGCGGTGTCCTGTTTGCCTGTGGACCCTCCACCTTTTTGCGATGGTCTCTGCCTCACCACCTTCAGCAGCTCAATCTGGGTGTCCGCTGTGCCCTGAGCCAGGCCGAAGTCAACCAGCGCGTACCTATGCACACATTTTAAACAAGGAAATGAATAAATACTTTATGAGTTATGTTCAGCCTTTCCGAAGTTTGAACAAAAAAAACCCCAAACTGTCTCAACGACCCCCATCTGACCTCGTAACCAAACTACACAGCAAGGTGACAATTTCCCCTTTAACAGATACAATGCCAAATGAGATACCAAAATAGTTTGACACTTCTGCTCACCAAATCACCAGAATTATTTATTTAAAAAAGAAAAAAGAGCCAATGAAACAATCAGATGAAATTATGCTGCTGCACTCATTACAGAGGGGTGCAACTACTCACATTTTGCTGTTCCTGTTGTAGAGGAAATTGTTTGGTTTGATGTCTCTGTGAATGATACCATACTGGTGGATGTGTCTCAGGGCCTTCAACAGGTGATGGATGTACAGACGGACCTCTTCAAAGCTCAATGAGCCAATGATGTCCTGATGAACGTGATTTGATTGGGTCACAAGTTTTAAATTACATTTCAGCGAACACAGAAAAAAAAAAAAGAACTCCATCAAGAAAGCTACTAAATGATTCATGTTTTGGGGATTACATTATAGATTGTGTCCATCCAAAAATCAGAAGGTCAAAGAAAAGTTGTAGCCACATGCTTGACAGAAACTAACGTGCGACAATGTAACATACCACGATAGCTTGATGCTCCATATAGGGCATGACAATCACCACATGGTCGTCCTGTCTGAAGCAGTACGTCACCCCCATCACATTCTCGCTGCCTCTGAAAAGTGAGACGACAGAACTCATTTCAACACGTTGTGGGACTTCTCTGCGATGATGTCAATCTTGGCCGGTCACTTCCAGGAATCATAAGAAAACACTGATCATACATAAATGCACATTGATATATTCGTGTGAGTATCTTGCCAAAGAAGCCATTAAAATATTGAGGTGCGTAGGTTCAGCTGACGTTAGACAAGTGAGGAACCCACGCACCCGTTAAAAATAACCTTTAGGGAAAAGAGTTTAAACAGTTATGATACAAAAGTGTTCTTTAATTCACAATTTTAGAATGTGTGAACAAACAACTCTTACATATACTATGTGTCAGCACTGTAACACATCTGCAGCAAGTATAACAACCTCTAACCCTCCAAGATCTGCAGAGGAACATTTACCCGGGAGAATTACAGGACAACTGAACAATGAACTCCCAAGAAACTGCTTTGAACAAATTGTCAAAGCTAATAATAAGATAAAATAACAGTAAAATTTAAATTAAAATAAACAGCATGTTATTTGTACAACAGTTATGTAATGGTTAGTGCTAAACAAAAACAAAAACAGTAAAACATATAAAAAGGTGATATATGACATAATGAGGATTTTAAAAAGACAAAAAGAGCGAACAGCAGCATAAACAATACATGAAACAAGGTCAAGAAATAATATCCCGTACATCGCTTTATACACACAGAGCAGTATTGGACTCACCCAGCAACAGTGAGACACTGGAGCTCTGCAGCGATACGTGTAGGATGGCTGGTTGGGATGAGGTGCTTCAGGGCAAACATCTCTCTCCTCCCATCCTGCAGCTGAGCCTCACCCAGATACACTGAGCTGAACGTACCTGATGCACAGATACACGTCATGAGCACACCATCACCTCTTCTGCTCCAATAAATCCCACGCGGCGAACGAGTGACTACTGTGTCAATCTTAAACAAACGTTTATTTTAAACAAACTCCTACGGTGTGGATAAAGTTATGCAGAGTGCGTACCCTCTCCGATTTTGTCTATGATGCGGAAAACCTTGGCTAGCTGAGGGACAGCTTTGTAGAGGAACTCAATGTCTATCTCCACATCTCCTGGAAGGAAACAAAAACAAATGAATATGCCTCATACATGCACACATTTCCTCACTCACTCAGATGGGCAAAAACCAACGTGTGCATCCAACAGGTTGTGGTGCGAAGAAAGGTACAAGAATCATAAAGCTTTACAGGCATGCCTGCTACAGACTGTCATTTAATATGATTATTTTATTCTACTCCCAATGTACCATTTGTACAAAGTGACACACGCCTGAAGTAAAAAACAGAATCCACACTTGACAGAAAAACATAATATTAAGGACATGCTAATATTGCTTTTTCAACCTTATATTACCCATTAACCATAATATACCAATATAATGGTGCACCTTTACTCAAATGTTGATGTTTTAAAGTCATAAGGCCTCTAACTTACTTGGGACTTTGCTTCTCCTGTGGCCCCTGTCAGATTTAACAGCACATCCGTCTGTGCTGATGGCTTCAGTGCAGGCAGGAGACAGGTCCATCTAAAGGACAGAGAGAGAAAATAAGAAAGGACTCCTAAATAGGCTGGAAATGTTAATGACTAAAACCTAAACATTTGGTTAGTCACTGCCATATTAACTTTAGTTAAAGCCATTGGTTATTGCAGACTAACGTTACCTGGTTAAACTGGCAGAAAATGTGTATACCTCATTTTTATCTAAGAGCTGTTTGTCTTCTTAATTAGAACAAAATAGCATGCTGCTGTTAGCTACCGTTACAGTCTGTCATAGCAGGCTAGCTAACTACAGCTTGTTGAGGACAACAAAAGGAAACTCACCGCTTTAGTTGGCCGTAAAGTGCAATACTTTTTCAATTGAACACTTCATAAACACGCGACACATTCATGAGCTATTGCTGCATCGGCGACAACGTAAATATGTAAATCTCACTCAGTCTGCGACTGAATAAAGTAAAGTTAACTTGTTCAGACTTCCAGGCTGAAGCTTTTCCGCCAACAACGAACTCCGCGCTAAAAGTGACGTCAGACATCTCGCGTTACATCACCACAAATCACGCGATATCATGCGACCTCCAACCCTCTCCAACCCTCTCCAACCAAAGACTTCTTTTTCTTCTTCTTCTTCTTCTAGCTGGCATCCACTAAGTTGCATCACTGCCACCAACCAAGCAGCACACTGTCCGGAAGAAGAAGAACGGACTGTGGGATCAAAGCCCAACCCTACATAGCATTAAGGGGTCTCTTGTAACATCAGGGGCCGTATTCACAAAGCATCCTCAAGTAGCTCCAAACCTAACTACATACATTCGGATTACATGCTTAGGTTGCTGGATGTGTCAAAAAAGTCCAAAAAAGTACAAGTCCGTCAGATTCTATAACCACACGTCAACAGTTAAAGTAAAAGAAAAGTAATAGTCCTCACATTTTACTGGACGTTTTTAATTTATTTCCTGTGAATACAATCCAATTAATCTTATTTTCACATACATTCTTTTGGCCTTAGTAGTCATCTTTGAATACTTCGTCGCGCTAACTTCGTCAAGTCCTACGCAATTTTATAAATCGTATGGTATGATATGATCATGTATCGTACCATTCAGATATCATAGCTACTCTTCAGGTACGGCTGTCATACAGCAACACGTCTTTGGAAACGGTGAAAAACAGACAGCAAACAGTCTAACCCATTTTGCATTTACCGTAAATGTCCGAATACGTGAGCACTCCGAATTGAGGTGCGGCTGGGTTGACCACGGAAATGCGGATGACTGCTCACTTGACCGCAGTTCAAAAACAGGTTGGTCAGTCCTGACTGTTTTGTTTTGGTCTAAAGAGTAATTCACAAAGCACAGGACTCCAAGTTACCTTGGAAAAATACAATTATAGAATAGTGTATATCAATATATTTTGATAACCTGTAGAATATGTGCTAAATGCAGATTTACCCGTCAAAGGATGAAGATTTCTTCAGTCAAAAAACAAGTCAATATTTTAATTTGTTTCAGATATGAAATTTGTGAAACAATTATATATATATACTATATTAATTACATTTTTTAATGTGATTAATTTAATTGCCCCAGATTTGTACAGAGCTGAGCTAAATACATATACAGTATACACAATAGCTTAAAGGATGGACCTCATATCTAGTTCCATTAAAATACTTGGCAACTATCACAAAGCTACTTCTAATTAAATTACAAGCCGATTTGCATGTTGCTGATTTACCCCCCAAGACTACACTGAATCAGCCAATAAACAGACTTTATGAAATAAATGAATGCATAAATAAATAAATTATACTGGTAACAATTAGAACTAACATTAGAGACAACTTGTTTCATTAACAATATGAATATATAATAACAACTAACAGTCTACAACTCTTGATGTAAAACTCACAGGTTAGCGAAACATGAACAAAACATAAAGAAAACACTTTATCTGAGTAACATATTCCTGTCACAGTAAGACAAGCAGTACTTCTAAAAAATACCATCAAATAGCCCAAGGAAAGCGTCCTCTTCTTTGCTGTTGGTGCTGAATATACGGTATGTAAAAAAAGGGGGAGTGGGTTAATCAGGTTAAAAAGTATATTTTACTAAAAGTGTATTATTTTCATTATATACTAAGGAAAGAATATTGTAATGAGTCAAAATAAAAGCCTAATGATTCTATTTTCCTCTACCTTCTGCTGACAGATGAGCTGCTGTTTGGTGGGACGCACATAGCTGAGAAGAAATCAAACCTTCTGGTAGGTGGGGCCACGTGGCTCTCAATCTGTTTTGGGAGGTTATGTGGTGTTTTCACTGTGACCTTTTCACTGAAGATGCTTGGTCTCTGCACAGGGACGAA
Source organism: Coreoperca whiteheadi (assembly GCA_011952105.1). NCBI lineage: Eukaryota > Metazoa > Chordata > Actinopteri > Centrarchiformes > Sinipercidae > Coreoperca > Coreoperca whiteheadi. The sequence goes on along the minus strand of CM022487.1, from coordinate 10,006,673 downwards.
GAGAGGCGAGTGTCACATGTGCCAAGTAACTCAGCTACTGGTCATAACACCAGTTAAGATTTCAGAAAGGTTAAGGTGTTTACAGGCACCTTTGATTAAGCTTAACCTGGGAGTCAGTCACCTTTTTGCTAATAATAAACAGAATATTCCTGTCCACAAAGAGGAAGTCCCATCAGCAAAAGAGCAACACTAAAAGTGAATTTTCTTTTCTGCCATGTTTTTTTGTTGACATCTAAATCTACCCATACAGCTGAGAGACATTTAAAACATTTGGTGTAAGATGTTCAAGATGTTTACACAGTACTGTAATACTGTAATATGTGCATTATGTAAGACAGATATGTAAACTTTGTGTCTCTCTCAACCACTGTATGAGATTTCTAGTCTCATAACAAGTCTATGTGAGTAACCATGTAAACAATAGTATATTGTTTAGGATACCACTAAACTGCAAGAGTAGCGCATGCACAGATCTCTGCACGCACACACATAAACACACCTTTTTATTCCAGTCGACTGTGGTGCTGTTCTGCGGTCTGACTGTGACCAGTGAGGGTCCTGGTTTTCTGATATCAGGACTTAAAGTTGGTGAAATCGACCTAAAACACAATAATATGACATGTTTTAGCTACATGCATTAACTACAATATGAAACCTCGGTGGACGACTCTGAAGGAGATTTCACACATTATTGGATTCCTGGTGTTTGAAACACCATTACCTCAGTGGTGTTCTGGCAGTGGTTATACAGGGTTTGACTTGTGAATGACGGAAGGATACTTGTGCTGGTGCAGTGGAAAAAGACTGCAGGACTTGAGATTTAGCGTTATTTGGACATGAGTCCAATGATGTCTCGCTGGCATGCACCAAGTTCTCATCATCAAAGTCGTCCCATTCATTTCCAAGGTCAAAGCTGACAGTTGGTATTCGTGAGGCTGAAGCATTCTCACACTGAGCGCCCTGGTTTGACACCGTAGGGGACCTCTTCGAGTAAGCCGAGTTGGTTGTATTGTCACCAACACTGGCTCCTGGGTTCATCCACACTGAGGAACCTAAACACAAATGAATTAAATCAAAAAGATGAATACACCATCAAGATTCAATCTGAAAAAAGTATCTGAGACTATAATTGGTGGCTTTTTGTATGTTTTCTACCGTTCACTACAAACTTGAGCAGTGCTTCAAAGTCGATGGTAAAGACAATTATCTTGGTTTTGATATATAATTCTATCTCAACGAGTGCTTAAGTTACACGAACAAACTATGTTGAAACACTTTTCATTTTCAAATACATTTTAATGTAAAACATCATGTGTAAAAAGGTATATTGCATGCTGCTGTGTCCAGTCCACAGTGCGTGTGAAAGCAGGGTTGGTTGTCAGTTATTGTGACAGTGAAAGTAATAAATATATATATGTTATATAGTATATCAAACTATACTACAACAGTTGGTATTTCATACCGACATATATCTGTACATACAAAAATGTATCATCATGCCCCTAAAATGCCATATACTTTCAGTAAACTGTTGAACATTTTCCACAGCATACTGTAGGTTTTTAGATTGATTTTCCTACCTCCCAGACAGCCTTTGATTTCAGTTCATGTTAGTGTAATATAAACTTCCTGAGACTTGCTTGAGATAAGTGATCCATGAATATTCTAAACATTTCATCACCTTTATTTTCTTTGTGTCAAACGCACATTGCTTCTCTCTGTGTTGATGGATTCATGGATGCTATTGCTCTTTGGATGCTAATGCTATTTGAGTGAAGTTGTTACCTTGATGGTGAGCATGAGATGCAGCAGGAGTTTGGACAGGCTCCTCCATCCTCCTGTTCATGTCCTCCACATAGTCATCAAAATCTCAAAAGGAGAGAGATCGACAGAGCATGAGAGACCAAAAAATACACAGATCATGTGATTGTTAAACCCTGCAATGTTGGGGAATGTGTTGAGTTCATATTCTTGTTTACCACTGTCAACGTTGTCCAGATGAACTGTGTCTGGCAGCTGAGCCCGGTCTTCTCCTGTCAGATCCACAGTCTCAGTGTGAGGTCTCACTGAGACTTCATAGTGACTCCCTCCATACCTTCATCAAATAAAATAGATATGAATATAATCCAGCATCAGGCCATCAGATTTCACTTAAACCAAATTTATTTTCACAAATTGTATTGTTACACCTTTTAAGAATCTAATCGGCAGTAGTTGCTATTCAAATGTTTGCACTTAACAAGCCCAAAAATGTCAGTGTTACTGTGAATATCTGGAAATAGATGGGAGCCTCGCTTTGGGTTTGTAAGAAAACTCCCGCCTGTTGACAGACTCAGACTCCTCGCTCATTTTCATCTGAGGAAATAAAACAGAACACCAAACACAGATTTATTCAGTTTAGTAATACAGAACAATGTAGCAAACAAGAAAGACACTTGTATTGTTTGTCTAGTTATCTTATTCACAAAGATTATATTTGCCATTCTCATTTGGAACAGTACTATAAAAACACAGAACAATGCACATGCAGCTTGTACATTTATACATACAGTACGATCTGTATGACCTCATCTGGAGTTTTAGATAGAATGAACATAGAAACACACACAATTGTATCTAATCTGAATATTCTACACCTGTAAACTAAAAATGTTTGATACGTAGCTTTTCTAAAGTGCATATGTACCTGCCTAGACTCTCTGGTATAAATGTTATGGATATACTTAATGCACATACAGTTTCATAGTATTCTCATATCCTGATACTATACAGTATAATACCTGTAAATGTATAATATTCATGTTATATGTTATACATATTGTGCTGTTTCTGTAATTGTGTGGTGTTTCAAGTGGCTGGTATATTTCTTATTTGTCTTTGCAGCAATTCAACTTCCCCACTTGTATCATTGACATTTCTTAGATGAACTATTGATGACTCATCAGCTTCTTCTGCAGACACAACATGAGGTGTTTTTTGGAGTGAGACATCTTGCATAAGTGCACTTTGGATTCTACTGTGCCGTGTTGTGTGTGATCTATTGGATGAGACTGGTTTAGGATAACACAGCCTCATGTTTTATCTCTCATCGCAATCACAGACAACTACACATTGAATCGTGACAAGTCTCAATTCAACAAAAACAGTTTTTTTAGTAATGGCTGCAATGCTTAGAGAATATGATGTGGGCTAAAAATTATATCGGTTTCCTTCCTCACCTTGAGTCGTTTGACTGGAGTCTGCGCGAGTGTGTCACACCTGTTCATCAGGTCTTTCAAATAGGAAGAGAAAGTGGATTCTTGATTTGCTGACCTCTTCCGGGCCACCACTACACCTACTTTACCTTGGTGGGGGACAAACACACACACACACACACACACACATACAAACTCTGACGCAAAGTAAGGCGCAGGTAGATACACAAGTGCACAAACAGACACGTACACAGTGGAAGACGTGTGATTGCACTCACAGCAGTCGTGGCCACAGAGATCCTTATTCTTGCAGAAGTGGTTACACTGTCGTTTATTGCCTAAATCTGATTGTGAAGTTGTCACATTGGAATAGAGAACAGAAAAACACATCCCAAATATCAATCTGCCTTTTAAGAAATACTATATTGATATATTCCTATTTCAGCATCAACAAAATCATCAGTAACAAAGCTACAGTGCCTTGGTCTGTAGCAGATTCCCTCTGAGTTGCAACCTGATCTGGAGACTGTGGTTTCAGTGCAGAGGGCTGCGGTCTCTGTCCAGTAGGATCATATGATATGTTGTATGGATTATCAGTTCTAAACCTTCTGGCTCCAGAGTAGTACACATTGAACTTCTGCTGGATGTCCAGGCCCACTACAGGAGAGGAAAAGGCCATGATGGCAGTTGATAGCAGGAAGTGCAAAAACAAGATGTATATTATATATAGAAGTGTAACAACCAAAATCTGGTGTTTAATTTGATGAATTGTGATGTCACAATTAGCTTTCAATACAGCAAAAATGACAAATGCCTGAAAATAGGCCTTAGCTTTCCATTTTCAATCTATTACAATATTCATCTTTATAAAAATATAAGAATTGAAATTTTCTCATTTAGCGTGACACTTAGACTTGTTCCTCAGTGATATACATAAAACAAAATGAGTGCTTTACAACAAACTGCCAGATGAGCGATATCCCAACTCAGCAATGGCACTGCGTTGCAGAACAGTTGTTGAACATGGGGAATGGTGAATTGGTGAATATTTTGAAGTGATATACAGGATATCTTTACATATCGAGGATACATTTCTATGTGAAACGCAAAGGTATTTCCATGGTTTACCATATTCTGAGCTGATTAGATTGACACTAATCTCCTCTCCTTTCAAGGCCTTCGCCACCTCAATCTTCTTCGACCAGCTTCCACACTTCAACAGCACCAAGTCCCTGGAAAACAAATATACTCAATATACTATATCTTCTCCAACCTGGTTTTGTTTTTTTTAATGTAATTGTGAAAGGTCTTTGTTCTGATTTAGTGACAATTATAGAATAAGAGAGGGTAAGTGAAAGAAAGCAAAAGCAACAAAAAATTTGTGGGAGACTTTTTTGTTTTCTCACGTGAGTTTCTGTAGGAAGACCACAGCGTTGTCAGAGCTTCCGATGATCAGAGAGACATAGTGGTGGTCTGGAGCTGTTCTCCTGGACAGCAGCTGCGCTTGATTTTTTAGGTTCACCTTCACCACAATCTCCGCCGTAGCACAGCTATACCTCGGAAGCTACAAAAGAAAAATAAATAAACGTGAACAGCTTTATTATATGACGTACTATATAACATTCTTGTCCCTTTGATAATAAAATTCTATAACATCTTTTACCTGCTCCAAAGTAACTTCATACTTTGGGAGATTTAAGACAGATTCTCTGATTTGGTTGCCAAATGGTGGATGTCTGTTGAGAATCTGAATGAAAGAAATAAAGTTAGCAAAAATTATCATTATCCGAAAATCTGTTTTTTTATCTGCAAAAAAATGCATGGTATTGACACGGTTTTCAGACATTGCTTAACATAACATTACCTGAACTATTTCAAATCTGCAAAATCAACTTCACAGTTGAAGCATCAGAGTGTCTACATTGCCACAGATCCAGCTCAAATAAATCAAATGCTTTGGATTATTAAAAAGTGTTTTCTTTTTAAATATTACGCAGACTGACCAGCTCAAGCTCTCTGGCGTGGGTTTCTTCTATTTTGCTGAAAGTGTTGAGTCCAGCGTTCACCATGGCAGTCGATAGGGTCTGGCCTGAAACACACAATGTATTATTATCAAATGTTAATATTTAGTTTGAGAGTGCATGAACATCTAATAAAAGAATGTGTGGTTTATTAATTTATTAATTAATTCATAATGTACAAGAATGAGTCTAAGGACCACTACAATTCTATTTTAGTACTATATTTACATTACTCAGATAAAAAGTCCTATACTTTGCTGTGTCTAAATGTATAGCATATGGACATAGTAATGTATCCACCTATTTTCTCCAGCTGTTTGGAAACACAGGGCGAGTTTTCCCAAAGCTTGGCTCTGAAGCACTTAGCCAGGATCAGAGAGTTGAGCAAAGCGGAGAAACCCGCCTTGGATCGCTGACTCAGAAACTCTGACAGGCCTGATTGGGATCAAAATACAATCAAAATTAAAATATATATAGCCTGAGAGCACTTTGTTTATCTGTTATCCCTGATTTGCCCAACATACATTTACTGATGCGCATCCCGTTCCTGAAGATCTTGGCCGTGTCCTGTGTAAGTCCAAACTCTTGAACTGAGATCGAACCCAACTGAGCCTGAATCAAGCTAAAAAAAAAGCAATAAGCACATAATATGTATAGTGATCAGTCCACAAGAAATCCATAAGATCAATTCTGCAATAAAATTCATAAAGCAGTATTCCTTCTTTATTCAATACTGCTTTTCCACAGCAAAAGTACTGAATGAATAAACCTACCAGTTCACTTTCATCTCACTGGTTTTGATCTTTCCCTCAATGGGAAACCTGTAAAAATACATAAACATCTAATTTACAATGGCTTGTGTCTATCTTCACCATTATGCATTTCCAAACCAAAAACGGGGGTTATTCTACTGTATAGGTCTGACCTGATGGTGATCCTGTTCTTGTCCCTGTTCAAGGTATTCAACAGCCTCTTCTCATTCATTCTCAACTGAATGTCACTGAACTCTCTGCTCTTCGACACCAACTCAATCTGTACACACAACCACTTTTGATCTAAATAGTAGTTTCTTTGCAATGCCTTACCGTATACAACATCCAAATACTGCAAATGACTGCCATTTTCAGGAAGCCAGCCTTAACAACACCAAAATGTCACTACATCTGCATTTTTAATCAAATACATCAGTACTGTGCAGTCTTATCGGGAAACCTACCAGGTCAGACAGGTTCTCAGTGCCAGCCACTTTGCTGAACTGTTTCATGGTGTCAAAGGCAACACAGTATCTAGCCATCAACCTGCCGGCCTCTGCGAGGAACAATAACAAACCACTTTACAGTTTCATTTGAATATCAGTCTCAGTTGAAAAAGAAGTGTAGTTAAGGTGAGAATGTCATCCACGCCACTGAACATTAAGTTACAAACATAAACTGAAAAAGGAGTTTGCCAGCCATTTAGACTAATTTCCTCTCTACCTGTTGGTTTGATGTTGATATCTTCGTCCATGTCGATCAGCCCAATGGAGGACAGAGAGTTGAGGTTCCTCAGACACAGTTCTATGAGAGGACAAGAGAAACACCTTAAACTACAATAGTGGGGTAGTGTTACTAATGTGAGTAAAGACAGAAGCACAGCTTGCATCATAAGTGGCTTCAGTATAGTAGCTTAAATTAATTAATATTATATGCTACTTTAGTGACGTCAAAGACTTCAAATAAGAGCAAAAACACTTGTGGCCCACCTTGCAATTTTGCTTCGATTCCATATCTGTCTAAGTCAGCGGAGAAACCTGAAATTGGATTTGAGGCACATCGCACTTACCGGTTTTATATACAGTAATGACTAAGAAGCTGGACACTAATTCTGGTACACATCATTTTCTGTGTATTTGTGTTTGGAGCTCTGACCATAGTGTGTGGGGTTCTTGAGGGCTCTGATGTAGAGGAGGGTGGAGCGTATCCAGTCCAGAGCCATGTTGACATCACTGATGGTTTGGAGAACAATCTCAGCATTCAGATGCTCCACCAGGTGAGCGTGTAGGCTGGGGAAAAGAAGTATACTGTTATCTCGTGTACTGCTGCATAATCTCTCTCCTATGAGAGAGCAAGAGACAGACTCAGTTGTAATACCTGCTCTCAATGATTTCCATCCCATTCATAAATTTCATGTACTTGTCTTTGGTTTGGATCTTGGTCATGATCACTGCAGTCGCTGACGTGTCAAACTAGAGGAAGAAAAGACAAAAGTTATTACTTAGTTTGTACATCATACTAAAGCTAGCTGTTGCTAACGTTCTTACTTCACTGACTGTATTTAAACAGATGCTATTTCCAACAGCTTCAGATACCTGCAAGTTAATGGTACACTTTCAAAAATCAATGTAGAGAAATGTACCTTGTGCTAAAAGAAATGCGCAATCTGTTCCCTGTTTTGTGATGGTGAATTTTCTTTACTCTTTGTGCTAAGTGAGGTAAGAAAATTAATTAAGTATCCCATTATTATTCTGCCATTACTTGTGGTCTTCCCGCTCGGCCTATCATCTGCAGCAAGTCAGCCTCGCTGTACTCCTCACAGGAGCCTGCCACATACTGCACGGTGGACTTGATCACCACCAGATGAGCTGGCAGGTTGACGCCCATGGCCAGAGTCCTGGTGGTAACTAGGACAAAAAAAAAATCAGACCACAAGCACAAATTCAGCGCCACTGAAAAACAATAAAAACCTGATTTTAAGTTGTACCAGCAAGTGGTAAAAGTTTCAGATTGTTTTGTACTAGTGTGGGCTACACTTCCTGATACACTTTTGATTAGAGATGCACCAATAAGTGTTTTAAAAAGAAATATTATTGTCAGTCTAATATTATCTTTATTTCTATATGGAAATGCCATTTTGTGATATTTTTCAATGCAATTCAATTTTATTTTTATAGCCCAATATCACAAATCACAATTAGCCTCAAAGGACTTTACAATCTGTCCAACATACTACACCCTCTGTCCTTAGACCCTTGATGCGAATGAGGAAAAACTACCCAAAAAATCACTTTTAACAGGGAAAAATGGAAGAAACCTCAGGAAGAGCAACAGAGGAGGGATCCCTCTCCCAGGACAGACAGACATGCAATAGATGTCGTGTGTACAGATTAGATTCACAACAGAAGATCATAGTATCTACAACTATAATGACAACATGTAGGTTGTAAAACATAAGTGTAGAGGACAGATCCAGAAATCATAGTACATACAATTATAATGGAAATGATGAAATTGTAGTATATATAATTATATATAAATAATTATTTTTATTGTGTCTCCTACTTATTCAAACAGAATAAAGGTTTCACAGTCTCTTTTGTTACTTATGATTAGCACATTTGAAAATCTTATTCTATTTGCATCTACATTTGTACTAAGATTCCAACCACTGGTGCATATCAGTTCAGTCAGTATGGGGAGGAAAACACTGTATATTGCTGTTGGCAGGAGAACACACAAGTATTGGTCATTTGAAGTGCAATCCATTAAACAGACGTGTACCTAATTTTTTGACACAACCCTGTAGTTACAAAGCTTGTACTGCGGCCTTGCAATGTTGCAACACAATACGGGTGAAATACTGTGACTCAGCTGTTCTAACCTGTGACTCTTGTCTTTCCTGTTATGGCTGCTGCATTAAAATAAAAACACAGATCATTTTGCATGCTTATATAGTCACATATCCATTTCCAGCACAGAATAAAACTGTATTAATGACAAAGTCTCACAGAGCACAGGCAGGTCTCCCAGAGTGAAGGCCTTTTCTATCAACTTTCTATCAGACATGTCAACTCCTGCGTGGTGGTAACCAACTCCTAACATCACAAGATCTGGATCACAATGGAAACACAAAATTATGTTATACAGTTGGTAATTAGAGCCACAATCATATACTTTATTACTGGTTCTGGACTGAAACAGGTTTCAGAGTGTGTATATGGTGGGTCTTGACATTTAGCTTTCAAAAGGGGACTCACCTCTCAGTTTTGCATCCAGAATAGAGTTTGCATATTTCATCAACCTAAACAGATCACAAAGTAACAAAAAGTCAAGAAGATCAAGTTTGCGGTGAAATTAAATAAACAAAAAAATGTTTTGATGAATACTTCCACATGTGAGAACACTTAAGTATGGATAAGTAAGAAACATACCTTTGCTTGTGCTCAATGCTCATGATGAACCGAGCATCCTTGGCCAGAACTGTAGCTGACTGCTGGACTCCTTTCCTTGTAGAGCAAAACTACAGAATAACATAATCATTAGACCATGAAGTAATCTAATCCAACCATCCTTATTAACTCTTAATAATCTTACAAGCTTGTTCAATCACATGAGGAAATTAAGAAGCAAAGAAAACACACAAGCAGAAAACAGAACATACAGTTTGGCCCAATTTCCCCACCTACCACTAGTGCAGGCTTCTGGTCAGAGTATGTTTGTATGATGTTGGCCATCTTGTAGTTGAGCGACAGGTCAAACTTGAACTCTGTTTGGTTTGGGCTGCAGGGGAATCCCAGGACCACCTTCCTCAGCTTCACTGGACGGTGGCTCTCGTCCATGTCCAGATATGTGGTTGGACCACTCTCATTAGACAGCCAGTCTGCTATCTAATAACAGGCAGACAAAACAATAATCGGCCACAGGTTAATGATTTACACAAAAGAGACACAGTACAGAAAGTGCAGCGATGCAGTGAAGTGTGTTTTTACTTAGTTAATCATAAAACAGAGGACTCCAATTAACAGATATATCTATGAATTATATCATTCTGAAAGATTAGCCAATGTTGCATTTTGAATTCTCTTGTCCTAAACAAATTTTATTGACTCTCTTTCTCAGCCACTTACATCAGAGATGTTGGGTATGGTGGCTGATACAGCCACAAACCTCATAGAGAGGCTAGTCTCTGGATTCTGTGCTGTCCTGTAGGCATGTACAGCCTTCATCCTGCTCACCACCACTTCCAGAGTGGCACCACGGGTCGCATCCTTCACCACATGCACCTGGAAGTACAAAATGTGTCATTTTACTCTTGGCTTTAGAAACATCTTAAAGGTTCAACAGCAGTGTTGTTATGTAGGTAAAATTACATTAAGCTGTCCTTTAAGTAGGGCGGCTGTGGCTTGGTGGCAGAGCGGTCGTCCACCAATCGGAAGGTTGGCGGTTCGATCCCGGCTTCCCCCGGTCATGTGTCGAAGTATCCTTGAGCAAGATACTGAACCCTGAACTGCTCCCGAAGCTGCGCCTTCGGTGTGTGAGTGAGTGTGACTGGTTAGTTTAATTTGTACTGATGGGCAGTTAGCTCCTGCCATCAGTGTATGAATGTGTGTGAATGGGGTGAATGTGATGTAGTGTAAAAGCGCTTTGAGTAGTCAGAAAGACTAGAAAAGCGCTATACAAGTACAGTCCATTTACCATTTATCACCGTATTCCATAATTAACATTAGTCTGGAATAACGGGACAGGTCGTATGCACTCTCAAAATACGTAGGCCCAGAACGTGATGTACTATAATTTTTTAATCGCTAACCTCAAGTGAAATAAAGTGCTGAGGGCAGAGGCTAATGATGTGCCATCACGCAATGTGGCGTAAAACACAATGTAGACAGTACATCTTTTGGCATGAGTGCACAGTGAGCAGCCACCAGGGCTGGACTGGCCATCTGGCAGACCGGGCACTTTCCCGGTGGGCCAACAAGCCTTTTGGGCCAGCACAGCCGTCTTTTCTTTTTTGTCTGACCAGCCCATAAAACAGGTAGATCGGCCCATTGTTTTTCTTCTTGACACTGGGCTGGCCCAATCACATCTTTAAAGCCCTCCCCCAACATTTGGCCTCAGTGCCTTTATTAACATTGCATCTTAAAAAAAAAGAGCAGCAGAATAATACCAAAACAAGAGCGAGAGGGATGCGCCTTTGATTACACACCAGTGTGGCTGACTGGCCCAGGCGAGTGGGCTGCCTGGTGCCGGCCCACTGCGGTTGGGTATTACATCTGTCAGCCTCTTTATCCCAGCCAATTACCTTGGTCAAATTCATTCTAACTTTACCTGGGCCCCTGGGGTGATATTAGGCCTACATGGATAACTAGAAGTGCAGCAAGATGGACAAATAAAAAGAGAAAAAACATAAAGGTGCTGAAAAGCTGAGAGAGAACAGGTTGAAGTCCCTTGAAGCTGATGCAGCCAAATGTTTTAAATTAACGAATTATTCATTTGGAGCCGTTACCAGTCAATCCTCTCTAGAGAGCCCGAAGGCACTGGCAGCAGAGAGCAGAGAGCAGAGAAAGCAGCCCAGTGAGCCTGGACAAAAGGTCTAGGGCCATTTTGCCTGAGAACAAAATATCTGACAAACACACTGACCTCATCGATAAGAAAGAGCCTGACTAGCTGTAACAGACAGTTGTCCTTCCATTTTCTTGTCATGCTGTCCCATTTTTCCTGAGAAAAAAGATAAATACAATATTATGTATTCAAGTAAAACTTCAGATCACAATTTTACTTTTTGGTTCTTTTCTCTCCCTTGACTTTTGTGTTGCATTTGTTTAACTGAGATGCAGTATATTGTCACACACAGGCGTGGTCAGGATGATGTGGGAGTCCTGAATCTCAAAGAAGTCATCGATCTCTGTGTCGCCCGTCAGCTCCTTACAGCTCAGCCCGAGAGGACCAAACTTCTTCTTCCAGCTCTCAAAGCATTGACTGCAGAGAGCTTTGATAGGGGCCACTGGCAAGGACAAACAGGAAATCTTTTTACAAGACAGTTTTTTGTACCTCAGAATTACCCTGAATCTATAACTGAATCAAAAATCAAAACACTCTGGAAATGATACACTACACTACACCACACACCCCAGTTCATGATTACAGTCAGGTGTATTGTGTTGAACCATTGTTGCTCCTCACGGACTTTGTTTAAGTTGGATAGGATTTCTTCCTCCTGCCTGAATTTTGATTTACAAGCTGGCGGTATATAACAGCACAAGCTTTGTTTACATTTGTCACTTGTATAAACAGTAAAGTAAATCAGATCTGTGTTTTGTGTTTTGAATCAGAAATAAGGTGTTCCGTTCTAATTTTTCAAGTCTTAGGAGTTAAGAAAGTATAACAGTTTCAGGAATGTCTCTAAACCTTCTGGGTTCATTTCCACCCAAATAATAAGAAAAATACAACTTTTTAGATTGAATGCCACATATTTTGGGCATATAAAGAATTACTCCAGGCCAAATCTACTCAGACTGGAGCTTTATTGGTATATTAATAGGGTCTACACAACATTATACTCACTATAGACTGCTTTGACATTTCTCCAGGGCTCTGAGGTCTCCATTAGCAGACGAATGATGGCTAGCTCAAACAGCACCGTTTTACCAGAACCAGTAGGAGCACATGCCACAAAGTTCTTACCCGTGTAAAGAATCTGTGAACAAACCAAACATAAATGCACTCGAGGAGACACTCACAGTCGCATTTTCCCTTCTAACAGGTTATAAAAAGACAATGAAAACTATTATGTTAATTATAAGCCTCAGCTTTCTGTTTATAAGGTTGTCAAATAATGCTTACGTCGTCTAGTGCTTTGGACTGAACGTAGTTGAAAAAGGGGAACTCGTTGAAGACGGATCTGAACTTTGCTGCTGTGTTAGCACAGTTCAAGAAATCAAACCACATCACTTGTGAAATTGCATTCCAAGCAGTCTGGCACATTTAAAACACTGTCTAACAAGTTTAAATTGTGTTGACTTACGCAACAAACAAAAGGATACGGATTTCAGAAACTGGTCGCAAAACTCCACAGCCAGAGGACCCTAAAATGTGCACAATCAAAACATACTCATTCCACCCATATGTTAATATCAAGGGATTTGTAAAACTGCAGAAATGATTGTAGACTACATGTGGTTTCAAAGGTTTCTACTGTCACTGTCTACTGCTTCTACTGTTTTGCTATCCACCACCTAGTGACCAACTTGTTTCATTACAATGGAGCAGTCAATGAGGGGAGCTCACCTCATTTCACCTCATCACACCCAAACACATTGTGGCAGCTGCTGCCATGGCTAGACACAGGCATGCTCATTAGCTGCAACACTTTACACAAGCTATACGAGTGTTATTTGGTAAACCAGTCATAGACTATGTGCATGGCGCCTGTCTGTGACTGTGTCAATGCGGTGCAGCACCTTGTATGCGGAGTGGCTGAGGCGTCATGGGCGGAACGAAGGCTCTCTTTGTGCCCTTGTCGTGTATCTCTGCATGTGCCGCCTGCTGCGGGGGTCGGCCACTCGCTGCAGATGAGCCCAGAGGAGGGGGTGAGAAGGGGGGCTTGGGGGAGAAAGGAGGAGCTTCCTGGTTAACTGTCGCCCGTGGCGGCTGAAGAGGAGGATGCACTGTCGCCATGGTAACCTGACTGAGAAAAGTTTGAGGTCTGGATGCTGTCTGGCTGCTGCTGCTGCTGCTGCTACTGAGGTCATCTGTGTTTGACGAGTCTCCTCCATTGTTCAACACCTGAACCTTGAACAAGCTGTTGTGGGAGGGAGGGGAGGATATAGAGGGAATAAAGAATTAAAAGAGGAGGAAGGTAGAATGAGAGAGGGGAAGAACTAGTGTCGCTGCTACAAGCTTGGAGGGTTATTTGATGAAGGCCACGCATTCTGGCCTCTGGCAACAAGGTTAACATGGGGGATGGTTTAGCATCATTTCATGTTCTCTTACGAACTGTCCACTGATTTTCAAATCAAGCCTCTTCAAGTACACTGTGGTTCCATTTTAACTAAGCGTGTCATGGATTTCAACAATTTGAGGGATTAAAGAGTGAATCAGCATTACATATTTGGACAGCGAAAAACTGGAAATATGGCTTTTATATAGTGGATAACATTAATCCTGCTAATTTAAGCAAAATTATGTTCTGCATCCACCTCCGAGGGGAGAAATCCTTGTTGACCTGCTTTTTATGGCCTGAAGATTTTACCATTTTATACTCAAGGCCACATATAAATCTTTGGCCCCAAGTGCAGATTGCTTCTCATCTTCTACAGGGAGACTGCCTGAAAACAATGTGCACACACTCTTTAATTCACAGTCATATAAATGTTGTTTGGACAAATAGCTGACACTTGCCTTCTCCGTAGAAGTGGGCTTTTGCTGCAGTCCAGAGACAAACACCTCCAGCTGATGGCCGTATGTCCAGAGTCCTGCAGGGTTTCATCTCCACCTCTGCCACATTGACAGGCACCCTGAGAGTAATCCCTGAACCCTTCACCTCCCCATAAGCCATCACATCTGCTGGTGCTGCCACCCTGAGTTTCAGTCGCTTTCTCATCATTGTTATAACTGTAAGGACTGTTGATTTTTGATGGTAAGACCTTAAGGCCAGCTGATCCTTTGAAAGGAAGCAGGTGCTTCTTGGTTTTCTGTGAGAAACCTGTGAGTAACATTGAAGAAGGAGAGAGAGTTTCATCAAACCAAGTTGTTGGCAGCTGTAAACTGGTGCCTTTTATAGGTGTGACTCTCAACGTTAAGGTTGACTACTATTTTGCTGGGCACTGTCCAGGGTGTACCCCGCCTAAGGCCCAAAGTCACTAGAATAGGCTCTAGTCACCCGCGACCCCCAACGGGAACAAGTGGCAGAAAATGACTGACTGACTGACTGACTAACTGACTATTTTGCTTGCTGATGAAAAGACTTTACAGCAGGGACTTAGCATTCCAGTCATACTAATGATTATGGGAATATAACATAAAACCCAAATCATGGTTTGTTTACACAAGCCAAGGAAAATTGGGAAAGCTTTCAAGCCAATTCCAGCTATCGTGTCAGTGAGTCACACAGTTAAATTTAGTAGGGCTTCAATAGGCCAGATACTGAGCAGTTTACTCAAGTCAAGTGAAAAGGAATTCACACTAATCCAGAGCACAACATACTGTATAGGGTAGAGAGAGTCTCTGCCTCCCCCTGCATATCCTGAGTGGCTGGAATCTGAGAAAGAGATGGGGGGACTTCCAGCTGCCATGGCCTGGCCTTCTGAGGCAGTGGCTTTCTATGAAATAGAATCCAAAGGAGAAAAAGGTGAATTCAGCGCAGAGAGGAAGAAGAGAGAGGAATGATGTGGGGCATCTCTTTGTACTCACACTTTGTGGACAATGGGTTTCTCAAAAAACAGATTGTCCAGGGACAAGGTGCAGTCGTCAGAGTCCAACATCTCATCAGATCACGTAGCAAATCTGAATGCAAAGCAGGGCAATGTCAATCAGTCACTATGGATTCTTGGTTGGGTAAGAAAATAACAAACCAAATCATTTTTGTCTCATGACATTGACAAAAATCAAGTCTCCAAATTATGTAATTAAGTAACTATTAAGCTTATAAAATCATCATTACATTACACTTTTGGAAAAAAAATGTGGCTTTTATATAGTTAGCAATATTCCTGTTGATTTAGCGCAAGCATTTAATACACTTATAGATATGACAGAACTGAATGCTCTCTAAATAGCCCACCTGCTGAACAAAGCTATATGAGAAATGTCTTTTGCATTATGAGTGATGTAGGTAAGTATCTCATTGTAAAATACTTAATTACATGACTAATTTTCGTGGCTGAAACAGTGGAGGTAGCTGGGCTTTGCTAGCTTTAGCTGGAGCGTTAGCTAGTGAACAACCAGCTAGCAACATTCAAATATTAAGACATTTCAACAAACGGCTATCAGTTCGCATAGCTGCATAGTTGCCTAATATAGTTTAAAGCAAGGACCTCTGTCATTTTAAGTTATCTGTACTATGTCCTCATTGTGTACCCACCTGTGATGAGGAACACATATTAAAGCCGGTTTTACTCAGGCCAGAAGTCAGCCCTTGACCCCACTAACTTACATTTGACATTTTAGCTAGCGCCTCTTCAAGTTTGCACGAGAACCATCCATGAGTAACAACTTTATTAGCACATTTTCATCTGGACTAACAGTACTATAGCTAGGCTTTTTATTAAACATATTAGCTGTAGCTAAATACTGTCGTCAAAATTTAAGGCCAGCTATAACAGACGTTTACTGTGGTATTAATGTCATACTTTGTTGAGTGTGTGTTCAAACACAACGTGTTTTCTCTTTAAAACACAAGAGGCTGGGAATAACTGAACCGGCTAATCACCGAGTACGAAAGCAACAAAGACCTGTGAGAAGACAGGGGGGACAGTGGTAACATCTCTCCTGTATTGGCATACAATTCTGGTCTGTGCGTCTATGGCAAGTTTAAATAGCAAAACAAAAGGTGCTCTTTAAAAAGAACAACCATATAGTAAATGAAGTTTCATTTTATCAATTAACACGGTGACTAGCCGTCATCAACCTAAGAAGAATCTGCTACTCAGAGGAGATGGTCATTAACTCAGGTTTTTTATGCCTCCTATCTGGAATGAACCATTAGAAATCTTTCGGGGGAACATGGCGCCGACTCGTAACATTATGTGACGAATATATACGAGACAATAACTTGAGTAACTGTGTAACTATGGTTGTTTTATCGAATGGTTACACAATTAAACGTAATTATTTGAGGATTTATTTGTTCTGTTCCTCTTTAGCCAGATGTCTGCACGGTTACCCTTACAAAAGAAATGATCTCTACCACACCAGACCACCACGGAAAATGGCGACTGTGAAATAGATGGAAGACGAAAGTAAGAAATAATTCAATGCAGCGTATAAATTGTTCCCTGTCTCCATCCGCACCGCTCGGAGGTAATGTTTGTTTTTCATCGTTTTAGTAATATATGTATAGTGAGTAGCGAGGGACGATTGTCATTAGCTGTAGTTTAGCCTGAGGAATAGGTTTTGGTGTGGAACAGCCTTAATGGAATGGTCTGCAGCTCCTGCAAGCAGCATCCAACAACACAGCGTGACATAAACGCAAAAGAAATGCAATTATAGCCTTTCGGATCATAGTATAAATAATCATATTTGCTCTGTATGTAGGTACCTTTGGAAACCTATCCCAACTATTCTGGGCTGGCATATAACTGAACTACTGTGCTGAAAGTTTTAGCTCCATACAAAATCCACAACCGCTCATCAAAAGCAATTTACGATGTCCATCTCTTGGCGTTTTGGTGCTGCTGTGTAGATGTTATTAACACCTTTCTCAGCCACAGGAGCATTCACTTGGTATGACACTTTTATTGCCCTTCAAATCCAAGACCTCTCACTACCGCGACCTTGTAGCTTTATAAATGGCCACAATTAATATTCTAAGCAAAGTGTCAAGTATATATTATATTTAGCTGTATTTACTTTGTAGTCAGTGAATGCTGACTGAGTCAAGAAGCAAACTCTGGTGACATTGTAAGTAACTAAACTGTTTACTTTTCACATCAAACAAGCTCATTCTCATAAGCAAGAACTACCTATTGCAAACTAGCTTGTAAAGCACAGGTTACATTCAATATTGGACATGTTATGCTTCTGACATTTGCTAAAGCATGCTAAAAGTAACAACTAATGAATGTGAAAAATGTCCCTTATAATTTCCTAAAACCCAAAGACCTTATTTTGTCCGACCAATAGTCAAAAACTCAAAGTTACGTATGACAAAGAAAAGCAGCAAATCCCTCCTTTTTAGAAACTGGAATTAGGGAATGTTTGGTGTTTTAGCTTAAATCAAAATAGTTGCAGATTAATTTTCTGTCAAACTACTAATCGACTCAGCTCTATTTGCATTTGAAACATGACTACATTTTGTTAGCCAGAGTAGCAGCTTCTAGTGGCTGCAATGCTCGTTACACTCTACTCTACAAATGTGATTATACAGAACCAACAGTTTACAGACAGTTTTGCTATACTTAAGTATCTAAATCCAGATTTATTCCTCTGCAGTGAGATGTTACTACATGCAAAGCCTAAATACATCAGCTAGCGCTATTGTGCAAATTAAACGAAATGTTGCCGCCACAGGAGCTATGTGGAAACTGTAAAAACTGTATTTGACAGGCTGAGCAATCTGCTCAAACTTTTGTTTATTTCTTATCTGGTGAAACCATTTCCAGTGCACACCTTTTTCTTGCAGGAATTTTCACTCGATCACGAAGTGAATCAAAGAATACAAACTCGATTGTTTCGATCAAGGCTAAATAAGCTTCTTTTCAACAGCTAGGTAAATTAGTATTTTGTTATCTAGCAAAGCTATTTTAAGTGCAATCCTTCATCTCGCTATAATTGTAATTGGCAAACAAAATGAATAAAAAATGCTAACATGATTACTTTGGATAATACAGTATGATGAATATATAACACGATCAGAAAATGTCCATCTAATGTCAGAACCATCTAATGTTGTGTTGGTGCTACGACAACTAAGGGGTAAAATGCTTTGCCAAACTATGAATCCATTCTAACGTGATAGGCATCTATGGCAGGACCAGTGAAACGTCTACCACAGAGAATCATAAATACAATTTTACCAGAAGTGTGGCTACAAATTTTAAGTTTGTCCCTTTAAAGGGAACTTTAACACTACCATAGAGATGTTATAAATCAAATGGGTTTTTACCCCCTTGGGAGCCTGAATGAACATAGAAAAATCCCCGGCTCTAAGATCTCTAAAATGTCTAAGTTGAAATTCTGGCCTGAGGGTGGCGATAGAGGAAAGCTTACGGAGTGTCCAAAATAGGAAGAGTTTATCCTTAAGGCCGCATTCAGACCAACTTGAGCTCTGCATTTCATTCTTTCATTCTTTTGAATGGATGCAGTCCATCAACGTAGGAGGCTGCGGGAAAACAGTGGGTCATCTGGCAAAAAAATGTTGAACTAGGCTCAGCTTTTGCTTCAACGTCATCTAGGAAGGCGCTGTGTTGCCTAATCAAATACATGCAAACACACATTCGCATTGAATTACTTTGTAATGTGAATGCTGTATTTCTATAAACGCAAAATAGTTGCCGCTGTGATAACTTCTCAGATTTGTAAATTCCAGCATTTGAGTATTACAAACTAGGGGTATAACGCTACATGTATTCGTCCCGAAACTATTCCGTACATGACGTTCGGTTCGGTATGGAACTTCCTCGGTTCAGTACACCCTGTAAAGTACCAACCTAAAGTAAGAATTATGGTCAGTTAGCCACTGTTGAATTTTTACATTCAAAATAAATGACAAACCTTGACACCGAGGTACATTTACGAGACGCTTTTATCCAAAGCGACTTACACATGAGAACTTTCACAAACCGAAGGCGCAGCTTCAGGAGCATTTTGGGGTTTAGTATCTTGCTCAAGGATGCTTCGACGCATGGCCGGGGGATCGAACAGCCGACCTTCCGATTGGCAGGCGACCGCTCTGCCACCAAGCCACAGCCGCCCACGGTACATACCGAACTGCAAATTTTGAGTACTGTTACACCCCTATTACAAACCGTATAACAGTGTATTTGCGTCTAATAAGCCTTTAAGCACATTCATCTGTTTGTCAATCTGGACTTCCGGGATCAAATTTCATTCACCGGTACCATAACAACACAGCCCCACCAACGCGGTGTTAACGCAGGGCTGTTTTCAGTCTGAATGCCAACTAACACCATTTTTTAGAATACATGTAACCTCACCATAAAATTGAAAAAGATGATGCTATCAAGGCCTGTAAACCTACCAGAAAATCTCATAGTCATAAGGACATTACAGAAGCTATACTTCTATTTAAAAATGTTTACCTTTTAGAATAGAGAGAAAATCGCAAAGCAACAACCCTATCAGAGCAGTTATCTGCTAATGTGCAGATAACGTGGATTTTGTTGCTAAACACTTGTAAATGAGGAATATCTAAGAAGGCTTTACTTTTCCTTTTCAGGTCATGGCAGCTGAAATGTCATGTCTGACAGGTGTTGATGAAGATGACAAAGATGCAGATCCTGAGATCAATGCCCTCACGCTTCTGCAAGAGCCAGTGAGAATGGCGCAAGAATCAGCCTCTTGCACTGATTCTTTCAGCAAGCCCTCTCTGAAACAAAACAGTGTCCTAGATGTTCTGTCAAACACAGATATGTTGTCTCCGGTTGGCCTGGGAAATGGACCTTCTTCACATCAGGCTACAGAAGCCCACGAACTCAACAGCATCTCTACAGAGAAAGAGGAGGCAAAGAGCATCACCCCACTAGAAACTGTGCAGGAACTTGACACTGCAGGAATTTGGGGTTTTGACGTAGACTCACCTGAGAACTCATTGGATAATTTTACTAGTGCTAGTGATCTTCATTGGGACCCTCACAAAGAGTTTATGCAGTTTCTTTGGGAGAACCATGGTGATTCCCCTGGTGAGGAGCCTAAGGACGAAGTCCCTCCTACCAACAGTCAAAGGAGAAGGAAACGGAAAATGGACATGGTGGTCATGGTGGATCCCTCAGAAGACCTTTACCCTGATCTGAGCCACAAGTCATCTGAGGAATTGTCTGATGTTGAAGGCCAAGACTCCATTCCTGTCAGAAAAGTCCAAAAGTCAAGGAAGTTTTCCAAGTCACAGTCGTCACCAACAGGGAATGTTTCCAAGTATCCCAATGGAACTGTAAAGGCCATCAAGGAAATTCTTTACAATGCACCTGCAAGAAATTCACATGAGAACAGTATAAGTCATGGGCTTTCCCCATTGAAGGGAAGGCTCACAATAAATTCTCATTCAGAGGAGAAGCCGCCATGTTATCCTTGCTCAAAATGTAAGCTAATTTTCAAGAAAGAGCATCATTTGCATCGTCACATGAAGTCTCATGTCGAACCTCCGAATATTTCGCCAAAGCCTTTTATATGCCAAGACTGTGGACAGTCCTTCAGACAAAGCAGTTTGCTTATTGACCACATGTCCATCCACCAGGAAAAGAGAGAGAAACTCACTGAAGAGATCAAGGGCGTGAATGATAAGAAGAAAGGGGATAAAAACGCAAAGCTTTTCTGCCCTCAGTGCCCATTTGGAACAAACTGCCCAAACACGTTTGTTCAACATGCGAAAACACATGAGAAGGACAAGAGAAAGTTTAGATGTGACAAATGTAGCTTCAGGACTCTGAGTGAGAATGATCTTAGAAGACATAACATTATGCAGCACACTGTTATTACAGTTAGAAAGCAGATTCAGAATGATGACTCTGAAATCTTCTCCTGTAACATTTGTTCTTATAGAGCTTTTAGCGAAAGTGTTTTTAAGAATCACCTTCTGCGGCGCCATCAACAAACATTTGAGGAATACGAAGCTGCACAGTGTAGTGAGAAAAATCCACAACCATCTAAGGAGCCGCATGTGCATACTTGTAAAACTCCTGTAGAAGATGCAGAGTTTACATCTAAAATCTTTATAAAAAATCAAATCTCTTCTAAAAGAGCTTGTTCACCTAGTGAGTCCAGTGACATTTCAGACCTGTTCAAAAATAGCAAGATTAAGAGAGGCCTCAAGTCCCAACTAACGGAATCAAAGCTCGATAAATCCATTAATGTTCTCCTGTCCCGACAAAGACATGGAAAAAAAACAGCAGAACAGAAGAAGGAAAGCAATAATTGCAGCACATCAGTTCAGGATTCCAAAATTGAGAAAGATGGCTCTGATCAGTTGGCAGACACATTTACTGTCAAGGTTGAAGATTCAGCTTTATCTCCAAATGGCCATAGGGTGTCATCCAGTGCAGCCGAAAGAGATCTTAACAGCAGCAGGGTACCTAAGTTGAATGAGGATCAGTCAACAGTCAAAAAGTCACCGTCTAAAAGGAAGATGTCCACCCCATATCGCAACACCTCTGACCAAGACTCATGCTTCATCTTACCAAAACCTTTGCCAAGTCCCAAGAAAATAAACCAGGAAGAAGAAGTGTCAGACTATGACGAAAAAGACATTTTCCAGTTTAAGGATTCAGATGCCAACACTAACTTCTTTGATAACGGTATCAAGCAAGAAAAACAAAACATCATTTATACCTATAGCAGAAGAATGTCCATGAGGGGTGCTCTACAGGCCTCTAAAAGGCTGTTTGAGAAAATAAAGACTGAAGAGCAAGAACAGAATGACCCTGAAATCAAAGAAGAATGCATAGAAACAGAAGTATTTCAGGAAACCTTTGACTCCCACCAAATTCCATTGAGTGAATCCTTCACAGAGGATGTGTCAGAGTTGGAATCGGACCTCAAGAACTGTCCATACTGTCCCGCCGTCTTTGAGTCAGGTGTTGGATTGTCCAATCATGTCCGAGGGCATCTTCATAGGGTCGGACTGAGCTACAATGCACGCCATGTAGTGCCTCCTGAGCAGGTGGCTTCTCAAGACAGGAGGCCACGAATTCGACGGAAGATTTCGGCATTCCGGAGATTGAAAAAAGGTACTTGTGTGGTTATTGCATGTTTTTCTCTTACACGAAAACTATGCTTTATTACAACTTGGATTTTATTTTTGTGGCTCTGGCCATCAGTTCTATTTGTTATTATTCAGCAATAAACTTACTCAACTTACCAAGTCACTGCTGAGATCTTGGAATGTGGCGTCCTCGCTAAAAATGGGTCCACTGGGGGTCTGATATGGGGTCAGACAATCATAGTAGTTAGTCAGATTTATTTAGCTAACAGTAAAATAATTACTTATTACAACTCATTTAAGATTGTATGTTGCCCCATTGGACCTCTTTTTAGCCATGTAGCCACATCCGAGATCTCAACAATTATTTTGGTGAGTTCAATGTTCTCATGACCAATGAACAGACCTGCAAAAATAAAACCCAAGTTTTAAATTAGGTTTAAACTGTAGTTTTCCGTTATGTGCACTTTGATGTTATAAAGTTCAAATGTATCATATTGTACTTGTACAATGTTTAAGTTTATGATTTTCTTTTTCTTTTTTTCAGTGTTACAGCTGGAGTCTGACACTGAGACTGTGAAGAGCATTCACGCCTGTCCATTATGTGGAGACTCGTTTGATAATCGAACTGGGCAGTCCAACCACATACGAGGCCACCTCAAAAAGCTTGGTAAAAGCTTTGCAACAAAGAACAAATCCCCATTATTTTTACTTCGGGAATTGATGCGCGACAAGAAGGAGTTCCAGCGGGCACTTCAAATTCTGGGAAAGAGACGGAACCATTTCCAATACGGTGCTTCACCAAAGCTGTCCAGTGTTGATTGTTTCACCCCGCCTCCCATTGGAATCCCAAAAAATAATTCTATTCCAAGCATTTGCACTGATGCCAGACCACTGATCCCCACGTTTTCTTTAGCGGAAATTGAATCTGAAAAAGGGCAACTAGAGACTAAGTTGGATGTTAAAAATTCACTCACGGGCACGACTGCCTTGATAGGAATTCTAAAGAAGAGGAAGTGTCAGGAAGACGCTAGACTAAAGGGGTCTTCTCAGATGTCAAGAAACATGTTAGCAGTTTCTTCAAACAGTGAGCACAGTTCAGGATCAAGAGTTGCATCTTCACTGCCAATCTCAATACCTGGTAAGTAATTTAATCTGTAAGAATAATAATCCTCTTAATAAATATATATATATTTTTTACAAGAAAGTGAAAAATCTATTTAGAATATCTTTTAAGAAGTCAGAATCTTACTGAAGTAAATAAGAAAAACGTGTATTTGAATAGGATCAGTTTAACAGTTGATCAGATTAACAGATTATAAATTAGGTTTTAAAAACGTGTTCAAAGGAAAAATAAAGATTAGACAAGAGTATGAACTCGCTTCTACACAAAAGCCTGCCTACAAAAGTTTCCAGCCTGAGCTTTTTAAGGTTTTAGAGAGGTAAATAAAATGGATACTCTAAAACTCACATTGAGACATTAAAATAAATACAAAGTGAGGTGTCATCAGCATAAAGGCGTAGAATGACATTGCCAAATTACCTTCAGATTATATGGCCAAAACAGAAGAGCATGTTGCACATAATGCATAATGCAGAATATTATCATTATTTTTTTCTTATCTCAACCTTAATTGCATTAAAAAAGTTTCAAATAGAACAAAGGCAGAACATGTTTCTTAATCTTACACTGTTGGACTTTTGTGATGAAGGCTTGTTTGCTGAAATGTGTCAACATAAGAAATTAAATGATAAAATGAGGCTGTAGTATTGAGATTGTTTATGTATTTGCTGCTATCCTAATTCATTCAGTTTAATAAAGAAATCTAGCTGTACAAATCTAGACATGTACAGCACTCCTCCTTAACTGCTAAGACTGTTATAATGCTATAACATATATTGCAAATGCAATATCAATGGCCAGCATAATGTTCATATAAAGAAAGAAAACAAAAATGATTTTGTTGTAATGAATCCTGTGATTTCCATCCATCCATCCATCCATTTTCTACCCGGGGCCGGGTCGCGGGGGCAGCAGTCTAAGCAGAGACGCCCAGACTTCCCTCTCCCCAGACACTTCCTCGAGCTCTTCCGGGGGAATACCGAGGCGTTCCCAGGCCAGCCGAGAGACATAGTCCCTCCAGCGTGTCCTCCCGGTTGGACATGCCCGGAACACCTCCCCAGGGAGGCGTCCAGGAGGCATCTGGGACAGATGCCCGAGCCACCTCAGCTGACTCCTCTCGATGTGGAGGAGCAGCGGCTCTACTCTGAGCTCCTCCCGAGTGACCGAGCTCCTTACCCTATCTCTAAGGGAGCGCCCAGCCACCCTGCGGAGGAAACTCATTTCGGCCGCCTGTATCCGGGATCTTGTCCTTTCGGTCATGACCCAAAGCTCATGACCATAGGTGAGAGTAGGAACGTAGATCGACTGGTAAATAGAGAGCTTTGCCTTGCATCTCAGCTCCTTCTTTACCACGACAGACCGGTACATCGACCACATCACTGCAGAGGATGCACCGATCCGCCTGTCGATCTCCCGCTCCGTCCTTCCCTCACTCGTGAACAAGACCCCAAGATACTTAAACTCCTCCACTTGAGCCAGGAGCTCTCCACCAACCTGAAGGGGACAAGCCACCCTTTTCCGGGTGAGAACCATGGCCTCGGTCTTGGAGGTGCTGATTCTCATCCCCGCCGCTTCACAGTCGGCTGCAAACCGTCCCAGTGCACGCTGCAGGTCCTGATTTGAAGAAGCCAACAGAACAACATCATCTGCAAAAAGCAGAGACGAAATCCTGTGGTCCCCAAACCGGACTCCCTCCGGCCCCCGACTGTGCCTAGAAAACCTGTCCATATAAACAATGAACAGGACCGGTGACAAAGGGCAGCCCTGCCGGAGTCCAACATGCACCGGGAACAGATCTGACTTACTGCCGGCAATGCGAACCAAACTCCTGCTCCGGAGTCCCTTAGCAGAGGGCCCCGGACCCCATACTCCCAGAGCACCCCCCACAAGTCGCCGCGACGGACACAGTCGAATGCCTTCTCCAGATCCACAAAGCACATGTGGACTGGTTGGGCAAACTCCCATGAACCCTCCAGCAACCTGGAGAGGGTATAGAGATGGTCCAGTGTTCCACGACCGGGACGAAAACCGCATTGTTCCTCCTGAATCCGAGGTTCGACTATCGGCCGAATTCTCCTCTCCAGTACCCTGGCATAGACTTTTCCGGGGAGGCTGAGGAGTGTGATCCCCCTGTAGTTGGAACACACCCTCTGGTCCCCCTTTTTAAACAGAGGGGCCACCACCCCAGTCTGCCAGTCCAGGGGCACTGTCCCCAGCCGCCACGCGATGTTGCAGAGGCGTGTCAACCAAGACAGCCCCACAACATCCAGAGACTTGAGGTACTCAGGGCCGATCTCATCCACCCCCGGTGCCTTGCCACCGAGGAGCTTCTCAACTACCTCAGTGACCTCAGCCCGGGAGATTGACGAGTCCGCAACCGAGCCCTCAGCATCTGCTTCCGCAATGGAAGACATTGCCGGTGGGGTTGAGGAGATCCTCGAAGTACTCCTTCCACCGTCCAAGGATGTCCCCAGTCGAAGTCAGCAGATTCCCACCCCCACTGTAAACAGTGTGTGCAGGGCACTGCTTCCCCCTCCTGAGGCGCCGGATGGTTTGCCAGAATTTCTTCGAGGCCGACCGATAGTCCCTCTCCATGGCCTCACCGAACTCCTCCCAGACCCGGGTTTTTGCCTCTGCAACCACCCGGGCTGAGGCTCGCTTGGCCCTCCGGTACCCATCAGCTACCTCCGGAGTTCCCCGAGCCAGCCAGGCTCGATAAGACTCCTTCTTCAGCTTGACGGCATCCCTTACTTCCGGGGTCCACCACCGGGTTCGGGGATTGCCACCACGACAGGCACCCTGGAGACCCTGTGGCCACAGCTCCGAGCGGCCGCTTCGACAATAGAGGTGGAGAACATGGTCCACTCGGACTCAATTTCTCCAGCCTCCCTCGGGATCTGGTTGAAGCTCTGCCGGAGGTGGGAGTTGAAGATCTCTCTGACTGGAGACCCAGTAGACCCTCACAGTACGTTTGGGTCTGCCAAGTCTGTCCAACTTCCTCCCCCGCCATCGGATCCAACTCACCACCAGGTGGTGATCAGTTGACAGCGCCGCCCCTGTCTTCACCCGAGTGTCCAAGACATACGGCCGAAGGTCAGATGAAACAACCACAAAGTCGATCATCGACCTCCGACCTAGGGTGTCCTGGTGCCACGTGCACTGATGGACACCCTTATGCTTGAACATGGTGTTCGTTATGGACAAACCGTGACTAGCACAGAAGTCCAATAACAGAACACCACTCGGGTTCAGGTCAGGGGGGCCGTTCCTCCCAATCACGCCCCTCCAGGTATCACTGTCGCTGCCCACGTGAGCGTTAAAGTCCCCCAGTAGAACAACGGAGTCCCCGGTCGGAGCACTTTCCAGCACCCCTCCCAGAGACGCCAAGAAGGTCGGGTACTCTACACTGCCATTCGGCCCGTAAGCACAAATAACAGTGAGAGACCTATCCCCAACCCGAAGGCGCAGGGAAACGACCCTCTCGTTCACCGGGGTGAACAACACATGGCGGCTGAGCTGAGGGGCTATAAGCAAGCCCACACCAGCCCGCCGCCTCTCACCGCGGGCAACTCCGGAGTAGTAGAGAGTCCAGCCTCTCTCAAGGAGTTGGGTTCCAGAGCCCAAGCTGTGCATGGAGGCGAGCCCGACTATCTCTAGTCGGTATCTCTCAACCTCCCGCACCAGCTCAGGCTGCTTCCCCCCCAGCGAGGTGACATTCCATGTCCCTAGAACCAGATTCCGTGTCCGGGGATTGGGTCGCCGAGGATTTCTTTTTGAAAAAAGGTTGAGCTTAGACATTGTATATACTTGCATAGGGAAGGAAGTACCTGTTGTTATTTAGTCCAGTCCCATTATTTCTACACCACCATCAAATACGTATCACCATGTTTGTCTTTGTATTTTCTTTGTCTTTTTACAGAGAAAGGTGAATTCAACAGGAAGGTTTGCGTCCATTGCAATGCAACTTTTCACAGTGGAGTTAGCTTGTCTAATCACCTCCGGGCATATGCAAAACGAAAAAGGACTGCCATACTTGAGGGAACCAGTAAGTGCTATCAGCAACAGGTTAAGTTAGACACAAATAAATCACCCACTCCAACAGCACAGTAGAAATGGGGTATATTTTATCATACAAGGTGCATTTTAATATATTTATTGGTTTTATCTATTTAAATCACATTTATTCATGAAACAGTTCATGCCAGTGTGGAGGTGTGACCATTGCTCGGCAAATTAAAACAGAAGTAAAAGTTCCCGTCCACCACCGCAGAGACTTGAGGTTCCCTTCCTGATAGTGGTCTCTCTGGCTTGGTTGTGTGTTAGAATGAATACAAATGGCAGTATTTGAGAGGTGGCAAGGATCTCATCTTGCTGCACTATTGACTCACTGGTTGATACTTTTATGCATTAAAAAAGGTCCAAGTATTTGAACACTCTAGCAATATACTGTAGTTTTCAAACCGTCCCTCGACCCGAATTCTTTTAACATCTCAGACTGGGAAATCTGTCAAGACTGGCCAAAAATTCTCACTGTGACACAAATAAGTAAACGCATTATATCAACTTTCCTAATGGAATCATTTTTACATAAACACAGTTATGTTTATGTTCAGTGTTTCTCACCAAAGCACATCATGTGTATGCCTGAGGCCATCCATGTTTTCTAGCTAGCAGTTTTCAACTTCCTTATTTCTGTTTGCACTTTACCCCCACCAACTGCCAATCAATGGATAAGCATGAAACCATCGGCAGGACAGTGTATCACATCTCCTGGGGACACAGGTAGCAAAACGGGGACCCCACAAAACCTTGCTCCACAGCACTAGTAGTGGTATAAACCTCCACAGGATACCTTTAATTGAGGATATAGATAAAAAAAAGAGCGATGTTATTACCATGAATACTTGGCATAATGTAATTGTTCCAAGAAAGGAATGCTTCCAAGTTAATTGAGAACACAGTTCCAACATATTTGTTTTTGAAAAATGGTCCATGAGAGCAGCAGTATAACAGCCATCCTAAATTCTTATTGTAGCAAACGCACATTCGCATTTGAAGAGTCATGTCGGCTTATTGCTAATTTTAAGTTGCTATGCAGGAAGTTGCGGATTTTCAGATATCCTCCTATGAAACTTCCACTGCTCAAAGCACTGAAAAATTCTATTTATTTTTGGAAAAAGTCAACAGCAGTGTCTTTAAAGAAATAATGTCCTAGTTACTCAGGACAATCCACAGACCTAAGTTGATGTTGTTGTTTTTTTTAAAAAATAACTTTTCATCCCCATTTATTACATTCTCAAAGAAACAAAGTAGACTTTTCAGCCGCTACCTTATTTCCTCAAACTTCATAACAAAAAATATTGATCTGATCAGGCAGGCAGGAGGTACATTCTGCCCACCTAATTGTAGGTGCAGTTTTTGACAAACAAAATTACTGATATCTGATCTGACTGATATCTCCAAACCTCAGCAGATAAAGGCAAAACTGTCAGTGTGGCTAGATACCACAAGAGGCTGTGACGTCCAAATCATAGTTATAATTAGTGTACCGGTGGTTATTTGTGTCCTCCCCAAGGTAAGGATCTAGAAGGGTGTCAGCAAGTGAAATACTGCAAAGATTTTAATTGTGGAGCTCGGTTGCATCTGTGGAAGGAATGACCTCCTCATGGCAGAAAGCCGTCAGGGCCTACTTTTCCTGCTGGCATAGATCATCACTTATATATTGGGCCTTGTGTCTTAACTGCACTGGGTTGGCCAATGCAGATGAGACACAGAGCCAGGCCATTCAACGCACTGGCACGAGGCCAAAACATGAGAATGAATAAAGCGAGGTCAAATAATGTCCAGACATCCAAACCGACTGATTTACTGAACTAACAGAATGTGTAAATTTGCAATTGTCGGAACACCGCAAAACAACATCCAAACTGTCCAGTGGTTGTCATAGACTTTCTATCCATTTAAAATGTTAAATTAGCAAGGCTGTGCTGTAATCTCATAGGTAGTGTTGTAAATTAAGACAGTCAATTCTGTCTTTCAGCATTTGACTGTAAAGCAAGAAGGCAACGCTCAAGGCCTGGCTCAAAGAAGAAGACACTGCCCTTACCACAGACTCCAGAGGAAATGTACAGACTCACCTGCAGGTAATTCTTTTCTTTCTTTTATAATATACTTAGTATGCTCTTTTTAAATGGTGGAAAATATTGCAGTCCAACAGACTTCAACAATGATTGTTGCCCAGGGAAACCAGATTTGGACCGCTGTCAAATGTTTCTTGTGGTCTATTTGCTTCTGTTGGCAACCATTTTCATTTATTTAGAAAACAATAACTGCCCAGATAAGAGCCTTTTGTCATTGATGCACTCCAAAAATGGTGAAACTGAGAGTTGAATTAGGTCACAAACTAGCATTGTGATGATCCAGCATTGTAAACTAATGTAACTAATGGTTGTACTGGGACAACTAAATTTAAAGACAAGCGTGGGAGCAGAGGCCATCTGAAAAAATGTTTGCACAGACTGTTATAGCAAGTGGACATTGAAAAACAAAGTTTTCAATATGATCACGGCACAACGCTATCCAAGCAACATTTTTCATATGCATTTATGGCCTTCTCAAAAAAAAACAAAAACGACTGAGCTAACATGACTAACACACAAACTTCTGTTGCCATGTTTGGTTTAACAAAGCCAGTTTCTACATGGATGTCACATGACTTGTGATAGTGGTAGCATTTATCTTAATAATACCAGTGTAATGGAAGTAAAAAAAACATCAGATTCAGAACAATATTAAGTGCATCAAATTCATGGTCAGGGTATTTCTTCTTTTACATTCTAACTGTAGAGACAAATGTCCAGTTGGCCCAAAAAAACCTGTAAATGCTGTAAAAAAAAAAAATCTGACTATTTGTAAATTTACTCTAAAACAA
This sequence comes from Coreoperca whiteheadi, assembly GCA_011952105.1. NCBI lineage: Eukaryota > Metazoa > Chordata > Actinopteri > Centrarchiformes > Sinipercidae > Coreoperca > Coreoperca whiteheadi. The sequence continues at coordinate 9,976,058 of CM022487.1, read as the reverse complement.
GACTAAGAGTCTGCAGCCATGCTAGCAGCTCTGTGAGGCTGTACTGTGCTAACGTCAGCATACTAACATGCTCACAATTACTATGCTGATATTTAGCAGGTTTGATTTTCACCATCTTACTTTAGCATGTTAGTATGCTAACATTTGCTAATTAGCACTAAACAAAGTACAGCTGAAGCTGATAGAAATGTCATTAGTTTTGCAGGTATTTGATCATAAACCAAAATATTAGACAAATTACAATTTTGACCTGGTGTTCGTGCTAGATAAAACGTTAAGGGATCACCAAAGTTATGACAATCTGAGGGGGACATGACTGTCTATACCAAATTTCATGGCAATTCATCCACTCAAAACCACAAACGTCAACCTCATGGTGGCACCAGAAGGAAAGGCAGGGGATCACTAGAGTCAGCAGGATTCATCCTCTGGGGATCATGAATGCCTGTACAAAATGTGATGGCATCCAATAATAATAGTGTTGGAACAACCAACAGACCAACATTGCCTTCCTTAGACATGCTGCTAGCACGGCTCAAAACCACTGTATTATCAATCTCTTCTCTTTACAGGTTCTGTGACCTCGTCTTCCAGGGTCCCTTGTCGGTCCAGGAGGACTGGATTAAACATTTACAGAGACACATTATGAACACTAGTGTCCCTCACACTGGGCTAGGCATGGTCGAGGTCACTGCGTTGCCTGCGATCCTCAAGACTGACCAAGACAGCTCCCTGACAGCCACCCATGCTGCCTCATGAAGCCAATGGGGACCTTTTTAGATTTCACTAGACTGTATGTGTATGTTCATTGGATGTTCTTTCACTTTATTTTTTTTTTAAATCAATGAAATACTGGCCAAAAGTGCAACATTGCTTAATAATGATGGAGATGTTGTACAAGTTTGGACAGATAAAAAAGTTAATTATTTTGGATATTGTTACCTTTTCCTGTTTTTACATGGTCCATTTTTTGGAATACAATTCCCAATGGACAGACTGTTTTTCTTGTTTTATGCAGTAATGTAGTGTGGAATCCATTTCTAATGAAGACAACCTTTACCTCAGATTTCTCATGGTTTGAGTCAGTTTTTGTCAGAATTTGGGAGCACCTCTCCTCTGTATCAATATTCATATTTCCAAGATACATACAATCATGTTTCCTTTGTATTGTAACATGTTCAAATTCAAGCCCACAGTCTCTGTTTTCAGGCCACAGTTGGTGAGATGAATATGTCGAATGAAATTGACGGCACCTGAAAGCTCATGATTAACAGTTCCAAGAATCACAGGTGGAAAAGTGAGCTACTATACAAGAACAAAGAGAAAAATGTCTGCCAACCTGTTATGCATAGAAAGTGTTTTATAGTATCAGTGACTGCATTGTTTCTAATACAAATACAAAATTAAACGTGAAGGTGGTTAAGAAAAAAAAAAAAAGACCTAACAAGCACATCCGGTGCTGACAATGCCCTTCATACATGTCACCTATATTTAATGTTTAAATATACTGTTTTGAAATAATTTAATTTTAAATGTACTATATCACACAGATACAATGCTTAAAACATTTGTGTTGTTCTAAATAAAAAAAAACAAAGAAACAAGTTGACTTTTTCAATCATTTTTGTACACAAATTGCAAAAACATTGAATCTATAAATACATTTTTAAAAAGTACAACTTTTTATCTTCGTAAAATGACCAAATAGTGATGACCTGGGAGCACTGTAGCTAATGTTAATATGGACAAAATGTGAAATGACAGAGATATGAATAGATATACGAGAAGATCCATACTTTGTCAGCAAACCTAGACTCCAGATGCCTCCATTTATTCAGACAAATCATGAATGACACAATATATAGCAATATAGCATACATGAGTGCCACGGCATGAATGTGTAGTTGTGATTGAAGTGAACTGTTTAAGTCCATGAGAAGCAAACAGCATCTCTGTGTAAACAGTATTTTGAAGACATTCAGTGATTTCCGTCATTCAAATGGGCTGCCACCCTGAAAGAAAAGGATCAGTTAAGTAGTCTGAAAGCTTCAGTTGTAGAGCTCGATGTAGCTCAAGTGCAGTCCATTTTAATAGTAATGACTTGTAACCTTGTAGCATACTATTTGCTAGTGCCACTAATTAGATAGTGTACTGAGGCTGAAAACAAATGCATTACTTTTTACAATTTTTTGTCGATTTGGTTTGCTGTCCTCTGTATTAAATGCAATAACCACATAAATAGTGGAAGATATGCAATCTCACCTTACTTAAAATGTACAGTGTTACTTTTACCCGTTATGTTGTTTCATTATTTCACTATACAATAGTTTGTTCATCATGAGACACAAGAGCACAAATGTCAGATGTTTCCTTCCCTTAAACACAAAACTATGCGTTGTAAATGTTGTTTCACCTTTTCATAGCCAATTACCTAATAGTATTTGATTATTGTATACTTTTGTTTTTTTTTCTACTTTTATATCACACTTGTGTGCTTATATTGTAATATGTCTTTTACTTCAGTGATATAAAAGAAGTATTTGGCATTTGATCTGTTAATACTGCATGTGACTGGCCACAGGCTCCAAATCCCACCTCCCCCATTTGGAACAGAGAGCCAATTGATAACCAGTTTAGTTTATTTTATTCATTTGTACTGAATTACAAATGACTGACTTTGTTCCTTCAAAATAGTAATTTGTACCAACAAACACTAAATTGAGATCTCAAATCTCAAATTAGCAGAGGAATGTCATAGATAGCATGTTGTGATTAACAGCCAAAGCCAAAAAAGTACAGCCGTGTATCATGGTCCAAAAACTAAATAAAACTGAAATGCATCCAAGCAGTCCAGAGTTCAGGTGCCACGTATACTGATGGAATGAAACAGATAATGCTATTAACTTGAGGGAAATAATAAGGAAAATCAAGAAATATTACTAATGAGAATTAACTACTATATTGAGGAAAGCAAATAAGTGTACTGGTTGTGCAAATAAGTAATTTAAGGGAATATTTATCAAGAAAGTTCCTCGCCTCATTTTTGGACTCCGTTCTTTCTCATAAACACATTTTTCATCATGCCATCAGTTGCGTTTTAATATTTCTGAAATGTTCACTCTTGCAAAATACCTTCAGGAAGTGTTCAAATTGAGGCTTCAGCTCCTTCATCATGGTTTCTGCTTTGTCGAGGCAAGCACGTCTCTGCTGCACTTCAAACTCCTTCAGGAAATCAGTCAATCATTCACCATCACTATCATCATCATCACTTCTTGCGCCAATGTGGAATTTACAAATGCTAAAAACAGCGATTTAAAAAAATTAAATAAAATTTATTACACGATTAATGTTACGCTACTTTACAGCAGCCTTACCTTTGTGTTGGAGAGGTGTTCCTGAGAGGTAATGTGAGTCCGCACTGAGGATGCAGATGTGGATACGAAGACTTTGCAAGCCGCACAGTGGAACATTTCAAACTTTGTCATGTGGTCATTTTCCTGCAGAGCTGCCAAAACGAAGATCAGAGTGCATTTAGGCTTTGTTTGTCTGAATTAGAAGTTACTGAAATCATTTCTTTCAGTTTTGACAAATCAAAGTTATTTACCTTGATGTGCGCTACCCTCTATCGCTCGGCTACACTGATGGCTTTTATACAGCATCACTTCCTTTAGAAATGTTAAAAAAGTCTATCACCATCCAGACACACCAATACGCCAACGTTTATTACTGCACAGACTAGGGATTCAACCCAGGAACCGTAAATAGGATGTAGAGTATTTAACCATACTGTGTATTATCTTACCTGTAGGAAGGCTATAGCCACATCATCATAGTTATTCTGCTGCTGAATATGCTCCAGGGTGTCCCAGTGGCTCTTGCCGTCCAAGTGGTCCTCCAGCTCCTGACCATTGGCTAACTCAACTTCACAGAGGTCACAAGTGATGGGGCTCCTAAAAGACAAATATTAAGACATTCAGTGTTGCAAGATATTAACTGTTAAACAGCTAAAAAGCTGATCTTTCAACAGTAGAAATTCCTCATAAAAACTTAAAATGGCCGTTGTTAAAATCAGACTAACAACCAAAAGATTCTGAAATCAAAGAGTTAAGTTAAAACATCCCACCTGACAATACTGGGTTATAAAGCTGTATTTAAAACAAACTCCCTTTGACCCCAACAGGCCTCTCACATCGTAGTGAGTGATCCTTGGTTGCAGTGTTACATGAAGCTTTTTACAGTTGCTAACATTTGTTGGACCAAAACGCAGAGAAATTGGTATGAAACGTTACTAGTTTGCACTATGATCTCTCTCTCTCACCCAGTGTTTACACTGTATCACAATGTGTTATAACTGCAGTGGCTGACATATGCATGCTCACATTTTTTTCTGACATATTTGTGTTGCAGCTTTGAACAAGAGATGTGGAGTTTATTCAGTCAGTCTACCGCTTGTTGCCGTTGGGGGTCGCGGGAAGCCCAGTGGCTTCAGTACCCCTTACACTGACAGACAATCATTCACATTCGCATTCATCCACTAGGGACAATTTAGAGTCACCACTTAACCTAATGCATATCTTTGGACGGTGGGAGGAAACGGTGGGAGGACCCGGAGAACCCACGGTAACACGGTAACACCCAGGGTGGTCTGGTCCGGGATTCGAACCCACGATCTCCTTATTGGGGCGCTAACCGCTCTGCCACCGTGCTCCCCTGGAGTTTATTCAGTTTGGGCAATTACAACTATAACAACTAACCTACCAGCATTGAGACATGGACTTCCTCTTCTTGACAGTATACTAGTAATTAATCCTAATTATCTCAGAACTTTAGTAACTTCAACTACAGCAACAGTTGATGCTGCACACCGAGCTAGACGCAGTGGGACTGACAGATTCTTAGCTCTGGCTTTGCTTCTGTGCAAACAAGCAGTGTGGTTTAACGTGTGCTATCCTTCTATATTGGATGAGGCTCTACATTTGTGCCACAAGTTAATTGTGCAGTTTTAGCCGAATTGTATCACAATATGAAACGTAATGAAAACGTCAACGTGTGCATCCTTGTTGTTGCTATGGCCATTTTACTCCATCACCAAAATGAATGGGTGCTGTGAATCCTGTACATGTAGCATCTTTAAACAATTGGGCATCAGTAACCTTGGTTCTTACTTGTCCATTGTTATTTTTGTGCTCCTGATTGTTGCCATGTCTGTGGAAGGTGTGATTTGGTCCAGTCCTGTAGAACATTATACACAGAATTATTATTTGTATTATTAATTATTATCATTATTAGGTACATCTACATGGCAAAAATGAACTACACCCATTGGATTGATGATTCTTAAGTTTTCACAATACTGTAAGACGCTGATTTAAAAAAAATGTAATACATCCAGCAAGCAAACTGTCGTTACTTCAATAAAATGCCATCTTACCTGTGTCCATGTATCCCAACTGATGTTGATAGCCCCGCTGTAAACTGGGTGTGGGTAATCTAACAGTAGCGGTCATCTACAGAGGAGAGAATGGGCTCTAATTGGTACCAAGTATCACAGTGTCATCTCTGTATATGCAAAGGAAACAGTGACTGTTTCATCAAATTAGAACAAAGTAAAACAAATGCCCTGTATCCTGTTTGGGTCTACAACTCAAGATTCAATATCACCACAGAATACAAACTACATGAATATTCACATTCAGAAAATAAACACCGCAGCTGTCATGCTTTCAGTCTTATTGGTGATACCTCTCTGCTGTATTCTGGAATTGTTATCCTCTCCTCCCCGTTGGTCCTCTGTTCTCCATAAGATGCAGGAAACTGTTGGGTGGAGGAGCCGTGAATAAGCCTGTCAGGGCTGCAGACGCTGTGGTCCAGAGGTCTACTTATGGAGCCATAACCTGGTGGGTCAAGTGATTCAGTGTCTGGGTTATAAGCCCGTTGTCTATGACCTGGACTGAGACCTCGACTCTCGGTGTGTCTGGTTTCAGGGTTAAAGTCACGCCTGTCGAGGGGTCGGCTCCTGGGCTTCGGGTAGGGTGAGTCCCAGCGGCTGTTACAGGAGCCTCTACTTGGAGACAAACTCAGGTTGTTATCCCGATCGGGTGGAGAGTCGTTATGGTCTTGGCCCTTTGGCATCTCGTGCTCAGAGTCTGATGAGCCAGGATCGTAAGGATTATAAAGCTCAACCCTGAAGAAGCCAGAAGAGGAATTAGTGTGTATTTTACATGCAATTTACTATTATATACTGTACATCATCTTTAAAGACAGTATACCATTAACCACTGAATGTTCACACACTACAAATGTGCTAGCAAACTACATGATCTGTTGGGAAAAAGAAAAAAAAGGGTTTTCTGGAATGAGATACAATTCATTAGAGGCTGTGCACATTTAATGAAATGTTTCTATTTGTTTAAGCACTCAGTGAAGCACTGCATTTTTCCTGCCACTTGCTCATTTACCTCTTAGGGTCCATCTGGAATAATACATAATGAGGGCACCTTCAGACAGCCCATATTTCAACGTTTTGGAGTTACCACAAGACAAAGTTAAAGGCTCAAATGTGGCACGTCCTGGAGTGTGACTTCAGGAGACGTCACTTTCTACCTGACACTTTGTCAATGTACTGTAAACATCACTGAATGGCTTACCTTTCTGGACTGCAAGTGCGGTTGTCAGGAGAGTTGCCATCTTGTTCTCCTAATGGTTTAAATGAAGACTTCCATTTACCAGCAGAACATTGGACTGTATAATATAAAAGGTGAATAGCAATGAAGTCACAAAAATGACTTGGAAAAAGGGACCCAGAGACAGATTTCCCGTCAGATAAGGAAGAGATTGGTTTCCATTGATTACTGTATAGTATCAAAATCAATCAGCACACTCGTGAAACTTGCCTCAGTTATCAAATCCATCAAAGTAAAATCTGCAAAAGGTTTGGTCAGTGTTACATAGTTGTTGCGTGCTAATGCAGTTTTAGTGCAGAATGATTTTGAGAAGTCTGCAAAAGATAATACAGACAGAGGCATTCTAGTGGCTTAAGGTGCAAACCATGAAGTGGAGATAGTTGTGGACTACAGGAAGAGCCCAGCCCCACCCGCCCCCGCCACCCTGTGTGACTCCCCTGTCGACACTGTGGAGTCCATCCGTTTCCTTATAACATTCTGGTTTAATATTGTTTAATATCTTATTGTCAATTTTATAGATATGATTCTTCACCTGCAGTACTTAGGCTACTTATGTTTATATATATATATACACACTATACATCAAAGCAAACTCCTCCTATGTGTAAACCTACTTGGCATTAAAGCGGTTTCTGTATCTGTTTCTGATTCAGAATCTGACCCTCCCTGAACCTCCCTGGTTCAAGTCCAGGTGGAGACCTCTGTTCCATGTCACTCCCCTCATTTCATGTCATCTATCTACTATCTACAAAAATTAATCAACTCAGGGAATGCCTAAATCAGTAAACAAAGCACACCAGCGTGATTTGCTAAATGTTAGTTGCGTTGTAAAGTACAAGGACGTTTGAGTAAATACATGCAAACCCACTGGCAGGGCTTACATGGAAATGGGGTGTGCGCTCCAGTGTCCACAGAAGTTACCTGCGCGTTTCCGGGCTGGTGGCGTGTTAGCAGACATGCCAGGTGTCCTGATGTTTAGGTAGTCTGCTGGCTTCATTGAGATTTGTTTCATGGCTTCTCTGAAGTCTTGGGGTACTCTGTTTATCGCAGGAAACCAAGATGAAGCGCAATACGACAACGCAAGTTAATACAACAATAACACTGAACGTGAATGTGGCAGGGCAAAAGGAAAATGGGGTTTTTACCAATGCTACCCTCAACAAATTTAGGCGAGCAAACTTAGCTAGCTTCGAGATTGTTGCTACTAGCTTTAGCTACACACAAACACATAACGGTTCATTGGTAAAAATGTTTGCGGTAACGTTAGCGGTTAGTCTAATGACATGCACCCTCTATATCCAGTCAACTAAAACACAGAAATTAATCCAACGGGCCCTTGCTCGACGTTGCTGAAACTTTCTCAGATAAATGAACGCTCAACACAACGTTAGCTTAGCGACATGTTAAGACTACACGGAGCACTGGATTAATTACCTTCCAGGCTGCTGTTGTTGGTACACTGGAGCGGCTCCTTTAGGTATCGCCGAAAGGTTGAACGGAACATTATTCTCTCGGTTCATCGTTCGGCTGCAGTGCAAGTTAGCATGTGTGAGTGAGAGGAGACGCTCGGTCACCTAAAGACCTGGTGTACCAGATACTTACGCCTGCCGACAGATGGCAGTATACTGTAACACATGATGGACCTGCTTCCACACTTTTCAGGCATAATACACTGCACAGAATAGTATACCTGAATATAGGATCCTCAAAGCAGGTTCCCTTAGTGGTGTGTTTTCCTTTTCAATTGAAATAGCACAAACCAGTTGACATATATAAGCCTGAAGCTTTCCAGGTTCCTGGTGTTCTGCGGCCATGGGGCGATTGCCCGCTTTGCCCAGTTGACTACAGGTACTGTAGTAGAATCACAAAAAGAGTGAATACACGCACTTTTATCTCTGTGAAAAACTTGCTCTTTGGGGGAAAAAAGCTGTTTGTAAAATATGTCATGCTTAACAAAGGCACACACTTGAATGCTAAAGTTATCATTTAAAACAGAAAGTGATCTTCAGAGGCGAGCAGCATGTTCGGCAAACTAGAGCATTTGCTGAAAGGTGACTAAATAAAGTGAAAGAGCATAAACCTACAGGTCCGAATGAGCAGAAGTATGTGCTGACGCCTTGAAAACAAGGATAGGATATCTCAAGGACAGGTACATCATGATGTAAATTCTCAGGTAAGTTCAGATATTCAGAATATTACTGCAAGGCCATCTGTTAGACAGTTGAACAGAAGGGTACACACATGCATAACACATATGGCCTCTGAGACACGGTCGACAGCAACACAGAGACAGTGTACCTATTGTTCAGTCGACAATGGGATTCCCTCGCTCTCACAAACAATGTTACTGGTTTGCAAGTTCCCTGTAAAAGCCAAATCCATGTACTGGAACTGAAGGGAATTATAATTCTGGCAGAAATATCTTCTGTGGGATCATATGGATGGATGAACACAAGAGCTTTATCATGTTAACATTAGACTTTTGGCGAAAAAAGATTATGGATTACGTGGGTTAAGCTTCAGCTTCTTCACCATCAGTGAACTGGAAACACATCAGGTGGACTGAGTTTCTACAACTTCTAAATGTTTCATTGTAGAATTAGCAGGTTGGGGTCACCCTATTCCCCATGATTCACTGAGGTCTGTGAAACCTTGTCCACTATCTGTCTCTTGATAACATTGACAAAAGATCCTTAACTCAGGGGTCTTTGTATGGAGCCCCTAAGGGGACATGAACAAAAACTCTTATTTTGTAGACAGGGACGAAAGTGAAACTTAGGTTGAGTATACCTTTTTCACAATAGACATTTTGACTTATCAAACACAGGTGTAACTAATATGATGAGGTGTAACGAAGATAATGAATTGCTGCATTGTAATAAATGCTGAGAATGAATCGTGAATATTATTAGTTCCACCTGTGTATTTCCTGCTAATGACGAGTTCAAATGTCTGCTGTAAAAAAAAGGCCTGTGAATCTGATTCACTTGGGAACGACAAAGAAATCAAAGTGTTCTGATGTTAGCAAGGCTTTCAAGATTCAGGTTAAAAAGAAAAGCAGAATTACACGTGAAGTGCAATACGGATAGACCTTTGACAGGGAAGAAAAGACAAACCGGGGATGCTCATCTAACTAACACACTGGTCAGATGTCCTTTGTGCGTCAACCTTCTCAAATGTGAGCAAAGTGTAACTATTGAGAAACGTGCATGCGAAGAAACATGCAGTTCATGTTCTTGATAATCTTACTTCAATAAAATTGCTCCTTTCATTACGGTTGATAAAAATACATCTAATGTGTGTAGAGGTGTTCTTTTGCTTCCAGTTGGAGGCGTGAGAGAAAAAGGTTGGATCCCACTTTGGGGGCTCCATAACTTTGAATGCAAATCTTTTGATGTTTAAATTAAAGAATGAAGCCTAAACTCACCAAAATCAAATGTTGATCTAAATAGCTTCTTAAAATTCACTTAAATATACTCTTAAAATCTGATACCCTACTAAGTTTTAACAATTGTAAAAGATGCATTTGTTGTCTATTTCATATGTAGCATTCGGACTGCAGTAGAGTGTGCCTGAAGTACATGAATAACAATAAGACATTCATCTAAAATATTGTTTTATTGTGCCATAAAGCTGTGAACTTTGAGCATAGGATCACCAAGGTGGTACAGAAGCTCTCAAGAACACACACATATATGTGTGTGTGTGTGTGTATAGGCCTACACAGAAATACATTGAGAAGAATGAAGGCAGACATGTTTGTCATCATCACATGACATGTAGAATAATCAGTCCTACCTGTGACCAGTTTTATTACACATTACAAATTTTAATGCATGATTAAAAAAGTCAACATATTTCCCTTTTATCAGCTCACGTTGGTCTTAGGCATGTTGGTCACAAGACATTCACCGATCTTTAAATCATTAAGTTCACCGATCTTTAAATCATTAAGTTTTATGCATGTGCAAATTAATAATTATAGGCCTTAGTATACAATCTCTAAAACAGTAAGGTAAAGGTTCATTTCTGGTGCTTAGTCTCCACCTGAGTTTTACAACTCTAAACTCATTCAGTCAGCTACAAGACCGAGGAAAATAAAAGATTAAATAATTTCAACAAAAATTAAAAACTACAAAGAAAGAAGGGTAGCATTGTGTCCTCTTCTATAACATATATAAATTGCTCTGTGGATAGTGACTGTATGGAGAAATGACAGGAAAACATGAAATGTTCATTTTTGGCCTTTTTTTGTGAAAGCCCTCACTGTAAAAAAAATATATAGCAGCAGTTAAGGCAAAAACATTGTTCCCCATGGTTACAATTATACCTGAGTACCTAAAACAATAATGATAAATCTACATACTGTGTCATTGGAGGAAACAGTTTTGGTCTATAGAGTACTACATAGGGAAGCTAATTTTGTAATGTTTTATTACTCAAAGCTATGAAAAAGCTAAATCCCCAAACTGTTGCTGAATTAGATACATACTCAGCAACAAGAAAAGCAATCTGTACCATTTTCAATACATAAGCAACTAAGACAACCCATTAAAATAATCAAGAACATTTTTTCATTTTTATGGATACCACCAATAATAAAAAGTCTACTCTTACATCCATTACACTGGCTTGTCATGAACCACCAGAGGTGCCAGCCTGTCTGAGTCGGGGTTTTTGTGCTATAAGCCACTCGTAAAGGACACATTGTTCTCTTGGCTGATACTCTCCTTAACTTCCACAGGCAGCGTGTCAAAGAGATGGTCCTCCACAACCAGGCCGTTTTTGCGCAGCAGGCGGCAGTTTCCTAGCTGGGCGGGCAGTCTGTCCAGACAGTTTCCTCTCAGCTCCAGCTGAGTGAGCTGGACCAGTTGACCCACAGCCTCAGGCAGCACTGTGAGCGCATTGTTCCCCAGACACAGCACCTTGAGCTTGGTGCACCTGAACAGAGGTTTGGGCAGCAGCTCCAGCTTGTTGGAGTTGATCGCTAAGTGCTGGAGGTTGTGCAGGAGACCCACATCCGGAGGCAGCACTGTGATGGAGTTGTGGCCCACGTCCAAGTGCCGCAGTTTAGGTAGAGTGAACAAGGCTGGAGGCAGGGACTCAAGTTTATTGTGAGAAAGGTGGAGAGACTCCAGAGACTTGACCTGGCCGATGGACGATGGGATGGTGATAATTTTGTTGTGCCACAGTTTAAGGCACGTCAGCCTCTTGAGGTGCTGGAAGCTAATGATCTCCTCTATGGTTCGGATGTTGTTAGATTTCAGGTCAAGTTCCTGTAAGTTGGTCAAGCTGAAAATAGCGTGTGGAATCCTCTCCAGTTCGCAGGTGTGCAGCTCCAGGTCAATTAGGTTTGTCATTTTTTTCAGACTATTTAGTACAAGCAGTTTTGTACCATCATTGTGCACAACTAACTTAATCAGATGTGGTGATAGCTCTGTGATATTTGTGGGCATTTTTGTGAGGTTGCTTTTCAAGCATAATGTCTTTAAATGCCTCAAATCTCGCATGGACTCTAGGCCGATCATTTTGTTATTTTCTGAGCTCAAGTTGCCAATTAGGTTAAGCTCCCTCAAACTCCTCAGCAAATACACCCACGTTGGGATCTCAGCAACATCAGTGAACTTGACATGAAGGCAGCGAAGATGGTCACGCAGGAAAGCAAAACCAGTCTGCTCCACATTGGCCGGGCAGTGGCAAAGATGCAGCTCCTGCAGGCTGGTCATTTGGGAGACCTTTGCAGAGAACCTCACCTCAGGAATCAGCTCCAGTTTCAGCACTTCCAAGTCTGTGAGGTCAAACACTGCATTTGGGAGACCAGAGAGCATGAAAAGGTGCAGCTCCTGCTGGTCCTGTGCGTTACGGGTCACAAGCTGCCTTAGTTTTTCAAAGGTCCACTCGTGGTTGAGGCTGATCTCCCTCAGCTTGTTTTCACTGACCTCAGACAAGAAGACACCAAAGCGTTTGGAGTAGAGTTGGTCATACTGGTCAACCATGTGTAAGAGGAATGCAAAGTCATTTTTGACATCAGGAATGTCGCTAAAGCTGCTCTCTTCCCGGACCTTCTCGAATGAGTACTCTTTCAGGGGCCGTCGAAACACCCAGAAGAGAGAGTACAAGCACGCCATCCCGTAGATCAAAATCAAAGCCATGTAGCTAATAAGCAGCTTGTTTAGCATGAAAGCCATGTTGTGCGTACAGAAGAACTTCGTGTATCCTATTAGCTGCTTAATATCAGGTTCACAATCATGCTTAAAATTTATTTTAGCCAAAAAGGTCGAAGTGTAGGACAATATCAAAATAAACTTGACAGTTTTGACAATGGTCTGCGCTACATAAAGCTTGTAGATGAAATCACTGTCCTCCACATGAGCTCTGAATTTTCTTACTTTCTCAAATAGGGCTTTGGCCTGCTCCCCGTCTTTTTTGTCCAGGATTGTCATACTACTTGGGACCTCTGCGATGGGCTTGTCTATAGAGAACTTCACCCCGAGCATGGGTGTGGATGAGTTGACATTTGTGCCTTCGTCCTTCCCCTCTAAAGATACCTGCTTTGGTGCTGAGGAGGTTCCGGTCAACCTCTGTTTGTTCTCCTCAGAGTCCTCACAAGCTGTTTCAGACAAAGCCTTCGTAGTCCAGGGAGACTCAAAACATCTACCCAGAATAGAAACAAAATGCTCAATCTTTGAGCTCGTTTTGGGGTATTTGAACCAGAAATTGCTGCTGACCATGAGAACAATGGTGTGGATGAGGGTGAGGTATGGAAAGTACTTGGAATACCAGGGCAAGGCAACATGGTAACATATTTGGTTGATGAAGATATATTGTTGATAGTCTAGGTTGGTCTTGACCCCTGTAGGTTGAGGTTGATTGGCATATTTCTCTGCCGCCACAGAAGTGTGTTGGTGTGTGACGTGGATCTCACTGACAACTTCGTCCGGTAAGTCCTTAGAGACTAGGGGGATGGTGGTTGCCACAGGGGCCCTGGTGGCGACTGATGAGGCTGCTTCCTGTGCGCTCTGCTGTGGGAACGAGTTAGGTTTAGCTCCTGGGTCCTCCAGACATGGAAGGCAAGCTACCTGATCTTTGGTGATCTGCATGGTCATGGCGAATATGGCCAGCATGAGCATGACCAGCCCCAGGTAGTCCATGAAGACATCCCACCATGGCTTTAGGATGCGATACGTCGGTTGGATGTCGTTCAAAGATGCAACCTCAGTGAGTGTGAACATCACTGCAACAAACAGGGGAGAGTCAGTTTATCCACAAGTTGTTTTAACTATTGTGATACTATATGTATGAAAAAGTTTGACTAGCAAATTAGAGATGAAACAGTCACTTGATTAGACATTTTTCACAGTTTTCTGACATTTTAGAGAACAAACAATTAATCAAGAAAATAATAAACTAATGAATCTATAATGAAACAATCACTAATTCCTGCCCTACTTTACTTTGTTCTGACATTCCTCTGTTCAGATAAGTCTGAACATAAACAGTCCTTCATCACTACTTGTAACACTGTGCCCTGCCATCTTGAGAAAAGCTTTCAGGAAACACAAAAAGGAAAATTCAAAAATGACATTTAACATCAGTTTCGAGAACCTCAACCAGGAAGTTAAAGCTTTCTGGGTCAAAGCCGTAGCAGGCTGCCAAAAATGTAGACCCACGTTGTTCTCCCTGCTAAAGCTGCTGGAGTAACACAGTTAACCCCCCAGCTGTACGCAGTGTGAATGTGTAACTGTGCAGGCACTGCTGAGTGTCAGGGTGCTCCATCCTTTTATCTTGGTGTGCTAGAGTCAACTCTCACGTTCTCTCAGTTGTGAGTCTAGTTTACTACAGTAATGTTTTATTTAATGTATGTTTAAGCACAGAGCCAGTTGTGCTAAATCCAGACTTATTATAACCTGTTGTTACTGGAACAGTGCAGAGTCCTTTGATGTAGCCAGAAGTGTACCAACTGACTAAGACGTTTGGCACGCATGTGTTTCATTTAGTGAAGATCCGTGCTTTCTTTTTTTTAGGGGATGTGGCACTTTCTGTCATGCAATGCTGGTATCAGCTTCCATCTGTTTACCGCTTATAACCCAAAAAAACACAACTGAAAGAAATATTTCCAAAAAGATGATTGTGTTTCTATGAATAAACAAATATCTGATCATCTATCCATCCGGATAATTGGCTTCTTCTTTAAGCCCGGAGAGCTGCACTGAAAAGCAATAGTTCTGCGACACATTGTTATATTATAAATTTCACACAGCACTATGCAGAGGACATCAGAAATCCTGCACTGCATTCCAGAAAAGGAAGGTGTTTCTTGTAAGTACGAAAGGTAGAAATAGAGCATTTTTTAGAAGAAAATATCTGCCTGTTTGGCTCCTGTGTTTCAAAATGAAAAACGAATTTTTGTCTTTTATTAGATTTTTTTTTTTTAGAGGCTTCAGTTGTTTTCCACGTTATGGTGCTTTTTAGAGCAGCAGTGACAGATTGAAAAGGTATGGCTAATAGGCTGTCCGCGTATCAGCCATAATATTTTGATATCTTGATTTTCACAGCCAAACAGAACTTTATTTCAGATCAGTAAAGTTTCAGTTCACCACTGAGATCCATCAGCCTCCAGACAAGCAAATAATATGCGTGAGCACATAGCTCCTGCACAACAATCATGAATCTCTCAAGCGTAAACCACCAAGGTCTTGCAATGCAATGTTTCTATCCTGCAAATGAAGAATTAAAGAATTGTTCATTTCCATTTTGCACTGAGGACTTCATTGTTCAACTGTTAAGTGTCACGCTCAGGCACAACTCTTTCATAACCAAATTTACCAGATCATCATGAAAAATGTTTGCTTATTTTATGCATTTATGTAAATTAAATTATCATATTTTTAAATTCTCAAATATCGGTGTCAGCTTCAAAAACACAGTTATCTGTCAGGCTAGGGAACTGCAACAGGGTTATACCAGCAGACCCGCCCAGGAGAAACCCGCATTATTATTGTTATTATATCATTTTTGGGGCGGGTTGCGCTTTATCCAAATGTTTATTTTAGATTCGACTATCTTGCAACTTTATTGGAAGGAATATCACATTTTTATTGTGGGATAAAAGTCTGAAAGAACGAGCTCCGTTTCTGATAATATGGTCTGTCGGGGAGCGTGACGCGTCGCTTCAGCTAGCGCCTGGCTAGCTCGGTTTGACTGCTAGCTACGGGGTCTCCGTGCAAACTGACAGAAGACAGTGGTTTACCAACACGTACCGCTCGCGTAACGAGGGCGGTCGCTCAGCAGGTGCAGCCGCACTGAAAGAATCAGCAAACAGTTTTGTAGACCCCAGGACTGAAAGTGGGGAACTAGCGGTGGCGTTGCCAGCACCACCGTGGCATCTCTCCCGCCATCTCCTCTCCTCCACCACCACCACTACCAGGCCCTGGGCCGGCAGCTACCTCAGACCGGGATCGCAGCTGTGCATCTGTGGGCAGCCCTCCTCCCAGACCCGATCTCGGGGATTAAAGTAACGTCACGCCGGCTGCAGCTTTTTTAGGGCCGGCCTGAGCCACCGAAGTGTAGGAAGTAAGTCGCAATCATAATTAGTCTCATTTGCTCGGTGCCATTTTTGTGTAAGTTGTTTTCCTGAATTGTCTTCCAGGTTTCAGGTGGGTAAACATATCGTGTGGGCCTGATAGAAATGCGCGAGAGTAGAATGTCCCCTGAGCTGCACGCTTGCCGTAGCCTCGCTTGTTTGACGTGTGGCGTTAGTGCTGTCCACGGTGCTGATGCAACTGACACGGTGTCGCTGTTTTAGTGACTTTAGTTTGGCACTAACAACGGGCTGTTTGTGTATGAATTGTAAGGTTTAATAGTGGGGTGAGACTACACGACTTTAGCATACGCTTTTCCTACTGTGACAAGTCAGAATGTCTGCTGTGGCAAAGGCCTATATTCAACAGTCTGGAGCCAGCCAGGTAAAGCTGATTTATGTGGAGTGGTAGGCAGTGCTGCTGAATGGATCTGCTCCTTGCTGGGGAACCTGCGTCTTGGGGCTTCCTGATAGTTCCAGTGCTTTGGGGGCCCCCTTCCACACAGTTTTTTTTTATTGCCAGTTCAAGAGATATTTCCATGGTAGAGTAGTTACTGATCATAAATTATAGCCATGTTTAGACTATGTCTTGGCAAGGTACTATGATGTTCCGCAACAGTGACAAAGTTGATAGGGGCTGTGGCTTAGAATTGCCAACCCTCCCCACCAGTCTCTTCACACATGACGGAAGAAACGCATCTAAATACGCAACGGGGGGGCAGGAAAGGGCGGGGTCCTATGCCAAGGGCGGGGAAGCCCCCCCCTGCACAGACAGGCAACATCAAAGTGACCTCACCGTGTGATAGCTCAGTGTAAGTTAATTAAGATACGTTATAAGTTCAAAGATGGCTCCAAGACAGTGTTGTGTAAACTCAGTCCAAAGCCAGGTCCCACGGGTTAGCCATGGGCTCCAGACAGCAATAAGGACATATGTCGTAGACGTGTAAGAAAGCAGGCTGTCTGCATCTGTGTGTTTAAGCAGACTATTCCACAAGAGGAAATAAGGCATTTCTATGGCTGGATGGGGACACATTTTACTTTTTCCCTCACGTGAGGAGTTCTTGCGCAGTAAGTTGCCTGTTGGCGTGCTGGGGTCAGGTGACTTGTTGAAACATGTGAAAATAGAGAATCCGCGTGTAGCCTATCCCCCGGCGTTAAACATTCACGCCATGTAGCCTAACCGGTTTCTTATCTGGAAACCACTATTTCTTCGACCACGCGGGAAGAAATAGGCCTAATTTCAATCAAGTTATTTATTATTAGTAGCTTATGCCTTGGATATATTGTTTTAAAGCACAGGCTACATAAAAAAAATAGTAAGGGAAAATATACTTACTGACTGTGTGGCGTTATCTCAATCCATGTATTTCTTCTTCAGCCTGCATGCCACTTTTAGCTGCTCAGGTGCGTCTCTAACCTAATTTCTCAGCCCGGTTAAAACTGTGGGAATGACGCTGCTCTGTAAAACAAAGCTCCGGAGAACATTTGTTGGTGACAGCGCGGTTTGTCGGCTGCATCCCTCATACCTGAGCCCGGGGAGCAGAGCCGGCTGCCTGGCCGTGCGTTAGCCGATATGCGACAGACCTCCAAACCTCCGGCGCAATGTATTTTTAATAAGAGGCCGATCCAATATGGAGCCGCACCGACCGTTGTTGTGGGTGTTATGTGTGCTTCTTCTCATTGGTGGACGACATTACGGCAACTTCCCAAAGACACCGCCTGCTAGTTTATCTAGTGCTGCATTCAAAGTGTGTGGGACACGCAGTCACCGGCTGGGCGGAAAAGAGCTATGTGACCGAATCAAGGAGTGACGAACCAGGGTCACAAATGCGGTTACACATTTACTTTGTTACAGTATGTGGCAAACTAAGTGTTTTAGCAAGTATTTAGCAGGTCTTTGAGAAGTACAATGCCTGGCTTATAATACCTTCAGTAAGTATTTAACAACTGGAACAAATGAGATGTTTTACAGAACAAAAACCTGAGGTGAATGCTATTTAAAATGGGCTTTATAGGCCCACCAACTGAAAACTGAGCTCTCATTTCTTCCGACTCCCCAACGTGACTTGCTTGAAGCACCAGCTTCCCCTTTTGTTTCAGTCTCAGATACCACAACATGAAATAACATAGCTGACTAATTAAGACTTCCCACATGTGTCCTTTGTGCACATGACACATGTTTGACATGCTCCATCCTGTTGTTACAGTTAAACTAAACTGTTATTAACATGTTCATACTTTCTACTATCTATCTATCTATCTAGATAGATTCTGTATTATTGGTATTAACAAACTCAACAGTCAATAGGACCCTGAGTGCTGAACTCTTCCAGCTCTTTCTGGAATTGGTTGATGATGTACCGGGTGGAGGAAGTGTCTGCTCAGTTGCAACCCATACAGGTTTCAACCGGTCCTGGGCTGCTGGCTGTTGGCACTCTCTATCCTTGTACTTTGAGAGGAAGAAAAAAAAAAAGAAAGACAGAAAAGCAGCCACTGGGGTGTGCAGTGTGATACTCTGCCAAGTTACAAGATCAGGTGTGGAGGTGGTTCGTGACCATTATGCATCAACACATGCAGACTGATTACCCTAATATTTGATGTTGTCAGTGTTCTTTACTGGTTCTTCAGAAACCAGGTAAAATGCTTCCGTTAGATTTGCTCTTTGTGCAACAGGTCCAAATGTTTGTTCACAGTGGAGTGAGGCAGTCTCGTCATAGCTGAGTTTAAAGGCGACCCCTAAAGAATCCCAAACAAAGACAAAGTGAACAAGAAAGTAGAGGATTTGAAGATTGTAAACCCACGTAACTTTCTGACTTGGGTCTCATGAATTCTTTTCAGATAGTTCTCAGTGATTCCCTCCACAACTTGTTGCCAATACATTATTTAAGTTTTTATATGATATAAATGTTTATTAATTTGGGCAATGGCCTTATTCCAAACCTATAGATGTTAATCTGAATGTGGTGTACATCTGGTTGGTGTGGTGAGGGGAAGGACAAAGGTATAAAGATGTTGTAATGGTTTGGTTTGTTGTCACACTGGGTGGCAGTGGGAACAGTGGTTGGACAGTGATGGGACCAACAGCTGAGGACTCAGCACAAGAGTCTCAACACACCCCTGTGTGTTGGCTTGGCTCAATGAAGTATAAATTATTCAGCGTGGACCGCCCTCTCTGATTTGTAAAGAATACACCGGGTAGTAGTATCACACTCACACACACACACGAGCCAGTGGTTTAACTGCACATCAGAATCACACATGGGAGGTCTCTGTGTGAAAGAAGCAAAAAATAAACAGTCATTGAAATTTTGGCCAAAGCCACAAACCAACAACAAACCCAAACAAAGCTGTTTCTATGGTTAATAATTTCCTGTAAGCGCGTTGAGCACTGAGTTATCTTACCCACACAGGGAGGTAGGAACTTCAGGATTAGGTTAGGGTAAGTGGTGGGCATGTAGTGGGGAGGGTTCGGGGTTTGTGAATGAATGTCGTCAATAAAGGTTTCTCAGGTATAGAAAAAGTGTGTGTGTGTCAAATTACATACACTGCCTCAGGCTTCTGCACACAGCCTGTTTGCTCATGACTGGGCACCTTTTGTGATTACTTAACATACAACAACAGTAACAAAGAATGATGATGTGGCATGATTTGAAAGTGCAGTTGGGAAATAATGAATAAACAGCTCCTGAGGCACTGAGGTAGTTCAGTAACGTGTGTGCTTTGGCATGTGTGTTTGAGACAAAGACAAAAGAAACAGACTGGGAACACGTGCCACTTTTTCTTCTGCTCTGATACCAGCATACTGGTCTGTGCTTGCTCTCATTTTCAGGCTTGCTAAATCAGTGACATCTTTTAAATCACTTCTCAAAACATATCTTTTTAAAAAAGCCTTTAATTGATTTTCTACTCTTGTTTTATTGCCAACATATCAGAACTTATTTATTATTAGTAATTATCTTTATTGTTGGGGGTTTCATTTAATTTCATTTTATTGCTGTATTTTGAAATGCCTGATTGTTTTTGCCTCAGTCCTGAAATGTGTTAACCCTGATTCATCCATGTGAAGCACTTTGTAGCTTTGATTTTGAAAAATGGTGGGAACATTTTCGCATATTTTTTTCCTAATCAGCACCAGAAAACAAATAAATCTGGGCGTAGCTTATCATTTGCAGTGCTGATGAGGTGGCTACATCCGGGCAGTTTTTTACCAAGTCAGAATCAGATATCCACAGCACCACCAGCCGACAACACTTGCCAGATGTCCGATTAGTTTGCTCATGTATTGATGGATACTCAGCTAAATGTGACTGTATTTCGCAGTAGGCTGAATGTAATTTTATATGATCCCAAAGGTAAGAATTCAAATATATTTTACCACTGAGTGAGAGATCAGTGCCAAATGACCTGTCCATGGAAACCAATCACTGTAATCATCATCCTGGATTAGAGTATCACTGCTGAGCCAGGACAGCTTGTGCAACCTGACACACTCTTTTTATTTAGCTCCATCTGCTGTTGTCTTATGCACACTGACGTTCCTGACTTATACTTCTGAGGTAAAGATAACACATTACAATAGCTAACCTCAGTTTCAAAAGATGTTTTGTAAGAAATTTGTAGAGGTTATAGAAATAAATGCATGCTGCTACACATACTGTAACTAGTGGGTAATTTATGTTTATATGATAGATATCTCATAGATTTCATTAATTTGTAGACAGATGCAGATTTGTTATTCTGTGACTGCGAAACTTGACCAAATCAATTACTCTTTTTGTGGCACTGTGTGGTTTCCTTCGTGGGCCTGGCAATTGTGATGCAGAGGAGCAGAGAGGGCACAGGCTGACACAGTCAGACAGTCACAGGCCTGTTTTATCAGTAGGGTTCTTAAGGTAAATCGGTACAGTTTAGAGATTTGTTGTTGCAGTCCACAAGTTTTAAGTATTTAAGTATTTATGTTGTTTTTATTGGTTAGCCAATAATGGGTTTGTATTTCCATGTAGGGCAACCACACTGGCAGTTAACCTCACATGAAATACAAGGTTTGTAGGCTACTAAGGTCTGCAATTTTGTCACCCAGCCTGGTTTGATTGGCGATTAACATTTTTACAAGTTATTTTCGAGTAATTTCCTAGAAAGTCTCCTGGAAATAACAATGTAAGCTAGTACTAAATGCAGGGAAAGTAGAAACAGTGTTCAGTTGGTTCACCTCCTATTAATGAATTCCAATTAGTTGCTAGCAGGTCATCCTAACATGAAAACATGTAAAATATATCTACAGGTAGATGTACACTTAAAAACATATTCAGAGTTAAGTTTCAAATAATAAATAAAGGAGATAGGAAGTTAGGAAATTCTCATGTTTCCTATAATTAGCATAACATTAATTCCAGGAACCTTACAAAAGAAATCACTTGGAATTTAGCCCTACAGACCTATTTGTTAAAGTGTTTTTGTTCCAGTTATTAAATTAGTATTGTAGGCTATGTGTGGTATCATACTTCATCTCACTGGTATTGTATGTAAAATTGTTATTGTACTGTTTTTATTTATTTGTTCCACTTTGTGAGTCTTGTGTGTGACCTGATCTCCAGGGTTTGTAGGCACATTGTATAGAAACAACATGAATCCCCATTAATATTGTTAAACGTCGTGTTTTAGCTATGGTATAATCACGGACATCAGAATTGCTGTGTTAGAATTGATTTGACACCCTGCCTTTTCAACCAAAAACTGGGAGGCTATCTGGACTAGTTTGGACCTAATGGCTCCCCGTTCCACAACGGACACGTGATCAGGAAAAGTTATAAATGTAGGTGCCGCATTCAATTGTTTCGACACAAGCAGAGTGCGGAGTGACATGGCGTCTACAAGCCGGTGCGTAGCAACTTGGCAAATATAATACCTCTTCCTTTTCCATGTGTGACTCAGAATGTAATTTTGTAAAAATTGTAGATTTAGTAATGGCGAGAGACGCTAGCACTAGTCCAAAAATATCACGAACCTATTCGCTCCGTCATGTGTACGATGTATTGCGCTAGGTAACGTTAGCGAGTTAGCTAGCTGTTTAGATGTTGCCAGAAGTCACCAAGTCGCCGTTACATTGTCACCCCGTTGTGCTGGCGCTCAATAGCTACAGTTGATTATCACGTTAACGGCGCTTTGTATCGTAGACTTGTTTAGCCGCTAATTTAGCTCTTTTGCGCTTAACAACATGATAGAGCTGTGAAGTATGAAGCCTGAAACTTGTGCTAACATATTACCTCGCTCAGTCTCATTGACAGCGGTCTGTCAGCAGCAGCATATCCTTCCTGTCTTTTATAAACACATCCAAATGTTCCGTGTGCAGCTTGTCTATGTTTAGTCTCTACGCAACATTTAGCCACCTGAAGCTTCTTTGAACTTCGTACACTGAGCTGTGGGCACGCTAACGTTAACTAATTATAAGTACTCGCTTGTTTTGCCTCACATCTGGTGATTTGTTGCAACCACTGTCAGCTTGGGGACATGCGTGTCTTGTCACTATGGAAGTGTAAAGGAGAGAAAGGAAAGTGTAAATGCAGAATCCTGTTGGTAATTACTGTCGCCCAGTAATTAGAGGATCTCTCTTGCTTACGCCACATCATCGTGACGTTTGGGTTATTGTTGGATTTAGTCCAGAATTCAAAGTATGCTTGTTATTTTTTATCATATCAAATTATACCTGAAACGATTATTCGATATTATAATCGCAGATGTTCTTCTTTAATTTGAGGATTTTGTTCTATATAATTGTAGATTTAATATATTGGGGTTTTCAAGCATTTTGAAGACGTCCCTTTAAACTCTGAGAAACTGTGATGAGCGGCACAACTTTTTGACGTCATAGACTGAACGATTGATCGAGAAAATAATGGGCAGATTAATCAATAATGAGAATAATTGTTAACTGTAGTCCTAATCAAGACACTGATGTTTATTCCTACCCGCTGCTGTTAAGCTTTGCCTTCAGGCTGCTTGAAGTTGTCTTTACGCTGTTGACACAGTTAACCGTGGATTAATATTAAGATGACCTATTTTGATCTTGAATATCGCTTTCCTTTATGGCGAGATTCACATGTTGCCCAAGCCAGCTAAAGTCAGCTTTGTGCTTTCAGCCTGCTTGGCCCGTCTGTTGGATAAATACACCCATTACAACGTAAAGCAATCGCTTTGCAAGATGTGTTGTGGTAGAATATTCACTCAGGCGTTTCTTCTCAGCAACAAAAGGGGGTTTGAATAAAGTGAAAACATAAAACACATCTGGACAAACATTTTCCTCTCCAGAGTATTTGAAATGGAAATTAGCCTAACTGTTTTTTATGTTCCTTTTTCATTTGCTGTTTCCTCTTATGAGTGATCTTTCACAGGTCACACTCTCTACCCCACCCCATGTTGGTCTACCTTCAGTTTCCTCCCTTTCCTGTTTTTTTCCTGCCTTTTGGGCAGTTTGATCACTAAACTGTTGTTCTGCTTCTGTAGTGGAGATGCCTTGGCCCTTCCCAGAGTTCAGTGTCCCAACCACCCTGATGCCATACTGGTGGAGGACTACAGAGCAGGGGACATGATTTGCCCTGAATGCGGACTTGTAGTTGGTCAGTATATACACAACAAACACATGCACTTTTGCTTTTGAATCACAGAGCTTTCCGTGTTTGAACACATCCTTCCTTTCCATTTTGGTTTCCTGTGCGTGTTTCTGTTAATCTACTTCACTCTGAAATCTACCATAATCAGATAATCAAACTCATCAGTACACACTAAGGTTTCTCAGCACACAACTTCCTGAACCTGTTTCTTTGGTTTTAAGGCCACCGTATTTAAAATTATTCTGCATGTGAACATCAGCTGACAGGCTAAACAAGGCCATAGTTTCCAAAGTGTGAAGCTCGAATCTGGGAAAGCTAGACACATAATAATTATTACACACTAATGCCATTCAACCTGCTTCTGGATATTCATCTGCAGGACGTAGCTGCCAGTTTATGTTGTATTCAGCCAAATCACAAAGACACCGTCTCACATTTTGTCATGCAGATACAGTTTGGTGAGGGTTTGACATCTCTGCTTCAGAGACTTCTTTCACCACCACAATACAATAGAGGCAAATATAATTGTTGTGGTGTTTTTAAGCATATAAAAACTAAATAAAAAAAACTCAACATGTCAATAATATTATTCTGGATAATCCACCGACCTCACTGTTGACAGTTATTTCATTGGCAGTCACACTTAAAGTAGAGAATGTTCTTTGCAATTTAAGTGATCTGACCCTTTCATTTGTTACTCAAGCCAGGGACAAAAATACGAAGCATAATATGAAGAAACACCTGCGTACATTCAGTGGGAGGCTAGAAAAACATTGAGATGCAGAATGATTTTTAAGATTGAGCAGAGAGGGATGTGCAGTAGGCGTGGTAAAAATGAAGGGAAAGAAATGAACATCAGAGAAACGGTTGAATGGTTAACAGTTATTTGTGCAATTCCAGCCAGGCTAGGGTTTTGTACAATCATTTGTCTTTTACCGTCGAGGCACAGCTACAAAGTGTATAAAGCAAAAATCCTGTTGACATGTGATGCAGACTGTAAGACAGAGCTGTAGAGAACACGGCGTTCTCCTCTAACGAGCCCCCTGAGCACAGACCAGGTCAGAAGGGAGATGAGAGGCGCCAGCCGCTCTCTGATGCACGCTAAAGCGCCCTCTGTTCCTGCTCCCATAGCTTTGGCTGGCCTCTAAGGAGATGAATGTCACTTTGCCTCTAGATATTAGAAAGACTGATGGATGGTAAAAAAGAAAAAAGCCTAACAGGATTATATCCGAAATCTAATTCTCGACACTGCTACACAATACCAAGAACAGACAGTTATGATAACTGGAAGAAAATAATAGCCCCGTTCAGACAGTATACCCCGCCTTTGTCACACCTTTTATCCTTTGTACATCTCAGATTTAATGCAATGAATGACCGAATGTTATTTTAGATCATATTTTATTACTTATTTCTGCCACATAACATTATAGTAGTAATAATAAAATGAGAAAGAAGAGGGAAGGGACGATGTGTAAAACGATTGAGCTAGATTCAGAGCCACGATACCGAGAAAACAGAATAGAAGTCAAACTTAAAGAAAGTTGTGGACAAGCTGAAGACAGACAGACAGTACGGGAGGACCTGAGACTTGGATGCCTGAAGAGATGTTTGCATGAGTGAATTGTACTGACTATGGCACCATCTTCTGATTAATTATGCCAGAGGGATGTAATACAGCCAGACAGAAGAACACATGCATTTTTTTTGTACGCACTTACAGTTTGTTTGTGCAGGTGATTCACAGAATAAAATCTTTCACGTTTATCAACTACCATGTTCCATTTCTGAAATTGACTTTTTAGTGTTTGTTATTAAATTTCACACCTTGTGTTTCTAGAAAAAGAAAGAAAAGAAGCCTGTTTTAGAGCAACAGCATCAATACAGAAAAGTAGACATTAAAAAACATAAACCAGACAGCTGTTGGTTGTAATTGTATTGAGTTGAATGTGGTCTGACTCTGGGGTATCTAGTTCAGTCCGAAGAAGTATTAAAACTAAAACTCAGGGTCCTAATGTATTAAAACAAAATGTATTCTGTTTTTAAGGATATTGTTTGTTAAGGGAAAGAAAGTGGCATGTATTAATCCAGATTGAAGATGTTGTTGGTCCCTAGGAGAAAAAGTCTAGGATGCAATTAAATTTGGATGCATTTTACGTTTAAAACTAAAACTCATACAGTCAGTTTCTAAGATTAAGAACGGCTGCATGCACACCATCAGAAACACTTAAGTCTACATTGAAATAATCTTAAATGTTATATCCATGCTGCCAAATAAAGCTTGTTACAGTGAACGTTTAAGAAATTGATCTTGTCGCCTTTTTGCTTCTTCCAGGTTTGGGTTTAATTTCTTATATTTCTTAGTTATTTAAAATTGTCCAAACCATTTCTTCTCAGGTGACCGTGTAATCGACGTAGGCTCGGAGTGGAGGACGTTTTCCAATGAGAAAGCCCTCAAAGATCCATCCAGAGTGGGAGATGCCCAGAACCCACTGCTCAATGGTGGCGACCTAACCACCATGATTAGCAAGGTGAGAGACGTTTGTGCCCTCTGTTAAAAAATGAGCCTTGCTGTGTGCATTCTGTTCAAAATTACAGTTGTTCCAAGATGTTGTTATTTTCATTTGGAAGGAAGATATTTAAGCAGCCATCTTACCTCTTCAGATGTACAGGTAATGGTGTGCTGAAACGCTCGTGGCATTGAACGTTTTGATGATAATATCAGCATTTCTATTAATATGATCTGATGCAGCTTTCTGTACTGAGTTTGGGTCCAAGAGTGATGTAGAAACATCAGTGTCACTGTCTAGAAACATCTGCTGCACCAGAGTACCTGCAATCACAGTAAACCACATCCTCAAAGTTATTATGGCATCTCTTGAAATACAATTATGGTGAATTTTACTGATAAACATCCTCTGTTACCACCACAGGGAACAGGCGCAGCTAGCTTCGATGAATTCGGTAACTCCAAGTACCAGAACAGGCGGACCATGAGCAGCTCTGACCGGGCCATGCTCAACGCCTTTAAAGAAATCAGCACCATGGCAGATCGCATCAACCTGCCAAGGAACATCATAGTAAGTGTTTAAAAAAACATCAGATCCTAAGAGCCAAAAAAAAAAGCTTTTCCACTCTAAAGAGCCATGTCACCTCATACTGAGAAATGAAAACCAGGCACGTGTGGGCAAAACACAGTGAGCAAGGGAACAAGAGAAATGAAACTGAAACAGGAGGTGATTCGTTGTAATTCTGTGGTTTATCATTGAAGTGTGTGGAAACTATACTGCAGACTGGAGTTTAAGGCACGTTCTATCCGTGTCTCCTGTAAAAAAAAGGGGTACACAAGGTCCGAGCTTTTGTTCCTTTATCTCTAGACATCTTGCTATCATGATTGAATTTGGGAAGATTGTCGTTAAGACCTTTACTAGGAGGATTCAAGTAATTTATTTGCTGTAAATGATGATTTTTCTCTGCAGGACAGAACAAACAACTTATTCAAGCAGGTTTATGAACAGAAGAGCCTGAAGGGGAGAGCCAATGATGCCATCGCTTCGGCCTGTCTCTACATCGCCTGCAGACAAGAAGGTGTACCGAGAACATTTAAAGGTCAGAATAAACCTTTTTATTTTCTTCTGCTATGTGCAATATTACTGAAGTTTCAACTGCTCTTCAGGAATATATGGTCATATAATATCTGGTAACAGTCCTCAGAAACAGAAAGATTGCCTCATTTATGACTCATACATTTAAGAATTGTCCCTCTTTAAATGTTTGTATGGTGGCTAAAAAAGTATTCATCATCTTGATTTTTTGAAATAATTTTAACCCTTAGTGGATAGGAAATTTGAGGTGTTTCAGAATTAAAAGTGTTCTCTCAATTCACCTGTGCTGTGTTGTCTGACAGGTAAAACATTTCAGGGCAGTTGTCTTCATTTTCAGGCAGTACAGATAGAAATTATGGATATATGATGATGGAACGTTGTCGTACATCCTTTTATTAATTGCTCCCACCTTTTCCTGGAAATGGTACACACAAGGTCCCTAAGTGTTTCTGAATGGGATTTAATCTGTGGTGTGTAATTAGCCACAATTAACAAAAGGCAATCAGATTCCTGTCCCTAGGGTTCCAAAGGAGAAAAAGTAAAGGATGTACGATTGCTGCACTTTCTCGTCCCCAATTTTACTGTGGAAGTCACAGTAGACCGAAACGAGACACATTTCTTCCACTTCCTTCCATCTAAAGGAGTTTTTTTCCCCTGATCCCGTCCTTACCTCCACAGAGATCTGCGCCGTCTCTCGGATCTCCAAGAAGGAGATTGGCAGATGCTTCAAGCTGATTCTAAAGGCGCTGGAGACCAGCGTGGACCTCATCACCACTGGAGACTTCATGTCCCGCTTCTGCTCAAACCTGGGCTTGCCCAAACAGGTGCAGATGGCGGCCACCTTCATCGCCAGGAAGGCTGTGGAGCTCGACCTGGTGCCCGGCAGGAGCCCCATCTCGGTGGCTGCAGCAGCCATCTACATGGCCTCCCAGGCCTCTGCTGAGAAGAAGACCCAGAAAGGTGAGTAATAATGCTGTAATAATACAGTTGACAGCCAAATTGTGTTTAGTTTAGGGGTAAACATTTTGGATCCAGTCTGAAACCCACCCAAACCCAGCGAGCATATAAATTCATTTTCAACATATTACCTGATTCGAAAGGGACCCGTTGACAATTCAGACACGATCCAAATAAAACTGATCCAAAGTGCAGTCGACCCCCAAACCGAGAGAACACCAGCACAGGCAGTAGCATGGTGCTACACCAGTCAAACAGAGCAGAGCTATGTGTCATTTTCCCCAACACTTCACACTTCCTCACAAAAAACACATTTTCTCCTGTGAGGATCGTGAAACACCACAGGTATCTAATAGCGAGTCGACTGGGATCCACGTTTTAGACATATTGACGCACAGGCCTGGGACACCACCTGGACCTGATTAGATTGAACATAATTTGGACCAGGCCTGTCTCAGATACCAGGACCCGAGTGGAGCCATGAAAACCTCTACTGGATAGTTTGACTCGTAGATTAAACATTTTGTGAGTTACTCAGCCGGCTGTAATATACAGTAGGCCTGTTTTACTCCTGTGCTAACACACTTAACTAAAACAGTATTGAAAAAGGGTTAGCAGCTGCACATCATCTAGAGATTCAGCGTGTTTTTCCACGGCACATGCGCCGTTCTCAATTTCAGTGAAAATGATCCGCCTGTAGTCATGTTGACATCATCACTACAGTTTCAATGTCTATATCTGTAGAATAGGTCCCAGACTTGAAAGAAATAATTTTTAAAGTGTTTAAGTCAACACTTCCTGTATCCCTTTCAAATTAAAAGCCCTCTAGGGTTTCTGTGGACATTTTCTGTCTAAAAGAAATATAAATGAAAGTTTAAATTAAATAAAACATTCTATTATTGATGGCCATTATCAAATGCAAACTCAGTGTAGAAAGTTAAGGCTGGCAGTCTGCATCATTTCTTAATGGTCACATAAAAATGTCTCCCGTCAGTCATCCATCCTGTTAAAGGTGCTTTTTAGCTGAATGTTTTGACTGGATCAAAAAAGTGGAACGTTGTCATTTTATATCCACTTTGCATTTTTGAGCTACAGACAATTCCCTCACAGCTATTGCTTCAGATTGCATACGATTCAAAAGTCGAACTTTGTCTCTGATGCTTTCATAGAAATCGGGGATATCGCTGGCGTTGCAGATGTTACGATCAGACAGTCCTACCGCCTCATCTACCCGCGCGCTGCAGAACTCTTCCCTCCAGACTTCAAATTTGACACACCTGTCGACAAGCTGCCCCAGCTGTAAAAGAAGACGCTGCCTACACAGTGACCACATTTTTCTGCTGTACTTACAGGATTGTATTCTTTTAAACAAAAAAAATCATTTGTTGGATTTGGAAGATTTCTCTTGTCCCTCCTAAGACTTCAAGCCTTTGTCAGGTGCTCTCACAGGAATAAAATGGACACATTCCAGTGCTTAAATAAACAGCTTGCAGACTGTACTCACAGTATTTAATTTGAGTATGTATACTGTATCGTGTATATATGTCCAAGTGGGAAAATGTAATTGATGCTTTCAATTTTAGGCTGGTTTCATACTGTATACATAAAACTTTGTTTTTGTAGAAAAATGACCAGGTTCTATTTTGTTAGTTTGTTTGAATTGTTCAAAGTAATTTAAAAAAAAAAAAAAGATTTTCATTAAAGTATGGTAATCAGTTCATGGTTTGCATTAACATTTGTTTACATAAAACCCTATTTTTATTATACCGGCCATTAATATAGATTGAATGTAAAGGAAACCAAAGTCCACAGCATCTTCGTGAGCGCCTAAATACATCAAAACTTCAGATTTTGATTCCTTAAAATGACAGTTTCCAGGGTGAACAAAAGGCAGGTAAAATACCCAGATTAGGATGTCTCCAGTGTCAGGGGTACAAATAAATGCAAGGCCACTATTACAATTGTTTAATTTGTGCATTGATGATGGGGCAACGAACGATTGCAGAAATGCCTTTTCTTTTTTTTACACCGGGTGAACAGCAACAGTTGTCTGACTTGAGTATTGGTGTACCATCCGTACGTTTTCATCTGTTCTAGCAACAACATGCACAAGCAAAAGAATAATAAAAAAAATTTGTACAATCTATTTTCATTAAGAAAACATAGATAATTGAACTATTGATAAAATTAGTGCTTTCAGCTTAATTGTGTACATACAGTATGTGTATATATAATATACCCTGCCCTCCCCTGTAGTGATTCATATCAACAGGTCTCCAACATTTAAGTCAGTTTATATAGAACATGCAAATTGACAGTCATCAGCTGGTTCCTCTGTGCCAGCCTGAAAAGCTTAACTGATCACAGAACAGTGTGGGAAGTATTTATATGGCATTTCGACAGAGACCTACAATAACTGAGTTTAGTATGTTCCCACAAACTACACAGCTCAGCGCTTGCCTAATGGAGTTTTGAACATCTTTTCTGTGCTCAGTCCATCAATCCATTTTTTTTGTTTAAACCATGAAGAGTTTTTTGTCTGCTGCTTCAAGAGGGACAGGATGAATTTGGTTTTGGTAGCTGTAACTGTGCGGCTCACTTTAGTGTTTTCACTTTGACTGAGGTAATGAGAAACAATCTGTAAGGTCCACCACAACCGGCTGTTCTTTGAGGAATGGAAAAAACAAACAAAAAACAATGGGGTCCAACTGAACT
This sequence comes from Coreoperca whiteheadi, assembly GCA_011952105.1. NCBI lineage: Eukaryota > Metazoa > Chordata > Actinopteri > Centrarchiformes > Sinipercidae > Coreoperca > Coreoperca whiteheadi. Next base: position 9,944,911 of record CM022487.1, on the reverse strand, counting down.
CAGCTCTGACAAAATAATTATTTTAATGTTAGGGTTTGATTTTGTTGCTCCAAAAGATACTGGAACAGGACGCGGCACTTCGATCATTAGAACAGAGTTCAGCTGAATATCAACCAGGCTACAGAGCCACTAGAGGGCGACAGACAATTATTTCTTCTGGCCAAGGAGGCATTTTTAAAACTATCCTAATTTACCAATATTAATTTCCAGCTAAAACTAAGCGATGGTAATTTAACAGTTTAAGCAGTAACACTGGATGGACTGCTGTTTTACACTAAAGAGAATTCTTATTGTGTCAGTTGTTGTATAAAGACATGAACGCTTCAAGTGAGCGAACAGGTTGTGGACGAAGACCGGGCCCAGACAAATATATACGTAGTGCGAAGACTCTTACTTGGATTTCAAGTCAAGAAGCAGCAGCAGGAGTAGTAGTCAAGATGTTTGCCGTAGTTGACCGCTCAGTGATAATGCTTTGAGCACTTCAAATTCACTGAACACCAGTTTCAGACATGAACGTGGCAGAAATGTCAAACTTTACAGTGAGATAAAATGTCTTTAAGCTATGGCGAGGGCTTTGCAAATGAAGACAGAAAAACAACAATAAAATATACGACTGAATATAATCTGTACAGATCCAAAAAAACTGAAGACAGTGACACTGAATAACATGATTGTGATTGTTGCCGTCTTCTCAGAGTTCATATGAAAAACATTCTCAGTGGTCAGACAATGGACACGACGACGACGTGTGCAGGAGGACAAAGCATCCCTCCTCCTTCACTCTTCAACAACAGAGTTTCATTTGTTTTCTTTTTCTTAAAAAAAAAAAAACAAAAAAAAAAAATAACGTTCTTCATGTGGATTAAAAAAATAAGTGGGGGTCCTCGGGAGGCTTCTGGACTTTTCTTCTAAATGGCACAAAGTCTTTTTGCCCGAAGGCTCGGGGAGCCACGTTCGTCGCTCCTCCCCAATATTTTGGGCAAGGAAGAGGAAAGTTTTAAAAAAGGATGTGAGCTACAGTCACTGCTGTGTTGGTTGGTTCACAGTGTGTGTGTGTGTGTGTGTGGGTGTGTGTGTGTGTAGACGGGTGTCAGGTGAAGCTAACACCAGTCAGCGATGTAATCAAAGTCACAGAACGTTTTCTGCTCCTCGGAGTTCAGCGCTCGGGGTTCCCTGGGTGGGGTTAAGATCGGAGCCTCTGAGGTAAATTCGTCATCGAAGTTGCTGACGTCGTTGCCGCCCTGGATGATCGGCACGAACGGCGGCTTCACCTTCTTGGCCAATAGTCCGTTCCAATCCATGCTCTGCCGAGAAAGAGACAGAAGGTCACATTACTGTTCATTTTCTTAAAAGGAATAGTTACAGCCCACATCTGGTTAGTTTATTGAAGACTGGAAATAGGGGGACACCACCAGCCTGGCTCGGCGCTCACTAATTAAAAGGTCAACCGATTCCTTTCAATACAACATTACAATGCTACTTCTCTTTTGGTTCCTTACCCTGAAGAATAGATGTTTCTTAACCTCCTCAGCGTCCCTTTCTCCTGCTCCCAGTCGTCGTTCTGGACTCCTTCTCAAAAGCTGAGGAAAAGCAGAAGCATAAAATACAGGAAATATTAAACTGATACACTACCTGATATACACTACACAGCGAGGATTAGTCAGGAGGGAAATACAGCATAGTAGATCATTCAGGTTTTTTTTTTTATTTGAAGTCTATCTACACACCCTCCTCATGATGGAGATGGCCTCGGTCGAGAGGAACCGTGGGTAGCGGACTTCATCGTTGACGATGCTGTCAAACACCTCCTCCTCATCGTCACCGGGGAAGGGCGACTGAAAAGAGACGCGCCACGATGAAGAAGATGAGGACGCGACAGCTGCTGCTGAATATGAATCACTGACATTCACCATGGATCAGGAACAATGTACAGTTACTGAATGTTTGTGAAGGTTTTGTTAAATCCATTGTAGAGGATTAATTGTATTGAACATCTTGGGAGAAAACATGCACTCACCTCCCCAACCAGCATTTCAAAGATAAGGACGCCGAGCCCCCACCAGTCCACAGCACGAGTGTACGACGTTTCGGTCAAAACCTCAGGAGCTAAAAACTCTGGTGTGCCACAAAAGGTGCTGGTGCGGTCCCTGAAACCCATTCCTGAAAGCAACACAGAGGCTGTTTGATGAAGCACCCGTCCTCCTAAAACTCACTAACCGATATGTCGAGAATATTCCGGGCGGTAGTTTTACAGTCATTCTGAAGCCACGTGATATTGGTCCAGAGATCCTATTGCAATTTTCTTGTTTAGTCTTAAAACAAAGCCTTCATTATAATGTGGTTTTCGCATTTTACCTTCTTTGCAAAGCCCAAAGTCAGCGATCTTTACATATCCCTCCGTGTCCAGGAGCAGGTTATCCAGCTTCAAATCTCTGCAAATTTTAAAAATTTAAAAAAAAAAAAAAAAGGACAAAGAAAGAGGAAACATTTTTGAAAACTTCATGCTCTTACCAGATGTTGGACTGAATTGAATGACTCACCATTACTCAGACTGCTTACCTGTACACAATCATGTTTTCATGCAAGAACTGCAATCCCAATACGACGCAGGCTGCATAAAATCTGCAAAACGCAGATTACGTTACGTGAGTTTTACAGAAGAATATAAATACGCCTCCAAATTAGCTCCCCACACACTCACAGAGGAATAAAAAAAACAAAGGGTTACACACTGAGGGAAAGTTTTGTGTAATATGTAAAAGCGAGTTCTTTCAGAATTTATATAGATGTGCTCCTGCAAATAATCTCTGTGCTGCCTAATGCAAGAAAAAACACAAAGCGGCAAGTCTGATCGACCGAGAGAACCATGAAACCCAAAGGGCCCTCATAAACAATTCACTGGCAGTGAGGATGTACAGTCAGGTTGAGACACCCACGACAGAGTTCAAGCTCTGGTCACTCACATGGCCCTGGACTCGGAGAAAACATCAGCGTGGATGTGCATCATCAGGTCGCCTCCAGCCGCGTACTCCATGACAAAACAAACATGCTCCTGCGTCTGGAAACACGCAAACAGGTTGACGAGGAACGGGTGGCGGACGCTGTTGACCGTTTCGAAAATCCTCTTCTCGCACATCAGGCTGGCGGAGGGAGGAGGAGACTGAGTGAGTTACAGCAGCGCAGGTAAACCGTACAGAGTTAACTGTCCTCGTCCACTCCAAGAAAAAAAAAAGGATGCCACATCAGCACCTAACCGCTCCTCTAAGATTAAACAATTACCTTCCCAGTTTCTTGCTTTACTTGCAGTGTTTTTGGCACACTGGTGGGGGTCTGAGCGGAAACGTTAAATGTTTACCTGTCCACCTCATCGCGAGCCACGATGTCTCCTTTCTTCAGAGCTTTGATAGCAAACATCTCTCCTGTGCTTTTATATTCTGCTAGCAGCACCTGGGGAGGGGAACCAGAGGAGAGACACTTCAGAGAAACTCATTGTCAGCTCTCTGCCGGCTGTGCGGTTGGACTAGAGCTCAAGCGATCAGATGATTAATCTACTGATCGCGATCTATTTTTAGAATTGACAAAACAATTTAATGGTTCAAGCAAAAATGCCAAACATTTCCCAGTTCAAGCTCCTGAGATGCGAGGATTTGATACTTTGTTGTCATATATGTATTTGGGTTATGAACGGTTACCACTTTCTGGCTTTTTTTTTTTTTTTTTTTAAAAAGATCAATCTATTAAAATAACAGACCGATTGATTGAAAATAAAAAAACAATCGTTAGTGTTGGCTGATCAAATGAAACGTACCTTTCCAAAGTGACCACGTCCAAGGACTGCCACACATTTGAAGTCTTGCAGACTGAAGTGGAACTGCTCTTCATCCCTGGAAAAGAATCCGTGTTTACATTAGTATCCATGATTAATTACATGTAGAGAGACCTGCATGAAGCTGGTGGTTTGTATACAGAAGCAGCCTGCAGCAGACCACAGGACAGCTGCACTAAAAAGCATGAAGATTCAACGCCAGGGGGCAGTGTTTCCACCCATGCTACTATTTCAGCTCCATCGAATACTTGCATCACAGCTGAACAGACCTTGAACACAAACTAGACAAGCACATGGCTCTCCACCTTATCTCTGGGTCTTTCTGGATGACGGTGAGCTCCAGGTCTGGATGCTGGATCTCCTGCTCCACCACTCGGTCCAGGTCTGGCTTCACCGCTATGCTGTTTCTCTTGTTCAAGAAGTCAAAAGAGGCGAGTGCGTCCTGAGGAAGAGGGAGCACAAAGCAGGAGGACAGAAAAGTGAAAAAAGGAATGGGGAATCGTTGGGGTTTTGGTCGATTTTTGCCATAATTTATTACTGGGAAATGATCGTTACATCTGTTATGTCTTAATAATATTCACAAATATGCTTTGATGTATTTTTTAACATTAAATGAACTATGTACAAAACTATATAGTTAACGCGAACAAATCCTGTGACTATTACTAGACAAAGCGCTTCCTTGGTTATGGATAGCCCTACTGATGACCACAGGCGTTGGTAATGAGGTGAACATTAAGGTGGCATTATGGCACAGCTAACACAGCCTTTTATTTGAAGACAGCGGTCAAAAAAGGTTTCAAGCGACTTTATATGGGGCCAGTGATGCTGCAGACTATGAATATTTTGTGGTGGCACTGCCTCGCCTCCATGTGAACGCCTCGCTGTGCGAAGGAGAGATTCCGCAGGTCTTCTCTTCCCGCTGCAGTCAGACGGCACAATGAACACTGCTAACAGACAACTCGTTTTACTGTTGCAATATTTGCACAAGTAATGTGCAATTTCACTGTGCAATTTTTGAAACGTGCAATACCTGTTTGCACAGTTTTTAAACCCACTTATGTATATGCTTTCTGTTTTATCACAGTGTGTGTGATACTGCTGCTTTCCCACTGCACCCCTGCTGTTGCTCAATGCAATTTTCCCACTGCGGGACAAATAAAGGCTCAACTTTAACCTGAAGGTGCTCTCTGTATGTTTTGCTGCTTTTCTCCCCCCACCTTTTCTCTTTTTTTCCTGCCATATTCTCTACACTGGTTTTTCCTCATCTGGCTGGTTGCTGTCTGACGCACGGGACAGCACTCTTCAGACCTTCATAGCAAGTATTTCAAACAGAAGCCGAGCTGCGGCTCGGTTATCTTCCATCTGTGATCACGTCAGCTCATTGCTGCCGTATCAGAAATACCAGTAAATCCTAGAACACTGTACCTGTACTTCCTCCTTGTCGGGCATCTTGTCCTGCACCACTGGTTCTCGGATGTTGTCGGGTGCTGGGTAGTGTTTGGGTCCTGCGGTGGGCTCTTTGTCAAAGTCCAGCTTGGTCACCAGTGGGTCGCTGTGTATAGGCAGAGGGTTCACAACAGATGTGTAATGCATGTCCATTTCACAGTTTTAGTATGAGTTAACAATTACATTTAAATATCCTTAGTCCATGTTTGTACGAGTATGTGCCAGTGTTTGAGTACCTGCTGGGTGTGGGTGAACCAGGCAGGCTGCTGGGCCCAGTCTCGGCCGCCTGCGGGCTGAAGGAGTTGGTGCTGACGGTCGGTATGGCTCTTCTCACCAGGCGGCCCCAGGTGGCAATGTTGATGTTCATCTGAGGGGCTCGGAGGAAGGTTTTACCTGATAACGAAGACGCAAAGGACACACGAGAAGAGGGGAGGAAGAAGAGCAAAGAGGTGAAGACGTTTGTCAAGGACAGTGAGAAACAACAGGTGGAGAAAAACAAAGAATACATGTAGAGATTAGAAAATAATCTCTCCTTTTCTTTGACCACCTAGCATCTGATTTGGGGAAGTTCAGGAAAGATCTAATACTGTATTTTGTGAATCCAAGAACCACATTACCATTATCAGATAAACCGTCCAAGCCGGCTTTAACAAATGAACGTTCCTATGATGCATGTCAGAGAATCACAATAGTGAGGTAACGCAGACTCACCTTGCTGCTTCGAGAAAATCTTCTTTTGTCTTTGCAGCTTTGGTCGTCTCTCAATGACAGGATTGAAAAATGTTACCTTAACAAGAGAAAAGGAAATTTAGACGAATAGGAAAATGCTGACACAACTAATGGCGATCTAAATCAATGTGTATCTGCAGGTGCAGTATGTACGGTGTATAGTCAGACGAGTTTTTGTTATTGTGACGGCGCTGATACAGCAGTCGATGAAATTTCCCCATTGTTGTTGGTTTTCAAATATTACTCATTGTAGTTTTAAATTTCTGTCCATTACGGCTACCCAGACGTGTTTCAATGTGACCTGTCAATTGTCACCACTGAAGGCCAATAATAGTCTGTGTGTGTGTGTGTGTGTGTGTGTGTGTACCTCAGCAAACAGCATCCCCTGTGGCTCTAAGTACAGACACATCCCATGACGCTGGTTGTCCAGGAAGTCCTCCAGCCGCAGGAACTTGACAGCGCAGAGCGAACGCCAGTCACGCCAGTACACCGAGATCTCCAGCTCACGAGACTACAGGACGGAGCCCCCACACACACAACAAACAGATGTGAAACACACCGACTGAGTTGTCCAAACACAGCACTGAGTCAACAGCACAGATGTAGGTCAAGGGCAGAAATGCGTGTGTGTGTTACCCGGTCCAGCTCCAATGTAAACTTCTGGTCCCAGGCCTGGTTGCTGACCGACCTCCAGCTCGTCTGGCCGACTACCGTGTTGTCCAGCTTCAGCACTGCGCTGATCTCATCTGAGGAAACATACACACACATTGTTTGTTAAGCACTGATGTATTAACAATGCCCTGACTGTGACCGTAACTCAGTTGGTGTAACAGACAAGGGCATTTCGCTGGGAAATCGCACAGGTCCATTACAGCCCAGCAGTGATTTATTAGTAACTTGGGTGAAGCTCAATGTAACCGCAGAATTTGTTTTCAACCTTTTTATCAATATTTATAATATTTCCAGACCGTGTAGGTCAGATCTACTTACTAGAGAGCTCCTCGCTCTTTGTCAGGTTCCGTGAGCTCACGCCGCGGTTTCGGTTCGCTCGGCTAATGAAGGATGAGCGCGTCTCGCTGGGGCTCCAGCCGGGCAGCGGGACAGACGCCGCTTTGGAACGACCTGGGACATTTTCCAGAAGGTCCTGACAGCCCATGAGCCTGACGTCTAACGTGCCTGGAAGTGAGGCGGGACGACACACATCCATATATCACACAATCGTTCTTGTGCCAAGTTGTTCAGTTATCCCATTTTGCACATTATAACTGGCCTATGTGTTTGAATATACTTTCAAAATGTATCAGATGAAGGTTATTACTTTTGTTTGGTTTACTGAGTTAAGCCACTCGTGGTGTTTCTGTTAGTCTAGTCTAATTCAAGTAAGACAGTTGCCACGCTACTTGCAGACTATCTCAGAGCTACGAGCTGTGTTTCCATAGTAACAATGAATGATATGTGCTGACAATGGAAAATCAATGTCATCTAATTTCCAACAATGTTGTGTGAGAACCCAGGAGAAGGGAAAGGGTTTTTGAAGAGCACTGTTAACTACTGAAAATTAAAACATCCTTGTGACTTTCCTATCTTTCCAAAAGGATGAAAAAGGAGCTGATCAGCTAAAAAGGTGTAGCTCACTCTGCCATGTTTTTTGGTTTGAAAAGTATCAGGATTGTTCACGATATGCCAAAGTATTCCATTCGTGTAACACAACACACATTAAGTAATTCTAGGAAATGGAGGGAGTTTGGTTTGGAAGAATCCCCCATCACACCTCACATAAAGAAAGAAACAACTTCATACTCAACGGCAGTGTTGGAGATTCTGTGAGCACATAACTGCTGACCATTCCCACATCTTCTCGTCATGTGATAACATTCACATACTTTGGGAGAATTTTATGTTTTTATGAGACATTTGAGGTAATGAGAACGACAGCAAGATATAGGCTGGATAACAGAAGTAGTACTGAGAAGCGACCTGTGTCTCTGTGAAACTTAACTGTTTGCTAACTAACAACTGGTATGAAACAGAACTCCCAAGACATAAACAGCTAATGGACATAGGACGGGAAAACATGGGAGAGATGGGTCATCCTCACAGCAAGCAGCTAAGCACAACATGGACATAAAGACAGAGTAAGGAATGTATAACCCTACTTAGGGTGCTTTCACACCTCTAGTTCGGTTCATTTGGTCCGAACAAAGGGCAAACAATTCTACATTGTAGCAGTCTTCTGCTTTTTTGGTTCCTTTTCACACCACATTGATTGCTTTGGTCCGAACCAGTTGAAACGAACTAAAATGCCACATGACAACATCCACATCACTCATTGGCCATGGCGTATTTCCTAAACTGTTTTTCGATTGGTCAGAATTTATGTGCAGGAAAATTCCAACAGAAAAGGAAAAGCCAGCAAACAACAACCCAACTTTGGAGAGACGTTTTGTCCCCGACCATAATCTATTACATTGGTTGTACACACCACAATATGCAAACAATACATTTCTATAATGAAGCGGGGATGCGGCTTGAAAACAACGTTCTGATGCAAACGGCGAGCGCGCTTCGCTCGTCACTTCAAGCCGAGGCGCGCATTAATTCTTCTTAACTCTGACATGCTCATCTTCCGAAAACATGACTACGGCAGCTGGTTTAGTCCAAAAATGATCAGCATTTTTTGCAGTTGGGTCGGTTCGAGATCGGTTCACGTTCTCACCACAAACGAACCGCTCCAGAGTTCGTTTGAAAGCGTACCGAGAGCACCTCTCCAAGGAGGCCTGTGTACCCTTGTTTGGTCCGCTTTTGGTGCGCACCCGAGTTCGAATGCTGCTTTCACACCTGACCAAACGAACCGCACCAACGGGGCAAACGAACTCTAGTACGATTCAACCAAACTAAATTAGGCAGGTGTGAAAGCACCCTGAGATCCCATGCTTTGCTCATGTTTGCTTTTTCCTTTTCTTTTATAAAACATAGTTAAATTGTAATGAATTAATAGGGTAAAATAAGCAAAGTATCCATCAACAGATCCATCAAGTTGGTTGATTGTTTCTGTGTGACTGAAGAAAAGTACAGAAGTGTGCAATAGGAAATAAGACCAAAACTAATACACATGCCATGTTCCAATACCCACACTTAAATCATTTCATTTTTATTTATTTGAACAATAGGATGATGCTGCTGGGATATTGGAGGGTAAATCAGCTCAAATAATCAATGTGCTATCAATAACCATCACTGTGTCTTTTGTCCAGTTACCTGTGAGGGCGGCGGGCTTAGTCACGGTGCTGTACTGGTTCTGTGTGGAGATGATGCTGGACCTGGGACTGAGGACTGGTGAGGACAGCAGGGACAACTCTTCCACGATGCCGCTGCTGCGAGGGTGGTTTTTAGGCAACTCACTGAGGCGCTGCTCCAAGGAATATCGCAGGAGGTCGAGCTTTTGACTGGACTCATTAAAACGAGCCTGGGCCTAAAGAGAAAGAGGAAGGAGGGAAGGAAGTAAAGCGGAAGCAATGGAGGGCAGGAGGAAAGGAAATATCAGAAGTGGAAATGAGTTGGAGAAGGATGGAAAGACCGAGAAACCTCAATTAACATGGTCCATTTTACTTTAGTAGATCACAGCAGCAGTGCAGGGATCAGTTTCATAAAGCCCATGAAACTGCATCAGTACACACACACACACAAACATCTACCTCTGAATGTGCTCTTTTTTCTGTGACTTTGCCCGAGCCCAGGAGCTTCATGACGTTCTTGGCTCCCTCAGCCACAGCAGACTCTATCTTGGCGTGGTGACACAACTCCTCCACCCGCAGGTCCAACGGGCTGATGATGGGCTTGTCTGGAGGACAAGGAAGGACATGATTCTTTCATTTAGACATAGTCGTTTAAAAAGACCTTGTGTGCACTGATGGAGGCATTTCTCCTCAAAAGTCTCGCGGACTAATTCTAGTCCGTCACCGAACGTAAGCAGAGGCTCACCCATCACGTCGTTGTTCTCGAAGCTCAGCTCGCTGGCCTGGCTGGCCTTGAGGATCTGCATCCTGATGAACTCGATCTTCGTCTTGCTGTCCTGCAGCATCTGCTGGGCAGTCGCTAGCAACTTACGATCCTATGACCAAAATTAGAAATTAAACGATCACTGTCTGTTGGTGGGGTGAAAAACAAACCAAACGAAAAACTAATTGCCATTTCAACACATTTTGATATACATTAATGTTTGAATCACTGGTTTTAATAATGTTTTGTATTCTGATTAAAATAACTGAACGTCAGGACTTTGCAGAAGACCCTAATTGCACACCACCCGTTATCACTTATTTTGTTTTGTTGTTGTGAGGATGTAAAACAAGCAGCCAGGACGCCAGTTCATGACCTTAATTGGAGCTAAAGAACGAGTGTGGACATGGAAAATTTTACTCATCAAAAAAGAAGGTGGAATCTCGCGGTGTATTGTAATTGCTGACCCTCTAATATGCGCAAATACACACACACACACTTAGAGTGGAGTAAGCAAACTCCACCCAGAATTCCTCTGAAGTTTAAATCCTGGTTGTTGATGGTGCCGCGCGCAGGAAAGACCTCTGTCCAGCAGGCATTTCCTCTCTGACATCAGGACAAGACTATTTCCAACTGGAAGGTTCCCCTGTCTGTCTGTCTGTCTGTCTGACCCGGGGAGGTCACTCACAAAACACGGTGACCTCCCCTGTGCGGACAGACAGTGGCGGGTCATGTGGCAGTTTTCAGCCCTGTTTACTGTACTACAGTTACACACTAAGGCTGTGCTGCAAGTACCTCTTGTTGGGTAAAACTCAAGGACTCATGTCTGGCCTACTTTAGAATTAGACGACACTAACCCAAGTGAGACATTCCAAAGTTTGCAAAATCTAATACGGAGCGTTTCTTTGTATAATTTTAGGCATTTTCATTTTCTTGATTTATTTATTTTTAATTTTTTTGGAGACTATGTAGAATAACATGATGCCATAATTTTTATGTGTGATTGTTGAACTGTTAAACATTTTGTACAGATAAACGCTCATTACACAGTTTTTTAGGGCATATGAGGAGTTCATCCTGGGACATAGACAGGGTTAGATAGCCGAGGCTTACTGGTGAGTTTGAATGCAAACTTTTTAAGCAAATACTTCCATCTCAAAGTCAAAGCAATCTTTTTTTACAGGGGTTTATGTGAGGGACGATTTCTTGATCAGGTGCAGTGACTTTCTGGACTATTTATTGGACCCAGCCAAGTAATCGTCCAGCACAGACCAACACTAAAACCCTAACTTGTTGTTTTAACACTTCCGATTTCTGAATGGATAAATTAGTGAGCTTAAAAGGGGCCGGTACCTTTGGACAGAGCCAGGCTAGCCAATCTTTATGCTAAGCTAAGCAGCTGCCAGCTGCATCTTTACCGTGCAGACCGGAGAGCTGCATCAATCTTGTCATCTAACTCTCGTCAAGAAAGCAAATTAACATATTTCAAAAAATATCTAACTATCCCTTTAAAAAGGGTTTTCAAGGCATTTAATCAATCCATGCTACATTAAATTACACCCGACATATCCACAGAAACATATGGTGAAGAGCAGAATCATATCACTGGCAACGCAGAGATGACTCTACTGAAACCCTACACTATACTAAACCGTCTAATACAAAGTGGCTTCAATTACCACTGACAGACACACGAACCGAGATGAGCATGAGCGGCTCTCAGTGCTCCTGCTGGTATTAGTCCTGGTGACTTGCACACACCTCCCAACTGAATGATCGTTTTTCTCTCTCTGAGCATTAGAGGAGCCACAAAGACCATAAGAGCTTTGTGAACAAACAGCGGTGCATGTGACACATGGTATGTGTCAGCGCCTTCTCATGTTTCCTCCTCCCCTACAGTGAAGCTGTAAAAGCAAACCCAACCCAACATGTATCATTCTACCATCTGCACACTGGAAATTTGGAATGAGCCTCTAGTCTTCATGTGATTATGACCACTGTACCTTTCTAAAATGACCCTTGTGTTACCAGATGTTTTCATAATAAATAATCAGTACTGGTGATTATGAGTCTAGTAATCTTATACGACCTGCGGTGAATGACACAACTCTGTCCTGTGGTCTTTGGATTTGCTCTCAACGGCGTTTTGCAAAATGACAACACATGAACCAAGATTAATTAGCATGCCTTAAAAGAAAGCAAGCATTACAAGGGGCATGAGTGAGGTAGTGAGCGAGAAGCACAAGCAGTCAGATATTTAGACAGTTTGTGAGCAAGACAACACTTAAAGCAGATTCTCTAAAACTGTGCTTCCCCATCTGGGGGTCCAGACCCCCACAAGATCAATCTAACAGGTGTGGAGATTATTAACATGACAGGAAAGTGGTTTTTCAGACTATCCTCCAATCTTTGATATCTGTTCTTTTCCTTGTAATTATTGTATGGATATTTGTTCTATTTCACATTTTTTTCCTTAATATGTCACTAATGCAATAAAACTAGGGAGAATTTGTTTTTGTTTTTTTGGTTGAACTGATCACAACCAGTCAACAAATGTAATGAGGAGGGGTCACAAGTGGACATGGCTTTGTTTTGAAGGGTTACAAGCAATCAGAATGGAATCTAAACCACTTTACTGGGGGAGGTAAAACGGAAAGCAGGCACAAATTTATAAGCAGAAATGTCGCCAATAATCCCTCATTGCACAGGAAAACTGTGTGCACACAACTATGGCAAGTACAATAAGTCAAAGTTGAACCAGGAAGTTGACGTATAAACTTTGATTGACAGACAGCTTTGGTAAGCACTTCACTGTTCAGCCTCATTTTCTCTTCCAAATAATTTTGGCTAACCAGTGATGATGATTATGATTGTCTGACTGCTCGTGTTTCTTGCAATTTCGTTTTGGTGATGTCTCAATCTTGCCAGATGTACTAGGCGAGTATGAAGTTATTATTGCGGAAATAAATTGTGCCCAAAACTACAGAAGCAAGACCCAGCTTGCATGAAACTGGAATTATCCTTTTAATACAACTGATTTTACACACTTTGTAGCCTGACGCGAACCAGCTCGAACCTTAATGTCAGGTAAACGATCCCCCTCCCCTTCTGAATCCTACCTTGGAGGACCCGTTGGAGTACATCTGAATCATGTTCTCAGCACCCTGTTTGACCTTGAGCTCGATGTCATTCTGTCTTTTCAGGGCGGCCAGGCGGCTGCTGCTGGTGCATAAAATTTAACCAAATCGTTAAAATAATAAAAGAAAAAAGAAAAAAAAAAAAAAAAAAAAAAAAAAAAAAAAAAAAAAGGTTCAAGATACCACCTTATGGCTCTTTTGGAAACAACCACAGATATATGACACTGTATGTGCTACTGGGGTTTGTCACAAATACACACTGACTGTAAATAGTAACTCGGCATGCATGTGCTATTTTTGGCTGCCAGCCATTTTGAAGTTAGCTAAACAGTCCTGCAGCACAGTAAAGACCTAAAACTTTGCTTACAAAAACACATCAGGTAGCAACTTAAGCAGTCACATAATGTATCCAGAAATGTCTACTGTTTATAATTTGATGAGGTTTGTTAGCGCAACACTCCATTTGACTCACTCTCTGAACAGAAGAAAGAACTAGACAAGTCAAAAACATCAAGTAGAATTCCAGATCAATGAATAGTGTCAGAGTGAGACTTTTACACTACTCTTTTGCTCCATTATGCAGATGCAGAAAATAGGAACATGTGATTACAGAGCTCACGCATATTCAGGTTGACTTGAATTTGATTTGGTATGATGCTTTGATATTCAGGAAGTGTAGTACAAAAATTCTAATGCTAATTCAGAGGAATTTTCTGCTAGCTCATTGGCTCTCTCCTGACGTCTGTTCAAACTTTTAACAGCAGATGGAAAGCCATCTCTATTCTGAGCAACTGAAAACCAAAAAAAATTGGACCTTGCAGACAACTACAGTGACATTAGTCACTTATGGCACTGATATATCCACAACGATGCAAATTTCAAACTTTTTAAAATATTGCTTTTTGTCCAGATCCTTAAAGCTGCTGGGACAACACAGTGCTACGGGGCGCGCTTTATATATATATATATATATATATATAGTGAAAACAAGTGTCTTTTATCTCCTGAGCTGGACCACAGTCCTGGGCGATGAGCTCACCATTTTGTTGTGTTTTTTTTGTGTCATGTCTGGACACGAAAGGTGCAGAGAAAACCCCTCCCCAGACTGATCATTGCAGCACAGAGAAAAAAACAGGCACGCACACACACACACACACAAACACGCGGGTGAGGTGGGCAAAAAAACCTGTCTGACTTCTCCTGACTTGACTTGCAAGTTCAGTTTCAGAGTCTATGGTGTCATAAAGGAGTACAGGTCCCAAAGTGTACACTTAGAAAGTCCAACACAAACAATGCCGTTTTCTCACTAGGACCTACAAAATAGTAACCCATTATGTAAAAACCTAAAAGTAGTTTCTCTCAATTCTCTTCTTTTAGAATTTGTTTTAAGAATTTTTAAAGTCCAATGAAAAAAATCAAGTCAACCAGTCATAAAAAATACTCCAAGATGTAAAAAAAAAAAAATTTAAAAATTAAAAGATTTCCCTGAAGGTGTCTTGAGTCAATCTAAGTGTGCCCGACTGGCATTACCTAAAATAACAGCGGTGAGGAAAATCAGTTATTCTGGAAGCTGCTGCCAAACACAGATAACAATAACCAGCAGGCGGGCCTGTGATTCATTCACTCTGAATGTTTCATCAAAACAGTGTCTAAAGATTCCTTTGAACACCTGCGGGATATGGGCAAAAAGGAAGCATGTGATTCTTTGAACTGAAAGTCTAAATGATTCATCTAATGACCCTTAATCAGTTGAGAGAGCATCACTGCTGAGGTTTAGGCGGGAGGAAAGGATGTTAGCCTTCCCGGGGCAACCCTCTCGCACACAGACACACACTGACAGAGGCAGTGACAAACCGAGTGGGCCCGTCGAGATTCTCATCCAAACCACACATCTGTACAAAAGCCTGTGGAACAAGGTGAGAATTCAACATGGGCTTGGGGCATAACTGACTTTTTGCCTGCAGAAAATCCACATTGCATAACGAGAGCCCGTGGTGTCGCAGTGATTACATTAAGATCACACTGAGTCAGTGTCATGAGAAAGTGGTTTGTGAATTTGACAAAGACACGCTTAGAAACACATGTGCAAATGTGCTGCGTATGTCATCCAGTCTACATTCGGGGCTTTCCTCTCTGCTTGGGGGGCGAGGTTTGGTCAACGTCACAGCAAGCCAAGAATTCAAGCCCCCCCCCCTCTCATCGTGGTACAGGCCATGCTGGGCCACAGGACACAATACTGAGCTACTGAATAGCTGTAGGGCTGATGTCACTGCTGGACAGCTGACAAGGGGAACCCTCCCTCAGATTAATCCCATCTGTATCTGATGGGAAGTCGGCGAGAAAAATGCTAACAACACTCTCTAAACAATTACATCGAGATTTAGAAAACTGGACCTAAAACTGGCGTTGGTGGTTGTCAGTTTAGATGTGATATGATATGATGACTGGAAGGAACACAGACAGGACTTGTATTCAGGGAGTAAACTGCTGACTTTGGGGCAAGCCTCTTTATGAATGAGATCATATTCGACAGAGGGACCTGACTGGTGACCCTGCGTCAGAGCTGCTGCTGCTGCTGCTGCTGCTCCCAGACGGTGCCTGAGAGCGAGTCGGTCCATTTCGGGCCTCAGCTGAGTGGCGGAGAATAACCAGAGCCCCCTCAACTTTCTCCTGGAACAAAAACACATTCTGGCTGCTCGCAGAGGCAGAGCAACTCCGTCCTACTAATTCAGGAAGCAAGTGCTGTCTCTTGTGGATTCCAGAACTAAACGTATTTCAACAAGTTGTCTCATGAGTGTGGAGCTGAGCTGCCCTCAGTGCCCCTCCATCACTTTGCAATAGCCAGCGACATTCCGCTGGTGACGCGTCACTTTAAAAGAAAGCCCTCGTTCAGAGAGAGAGAGTGTCACCGAGTCAGGCTAAATTTGTTCCCACTTAAGATAACCATTTACCAAGACAACCTCCCTTCCCTCCCTCAGCACACACACATCCCTCCTCATCTACTTCCTAATGTCAACTGAACCGGGGGGATGTGATGGTAACAGGCAGACAAATACCATTCCTTCTCTTCCTGTATTCACCCGGACACTCACCCCCAACAAATAATGCATGAGGCAACTACTGTAACAAAATTATATTGGACACGCACTCCTGTTGTGGTTAACTCTCTCCAAATGACATTGTCGTGAACAAGCAGACAGGAGCAGGCTTTCAACAGCCTCGGAGGGGAACAATTGACAGCTCATTGTAACTGTCGGAGGAATGTGGAATGCAACAATGTCAGCCTCTGGAGAGTGAGTCACCTCCAAACACTGAGGGTGCTCTGTGTGGTCATATAGGTGCTGTTCTCGCATTGCCAAAATGATTTACTCAGCGATACTTTGCTTTCGCAATGAAAAAAATATCTTGGAAATAATGCCAAAAGAGATGATGAGTCTTTGGAAGCAAAGGTGACTTCGATATAGGTCCATAAGATTTAAGCTGTTACAAGAGTCACTGCCTATGTCAACCGGCTCATTTTGCTTGAAAATATCAATGCAAATAATGTTGCAAAGAAAGAAATAAACATAATAAAACTGCATGTGAGCACAACATAACAAACCTTACACTTCAAAGCTTAGATGGGAAGGAAGGCAAGGAAAATGAAGCTGAGCGCTACAACAATGATGATAATGGTAAGGAAGTCACATTTAGTATAGCATTAGCTTATGTCACGTGTCTTTACTACTTGGTTAATGTTTACTAAAGCTAGGTATGGCGTTACCTAGCGGTTCATCAGGATCTTTGACCACAATGTGGGCGTTTAGCTCCTGCAGCTCCTGGTGAAGCTCCTCAACCTTCTTGTTAGATTCTTTCAGCATGTTGTCAACATAAGCCAGGCTCTTCTTGTCTGTGGTGACCTGAGGAGAGTGGAGGAGACTTGAGAAGATCTGACAATTTATAACAAAACATTTGAATAGTCATGGGGAGCACCACTCTGCTGGAGAAAACTGTTGTATCATAGCTTATGAGATTCTGGAGGAGCTTTCAAGTCATTGTCAGCTTGGCTTTGAAGACTAAGAACCGGCGGCATTGAGTTTGAAAGACATGAGCATTTACTAGGCAGAAAGGGTCTAACAGAAAACGCTATTGGTTGCATTATGGGAAATGTAGGATCCAGTGTTTTTGAAGTGTGACCCATACTAGGGACTAAGAGCCAGGATGTAGCCTGTTCGATTTTGACAGTTAAAAAAAACTGCCTCTTATGAGTAACCCAACCTTATGGAAGTGAATACTAAATCGGCAAAGTACCTTCCGCAGGTTCTCTGCACCTTCTTTGATCTTCAGCTCCTTGCGGATCTCGCGGCGGATCTGCTCCTTGATCTCATCCAGCTTCTGTTGGACCATGGTGTCGGACAGGTCCAGGTTGTGCCCTAGACCCAGTCGTTCTGCCACCAGCTGGCCCCTGGCATCCCCCTGAAGAAGGACAACAGAGGAGGAGGAGGAGGAGGAGGAGGAAAAAGAGGAAATGAGACAAGGAATGTAATTCAGAGGAGGTCAGCAAGGGAGGAGGATAAGGAAAATGGGACAGCAGAGAAAGAGGAGGAGAGGACATGCAGAGGTCAGTGACTCAGTCAACAAATAGACCGTGCAAACTGGCATTTTAGGAGTAACGTTTAACCAACAGGACTTATGGCAATAGGCTGTAAACCGTCAAGAACTGAACAGAAACACTGCACCAACGTGCAATGTTTCAAAACAGCTGAAGCTACTGCCTATAGGATGCCTGCATTTTCATTTTGTCATTAGTGCCAGATCATGACAGCAGTAAGGAAGCAATAAAAATCTGAAGGAGGAGCTACAGACAGAGTTTCATCCCAGCAGTCACTGAGTTTCTCATAATCAACGACCCAAATTTGTTTGAAATCTATGGATCTGATCCTGAGCATCAGGTGATCAATAATAATTTCTTATATATGTTCTACAAGCACCATATTTCAATTGAATGCACCTGAAGTTATGACTTAAATGCACAAGAGGTTCAGAGATTCAATATTGGCTGCCCAGTCTGAGTATTGTGAGGTTAACCCAGTGTAGTGATGGGTTTTAAACTTGAGCTAGCCTCTGTACAAGGTGTTTTCACTGCTGCTGTCAGTCACCATTTACACGCATCCTTAAAGCCGTCACCTTAACTAAAGAGGGATTAGAAGTCTCTTCCCGAATGGCTTCAGCTTTAAAGTTAATCATGAATACAGTGGTGAACTGGTTACGTTACACTAGATGATCACAATATACGTGGGTGACTATCTGAGGACTGTGAATAATCAGTTTATTCGTTTTCATTACAAAGTTCATCAAACTAAGTTCTTTGGTTTGATAGTATCTTCTAATTTCAAATTTGAATCTGCGCAACACAACATTTTAATTGTGTTCCATGGTTACAACAATGAAACGACAACAGCATCATAGCTCAAAACGGCCAAATTGCAAACCAAAATCCTTGGTACTAATAATTGCTCAGTTAGTTATGCATACACATTGTTAGTCAACATCTGAGACCTTTAATGTTTTGGGAAAATCATGAGTGTAAAAGGGCCCTCACTATCATAACCAAATGAACACGTAAAATGTAAAGGTAAGAAGAGACTCACTGCTCTCTGAAAGCCTCTAAGTGTGTGAAAATGAGCGTACGCCACTCATAAAACAAGGGCATAATGCGATGTGAAAAACAGCACATCCCCACTCTGTGACTACCACAGGATCCGCGTCTTGTTGTTGTCAAGCCATCATGACTTTACTTTTAAAGAAAGCAGTCAAACCTAACACTCAGGTAACATTTAGGCTTAATGTACATAGCGTCGATTTAGTGGGATACTGTTAAAATTACAACTGCCTAAGGAGCGGATGGTAAAAAGATGGATCAAGTCAACAAGACAAAATCTCTAGGCTTTAATAATCTTTCTGCCTTACCATAACGTCATTTGTTTCAGCCAACTCCATGTCTAGATCAGTTGAACCAACCAGTCCATGCATGTTCTGCTGACCAGCTAAACTATCATTACACGAACAAGAGGCTCCGTCCGAAGACCCACTCATTCACTCCGCTAGTATCCAATGTTCTGCAGCTCACTTGTTATGCACTCTCTTTCTCACACAGACCATTGACATCAACAGGGAAGATAAACCGTCTGAGCAGCGACAGCCAAATCCCTCTTAGCTTCTAACTCTGAGGTCAGAGCAGCCCAGAATGGGCCCTAATCTCACTCCAGGGAGAGGACTGTCTAAAATTAACCCAAGTTAAAAACATAACACTGGCTGTCCATTGTGGCCTGCCCCCTGGAAAGCAACTTGTGTGGTGGAGGAGAAGCTCTCAAACGACACCCCAGCAACTTTAAAACACAGTAAAGAGCGGTGTTCAAGTCTCAGTGTAGATGATGGTGAAGTTTGAAGGTGTGTTTTAACTACTAACACAAGGGCTCTTCAGAAATGAACCCTGCAAGGTTGTCACTGTAAGACAAGCCAGTAAATCTCCATACAGGCTGCATTGTCCTTTATCCATCCTGCAGTTTCACAGAAAATCCAGGGTTTCCCACCAATTTTTTGTTTTTTCGAGAGGCGGGCCACCTTGCCTCAAAGACAACATCCACCTCCTCGCCAAGATGAGAGGCCATATTACACAGAGCAAAAGCCATCATATTTAGTGGCTAATATTTAGGCTGTCATCTACTTAATTGATCATGAGACAAGTTGCTGCTAAAACAGTTACCTTGAGGGAAACCCTGAAATCATCTACTCTACTTCTGACTGATAGATGTATGTTGGGAAAACACCAAACATGTATGGTAAGATGAGGGATTTCCATGGGTTCAGTCCCTATAGGTGGTCACTTCAGAGGAAACTATAGTTTGCACATATCCTGGTGCAGAGGCTCCTTGATGACTCATAGGTAAAATGGAGGTCACAAGTCCTGGTAGTGCAAGAATGGTGGGTGGGTGTGGGGGGGGCGCAGCTCTCTTCTTGCTCAGTGCCTTGCAGAACTTGTTTGCACTGTAGCTGTGTTTGCCCAACGTGGTACGAGGACAGCATGAGGACACCCAACAGGGCCTATTTTACTGCGCAACAATGCAAGGAAATCCATGAAAGGCCGATCAGATAAGGTGGAAATAAATCAGCTGGTAGACCCACAAGGTCTTTCAATTTGAGATCAAACAAAGAAACTATTTTCATTGCTCATTTGCAGGATTGCTTTCACCTCTTGTTTCTCGGTCACTGCAATACTTCCTTGAGTTGCTCTTTTACCTATATGGCCCTTATCATTTCTTACTGCCTGAATGTATTGCCTCGTCAGGGGAATGACGCCACATGGAAACTTAAGACTTATTAGCCTCAAAAGATGAGTGAAGCAGGAATGGTAAGCAAATGTTTCCACTCGTTCCACAATGCATACACTTTTTGATGGATGGAGGGAACTTGTTCTTGTCAGTGTGGCTCTGCTAGCTGCTCTGTGAAATGTTCAAGGCTCACAAAAAGTGACAAGACTGTGTCTGAAACCTTTTTAGCTACATGTTTTGTTCAGTATTACAAAAAAGCTGAAAGAGCTGCTTAGGTTTTTAGATGGATAAAATAGGGACCATTTCATTCCTACAAAATTAAAAAAATAAATGTATAGCTGTAAATTAAGCTGCAGACTGCCATCTAGGACCTGTATTTAATTTTTAAAAAGTTGATATTATCATCTATCTTTGCAAGATAATATTCCTACAAAAAGGTAAGGCAACTGTTACCTACACATGTTGAACTTGTTAAAGAGCTCTTTTAGTTGCCTAAGACATGAAAGGAAACTGTGAGGTAAAAGCAAACACTAGGTCTGAGCCTCAAGTGTAAGCAGGTTAACTTGCTCTTTAAGCCCTGAAAGCTCCAAGTCCAATAACAAGAGCTCCATTCAGACAACAGGACAATGGAAAAGTTGAGAGCACTATACAGGCTCACGCTTAAAAAGCCAAGCCCATGCCATTTCTGCGTGAGGCCGATCTCAGCCTACAACCTGACACCCGGCCATCTTACCCCACAGCTGGCTGCAGAGTGTTGGCCACAGCCTGGTGCTCTGCTGCGACCAGAAATAGCAACAGAGGCTAATAAACGCAGATCCTACAGATGCAGCCTTCACACAAGCCTTAGACATACCCCATGCCAAGTCAAAGTGTAGGTAATGTCTTGCACTTCAGGTCAGTGTTATTAACGGCCAGTTCTGAGCCAGACAGACCGCTGATTTAATGTGCGTCCAGAAAACTGACGCTGCAATGTCACAAAGGAGACCGAGCGATAAAAACTGCACCTGTCGCTCTGCTGAGTTGATCTGGTCCCACTCCATATAAACCACCCTGGTGATATGGGGTTACACGTTTAGCTGGCTTGGGCGACCCTGGCTAAACATAGATACATCTTTTGCACCACGATCTCACTTGGGAAAACAACACAGAGCTGGGCTTGTGTTATTGTTAACTAAAGCCTAACAGTCCAAACGCTGAGCCAGATTTTTCTACTAACTGCTTTAGAAATGTTGAGCAAGCGAGCTGAAACAGACAGGTGAAGGTAACTTTCCACTTCCATGCAGTCCAAATGGGTGGGTGTTAACCTCACATACATTTAGTTATTTTTAACTGTAAACAAAAGCCCATCCGTGGGCAAGCATTGCAGATGAGTTCATACTGTAAATGCTAAATATAATATTAGTCTATTCAGTTAATTATCCCTTTTTGCACCTAAACTTATATTGTGATAGAAGGTATACTGTTGTTGGAAGGTCTTCTGGTTATTGTAATTAAGGCTGAGCAATAATTCAACTAGCAACTAAATCATATCATATGATGGATCAAATTGTGTGAATTGTTTAGCAAAATTCTATTTTCTGACTTAGTGAGTTTAGCGTTTAGAGTTTAACGTTACCGATAATTGCAATGCATAACATTGGACAACAGTTCATAGTACTGAATGACCATTTGCCTCGTCATGATATACATCAATATCGGAAGAATATTCTTGTAACTAACCTAAGTGGTGTAACTTTACATCACGCAGCCTGCCTTAATGATTGGCTTGGTTACAAACGTTACCAATAGTGTGATGAGATCCCAAATAAGGGACATCTTTATTCATGTATGTCCTCATATTCAAGAGGAAAACAGGTGGTCGCACCTACAAATGCTTTGCCATCAGCTTAAGGCTCTCAGACTCAGTTTAATATGGGCCACCTACTGTGATCATTTCATTTTATAAAGCCACGGCAGAAAATATTGCTGATCCATACATGTCACCGATAAAGCATTTCTAGCAAACACCTGTGCTGGGTTAATAAAGTAAAAGTTGACATTAGGTATAATAAGCCGTTTTATGATTAAACTGGTTCAGCAAAGGCATCACTGACATGACATCAGGTCACCACCACCTGTTGCCTCAGTGATGGGTTTCAGTCTGCACCAGCCGCAAAATCTAATTAATAAGAGACATTTAAACTAATACCTTTCTTAATGTTAGCTTTGGTATGTGCATTAACCCCACACACACACACACACACACCCCACACCCAATACTCCCTGTAAAGATGAGTAATCATGTGTGAGTAACCAGACTGGTCTTGGCTTTGACATGAATACAGTTTTTTGGAGGGATGTTGCTAAAGCGATGCTCGACTGCTTTGAAAACGTGATAAGAGAAAGTTCTGGATGACTTGTTCATCTTGGACAATATTTTAGTCAGAAAAATCTATTTCAGGTCTGACGTCACTCAAGTGAAACCACATTAATGAGTGAATCACGGCTGCTCATAGATAATAATGCTTACACTCACTTACTACTTTTTATATATATATACGTGCATTTGCATGTCAGAATAGACATTTTCTGACCTATGTCACAATGCTGGTGACATGGTTTAAGTTCATCCGGTCTGTAACGTGTTTGAAAAAACTACGTCAAGCAAAGCAGTGCACACTTGCTCTTTCTCAACAGTTTTCACTTTGCTCACATTACGGAGAAAAATATTAAAAATGAAAAATACAGCGTTAACGTTACCGGTATATGAATACGCTGTCTATTTTCCTAAAGTAACGCAGGTTAACTTAACTTTAGGCTACAGACCTGTACGTTAAGTTAACGTTAAACAGCCATTATTTGACTTGAATTATAGCAACACTAGCGCTAAAACGTTTCACAACATTGGCCGTTACATTAACTAACACAGCTGCTCCCGCACAAAATCACCGGTTTAAAACTTGGCTATTTCAGGATAAATTACTTTGGATAATTGTTTCCCAGGCCTCAATCCATGGATAATTCCCAGACAACCCAATGGGATCAGGCAGAGGCCCGACACTTCAATACAAGACTATCTACTCACAGCGACCCAACTTTAATTACATACAACTGTTTGCTAACTTATAACTGAACCTCTGGAGCAACTTTGCGCACTTTTCGCAACAGTTGTCAACTTTTCCTACCTGCACGGAATCGGCGGCCATCTTGGTTTTCGCCTTTGAATCAAATCCTACGGGGAGAGAGGAGGGGAGGTGGAACTCCAAAAACAAGCCTTGTTTTAAAGTTTCCCTCTCTGGCGACAAAAACAAGTGATTATTTGGGCCGAATCATCCGTCATCTCGGGTACACGGGCCTTCCCATGTCGTCTTCACACTTCATTTGCGCGGCCGCACCGTTCTAGAGGGGTCCTGCAGGGCGGACTGGTGCTCATAAATAAGAAAGCTGGAGCATAAATCTGTCCCAGTGCAGTTGAGGAAAGAGGCGGTGGTTGGAGTGGAAGGGCCCGCCCAGAGGAGCCGCAGTGCTGCTGCTGCTCGGCGGCTCTCCGCTCGGACAGTTAACACACACACACGTGATCCAAAACTTAGGGTGGCCTTACCTCATGCTAACGACCTGACACCATCCTGGGGTAAACACAAACATGGACGAACAAGTGAGGCTAAAATGTGTTCAAATATATGGGCAGACAAAGGAAGTCCTTTATCACAGATGGAGAATCCCAACTTCTTAGCTATGCGCCACTTCATACTTTAGTACGAGATACTTTAGTAAAAGCAAGAATACCTCTAGGAAAAGTACTCCTTTACAGCATCAAAAGTAAACGTACTCATTGTGATGGCCGGAGTAGCACAGATTCTTTACTTAAGTAAAAGTAGCAATGCAAAATGTCAAAGTACTCAACTCCAAGTAAAATGTAGGCATTCCAAATTTTGCTTAAGTATAATGAACGGTTACATATTATCAGCAAAATACTTTGATTAGATCTCTCAAACATACCCAGAATGGCCTCTTCCAAAATGCTATATTTTTATAAACATGTATGATTATTATTTTTGATGCATTAATTGATGAATTTATTCTATTAACAGTGCATCGTGTTTTATAAGTCGACCATATGTTTTGTATGTAAAATCTTAATTTGCAAAGTAACAAGTAAAGATAACTTACAGGTAAATATAATGAGGTAAAAAGTGCAATATTTCCATCTGAAATAGTGGTAATAATGAAGTAGCATAAAATACAAATACTGTACTCCAATCAAGTACCTCCAAATTGTACTTGAGTCAAGGCTGCAGCTCAGGAAGACAACTTCAGCAACTGAATATTGATCATCAAGCTATAATTCAACTCAAAAGCACCATGCAGATGCTGAACAAACTTGCTGACAACCAGAGCTGCCATACAAACAACAGCTGCAACAGCTGTATAAGAGTCAGAGTTTACATTTGAGTTGCCAAGCCAGGTCGATCAGGAGGAGCTGCTATGAAGAAACCACAGGACAAACACTGAGCTCATCTCCACTGGGGCCAGCGCATGACATGTCACACCTCAGTGAGAAGACTTACTGCTGTATTACATAACGCACAGGGACACTGTCATCACAAGCCATAGGTCTCAGAGACTGGGCACTCTCTGTGCTTATCGCGTAGTGTCACAGATATTTATTGGTGTGGACAACAACGCCGGGTCCTCATTCATAAACTGAGCATTGTCCACATAATAAAAATGGCAGAGGCCTTGTTGGGTAGACCTGTGAGTTATGCGTTCCTGTTAAGGTCCCTGGAAAGGTCGAGTCTTTCTTTCTGTCATCGCAGTGACGCTCACCAGAGCCTGACTGAGGACAAGTGCTTCAGACAGGACGAGATGGTTTGGCCTTTTATATATGGATCAATATGGTCTGTCAGCATTATCCTCAACCTACACTTAATAGAGGGAAGAGTTGAGATGATACGGTGTAATGCTGTTTCTGTACCAACAAGTTAATTAATATCTATTGTTATCAGAAAAAACATGTCTGTGTTGTTCCACCTTTCTCCAGCTATTATTCCAGCTGTGGTTTTACAGTTGAATGAACACTGTACTGATTAGTGGGCGTGTTGCTACCCATAATAAAAATGATGATTAATGCGCCGATCAATTGGACAATGACCATGTTTTATTGGGCAGGCGGGTAATAGGTAAAGTCACATGAGATTGTAAAAATCTGAGAAATTCTTATGTACAATGTATGTTTTTTTGGTAAGTATTTGTTGTTTAGGGGCTCATGGAGGCCTAGGGGTTTTGCAAACCTGACCCAGTTTTAAAGTGAAATAACAAAAAGCAAACAAAGTTTTTGAATTTAATTTCAAAATCCGCAGATTAGTTGAATTCGCAATCGAAACCCTGACATCCCCACACAAACTGAAAGGATCCACAGTAAAGACTAAAAAGCTTACAACTCCTGCTCAAGGTGTTTTTAGATGTGCAGTTTGGGGTGTTTGAATACAGTTTTCTATAGCAGCCACCTCTGATTTTTCAGAAAGGTTAAGGCTGAGCCCTAAACCTACTGTCATCTGCTCCTGGTCAAACTTTAAAAAAAAACAGCCGATAACTGAGGCTCCAAAGGGGACACCCTTAATGTTTATCTGGGTTAGAGGGCCAAAACCAGGAAGCTGTAACTGGAAAACAATCTGAGATTAATGGGGATGAGTCCAATAGCTGATGACTGTCCAGGGATTATCTGAGAGCAAGGATGAGTAACACCAAGTGGCAGCACCAGCTCGTAAAAACTTTCTCTGGCCTCTGGTCACTCCTGTCACTTCACACAATCATATTCCTATTTTAGTGCTCTCCACTTATTTATTTTTTCCCCAGCAGCAAGATAGTGGCTACCACAACAAGAGAAAATGTTCAATATGTGCATTCCGGTTGGCATGGCAAGTGCCATAATATATAGGACAACCTTCCGTGCTTTTATAATAAGTTGTAAAAATATAATTAAGCTGTTGGCCGCAACTATTTAACTCACTGCAATCACTATATCAAATACTGAAAAAATCCTCTAGGAGGATATGGAAAGGAAGGATGGACAAACACTCACACGAACAGTCGGAGACAGCAGCAGTCCTGGCAGCTCTTTATCTCCCTCTGCAGGATACCAGCCCTGAAATAATCCAGCTTTAATTACCACAGTAGCAGCTGTATCTGAATTTACTACTCCCTACTCGGTTGTACCCGATGATGCACAAACATTTTGTATTAAATTAAGAAACACACGTGCATATTCGGCGTTTTAAATGTCCTGTATATTTTTTTTCTTGGCAATCAAAAGATGAAAACAGCCAGGTGGTTTTCATGTTCCATCTGACAAAGCTGCAGCACAAGGAGAGCTGGGTGTAGAGAAGGCACAGAGCAACGGAGCCGTAAACCACAGTATGTCCCTAGATGAAAATTAGGACCAAATCATCTGTATATTTCAATAGCTCAGGAATTGTGATGTGACGGTACATCCAATAGAAACGTTCTGTGCCGCTCTTCCCGGTGAGGCACTGTTCTTCTTATGTATGCACAAGTACACCTTCTTGATAAGACTGGCTAACTTTTCCAACTGTTAGTTAGCAATTTATGAAGGGCAGAAAAGAACTTTAAATTGGTCAACAAAAGCCCATTAGAACGGCAATAAACCCAACCTTCAAGAAAACCGGAGATGAAAATTACAGAAGGATGTAGTTATCACCAACCTCGCCACCATCTTTTATGTGGACAACTGCAAATAAAACAGCAGAGATTTTAAGTGACAGACATTTTGGGAAATACCCATATTTGATTTCTTGCAGCGAGTTAGATGAGAAGACCGATACTACTACTACTACTACTACGTTTGTTAAATACAATGCTGCAGCCGGTTAGCTTAGCTTAGCACAAAGACTGTAAACAAGGGGAAACAGCTAGCCTGGCTCTGTCCAAAGGTAACAAAATCCACCTACCAGCACCTCTAAAGCTCACTAATTAACATGTTGTATCTGGTTAGTTTAATCATCGAGAACTGAAGTGAATGTAGTTTTAATGCTAGCCGTTTTCCCCTGTCTACATTTTCTTTTGCTAAGCTAAGATAACCGGCTGCTGTCTGTAGTCTTGTCTTTAAGGCAGCGATATTACAATGGTATCAATCTCCTCATCGAACTCTTGGCAAGAACGCAATTAAACGCATTTCCCCAAATGTCAGAATATTCCTTTAAGCAGCTGAGTAACATATCGGTCGAGACCCATGTTTAACTGGTTCTACAGTGAAAAGTAGATGAGAAAAAATAAAATGCAGACCAAAAATTAAAGGAGAGTTGAAAAGAAAAATGTATAAACTGATAAAATCCGGGCCGTAACTTTAGAAGGGTGTTAACATTTTAAATGGGTTGATTTTATACTGTAGCAAATCTGTTTGTGAATGAAATGGACTGAAAGAGTCATAAACATTTACAGCAGCAGCATCTTCATCAAAGCTGCACATTTATGAGTCATCCAACAAAACACATCAAGTACAGTATAAAATACACACACACTTTCCGCAGTAAGTAGTCTATGGTCACGGGATATTTATTTCATAAAAACCTCAAAAGTTCTCATTCAAGTCCAATACTACAGCACAGTAATCAGTTTTACACTTAAAATCTCTTTAAGTTAGTAGTAGTGGTGAGGCATGGGGATGTTGTTTCACCACATACAAAAAGACAACCATAGCAAAGAGTTAAAATACAACCAAACACAACCAAACAGTACAGAGCCGATGAAAATGTTTTGTCTGGCTTGGAGAACAGCGAAGCCAATCAAGAGTCGAGGTCCGACGAGCTGTTGGACAGGCTGTCTCGGGACATGTGCTGGCAGAGGCCGTTTGCGCAGACGACCTTTTTAAAATGGAAGTGAAGGGGAGTGGAGGCCCGGGGGCTGCTGGGAACTCAACCTGCTGACGGAACGCGAGCTTCTCGTTCAGCTGGCTGGCACGGACGTAAATAACAGAGCTGTCACCAGTCTAATCGCTGCGTTGGAGGCGGATTGTCCTGCAGCTCCACATTATGCTCTCAATCACACGTAGAAACCAGCCACACAGTCACCAGCAGTCTATTAGTCTCACTTTCCTTCTCTTTTTCATCTCCGACTGCACATCTGAGCCCGTGCCAAGTGTCCTCTCCGAACATTTGCCTCTTTAGTTTTTGGGGTAGATTTTCTCGTAGAAGAAGTTTTGTGCCAGCAGGTAGAGCTCCCCGTCCTTTTCTCGGACAGCGTGTGCCCTGACAAACTGGAACTGCTCCAGTGCAAACTCATAGAACTCGTTCTCCATCATCCAGATGGGCGACTGCTGCAGCTTGGCGATCGACTCCTTTGTGGGCGGCTTCTTCTCGCTGGTCTTCCTCAGGTGGGATTTCTTCCCTGTGATGAGAGGAGAGGAGGATTAAAGGGGTCCGGGTACATGAACTCAGTGATTCAGAAGCTCTACACACGCGATCGGGTCTGTTTAATGCTAACGTAGGCATTCATTTTTGTTGAAGTGGTCGTTTCCTTGCTGCATTTCAAAAAATTAATTGGCACTAGTTATAGGCAACGTAAAACAAACTCCTCTCCACATGTCACAACTAAACTTGTCCTCACTCCCAATATGAACTGTAAAACTGTTTCCTAAACAGGAAATCATTCTAATTATCAGGTTTTCCTGATCTTAACTGCAGGATCAATAACATGTGCCTGTTATTGTTACCTTCCAAACATGATTCAGACATGCAATGCAAAGTCTTCTCTGCTTTAATCTACTTTTATTATTTTTTTTAAATCACAACTGATATTATATTCAATATAATAGTCAATGTAGTCGGTGTTTCAGGCTTAAAGCCATATCCATGTAGAATCTGCATGCGAGATTAAATATAGAAATTCACAAATTAGCTTGCTATAAATATGACATCCTTAATACAATTGTTTGGTAAGTTTGCTTATTCACTTTCCTGCTGAGAGTTAGATGAGGAGATCGAGACAACTCAGCCAGGAGCAAATTAGCTTAGCTTCACATACAGACTGGAAACATTTGTTTAATCCGTACAAAAACCAAAGTGTCCAACCTTGTCCGAAACAAAGCGAACAAGGGCAGATTTTGTTACCTTTTGACAGAGCCAGGCTAGCTGTTTCCCCCTGTTTACAGTTTTTATGCTAAGCTACGCTATCCGGCTGGTGGCTGTAGCTTCATATTTGGCATACACACAGGAGAGTGGTAGCGATCTTCCCATCCAACTCTAAGCAAGAAAACAAATAAGTGTATTTCCCAAAATGGCTGAAACGATTACTGTAGAAATATGGCACAGCTTTCAGTCCCTGTCTGATGTGTTCTATAGTTCTCTTTAGGCCTTTCTTTAATTTTGATAAACAAAAGGCAAAGGCATCTCTTAAAGCCCAGAGTGAGATTGCCAGTCAGCAAAAACGTGATAAAGGCGCCTGCATGTCCTGACAGTCTTCAAATTAAATAAATACCTGATTAACTTGATACTCGGGCTTATCTGCTGCTAAAAATGATGAACGTCATTCTTGAGTCATAGTACATCTATATCACTGTTAGACTTAATTCTTGCTCTCCATTATTCTCCCTGGCTGCACTCATTGTAACTAATCTGTAACTACATCAGCGAGAGGCAGGAGTGCATACTGATCACAATTCAATTCTCAGAGGAGCAATTTAAACTGCTAATATGCAACCACAGCGCGCCAACACACACTTTAGCATTGAGCCATTAGGTTGCCTTTCAGTAGATGATAGTATTGGTGAGGAAAACAAAAATACGCAAGAAAACTGCAAATGGTTTGTGGCTGACACAGCACCTGTTTTGTACAGCTCGGTGGCTCCTTTGAAGAAGCGTGGCAGTGCGGCCTCCAGCATCATGACAAAGTCCTCCAGCTCCTCTGTTACGCCAACCAGCAAGTATTCATTCACCAGGTTGTATTTCGCCTGCTCCAGAGCCCACCGGCTGCCCACGTTCCTGCACAGACATCAAGTTCATTGTATGTGGGCAGTTCTCTTAGTATTCTGCTAAAATAGTGACAGTTCGGCTGTAAAACGATCACAAAGAGCACAAATGGAGGAGAGGAAGGGAGTGACAGAAGAGCAGGGGAGGAAACCGGAAAGGTACAAAGACGCTGATAAAAAAAAAAAAAAAGATTAAGTGAGATGTGAACAGAGTCCAGACAACAGGAGGACCAGAGGACGGAGGAGAAAAGCAGGAAGGAATGGGGGGGGGGGGGGGGGGTATCGTCATGGTCAGGAAATTAAATAATAAGGCAGGCAGTAGATTGTTTAATCCTATAAAGTAACTTTTTGGCAAAGCCTCGTTAAACAGAACATTAGAGGACTGCCAGCAACTTCACCTTTTTGTCTTCAGTATTTATTTAATGTTTCCAAGGTGCTTTCCACTACTTTCATATAGTGCACCACAGTGAACTAAATCCTAGACACTCTTCAGTTAGTAACCTGCATCAGGAGGGTGGACGGTTAAAAGATGGAGGGCAGAGTCAAGGAGAGATTAAGGAGGGTAAGAAGGATGCGTGAGGGCAGAGAGAGAGAGCGAGAGATTGATACAGATCATCATGTAGAGAGACTGGATCAAGGCCGAGAGAGCCAACAGAGACCTTGAGAAGATGAGTGTAGCAGAAGTGATGGAAAAGGACTATGGGGTTTAATGTGGTGCATTTAGAAACAAAACGTATTCAGCATCCTGAACTATCTGGACTGCCTGAGTTCAGCAAAGGATAATGTTGGCGATGTTTTTTTTGTGTTCATTCCAATAAAAAGACCTTAGTCCTGCTCTCAATACGTTAACAACGTCGCCCAATCATTCATACTTAAGACATTAACCTTAAAAAACGTCATTGTTGATTTTGATCTTGAGACTTGTCAACAGTAAGAAAAAATATAGAATATCAACAGCCTTATGAACAGTTAGAAAAGTGAAAACATAATTCAAGAGGAGCTAAATCAAGCTTTCTTCCTGTCATTTCAAATATTGGTACAAGGATACAAGAGAACCTAAAGATTAGAAATCAGACTCGGTGTTGTCGGAACAGGGTACAGCGTCAGGCGTTTGAATACTTACCAGCATTCAGAGTAGTGACCACAGAAAAAGGGAATCTGGAGCCAGAGCTTCTCAGGGGCACAGTCTGAGCCGCCGGCTGATACACATTCATCAAACGTCTGGAACACAAACACAATGCAGGAGCATTGTTAAAGAAAACACTCACTTGTGAAATTAGTTAAAGGATCCATATGTACATATAATCAAGCCTCCTGTTCATGCTGGCCATTAAGCCTCTAATATAAGACATGGGGGACAAAATCCAGACCTCGCTCCATACAACAATGTATTCCAAAGTTTATCTGACACTAATATGAGGCTTCAAATGTCTGAGTTGGTCAAATAAAGTGGATATCTTCCAAACGTACGGTGCCTTTTGTTTTACATTTCCTCACCTTCAGCTCATCAAAAAAAAAAAAAAAAAAAAAAGACCAAGGAAAACGAGGGAAATTTGTGCCCTAAAAATTATAATTTTGAATTCCCCAGAATCATATTAAATTTATTAAAACTAACTGTTTTAAATA
>CM022487.1:9899535-9912849 GCA_011952105.1 Coreoperca whiteheadi | reverse complement strand
ACCCAAAAAATTTAAAAAATATAAAAAAAAAAAAAAAAAAAAAAACTCTAATAACGGACCCCATAAAAAAAAAAAAAAAAAAAAAAAAAAAACAATAAAAAAAAAAAAAAAAAAAAAAAAAAAAAAAAACGTCCAGGGAAACCGAGGGAATTTTGTGCCAAAAAAGCTAACTTTGGGAGATACCCAGGATCCACTTGATTTGATTAACTCTGACTGCTGAAGCTCAATATAAACTTCAGACAAACCTTTGTTTGTAAATATGTTTATGCACAGAACAAGGACTTTTAGATTTTGTCCCCCATCACTTACATTTAAAGTGCATTAAAAGAAAAACCTGTTCCAATGTTCATATGGGCAACTGAAAAATTGTGAACCTATCCTTTAATCGAAACAATGTATTCATGACAGTATACATGGATTTCAACCTTCTTGTCTCCTTGTTTCCTGCGTCTCAAGCCGGGCCGGTAGTCATCCCCGAAACGCAAAAAGTAATAATAGGACACCAGCCTTTCAATGGGGTCCCGGATCACGTTTATGTAAATGGGCTTCCTCTTCACCCCAAACCTGAGAGAAAGGACAGATTTAAGAGCACAATAATGAAACATACTGAGTCTGCCATGTTGCTACATTCACATCATTACACTACACTGTAAGTGAAAAGCTGTAAATGACCACAAGGTGGAGTCACCTGCACTAAGCCGCAGCAGAGTGAAGAAAGTGTAAAGAATGTTGGCATTTTAGGACAATTGCAAGACAATATATTTACTTGGTGAAGTCCAGGAAGGAGACGTGTCCGTGGTAGAAAGCCGGCTTCATTTCCCTCCACTCAGTCACATTCTTTACAAACCGCACCTGAATCACATAAATTATTACAATGGATGAAAAGTCCACACACTTTACCAAATAGCGACTATAATGTAGCAATATAAAAGAAAACAGGCCTCTACATTACAAATAAAAGGGAAAATTCATGTTCAACTTGGTGTCAGCCGTCGCTCTGACCTGGTCCTGTATGGACATGACCGGGTTGTTCTTGGTGGTGTTGATGTGCAGGACGTGGTAGTGGTTCTTCCCGCACAGGTCGTAGGCGATGTTGGTGAAGGAGGTGCTGGCCGTCTTGGGCACGCGGTTGTAGATGATGACCAAGTCGTCTTCGCTCTCGGACAGCGACGGGGCCGACGAGTCGCGTTCCCGCAGGCCGTCCTGCGTGTGCCGCTGCTCGATCTCTCGTACCTCGTGTCTGGCGATGGCTCGTTCTGGAGGAACAACAGGAAGTTAGATGCAGGCGAGTTCAGGACACACAGGGAAGGGTTTTGTGTTTTTAGGATAGTGGGCAAAAATGTCCTTCAGCGAGTTGCTCATTATGCGAACTCCAACCAGCTCCAGTAGTGCTGTTCTGGAGCTGTACCAGACCTCTGACCTCTCTGTGGAGCTGAGTAAGTGAATAGAAAACTTCTCCATAAAAGTACTACACACTTGCAAATACTGTGTAGCGTAGCCAGGCAGCAAGACCGAAATATACGAGGAGTTAAACTATATAGTGTCAGAATGGTTTTCCAAGAGAAAACACTACCACATCCCTGGATCCCTTTGTTTATTATGCTGTTCAGTGATTAACACGTCTCATAACTATGCTCAAATAGCACTCAGCTGATATAGCATATTTTACATCTCTGTTAAAAATGTAGAATTAAATTTAAACCCAAATCCAGTTAACATGAATTACCCCTTAACAATATTATTCCGTCCTTGTCAGAGGTAACGCCGCTGTGTGAGAGACTAAACTGTAACTTCATTAAAAATGGATTTCCATTTCATTTGACCACAGTCTCTTTTGGAGAGCAGACAGCTAAAACTCCTTTCCTGCGTCACACCAAGGATAAAGAATAATGTCAAACAGGAATTTTAGTTAATCATTTTGTGAGCAGCCTATTTCACGCTGCGGTACCACCTCTCACTTGTTCGCTAATCAGATTCAACTTTAATATCAGTCCCCCTACCTTCACTTTCACTCTCCTTATTTAACCGCAGAGTCAAGTGTCTGTGTGCTCCAGTTTTACATCAAATAAATGTACTGTCATATGGCCAAGTACATCTTTGTGTTAAGTGATTTATCAGAACTAGTTTACTCTTCTCCTGAGAAAAGTAAGGAGGGTGAAAAGGTGAAGAGCAAGACGTGACAGGCCAAGGGTTAGAGGTTGGCAGTTAAGACGGTGAGGCTACACTTACTCGATAGCTAACTGGATGTTTACAGGACATCAATACACTATAAATGAGGAGGGCAGAGGGTTTTTTTGGGGGTGGGGGTGAGAGTCTCAATCCAAACGCTGCATGAAGGTGCAGAAAAGCCAGTGTGAATACTTTCAACACAAAGAAGCCCAGGCCTTTGTTGCCCTCTGGCTTTTTTCCCCCCCCGTTTGAATTCGCCTCAGATTGACTGGTGTTGACAATGCCTCAGAGTGGTCCGAAGGAAGGATGGAGCGAGAAGAAAAAGGGTGTGTGTGTGTGTGTGAGCGAGAGAGAGCGGAGGAGAGGCAGCACAACTCTGGAGCACCTAATACCCGTGGGAGCACACAGTGGAGCCAGCAGGCCTCCTAAAGCGCTGCCTGGCTGCTGAGACACTGTTACAGCCTGGACTGGCCTGGCTGGCATCTGGCACCGGAGGCCAATTAAGATGTCATCTGTGATTCCGCCGCCCTCTCCTTCATCTGTGCGAACACACGTGGGCACACACACACACACACATAATTTCTCTCTCTGTCCCCTCCTGAGCAGCTGTTAATGTACCACTCAAAGCTGGCTCTGGTTACGGACGGCCCTGCGCCGCTTCCGCACACTCTCAACTGGTGCCCGGGCCGATGGCGTGGAGACGTGCCAGGTGGTTGCAACGGCTGACGGCTGTCAGTATGCAGAACAACTGTAATGGATACATTCATTCACGCGTCCATCCAAAGCACGCATTAGCCAACAACAACAGCAATAACAGTTGCTATGTTGGAACTTTATTGCCTGGGCTCAAATGTCCTTTTAGGATTATTTTTGTGGTGTACAGTGAAGGGAGACCGTGACATTCAAAAAATAGAGTCGGAGTGCAACCCGTGACAATGCAAGTCATAAATATTAGGGGCCTTTAGTCTGATACGTAGTACCAGGTGTTTAAAGAACTTAGTCTGCTTCATGGCCTGAATGGCCCTGAAAACATATTTCCTCAATCCGCTTCTTTCTATAAAGTGATGGGGTCTTACAGGAACACAAGACTTTCTGCCAAAGTTAGAAAAGTTGTGTTTATGCCACATGTAAGACATGTGTTTCTCTGTGCTATTCTCACTGGTTTCAGCAGGAAAAAGGCGATGTCACATAACTCTGGGCACCAATCAGTATCGAGCAATATTTAAACCTAAATCTAATGACAGTTGTGGGGTTGCTCATGTTGCCAGACCACTGTCATTCTGCCCCTGTCATCCCCTCTCCCCCCCCTGCCTTTCCTGTCACTCTCAATACAGATGAAATGCCAAAAATAAAAATTCAAAAGCTGCTCTAAATCAATATTTTTTTTATAGAATCAATTGGTCAAATGACTGTAATGTAAACAGGTGTTGCTCATAGTGACAGAAAATTATCCCCCAACTCTGCAGTTCCCCTGCAGCTTTACGTGTCTTTTAGCGTTCATGTTTTCATTCACTCTTATGACTCATTAGTGTTGTTTCCAGCAGCAGCAGCACACACCTGTTTTTAGCAAAAAGCTGAGATAAACCCACTGTACTCCACCTACCCAGTTAGCAACTAGCTGGTGAACGTAGTGGAGCATTTAGCAGCTAAAGAGCCAGATATCTTTCTCAGGAGTTGGTGGTGACCAAAAACAGAGATATAAAGAGAATGAATAATGGACTGACATTCACCAGGTGGCCAGAATCACAACTTGAACAGTTTTTACTGGAACTACTTTCCACTGAAGAAATACTCAGTGAGAAATGTGGACAGCGAGGTCTGTGGATTATCCAGAGTAATGGGGATATTGTGTCGGACAGCAAATGTTGCCGTTGAGTAAATTTATTGTTTTAATGCTGTGAGAACCACAAATGAAATGCCATATACCCCCATTGTGTTAGCAGAAGAGA
Source organism: Coreoperca whiteheadi (assembly GCA_011952105.1). Lineage (NCBI taxonomy): Eukaryota > Metazoa > Chordata > Actinopteri > Centrarchiformes > Sinipercidae > Coreoperca > Coreoperca whiteheadi. The sequence goes on along the minus strand of CM022487.1, from coordinate 9,908,731 downwards.
ACGACTCTCATAAACAAGATGGACAAATAAGACAAAAGCTGTGGCTGGATACCATTAGAGGTAATTGAGAAAATATGCTCTAACTGAGTGACTTGACACTTGAAACTCTGTTGCTACAGACGTGGGAGATGCTCTTGTCCATATTTTGAGGTGCGGACATCTCCAGGGCCAGACAGGAGAACATGCATCATCACGTAAGCTCTCTTTTATTTTTGATATTGCATTAACACACAAATTTAAGCTTTGGTGTTACTCAAGCTTGCAAGGAAGGCTGCCAGTCTCTCAGTTTTTTTTTTTCCAGAGGAGGTGGGGGAGAGTGAGAAAAGACCGGAGGCTACTGTGTCCTGAACTATGCAAAAGGGGCCCAGAAACCACTTGTTAAAGACATGGTGTTTTGTGGCAAATTTCCAACAACCAACAAGGAGGCGAAGCGGGCATGGAGAGGGCTTCTTAGGCTTTGTAGTAGACGCCCTATTCATTGCGAGACTGAATACACTTGGCACAAACCTTCATATCAGAGGGCGCCACACACACACACACACAAACTTAAGCTTAGCGCTCCCTTCTGAGGTCATTTAATTAGAGAACAAAAGCCTGAATTACTATGGCCACACAGCAGGCCTCCTTTCATTCCACATTTCCGTCAGTTTCTTCCCCTCAAGCCGTCTCTGTGCATTAAAAGCTAATTATGAACCGTGAAGCCAACACGGGTCTTAAACATTGTGACAACTACAAGCCTATTACTCTGAGTTTCATTCAAAGTGAGAGACAGGAGGAAGACAGAGCGCTGGTGGTTGAACATATTTACTGAAGCAATTTCGCGGCTGATTAGACGCAAGCATTTGAAATCATCATTCATATTCGCCGCCAGATCTGCAAAATGTGACAGGCCGTCATGTATTATTGCTATGCCGTCAGATGTGATGGGATAATAAAAGTGGGGGAGTGAAGATGATCCTTTCTCCAAGCAGCTCATAAATCCATCATCACTCCGATCCGCCAGTCGGAGCTCTCTCCCACTGTCTGCTTCCCCTGAGAGGGTTAGCCCCTCGAATCCAAGCCTTGAGCTGGGTGGGTAATAGAGATTGGCCATCAGCGGCAGACTGAGGTGTACGGCTTGTATGGTTCTGCTTGGATGCCACTGGATTGCAAAATCAATGAAGGATGACAGGGAGGAGATCTAGGTTGTTGCTGTATAAAAATCGAGTTAGTCTGCTGCTCCTGGTGCTGTTGCTCCCTCATCCCTCTGTATAGACTTGGATGCATGCTGCTGTTTAGCAATGCCAAATTTAGGGGGGGGGGGACAGTTATGTCACCACTGCAGCACTCAAACATTTGAATAAACGGTGCACTTCCAAATTTCTAATTATTCTAATTCAGTCTTTGGATCCATTTAGCAGAGAGTGGATTATCAGAGGAAACAAGAAAAAAGTCAGGCTGACGGGGAGATTCAGGCCCAACTTAACAGAGCAGAACCTGCATTACCATTGTTATGAGAAGGAATATGAAACCTGGTGTGAGAGAATTCAGTTGTGCAGCTTTTCAACGCTGCTGGCAGCTGCAGAGGACTGAAAGAAAAGGAGACGGATGAACAAGAGCGCTTTCATTAAATGATCGTGAAGGTGTTTGGTACATTCAAAAAGCCTTCAGAGCTTTCAAACAAGCTCAGTATGACAGCAGGAACAGAGACCTACACAACCATGCACACGGAGACATAAAACTTCCCTTTAGACTTTTAACTAGACAACAATACTTTTATGCTGCATGCAGTGTTTCACAGATTTTCACATTAACGATTGTTTTAGAGAAAGAAATGGGGGGGAAACACATTTGAGTTAGTGCAATTGTTTAGCTGGGGTTTTCTTTTTGCTGAAGCTGAGGCATTCCCCCCCACACACACACACTAGCTTTGACACACAAGTGCGACATTGACGCTCAATGAAGGGTCTCATTCATTGGTCTGTCCTCCACCGTACAGCTGGGGGAGAGAGGAGAGTTGGGGGGGGGGGCGAGGAAGACAAGGACAAGGGACCGGGCTAGATGGAGACTGACAAAACTTTGATCAGACAATCTGATCACGGTTTATAACATCCAGGGCAGGGTCATAATGACCCCCCCCCCCACCTCAGGTCCTCTGTGCAGTGTGTATATGAAGAATAACAGACCAAAATGTCTTGTCTACAGGACGATCTGGGGAGTCCTGTCCTCTAGATTTATCAGGAAAAAAAGGGAGGAAAATCTGATGGAATGCTAGAAACGGTGCCGAACATTGTGTCAAAGTCAGATTGCAATGTAAGCAACAGAAAGGCTCTGCTATTACAATTCAAATCAACAGATGTATCCTCTGAGGTGAAGCAGTGAAAATAAAATGTCTGGCTACGTCACAGATTCTTGTAAATAAGATGTTTCACAGTGACGTGATATTTCCTGTCATGGACTTGGCACTGCTGCTTTGCGAGGCTCCGTAAATAGAAGCTGAAGAGATTTTCATTGTTATGACTTTCCGGTAGTTCAGCTTTGGAAACGTGAGGAAAATACAGGGCAGCGTGCTGTTAAGGTCATGAGCCGGATTTCCACCCACAACATCGGGTGCACGAGCGTGGCACTCCACCCTCCAGAGAGATGCTGCTGCTGGTCCCTGGAGTTAGATTCAGCACAAATAATCCACATAAAAAGGTCTAGTACCCTGAGAAGCTTGGCAATGACTGCTTTTTTTTTTTACCCCCCCCCCGGTGGCGGTGAAATAGCATGTTGAAAACAAGCGTGTTTTTGTCAGAGAATGCCGACAAAGCATTCCTCAGATGCGGAGAAGAGACAAAACTCGCCCTTGTCAGCGCTGACAGACAACACTGTGCAGACAGTTTAAAGTGGTTAAGTGGGTTTGGGGTATGGGTCTTAAGACCATAATAACTCCATTGAGTGTCATTGAGGAAGAAGATGTTAACACTAGAAATTACGTTTTTTGAAGACGAACAGATTCAAAAACCATAGGCCTCAGCTGAAGACGGGGTGTTTTTTGCACTGCGGAGTTCACAAACTACAGATGAAAAACAAGCTGTTCGACTAAACTCAAGGGTACACTAAATAAGCTCCAGCCACATGTGGCTCATTTGTAATTCCTGGTCTGAATGCAAGCTATGTCTCTACACTAATGATAACAATCCGGGATAGATGGAGATGATTATCATCATGGTTCAACCTGCCACTTTTTCCCCCAATATGTCTTTTGTGCAATCGAAGCCCATAGTGCTGTCTGACAGGTGAGCCAATAATGTCTGGGAAAACAGAGAGAGTAAAGAGGGCCACGTGGTGTCTGCTTCATCAGAAACAGCCAGTCCGATGAGATTATGGAGCAATTTACACAGATGGCAGATCCCATCATTCCCCTGCCTTGTTAAGTAAAGGCGTGTCTGACAGGTTGGTGGGGGGGGGGGGCGACTGGGGGGGCTGGCATTGATTGGAACAGATCTCATCTTGGCACAGATTGTCAATGACTAAGCACTGGGAATTAGCCAACATTTTCAGAGGCATTTGCGCTTCAAAGGAAGAAGAAAATATCTGGGTACGTCTTGTCAAGAGAAGAGCTATTAAATGTGTTTGTTAGAGGAAAAGAAACCACAGCAGGAATGTCTCTGTCACGGCTAAATGTTTCAGCCAGAGCCTCACAAACACTGCAGTCAAATCTGTGGGAGCGGACAGTGGGAGAAACTTATAATGCACAAATTACAGTCGCTGAATGCACATAGATTGGCACTGAAATACAATTTAGTTTGCTCAGAGTCCTCACATCCTAATATAACAACAAACAATGTTTGCATAACAGTGCAGATCTGGTTGCAAGCTACAACCCAGATATCTGATGTTCCCTTTGCCTCTCTGTCTCTCGGCCCTGTAACAGATAATTAATAATGCATGGATAGGAGTCCAGGGAAAGCTCCACACTCTATTAGACAGAGCAGATGACAACTATTCATAGGTTTAATGATGAGTGGGAGGGACAGGTGAACACCGCACAGAATCTGTCCCACACAGAAACGTGCTACCGAGTGAGAGCGCCGTTAAACAGAACATCTCTGCAAGTTCGGCTCGTTATCACTTCATCTCTGCAGGCTTGTCTGTGTGCCTTTCATCTCTTGGTTCTCTGCTTCTCGTCTTTCAGCTCATATACTCAGCATCTGCAGGCCATCTATCCAGGGAGGATGTTGTACTGTGCTCACCATCAGAGGACCCGAGTGACAGGGTGAATGGGCCCCACATTTACTCTGTAAAAATACGGACTCTGATTACCTAAATGTGACGTTACTCACTAAAATCCCTTTCACTGGCCATCCACCACAATTAAGATGAGAGAAGACTTCAAATAAAATACAAGAGCTTGACATGATGTCGTCATCTGCGTCATGCTCACAGCAATATCAAAAGGGGAACTCCAGCAATTTTACACATCACAGTGTGTTTACAGGTGTTGGCGAGTACTACTGCACACGTGAAAAACGGTGGTTAAAACCTTTTGAGCTGCATGAAATCTGATAAATGTCCTCAAGTGTCAGTTGGGGCTGAAGAAAGTTTGAAAATGAAAACAATCTAGGGGTGTGGAGTTAGAAGAGAAGTGAGCTCTCCAGACCTGTGGCCACCTGTGCTTAAGGCGAGCAGCTTGAGGCTACACTAGCCGCTACCAGCATAACACACCCGACTCTCCGAGCGAACTGTTGCCGGTCGAGTTGCACTGTGGGTAAAGTAAGCGCCACGTGTGATTGGTGGAGCCTATTCTTTCCCTGAGAAAATATATTTTTAGTGACTATTGTAAAGTATTGCATGTTTGTTTTGTTTTTATTTTATTTATATTTAGGGCACATTCCAAACTAGTTTAATTATGTGTTCTTTGCTAGCTTAATATAAATGGATGTAAATATATAGCACACAATCACTGTAAATTGAATAAACGAGCATAATGAGTAGACATTACCACGGGTCTGTTGGAAACTGTGGTAAGCATTTTCACTGTTTTCTGACATGTAATTGGCTAAAAGATTGATGGACTAATACGACAAGTAATTGGCAGAGAAATCAATGATGAAAATAATTGCTAGTTGCAGCCCTAATAAAGACATAAATATAGCAACATTATTTTGATGCTTGAGCAAATTTTAATTGGGTTGCCCTCGAAGGGTTATAAAACTGCATTTACATTTTTTTAACAACAGTGACAAAGAGTCAGTATTTATTGTTCAATCAATCATGTCTGGCCGATGCCCAATCTGTTTAATGAGGTCGGAATGAGCGGCAATACTAATCCAGTGTATTGGAGTGTTGTGACATTAATATTAGTCAGAGGCAGGGCCGGATAGATACAGACACTCATCTAATACAAAACAATTAATCATCATTGTGTGTTGCATTACCGACTGAGCAGATGCAAAGTGTTTGAGAAAAAAAGGCGAACACCAAGGAGAAAGAGGTGCAGACGCACATAAAAAAAATAAAAATTGACTGATCCTCACTCAGCAGGGGACAGTCTGAATGTGCAAGCTGAATATTCAGTAACCCAGATTCTTCATTAAGAAAAGGTGCTACACACAGCTGTTTGCCGCGAACTTATTTGTATTCTGTCTAATATGCATAAAGTTGAATTTCAGGCAATTTGGTAGTGGTGTCTCCACCATTCGGCACACTGGAGGAGAGGGAATGAGACACATGCAAAGAGACAACAGAAGGAAAGAGAGAAAAGGAGGCACAGACGGGGAGAAAAGAGGCGGAGAAGTCTAACAAGGAGGGGAGTGGAAACTGTGTAGTAGCAACAGTTTGTCCCTGGGGACACCAGGAAAACAAGATAAAGGCAGTTTTAAGCCAACTTTACAGCTAATAGGAGCAAAGTTGAACCAGGGGCTGAGGAAGAAGAAGGGCAGCGCTGCTCAGCCACCTTCCTTCCTCCTTTATCCCTCCGTGCTCTGATGAAATTGGTTGTAAAAATGCTGCAGGCGTGCTTTCTTCATTCCTTTTTTTGTCATAGGGGCTTATGATTTTCACACGGCGGGGCTTTAAATATTTCTGTGTCGCAATGAAAATTAAATCATCTCTTTCATTTCAATCCCCCCCCACCCCCACTCCCTCACTTCCTCCTCCTTTGATAGCACCTCATATCCGAAGCCAGCAGCAGATATTCTCCTTTCAGGCGCTCATCCAATGGGGTCAGTAAAACACAAGAGGGATCTGAATATCACAAAGGTGACTCGGCACGCAAATAAAAGTGGTTTACAACTATTGATCCAGAAGAAGCTGGATGAGCGTACTGTCATTGTAAGTTATTATTGTGGCTCGCCATTTCCCCTGTCAAAGGAGGAGCTGAACGGTGTCAGAGAGAAAATGAAACCCTGCAGAGAAGAAGTAGCTGAAACGGACACTTGCTGTCACGTGTTTACAACCACAGGCTCCATCATGTGTCAAAAAACACAGCTTTAACCAGGTATGGAAAGGTGTGAGCCCCAGAGAGTCTAAATATGATCTTTTATCATCATTAAAATAGAGCATGGAGAGTGAAAATCTGATTCTTTCTGAGACCACAAATAAGGAAAAAAAAAAATTACAGCAGCACAGCACTCAATGTTCAATCTGAGCGTCTCTGCAGGACCGTTTTCTGACCCACGTCGGATTTATCACTTCAACTAAATAATATCTCATCAGCCTTTCGTCGGAACACCAGATGAGTTCAGTCAATAAAATCTGGCCTGCAGGGTTGTGGTGCCACGTGATATTTGAAGCCCATTTCTTCGAGTTGAGTGAACTGACATCTCTGCCCAACAGTGACGTAGGAAGAAATGAAGACGGAGGGGAGACACGGAGGAGGAGAAAATGTAAAGAGGTGGGGAGGGAATATTGGGGAGAGGCCAGCTGTGGGGAGTGATGGGTGGCATTGGAGCATTCTTTTAGAACGGCCTCCAATTACATCCAGGGTGTGAAACCGTCCATAACACCCCGATTAGCCTGTCTGTCATCCTGCTACAGCAGCAAATGTAGCGCCACTTTGCAGGAACACATTCCCTGTCAGACCAAGTGCGCGCCAGGGGCCATAAATCCTCGGCCCTAATCAAAGCCTGCTTCTAACAATACAGCAAAAGCCCAGTATGACCGTTAGCACTCTTCCTCCCACCTCCCACAACATATCCATCCCCGACACCTACGCCCATCTCCGCTGTGGGCTCCCCTCCATTAGCACCTCGAATGGCATGTTTCAGAGAGTGACTGAGCAGGCAGGCCCAGGCGATAGACGCTACCGGCTGCTTAGGGTAGCAGATGCCAATGTGAAGAATGGAAGCAAATGACTCATGCACCCTTCATACCCCTCAGGGAAGCTAAAAACAGAGATGTGGGGTGTCAGGGAGAGTTCAAAGAGAATCTGAGTGTTGTGTCCACAGGAAGGATAAGAAACGAGAGGAAGAAATGCTGGAGGTTACGGCTTTGCACCTGGAGTTGTCGACAAAAGACACTGGGCTCAGTCGTGTTGAGTGCTACCAATGTGTCACCAATTGGCTTCAAAAGGAAGCCACCGTTTGGTGTTGCAGACCTTTGAGTGAGTCACAGAAAACCGCGGACAAACCCTTGACAAATGAGTAGGAGCGAAAGGGGCCAGGTAGATATTTGGATCATCAATAGGGATAAAGTAAAATTTCAAACACGACTGCAGCTCAAGGTCTTATCAGCGAGAGAGTGAATGATGTGCAGCAGGGTCTGAGCAGCAGCGGTGCAGCTCGAAAGTCATCCAATCAAAGTCCATGCGGTGCCCACATGAGGACAGCAAGCCTGGAATTAAGTCATTTTAGGGCAAGACCACTTTCACCTTTTAATAAATACAAATGTATAGGGTCATAGTCGCCAAAATGTAGGGCACCAAGGCCAAAACTAATGGTGCAGTAACAATAACTGAGAATTACATTGCATTGTAAACAGAATGCAATCATTTAGGAGTCAGTGTATTGAAACAGTACTGAGTTTATTTAAACTGTACACTGAACGTTTGACCTTTCCACAAAATGCTTTCTATTTTTTTATGCAAACAATTCATTATATTAATTGTTAGTTATAATGATAAAATGACATCTATAAAAAGCCTAAGGGTGACCAAAGTTAATCTGAACAAGTTTCAACACCCATACAACTATTAGTTTGACATCATAGGAGCATTCACAAACACGAGTCAACTCGCTACCAGCCTCCGTTGGTTAACTGCGCTATTTTAGTGGTAAAAGACAATGAGAATGAGATGCGAACTGTTCCAAATATTAAGAGTTCTCAGTAAAATACGTGCTGGTTGGTGGATGAGATACACGCCGAATAAAACACCGACTCATAACACTGTTAAATCACCATTTAGTGTGTGTGTGTGTGTGTGTGTGTGAGTGAGAGAAAGAGAGAGAGAGACGGTATTTGAGGATTTCTTTCGGGTGTGACCAAAGTAAATATCCAGTTTGCTGCTGCTGCAGAGAGCTTTGCGCAGACGGTTTTTGACAGCGGAGTTTATTTTGTGTATTTCTAATATTTCAACACGGATGGGTTGTTCATAACGTGATGTTAGCATTATCAGAGGAAAAATACTTTTCTGTGCGCTCCTATCGCGGCATCGCGCTGAAAAAAGTATCACCCCGTCAGATCACTGCGGTCAAGTGAGCCGCCGTCCGCATTTCCGTGTTCAAATCAGCCGCACCTCAATTCGGAGTGCTCACGTATTCGGACCTGTATGGTAAATGCATTGAAACGACTCCGAGCGAGTTGACAGGCATTGTTAGCGACTGTATTCTGTCTTTCCAAAGACGTGTTGCTGTATGAAAGTCGTACCTGAAGAGCTATGAAATCTGAATTTTACGCTATACCATACGATTTAAAAAATTCGTCGGACTTGGCAAAGTTAGCGCGACGAAATTTGTTTGACTACTTCCGGTTTTCAAAATAAGGTGTTACCAACTAAGCCAAAATACGATTAATTTGAATGTATTCACAGAAAATAAATAAAAAACTTACAGTAAAATGTGAGGGCTGTTACTTTTCTTTTAGTTTAAATCAAAATGGCAACTCCCATTTGAGATCAGGATAACTCTGACTACATACAGACGAAAAGTGAAGCATTTTTACTGTATTAATTTTTTTGGAATAAGAATGGGTTAGACTACTTGCAAAGAGATTATGAAGTACTTTTACAGCATAG
>CM022487.1:9849220-9899435 GCA_011952105.1 Coreoperca whiteheadi | reverse complement strand
GTCAGATCTCACAAGTTATAGCGAACTCTTTGTGCGTTTGTAGTTAGCTAACACTATGCAGCGATATCCCGGTAGCACACACGTATTAATACTTACACTGTACTGTGTCGTTAATTGTTAGCTAGCGGGTCAGCTGTTACTGTTTATTGTTGATCTGCGGGAGCGGGACAAAACTCGTGCTACTGTTGATGTCCAGCGTGCTGACGGAGAACATGAGTTTATTTGCTGCGTCGCATCTGACGTTAGTTTTTAAAACGATGAAATCATCAACTTTCATTTAGGGTTACAAAGGCCAGTTCAAAACAGGGCCTGCAAAAGTGGCCGTGTGGGTAGTTCATTTTAGACGGCATCCACGGCCCCGGCCGTTTGGCCGTCGTACATCTCCTGCCTCGGGACAGACCAGCAAGGCCCGATCAATGTCCTTTCAAGAACTAATCCCCGACCAGATCCCCAGGTCCCTCTGTGGCGGAGCGTGGGGGTGGGCCCGGGGCTGCCGGCGCCTGGCAAGACAATCAAAGTCAAATTCAAACCCCAAGCCCGGCAGCGACGACAAATGAATGCTTAAAAGTCTTGCGTCAGCTCTGCAAACACTTTGACAATGAGCGCATGCATCCGCGTCCTCCTTCTGCATTCAAAAGAATCTCTCTTCTCCCTCAGAGCTCACCACAGAGCCGCTTGTGTCTGCTACTAAATATCGCCACGCAACAGATGGTAATTGAATTCCTTTAATCAGGCTGAATAACGGCCAGCAGATAAAAGGCGATGATGCTGGGGGTCCATGAATATCTGTCCAGCCCTCACATGGCCTGCAGGGCACAGAGGTGAAGAGGTCGTTTGCTCCAGTTACAAAGGCCACGAGGTGACCTGCAGCTCTCAATATACCATGGATGCCCTCTAGAATTGATCTCACACCTATGGCTACAAGTTCTGTTACCGACGGCTTATTTTTTATTTTTTTAAAGCTTTAACAAAAGGTAGAAAAGCTACTCAAAAGACGAGATTCCTGGAATGAAAACTAAGGTTTTTGCCCGTGTTTATGAATATTCCCCCTGAGGAAACAAGTTCAGCACGGCTTGCATCTATAAAAGCAGGTAGCAAGGTCAGATGTTACACAAATAATGATGCACTCAACTGTGTAATGATCATGCTTTCAGCCAGAAAATAGAGGAATCATTAAACAGAAATTAAATTCTTTCAGAACCACTAATGAAAGTGATTGCCACTGGTATCAATCTATCAAATATATTTCCCCGCAACACACCACACTGGTGTTTTGTATTGTCCTCTTTACGGAGTTCATTCTGAAGGGACAAGATGTCTCATCCCACAGTCTTGAGTTTGACTTCATCACTCAGGGCCAAATTAATCTGCACATACAAATAAAATTTAAAAAAAAGAGAAAATCGTTATTATTTGAGGAAATTCAAAAGACAAGTCATGCAGATGTCCACATGATCCCCTGCATTAAAGACATTCATCTTTTTGGCAAGTTCAAATTATTTAACCAGGCCCTGATTGTAACTTTCACATGACAGTTCATTTCAGGGATTTTCAAGAACCAGAAAATCCATCTGGTTTTGTCCTTTTAGGGGCAGACTTGGGGAAATGAATCTGGGTTGACTTCACTTTTAACCAACTGATCGCATTTTCTCGACTGGTGGAAAAGATTTAATCTCTGTTGAATCAAACTCAGCCATTTGTCTCCCGTCTGACGTCAATGATACATTGGGCAGGAACGGCAGTCTCAGACTTCAGAATAACAGCGTGAAATTCTTCAAGGTGAGCGTCTGAAATTGCCTAAACTGAGAGGGCATTAATGGCAACCCTGGCAGGGAAAAGTGGCCTTGAATCTCTGTTCGTGGCTCTTCATTATTAAAAAGAGACTATATTTCCATTCTTCCCTCCACCCATCTCTGCACAGTCAGCCTGTGTTACTGTTGACCCAGCCGGCAGCAGCGCCGGTAAGCAGCCGGAGAGAAATACTGTCAGAATAATGGATTAGGCCCACAGCAGGACACACAGCTGCATCGCGGCGTGATTGTAATGCTGGAGACTTTTCAGCGAAACCTTGGGACGACGATTAGCTTGGAAGCAAATCACAGCTTGTCTGCTTTGCGGGAGGTGTCTAATGGCCGATTCAAACGCGTGTCAGGCAATAGGATCCCACGCTGTGAGGAGAGGGCTCCGGCCATTCCAACCCACATGAAGTTAATAGTGAACACGTGAAAACATGAAACAGGAAGGTGACACATAGAGCTTCTTCTTTTTTTCCCCTCCGTGTTTATCATGCGTGAGTCATTCATGGAGATCTGACTTGGGTTTGGACACCGACTGTCCGTGTTACGGTTGTTACACTGGTTTTTAGAGTTGCACAGATGGACCTGCAGCAGGCGTACCTGGTAACGTGACCGGCCCTGTGGCTGTCGGTCAGCATCGAGCCTGTGAAAGCCTCAGTCACAACTATTTGGCTATGCAGCACATAATTCAGAGCTCCAGTACACAGACGTCTGCTCAGTCCAGTCATCCATCAGAGCGCTTTTTGCCAAGTCAACAGATTCTCGTGGTGGTGGGCAGTCGGGGGAAAGGCCTCTCAGGTTCTGTTTCAGCATCGGGAAAGTGTGTGTGTGTGTGTGTGTGTGTATATATGTGTGTGTGCAGCCCAGGAGAGTTTGGCTTTTCATTGGGTGGAAAGTATAGCCCTTTACAGCAGCAGTAAACCATGTCACAGGCCAATATAGCCATCTATACCCCCAGGACTCTGAATTATTCCAATATGTGGAAACTCAGCTGGGATACTTTATTCAATTACGGTGACTGTTACTGTGATTCGCAATCTGGCCTGGAACACACCCTCATCTGACAAAGTCTGTCTATTACTCGCCTACCTGTAGGCCGCAGGATTGCTTTTAAACTTCTAACGATTCATTTCATAACCGATTCACTTGCTGTTGGTCTACAAAATGTCAGAAAATGGTGAAAGTGAATTTCCCAATCACTTCACAAATCTAAGCTGACCTAACGAAATTCCTTGTTTGGTCTGACCGCAAGTCCAGAACCCAAAAGATATTCAGTTAACTAACATGAAAACAAAGACAAGGAGCAAAACATTCACATTTGAGAAGTGAGAAACAAGTGAATTTCCTACATTTTTGCTTGAGGATTTAAACGATTAAAAACATTACTTGATCATCATAATTGTTGCAGATACATTTTCTCTAGTGCCAGTAAAAGTGGCATGACATCATACATCTAAGGCCTTAACTGGTACTGCAACGCTGCTGATTAACTGATAAGTCAATCAACAGAAAAATAATCACCAACGAACCTGATAATTGATTACTCAGTTAAGTCATTGATCAAGCAAAACCGTCTAGGGCTGATTCATTGATTGACAGAAAATTAATCTGCAATTTTGATCATCAACATGGTCATGTATCTTTGTTTCATAACACTGTTTAATTGAGGCACCTAATAATTATTTTCATTAGAGATTAATCTGCAGGTTATGTTCTCGATTCGTCGTTTGCTTTAAAAAAAAAAAAACCCATCAGGAAATAGTTTAAATTTGCCATCGCAGTTTCCTAGAAGCCAAGGTGATGTCACATTTTCTTCGACCAACAGTCCACCTTTTAACAGTTTCCGATTATTGAAGACGAGGAAAAAACAGGTTGTTCTCACATTTGAGAAGCTGGAATCATCAGATACCTTCAAAGCCCCTACGCAGTCATGATTCACACACGCGCGTTTTCACTTATTTTGGCTAATTAGACCTCTTCTCAACACTGTGTGGGTCTGTGCAGACTGTGTTTGACTGACGGCTCCCTGACTCTCCTGTTAGTTTTGTTGCACCTTCATCTAATAAATACGTAGAGTTTGGTGACCTCGTTTCCCCCAGCACGGATACATCCAACTTCACCCTGAGCGGGGGTCTAATCATCCAGAATAACACCTGGGTGTGCAGGGCCTGTAAAATTATGCAATAGTTACAATGTAATAAGCCTTTTTCATAGCAGACATTTTCACGTGTCATAGCAGGAAAAGCACAGGTGTTACTAATGACATTAGCGATTTCTCTGTTCCATTAGGAGCCATTTGAAAGAACCAGCGTGCACAACACCAGGACCCTGGAACTGCCTCACCTAAACAGAATTCACGGCAGCCATTGTTAATGTTGTTAATCACTCCTGTGTTTTTCCTGCTATAATATGTCAAAACGTCTGCAGTGAAAAAGGTCTGTTGGCGGCCTCTCTTCTGTACCAGGCTCCCACTCTCATCAAATGATTAAAGCGGTATTGTGTGTGTGTGTGTGTGTGCGTGTGTGTGTGTGTGTGTGTACCCCTGAGGTACACTGGCTGCACCCTCAGGTTGTATGCACCACTCTGCTGTTCCTTAAAAAAAAAAATAAATAAATAATCCCCACAGTGGAGGCACCAGAGAGATAATCCTGCAATGTCCCAGATCTTTATTGGGACCGAGCCCCTGATGGGAGCTCGCAATGAGATTTCAACGCAGCGCCGTTTCAATCAGAGGAGAGAGTTTGGTAAAGGGGCAGGAGGGGATTTGCAGCAGTGTGGCGTCCCCATGCATGAAGAAAATTACTAAAACTTACTTTGAGCACAAAGATATTTACTGTTAGTGCTACTGCACCGCAATATACTGTATATTCATCACTGACCGTCCCACCGTTCAGTCTCAGACTCCTGAACCACCAGTCTGCATGTCCTACATTTCCAAATGAGCTGTTGGTTTCTCATCTCAGTTGAAAGTAAGTATACTAGAGCTGGAAATAAATGTACTACTCTGCAACTATTTTGATAATTAGTCTGTTGATTAAGTTCTTTTTCAAGCAGAAATACCAAGCAACCCCCAGTTTCAGCTACTCAAACGTGAGGATTTGCTGCTTTTCTCTGTTTATAATCGTTGTAAAGTGAATATCTTTGGGGTTTGGACTGCCGGTTGTACAAAACAAACAAAGCCAAAGACATCCACTTGGGCTTTAGGAAACTATGAAAGCATTGCCAATGCTTTCTGACCATAGACCAAATAATTAATCGCTTAGTCCAAACAATAATTGTTAGATGAATCAATAATTAAGCCGTGAGGTATGCAAACACACCCTCTGTCACAGGGTAACAGGCTGAGGACAGCAGCACCTCCTCTCGCACTGCATTGCACAGGCTAGGGTGACACGATCTGTCATTTTCTAAACATACTCTGAATAGCTCAACATTTAGGTCTCACAGTCATGCTAAGTTCATTAGGACCGATCCCAGATCCGTACCCATGTCAGGACTGCGTGCCATTGTCTGAACCACATGATGAAGCATGTGTGGGGGATGAAGTGCAGCGCTCTCAGCACACTGCCTCTCATTGACCCGCATGCACAACAATGGTGAGGCACAGATTTACGTGGACCCAACAGGGAGACCTCACGCACAGCCTGCGGTGTTCCTGGAGTGCAGTGACGGGGACGGGATCGGACTGCAGCCCCTTAAAACTTACCGAGCTTTCCCCGGGACTCCTCCAGCTTCTGAATCTGGTTCTCCAGGAAGAACATGGCCACTGCGAACGCCAGCAGCGCCAGAAGCTGCAACTTGGGCGGCATCATGACTCTGAGTAGCCCCATCAAATCATCCAGAGAGGGATTTGGTCAGTCCATGCTCAGAGGAGGAGACACTGAAAACACACACACACACACACACACACACACACACACACACACACACACACACACACACGCGCAGAGCGACGACGGTGATTACAAAGCGGCGGAGTGTCCGTGCATGGCCCTCTCTCCCTCTGTGTGTGTGGATATTTCCGAGTGTTCAAATCCAGTGGTTACCTCAAATGCGATGTGTTCATGCTCAGTTCGGTTATTTCATCAAGTCAATTCCCAGCAGCGGAGCGTCGCAAAGCCCTAGAGATTTGTCCCGAGTGCGGATTTGTCCCTCCGGGGCTTTAGGAGCGGTGGTACCAGCCGCTGTCGCCTGCGTCCCCCATGTAGCGCTGTCCTGTCCCATCCAGTGTGTTCACCGCCGCACCACGGGCAGACTGTCTCACTACCACCCAGGCCATTGGATGTGCCAACAGTCCACCACGCAGCCGCGGCTTTCTATTCGTCGACAGTCACTCTCTGTTCGAACCGGATTGGACCATTTTCACAAACTGCCCCGAACTCAGACAGCAGATGTCGCAGTTCTTTTTGAACCGGGATAATAATGGAGGCGAGGAAGAAATTAGGAGTCGCCCTTGGAATATGCCCAAACTCAAGAAACCTAACATATAATAAAAGTCTCCTTAACACCTCACATATTTGTAGAAATGTTAATAGAGCCTGTATGCACGATGTTGTGTCGGCAAGCGTTGAACATTTGTGAAAAGAGAAATGATCAGTTTTGAAGGATAATGGTCAGGCGCGACGGGGCAAGCTCTTCTGTAAATACGGGGGTCCTGGTAGTTTCCGCTAACATTGCAGGCTCTAAAATGTCGGGAGAGGTGTATCTTCTGTGGCTTCTGTCGTTTTTGCAAACGGTGAGTTGATTGACACTGAAAACGAGCTATTGTCCCTAAAGCTTTTCAGAAGTGCTTTTACAATTTGCATAAACGGCTGGCGAAGCTGTCGGCTTTGTGAGCCGCATCCTGCTGTGCCCGGAGCTTCAAAATGACGTGGCCTCAAAACCCGAGAGCCCCGATGGGAAAGTGCAGCCTCCCCGGTGTTTCATTTCTCCGCTAACGGATTCTTGACTATTCAGAAACCGATTGGTATGTCGAAATGTGTGTTTTGAAAGACCGAGGCAACAATAAACCCATACTTCCGGTGATTTAAATGTACTTATTTCTGCCTTAAAGCTGTTCCCTGATCAGTAAAAAGAGTCCTAAACGCCTGTAACTAGTGAAAATATTAATAGGAGAGCCGTACTGACAAGGATACAGGGTGTAAAACATATTTCCACAAGGATAAATAGGGCACTTTGTATGGGGTAATCGACTTTGAGAAAACCCTTGTTTCCTGAATCTTAAAAGGGAAAACGGATTGTGTTAAATCTACTTCATTGGCTTCTGTTTTTCACAGTGGGAGACCAGGACATTTTCACAGTTACAGTTTAACGTTTGTTCTTTAGCAGCAAAGAGGGTAGTGAAACTGCTCACAGCACATCTGTGGATCATCTTGAGTAACAGGGTCATGATTTCTGGAGAGAGACATTGCTGTTGGGGTTTTAAAATGTATTTTTTTTGGGGCGCTTTGAGCACCACAAGGCGAGTGCCATATAGTCCCATTATATAAAAAACAAAACAAATGCAGAAATCTCTACGGCCGACATCGCCAAAACTCGGTAACTCACACCAAAACAGTCTAGATGGATAAACAGCACTACAGGCAAGAGGAAAAGTATGTATCTTTGATTTTGGGGAGAAATGTTTTTCAGCTTCCACTGAGGGCTTGAGAGAACTGTGAAAGACATTCAATTCTTGATTAAATGAACACACATTTTGTGAACTATAGATGATGATATTGTAGTTTCAGCTCTACTGTCCCGTTGGTTGATAAAGAGTTATTGATATATTGGCTGTACAATATACTAAACTTGGCATTGTAGTTTAGTTATTGAGTTATTCACAACACTATACAGTTCTCATCCATGTTTGTCAGGATTTGATTGCGCTTTTTAAACCCACAATCATGCGCAATCTCTGTTACTAATTTCAGGGTTTTCTGTCAGTGACACAATGCTTTTTTATCCACACACTTCTGCATGTGAGAAGTAAGCACTTGACCTCTAAAGTTTCCCCTCTGTGTATTTTGTACCTCCTCCTTCCTCTCTCCAGCTGTCGGCGTACGGTGCCGAGCTGTCGTCTGAGGCGTGCAGGGAGCTGGGCTTCTCCAGCAACCTGCTGTGCAGCTCCTGTGACCTGCTCGGGGAGTTCAGCCTCACCAAGCTCCAGCCCGACTGCCGGCAGTGCTGCCAGCAGGAGGCCCAGATGGAAGCGCGCAAGGTAAAGGGGCCAACAGAGCTCATGGAACTGGCAAACAGGAAGCAATTGCCTGTGTACATTCAGCCACAGCGAGCGCAGGAGCTTGTTACAGAGACCTTATTAAAGGAGGTTGAGTGAGAATAGAGGAAGTGCATGCAGTAAAATGAAGGGCACTTAGGGTTATTTTGTGCTGCATGACTGAGACTTGACAAATGTGATGAGGCACAACAGATAGCTTATTAATTGTAGGGTCTTGAGCTGATCTGTATGCTGTCTCTAGTCATTTACTCAGCTTCAAAGAAGACAGGCTCCTCAGTGGATAGTAGTAGCACTCAGCGGACCTCCGTGTCACATTTACTGACAAGATCAAATCCCCCAGCATTTGCACTGCTAGTAAAAACAACCTAGTATTAGCCTTCCTGTCACTGGGTGTGTTGACACTGTTTGCAGCTGTGCATCAGACCTGAGCTGCCACACACAAACTCTGTCACTAGCTGTCTGTCTCAATCCTTCTCTCTGATGCTCAGAGTCGAGGCTCCTTAACCCCAGCTTGACACTCCCCATGGGGTCGAAGTGTCACGTTTTGCAGTAACAACCTCTCTGTGACCAGTGAGGAGGTGTCACTGTGCGCTCACTGCTCCAGTGATTACAGCAAATTCAAAAGGAGTCCCTGCTGGGCTCTGACAGATAAACACTGTGGCAAGACGTGATGGTGGAAAAACAATGTAATTTTTCTTTGATTAAGCAAAGCCCCTAGAGCGTGTGTGGTATCCTAGCAACTGCACCTTGGAAGAGGGTAGCACACACCTCATTACACCTCTTGATGATAAAAACTCTTTTGCAGACAGACACTTAGAAGGAAGATTACTCCTCTTCCTCCTCACGATTTGAGCGAAAATATCACTTAGAAGAGCAAATGGCTGTCTCCAGCTGCACTCAGAGGGTACCAGTAGAAACGACAGTGTCACTAAGCACATTTTCTCCTCAGACAGCAACAATTATCTGCCTTAAGAATTCTTTCAGTCTTGCAATTGACATCAGTGCCGTGTCATTAAACCCTCTGAGAAATGGCTTATTGCGCAGCCTAGTCGATTAGTAAGATTCAGTGAGCATGGAGGGCATTTCGGTTACTCATTTTCAAATGTGTGCTTCTCTGCAGAGCCTCATAAGCTCAGCTCCCCTGGGTGCCACTACACAGTATGTCTCTGTAGAGCAGGAAAACCTTCCTGAGAGTCTCTCAGGCCAGTGCAGTGAACAGTTTCAGGGCTTTTAAGCCTTTGAGGATAAGTTTGGTGACATTCCATATTTTTCCCATTGTCAATAAACTCCATAAAAAGACCTAAACTAACAATGAACTGATCCTACTTACAAGTATCTGCCTGTGTATCCAAAGCCAGATATAACCCATTCCTCTCTGCCACAGAGATCCTCTGTTTTCCAGAAACTATTTGAAACACGTCATTGAGCCACACTGCTGCACTGTGTGAAGTGTTCCTTCATTGTGATGAACATGGGCACTGTAGTTCCTTTTGATTAAATCCCACCATTCAGCTGCTGTTATACCAAATAGCACAACTCCGCAGCTGAAAATAGTCCCCAACAAATGCAGTATTTCCTCATGTTTGAGCAACGTTTGCTAAAAGATATAGTGCCCTGCTGTTTTAGGACATTATTTAGCCTTAAAAAATGGGACTCCATATTTTTGACCTGTTTTTTAGAAATGTAGGTCTTCAGTAGGAACCAGTGGGCTTAGGGCTGAGGGCCACACACATTCAGGGGAAGGCAGAAAGTATTGCGAGACAGACTAACGCATTGTTAGTTTAGGTGTTTTCATGTTGAAAATATTAATCGCCAGCATTATCCTTGAATCTTGACTAAAACCAAAAATGTCGTTTCGCGAGTTAGGGGGGTTACAGAATAATGATGTGGTCTTTTTGAAGAGCTAGGGTTGAATGATCCCGAATAATCCACATTCAAGGGAAAGAAAATGCCTTAAACTGACATCTTTTGGCATTTAAAGTCTTCATTGTGGTCATAAATATCACATATCCAAGTTAAACTTAAAATTGCAAAACCTGTTGATTATGTTTCATCAGGACGTGTTTTTTTTTTTTTTTCTTTTCTTGTTTACCTTTAGTCCTCTGTGTTTGGCTAATTCTTTTATTATAAGTATTACATCATTATAATTATCATCGTGTTCTCTTTGCATTTTATAGGCTTTAGTGAACATAGCTACTCTCTGCCTGCATGGTTGCTCGAGTACTTAAAAGTAAGATAAAGAGACTACGTGGATGGAGTTATTGAGACAGTAATACTTTTCATGCTTACTTTAGTTTTTTTTTTTTTAAATCACTGGGTTATTAGCTAATTAGGAGCATTTCGAAATGTTAAAGTGCTCCAATGAGTCCAGTTAAAGCGGTCTATCATTTGGAACTCGTTCTCAACAGTCGTGACTTGTCTCTGATAAGTGTGGTAAAATAAAAATTTCAGCAGTGCTGGATTGTTTCCAGAAGGAGAGAGGAAAAGGAGAGAGCGTCTTAGCTTTGCATGCGTAATTTAATTTGCTGTGTGAACCAGGCATATACCTCTCTCCTCGCTGAAACGGCGAGCAGAGCATGATCTTGAATTACTGCTGTGACACTCCAATTTCCTTATTGTATATTGGTGCTGGCGGTTTGATTACAAGTGAGATCTGCACAAACCGCCATCCATCAGCCCTGCTCCATATGCACAGGCTCACAGTTTAATGACCCACAAGGAGTCGCCTGGACACGTTAATGAATCAGTCTGCCTGAATCAAATTACTCGTCCAGGCCAGGCGTCCTACCGCCGCCAGGGCCGCAGCCCATTCTGTCTCTGTGTGCGGGCACTGATGTGTGTGGGGGGACAACTCCTCACGGACTAGCTTACATTGTGTTTCTCTGCACACAGCTCTATGCTGGGGCCATCCTCGAGGTGTGTGGATGAAAACTGGGGAGGTTCCCTCAAGTCCAAGGTGAGTTCGAGTTATATTCTGATATTTATAATCTTGTTGTGAAATATAGTAACGGCTCTTTCCTGAAACTGAGCTTTTGCTTTGTGTGATTCTGTGTCTTAATCAGTGTGTGCATGAAATATATCCTATTTGAAATCACTTCTTCCAGTAGGTGGTCTAAAATGCCTGAGGGACGATTTTCAAACAAGCTTTTGAAGTTTGTTTTTTTCATCCTCTCTGTCTTGGGAGTTGATCTCGGCTCAGTGCAACATTTGGCTAATTCGGTGTCCGGTTACGTTGTTGGAGTTACTGCAGCTCGCTTCAGTGTGGGGGTAGACGTCTGGAGCTCCGTCTGTGCCATATGGCTGTCGTTTGTTTCCTTCAGCTGTAGCCATCCTGTCTTCTCAACTGTCTCCGCTGCTGTTAACGCTGCTTTCTCAGGAGGTGTTGCAGTTGTCACTAATTCCAGACCTCAGTACTAAAAATAGACAGGCTAATTGACTGATTTATTACCTGACATTTGTCTCACCGGTGTTTTTATCTCCTCAGCTTTTGTCAGGAGTGAAAAGCCGAAGATTTTCAAGGGTCTTCAGATCAAGGTAGGGATGATGAATTGTTTTGTCGAAGTACCAGCATGACGACTGATATAATCTCCTAATTAGACACATCCAGCTTCATCTGGGGGGGGGGATAAGTTATTTCAAAGATAAGTCACTCTCAAACATTTTTCTGAATATGTTTCATTTGTACTGAGGGCAAACCTGCCTTCCTAACACCCCTTCTCTCTCCCTCTCCCACTCACCCCCTCCCACACTGCAGTACGTGAGAGGCTCAGATCCTGTACTAAAGCTTTTGGACGATAACGGGAACATCGCTGAAGAACTCAGCATCCTCAAGTGGAACACAGACAGCGTGGAGGAGTTCTTGAGTGAGAAATTAGACCGGATATAGACACGTGAATCCAACGTTTTTGATTTGTTTTTAGTCTTTAAAGGGTCAGTTCACCCAAATTAAAATCCCTCCAGTGGTATCAAGTGATGCAGATATTTTATGTTTTATGTGCCAACAAGGTTGAGAGGTATCTGTCTCTGCAATTTATTTTTTTTGTCCACCTTCAGGGAAATGGAGCTTTGTTTGTGGTGCTCACAGCACTGAAAACATTTAAAATAATCAACAGCAGCTTGTCTTTCCAGAAACGGTGTCCTGGTTACTGTAGATTAACCAGCAACACACTTTTCATTGGAACTACTTCCTACTGAAGAAACAGTCCCAATGAAAACTGTGCAGCAGAGACACTAATGCTGAAAAGATTTGTAGCTGTAAATGTAATTTTTCAATGTTTTGAGCACCAAAAACAAAACCACACTCACCTCCATTGTATTTAGGTTATAGCAGAAATAAAGAGACAGATCTTCCAAAAGTTGAGCAAATTAAACCAAAACTATCTGCATGGGACTATTAGGGGCACGTGAGAAAATGTTGGGTTTTTTTGTAATTTGGGTGAACCAACCTTTTTTAGTTATTTACCAATTTGTACACAACTCGGCCTTGATAGATGGTTGTTAAATCACTGCTCTGTATGAATGTTTTTGTATCTGAAAATCATGACCATGTCTGGATTTTACCAAATATCTTATGTGAGTGTGAAAAGACATAATCACAGAGCCCAGACGGGCAGCACATCCACAAAAGTGATCAACATGACGGATTAATGATGGCTCAAAGTGGTTCCCATTAGGATTGGAAAAACAATACTGTACATCATGACCTGTTTTGTTGACTGTGGGAGTTTCCATTCCCCCTCTGTCTGTCTGATATTCTTGTATAATTATTATTATTATTTTCTTTTTTATAACTCTCAACATTGGGACTGATGGGATTTGTAGTAAGAATGAATCCTAGTTGCTCTCCAAATGCAGGTGTCTTTGCTGAAGCACACATTAGTGAAGACCTCACAGTAAACCAGTGTTGGGATGTGAGGTCTGATGTATATTTGTGTTTATCAGCATCTTCTGCTTCGAAGAGAAACCGGATTTATTTTGGATGCTTGTTTTTGATTGAGTGAGGTGACCGTTTAAATATGCAGTAATAAACAAAGTCTCTGATGGGTTTTCTGTCAATAGCAAATGTATGTGTTTTTTTTTCTTGAATGGAACATACAAGTGTATGACAACGCAATCATCTGTTGCTCTAGTACAGATGACTGCTTTGCTCTGTAGGTGCACCTCAGACTGATTTGAAACCAAAGAGGTGAATTTGCTGACATCTAGTGGTCTGAAATGTTTCCGCTCAGCGCTGTGACAAGTGGGCACCCTGCCTGCAGGTAGACAAAAAACACTCTTAGTATGTGGGTTGTTCAAAGTTGTAATGTAGTCCTAAATTGCACCATTTATTGACTAAATGAGCCCTAAAATATTTCTCTAGAACTTATATATATTATGCCAGTATCTCTTTTTGTGAGTAAAAAGCTTTTCGACCCGGTTTTCTTTAATGGAGTGCCCTTTTTAAATGGAAACCATATTTATTTATTTTTAATCTCACCGCTTTTAACATTTCCATACCTTATTACAGACCTAATTACGGTTATCTCTGTACAGTAGATTTGCCCTGTAGTTTCTTATCAGGTATTCTCTGAAAGGGAAGAGAAACCGAAACCATCTGATTGTCTTTTTCTAGTAGCATGAAAGTGCTGGATAGATTACAAAAAATACTGTGTATGCTGTATCGCCTTAAGAGACACAATGACCTGGATTTACCACCTCTAGCTTCTCCTGTTACTTGGGTGGGGGGCAGTGTAACTACTGATTTTGCTCCGCATGTTGAAGCTTCTTTCCGTCTTTGGCAGAAATATAGATGATCATTACTGGAACTTGGGTACAGATACAGTAACCACGCTTAACCCAGGGGCAATGATATACTGTATGAGTACATCTTCCATGAAATGCCTTTACTCCTATATAAGGCCTGTGTTTCTAAAACATGAACATGAGTTTCACATGTCAATCAGGTATGCTTGTCGTTTACCATTTATATTCTTAGAGTAATTTGAACCACTCTACACACGTTTCGCAAATCAATGTTTTATTAACATAAAGAAACTGATTTAACAAAACTCAAGTAAAAAAAACTTTAATTACACACAGCATCTGAGCATTTATATATATCTGGGAACCACTAAGATGTGCATATGAAAACTAAATATTTTTGCTTATTATACCTGTTACAGCTGTTAGGATAGGAGACATTATTGACTCCCATTATCAGATAGTAAAGACATAGTACTGAATGCCCTTTTGAGGCAACTGGAGAAAAAAAAAGCATGCTCCGTGTGAAAAGTTAAAAGCACGGGCCTCAGCAAACACAAATCATATCGGCACCTCAGCCGTGGTTGAAGTTACACATAATTCTGGTCTTTCTTCACGCCCTCTGAATGGTGATCACCCAGGTCGGTTTTGGTGCGGGACTGAGGTTTGTAAACAACCCCTGGGTAACTGAAAAGCAAGAGGCAACACATGGAGTAAAGGTAATGCTATTGTGATGGTGTATCTTATCTCATATTTAAATTGTAGGAGATTGATATCAGTAAAAATGTACAAATCCACAGACATTAGTAAATAAGCTGAAAGTCCGTTCAAATATGGGCGTTCATTTAGGTCTTTTCTCATCATTTGCTGTCTCTATAAATCTGAGGGGACTCACTGTGGTTTTTCATCATTCACCATTCCCTTGAAAGCCAGTGACTTCAGGATGCCACCAATAAGCAGGACACCCCCTCCGATCCAGGCTACAAACAGCGCAGGGCCAAATGTGTATCTGTGAAGACCAACGGCACAATTCAGCCAAACAAGACGTAATGTAGGTCCAGCATGTGAAAATTGGGGATAAAATTAAAATGCAAGCGAAATAATAAACGTTATATCCTACGTGGGCATTCCTCCCATTCCTCCACCCAGTCCTCCGCCCATCCCTCCACCCATCCCTCCACCCATCCCTCCCTGCATCATGTTGCCTCCGTAGTTGTAGGTAGACATCCTAAAACTGGCCACAATCTGATTGGCGTAGATAGAAGCTCCTGCAATGCCACACACACCTAAGAGAAAGGTATAGAGAGACATAGACAAGAACTTAGTGATTTCTTTCCTTCATAGGGGGAACTGATAATATGTGCAACACCTTGACACCTTGAAGAATCAGAATCAGAGAATCAGAGAGGTCAAAGTTGATGGACAAAAGGTTCACAGTGGTAAATCTGGTATATCTGTGCAGCGTTTCCCACAAATGAACTTCCTGTTAGATGTACTCATATTTTGGTTATTTCTAAAGCATACCAGCGGTGATGAACATGATGCCAGCGGTGAGGCTCATCTTGGCCTTGGTGGTGTCTTCCATGCTGATCATTGTGATGCAGGTCAGGGAAAAAACTGATATCACTGCCCCAAGGACACTCAGCACCACGCCCACTATCATCAGGGCTCGCACAGCCTGGAAGGCACCTAGTGGTCAGATTTAGCAGAGGCAATATGTGAGACATATTGTATTGAGTCTGATATTTCAAAAATTAATTATTAGTTAATTGTGTCTTACTCTACCAAAAGGCTCCAAACAGCCTAGATTGCATAATAATCTGCATCCCAAGTGTCATAAATCATGTGTAACACTTATAGTTTGCCTTTTGACCTCATATTGCAAGACCTAAATCCTCTTAAGCTTCCAAAGATGTGAACAGAAGTATTTAATCGTATTATGTGACCTGTATTCTCCCGCAGGAGGTGTGCCGTAGGAACCAGCCCTTTGCTTGTTGTTTGTTCTGTTTCTGATAACTGTGTTGACTAAGTGTCGGCCTGGCTGTCCATTACAGAGACCAGAGTGCACTGGTGCTAATGCAAATAATGATAGGAGTGGGCTCGACACCGGAAAAAGAGTTTGCACGAGGAAAACAGGAACTGCGAGTAAAAGTGATTTTAAAACATCATCTGTTTAAAAAATAATAATCATTTACACGAAGGTTATTCTGAGAAGAAGCTTTTTAATTTCGACTTCCCTTCGTGAAATAATCTGATTTGAGAAAAGTCCTCACAGATTTTGGCAGCAGTTTAATTTTTAATCGTCACAGTTTCCCCTTAAATTGGCTTTAAAATACAAAATTTACAGAATATACAGATTTCTACACTACATGACAATCTGACATATTTATTTGTTCCAGAACTTAATTGGAGCTATAAGATGCTTTTAAACCCAGCAACCCATCATGGTTTGTTTGGAAGTATTCTTGTTCCCCATTTTTTAGAATTGAAATAGTTCTGGCAGGTTTCATTCTTCTTCTGTTTCACATGAGATTTTACAAATATGTGGCGTGAAAAAAGACGCAGAGAGAGAAGAGTTGACCTTCTATGTCGCTTGCACATGTCATCATGGACCCCATGGAACTAAACAACACTGATCTCTGCACTGTAAAAACCTCCTGCCTGGTCTTATGAGAAGAACTAATTAGACCCTCTTGGATCTTGACTGAGAGAACTTCCTCCTAACCTGGACAATCATTTAAAGTTACAACTTCCTCTCATTGTTCCTGTGATCGGAGAAAGCTCAGCAAACATCTAACTATATCACTTTTAAGAGTAGACATGGGAGAGCCCAGACTGTTTTAATTTCCTTAAAAGAAAAACTCATGAGGCTGCGGCCATGACAGTGAAGGTGACTAATTCTGGACACAGTTTGGCCATGTTTAATTATTAGAACAGCAAGGAAATAAAACTAATCTGGATGACAGTCACTGGAGAAACTCTGCACATTAAAACATAAGAGAGCTTTGTCCTACCTGAGAAGCCCAGGAGGCCATAGAGCGGGCGACACTCGGTGAATCCTGAGGATTCGGTCTCACAGTCCTGCCACAGACCCTTGTAGGTGTAAACAGACGTCACCACATCCCCCTGCCTGTCCTTGACACTCCATTTGTTCATGGCAGTTGCTGCCATGAGGGCTGCTGCTCCGATCAAGCCCAAAATGAATCCACCATTCTGCAGAACTGAAGGCGCCATTGGTGTTTCCTCCTTCAGAAATTAGAAAATATACCTGGGAGGCACAGCGTGTGTGTGCAGGATGGTTTCTGCCCAGTTTAAATTGAATCTAATAGAATCTAATACTGGAAGTACAGCTGCATATGTAAAAGAGTGTAAGTAAAGGTAGCAAAGGTGAGCAGGAGTGTGGAGTGCAGGCAGAGAATGAAAATGGGCTACTTTGTAGTGATGGTGGCATTGGGTGGAGGCGGTTGGATTTCACCCAGTGGGTGACACAGGGTTGGGCTACCTTGTGTTGAGAGGTGTGGACACAGTGGCGATAGGCGCACCTGGCACCTAAATGAGGACTAACTGTTTAAATGTAAATACGGGAAACTGATTCACTGACTCCACAGGACTTTCAGTAAACCGCCAACAGTAGCTTGCCTTTCCAACACCTTCACAAACTAAAAAATGATGCAGCACTGCAGAAAGACAAACATGCAAACACACAGAGATGACGCAGAAATGAGTGTTACCACATAAAGGACTACCAGAAAGCAAGTAAGACAAACAAAGGGAAAAATAACACACTTGACAAGTGGAGATTCTAAATTATATGATCCTGGACAGAATGTAAAAGTTCATATCGGGCCGAAGTGTGACTTTAAAATGAGATATGACAAGCCAAACCTGTAACGCAAAACCCTTTTCTCATCCACATGGAGGCCAGGGGTCAAGCGCAGCAACAGAGCTGCGTCCCTTGACCTTTGCATTGACAGAGATTTGTTTTTTTGCTCAAGGACACTTCCCTCATTTCAGGGGGAACAGGGGGACTTCAAACCTGGCACTTCAGGCTAAGATCTTTCTCCTCTCCTAGGCTGCCCAGGGTGTCAAGTGAAAACCCTCTGACTGTAAGAGGCTGACCATTTGATTACAACATCCACGATACATGTCCAGCTGAGTTGTTGCATTTCTACCGTGTAGTATCTAATAAAAGCAAAAAATAACCCCCAAATTGCCCTCTGCCCATGAACCAAATAGACTGATATAGCATCAGTGGTCATTCCTCTTTTAAGTTTGATAAACATTGAGACAGAAACTCAGCGGTTTCAGTGCGAGGACTCATTCCCTCTTACTAACTTTGAAACAAACAGTTCCTCATACGATTCCATGATTCAGTTTTTCACCTTATCACTTTGTCAACAACTGGGGAGGAGAGAAGTTTCTATTCTTCCCTTATCATAAGTCTGGCTCGCTCTCGCGCCCTCTCACAAACAAAACTCACACAGTAGTGCCAAACATGATGAGACTAGAAAATGCGATTTCGTTATGTTTGTTGAACGGACATCTGTTTTTACTCATTTCTGTTTGCCTTCCATGTAAGTCTTTGTTGTGGCAACTTATCGGGCGGTTAAAAGTCAGCTAGTTTAAATAAGCGGGTAGTCAGGAACATGAAAACATACTGCTTTGATGACAAAAATAAAACATCCCCAGTTATTATTACAACTAATGTCTGACATTAAAGGACAGCTAACAAAAATCATTTAGAAATAACACATTGATAGTCAGTAGACTTTTTTTAAGAATGCAAGAAGACGTGACGTGGATAATGCCAAATACAAACTATAATATCAATAAAATGATTCAACTTCACACCAGCATTGTTCACTAAACAGCAACTGACTTACTATCCAGAACTGAGCTGCTTATATAAAATGTTTAGCCATTCTTTATACAAATAGCCTATTTTTAAAACAACAGATTCCAAAGGAAAATAAACTCCAATTATTAGATAATGCTTTATAGAAACATTTATTGTTTCCACTTCAAAATAAGAAACAGGCCTACATACTGAGACAGATATATAATGGGGGACGGGGTAAATAAACAGGCTCTTGCAGGCTACTCTGCCCTCTTATATCCACAAGAGCGTTCTGATTATCCGGCTGGTATGTGGACAAAGAAGTCTGGTGATTTTAATCAATTATTTAGAAAAGTTATGCTCGGGCCTCTTGCATTTTATTTTATGTTTTTGTCAGAAGAGTAACAAAATTGCATCCTCACATTGTGCCCCAAATCCTGACTTTGCATTTACATGGAATAAAGAGTAATATGGGGACTTGTAGTGTGTTTTTGGTGCTCAGTACTAGGTAAACAGCAAATTATATCATTTTGACACGTAGGCTATTTAATATCTGTGGAAACACTGGCCTGTAATATTCACTTTTGCTGTGCCCAGTTCTTTTTCTTTAGTCTTATTACATGGGGAGGTCCTGTGCGCAAACGTTTCCAGTTACTCTTCACGTGTATCCAGCCTGTTACACACTGGAGCTGGGGGAAGTGTACGCGTCCATGCCGTTCTTGGTCACCCCTCCAGGGAAGAGAATATAGGCTACCTGAGGCTGTAAACTGGCAGCAGACCAGGCGCTACAGTTACACGGCACCACGTATCCAGGGCTGGAGGGCGACGGGTGGGTGTGGGTGTGCTGTCCGGGGCAAGCCAGACCCGCGATCCCTCCAGTCTGGTATCCAAACGCGTGCGCGCTGAAGGGCAGAGCGCCGGCGGCCAGAGTGTGCGGGATCTCCGCCATCCGCTGGACAGCTCCGGTGCTGAACTGCGCCACCGGCTCCAGCAGCGAGAAGGGCGAGGAGGAAGAGGAGGCGGGAGCGAGGAGAGCTCTGGCTTTATCCCCGGGGACAAGAAAGGAGTCCATGGAAAATCCCTTCAAGTGCTCCGCTGCGTCCCCGAGTAAAGACGGCAGCGGGAAAACGAAACGGTCCCTCTTCAGGAGACTCTTGGGTTTGCGCCGCGGTCTGTACTTGTAGTCCGGGTGCTCCTTCATGTGCTGAGCCCGCAGCCTCTTGGCCTCGTCGATGTACGGACGTTTCTCGGAGTCGGAGAGCAGCTTCCACTCCGCGCCGAGCCTCTTGCTGATTTCAGAGTTGTGCATCTTCGGGTTTTCCTGGGCCATTTTTCTCCTCTGGCCTCTGGACCACACCATGAACGCATTCATGGGTCTTTTGATGTGATCTAAAGGTTTTGCCATATCAGAATCTGACACATCAATCAATAACACACACACCGGTCCTACTTTAAATTAAGTCACCTCTCCAAGAAGCTCATGCTCCTCTCGTGCGTAAAGCGGTGAAGAAGTCACAGAGATGGATTCAGTTAAGAAGTAATTTCTCTGCAGGAATTATAAGAAAATACTAGAAACCGTAAATTCTAAATTGACTGAAGAATTTGCACAAAGTGGACAGAAGAGTACATAAAGCGCAAAGCGTGGGCGCATGAATGGGAGTCACACGGGACAAGTTGGAAGCTTGTTATGGATGATGCTGGGCATGTCAACCACTCATCACCACACCACTGTCACGGTGGGCCAGGCCAATGGGAACGAGAGAGAGCACTGTAATCCCTTCACAAAAAGTGACTGTACAATATTTCTCAGGGACTCCCCCCTTCTTTCTCTCTAACAATCTAGTCTCTCCAAATGTCTACAGAGACATGTGCAGGCAGGCAGGAAAGCAGTGAATGAATGAAGTCATCTGCTGCATAACACAAGCAGAAAACTAGAAAATTAGGTGTTGTACTCATTATAGAAGTTTATAGTTTATATAGAAGTAATAGAAGGTTTGCACTGCGGCTCCTCATTTCCCTATAATGACCCATATGGCTCCTGTGATCAATGATACACTTCACAAGACTATTTCAGAAGATCTCAGAGGAAGTTGCTGTATACTTTAGTCACGTGAAACCATCTCAGGGGTTTAACCAGAATTTTAGAAATGCTAAGGTCATGAGTCAATGGCCCCCAAACACCCCTCACACACCCAGAAGGAAGGTCTCTAAATTGTATTACGTGTTTTATTGTAATGGAGCAATTCTTTCAAGGAAAATCCTCTGAAAAACAACAACACTAAAATAACTGTCTCACAATTAGTACCTGGTTACATAGTTCAATCCAGGAAACTTCCAAGTAAATCATTAGAAAATTAAAGACCCGCGAAACAAAGTGATTCTGGTTCATTTCCTGAAATGAAAGTCTAAATGTTGCCTCAAAGCCGCCTCAGAGCTACAAAGAATAAAATTATGGGCTAGAAAAACTGAATCCTTGTGGAAAATGGGTTGGAAAAGTAGTGGAATCAGGCTAAAAACCGTCTCTCCAAAATTGCTTAAAAAAACAATTTCCCCCCAAAATACAGAGGATATGACCCTGAACATGGCCCCGCATTAAACCTAATTAAATGAAATAGGCCTTAGGTCAGTGGGTAGAGACTCTACTGCAAACCTTTGATGCAAAATCACCCCCAATTTCTACACTTACTTTCTAAAACTTGTCCTCAGAACTGACACAATCACTCATTTAAATTCTTTCCCATGATGCCATGCAGGTTGTCTTACATATCTCCCTCCTCCATACTCCACAAAATCAATATTAATCACAGCCATAATTCACTGGCCCTGGGTGACTCCATTGGTTGTTACAGTCTTCATAATAACTATACCGTATCTGATCAAATATGTGCTTTAGCCATCTCGTCTGTTATTGAAATGACATTGATGGAGAGATGTCTGAGCAAAAACTTAACTATAAATTATGTACAGTATACTGTGTGTGTGCATTGCTACTCAGAAGAAGCTGTAGGTGCTTATAGGTAACGACAGGGGATTACTGTATGGAGTATACCGTCAGGAAGCTCATTTTACAAAGACAAATACAATACCGTCTTTCTGGGTGTCTAAGTGGAATCTCGCAGGCCGCCTCAAAGGCATCCAAAATGGCTTCTGCAAAAAGGATTGTTACCATGACAGAAGCATGATGTGTCCCTCCGTAGACAGACGTGTGGCGTTTAGTTGAAGCTCTGGGTTTAGGTTTTGGTAACGGCGATGAACTTAGATATCAGGGTACCAGCGAGGAGGAGGCCTTTATTTCATTTACCTCCCACAATCAAAGGCACCGCGGGCCTCTTCAAAGGCAAAATAAATGGACATAAAAGATCCAGTGGTGCATAGCGCACCAGTGCTGGAGGTGATAAGACGTTTTCAGGGAGTGTTTTTCTCTGGCTTCCTTGGAGCAGACGGGCTGGAGGGATAAAGTGATTGGCAGCAGGGGTCAGACAGTTGATCTGTCTCCTCATGGCTGTGCTGTTATCTACTGTGCTGTAGGTTCAGGCCTCGCACACAGGAGGCAACCACCGCCACACAGAGGCCATGATTACTTCCACAGAGGAACCATGTTTTAGAGAGTTTTCGACAGTGAGACGAAAAAACTGCGTGAGAACAACAACATGAGAGGTGGGGTACCTGAAGGGCGGTATGGAGAAATCTGTTTCGTGCAAACTGTTACTTTCGTTTGTGAAGATTTCTTTTTATTCGGCTCAGAACTCTCAGCTGTTTCAGTTGGGGAAAAACACAGAGAGTATGTGTTTTTGTGTACTAGTCAGTGTTTGGTGTGACTTCTAAGAAAGGGCAGCATTTCAACTCTGGAGAGATGGGGGGTGGGGGGGTGTGTGTGGGGGGGTAATAAGAAAAACTGCCAGCAGCACAAAATGTCTGTCGTAATCCGGTTATCCCCTGGGCTCAAAAGATAGTGGTCCTCTCCTTAGGAGTCTATCTTTTCTTCTTATGTCAAAACTGTCCTCCATGCACTCAGGTGGATTAAGGAGTCACACTGTAGAAAGAAATTGACAGGTACAGAAAGACCCGGGGGTGAAAAGGAAATGAAAGACGACACAGAGAGGCAGGCCGGGCGCTCGGGCCTGGGGAGCGTGCCAACGTCTGACAAGAAAAAAATCTATCAAGTCAACTCCATGCTGGAGAAAGAAATGCTGATGTTTCCCACTAATTTACCGTCTGTATTGATTAACTGAATAATCATTGGCAGACCTGATTCCGTATCTTGTGAAAAAGCCTCTCTTTCTCTGAAGTGTTTGACAGCTTTGTTCAGTGATGCAGCTGCTTTATCTGACTTAGGTTATAAAGGGTTTAATGGCGGCTCCTCAGGAGTGTCCAATATTAAAACCCACTTAGAGTAGATTACATTCTGGATAGATCATATAAGCATATCATCTTCTGTTTTTGAAAAAGAGCTGAACAAAAGGCTCTACTTCACATTGGCTGTTGCAAGTGTAAAGGGAGAGGATGGCCTCCAGCTGAAATGATTAGTCCATCAAGGGAAAATCTACTTTTTTTGATGATGGCTTAGTGACGTAATTGTTTTTGGCACAAATGCCAAACGCTTCTTACGACTTCTCAGTCGTAAGGACTTGCTGCTCTTCTGTGTTTTATGTGAGAGTAAACTGGACATCTTGGGATTTAGCTGCTAGTTAAACAAAGCAATATGAAGATGTCACCTTGAGTTTGAGGGCTTTTTCTCCATTTTCTGACATTTTATAGACCACAAAATTAATTAATTAGTTGAAAAAATAATCAACAGATAAATAAAAATACATTTCCTTCCATGTCTTACTTAGATTTAAAAACATTTTGATGAGGATAAATTGAATAAAATAAATCCAGTTCTTGGTGGACTCCTCAGATTTCCTACATTTTGATGCTGTATACTCCTGGCCAGAGCCATACCTCGTCCTTATAATCCACAGTCCAACAGAGAGAAGAGGAGTGGGAAAAATTAATGAATTATTGACACGCTAATTTAAGCTTCCCGAATGTCTTAACTGACAGATACGATCTTGGTGGAGGTCTGAGGAGACAGACTTGATGAGATGAAGGCCGAGGTCCTCATGTGGACACGTGGCCGACTGCTCAGGTCCAAATCCTGTTTGGTTCACCAGATCAGTTTGTTGGGCTTTGCTGCACATCACGGTAAACCTCAGTGTGATTTTAAAATGTTCTCAGTATAAATACACACTGTTATTCCTACGCCGAGTGTTCTCTGGAATTCTACTATTGTATACTAGTGCACTCTAGTGAACTAGTGAAAGGGTTTCCATCTGATGATGTGGAAAGTTCAGATGCACTCATACTTCAAATTTTGTCATTTCAGCTCCAAATAAATACACCAAAATCCAAAAACTACATTCAAGTGTAACAAGAGTTTCTGACACTCCTGAGCAGTCCATTAGGAAACATTTCAGAGGAAAAATCCCCAAGATTTTCAGTGCTGGGGGGGGGGAGATTTCACTAAATCTTGTGCTTATTCTCATGATACTTAGGAAAAGTAAGGCGGTTTTAATAGCTTTCCCCCTGACACATTGATGGTGGAATATGCTTTGGCTCTGTGCAGATAGCTTCAATCCCCATGAGGTTGAGAGAGAGAAGGGGGGGGGGGGATCTGCTCGTCTCTGCCTGCCAGTACACTTTCATAAGGCCCCATCTAAACTAAATTAATACACTTCCCCCAACATCTGAGGATAAACCTGAGGGCCACATTACTGTGGCAGCCCCTATCAGCCAGTTTGTAATACAACCTAGTCAGCAGTCAATGAGATACATTTGCAACCAGGCATTTGTCAGCGACTCAGTGCCACAGAGCCAGGAGATTTAAAATGTCCTGCAGTACATTAAGTGCTGCTTGAAAAGTGAAAGGTGCCGGCTAAGCAGGCCGCTGCTTACTTTAAATGACAGACTGGTTAAGCGGGTGATGATGGTGTGGTGATGGAGGGAGGAGGAAACTGAACCAGCGGCTAGAAGTTTTATTTTTCTGATTATGGCTCCAATGCACTTTACACATTGGAAACTCTATTTAATCTCGGAATTCGTGACTCTGACATTTGCTTTGAATATGATCTACATGATCATGGTACTGCCACTTGTGTTTTTTTCTACACACTACAAGCATTCTACACTGTACTATGACAGACAGTCTTTTACTGACTGTGTAATACACTAAAATGACTCTGTGAAGTTCTGAGGGACACAAGTGAAGCTCGGGAGAAAATGAGCCACTTTCCGGTAGATAGTTGGATCATTTAGTTAAAGGGGCTACCTGAGGTAACCTGCCAATAATTAGGAGCCAGAGAAACTCAGCTCTTGGCCTGAACACTGGGCAGAAGTGATTAGCTGTGATTCAGTGAGACACTGAGAAAAATCCAATAGAACCTTCTGGTATAAAGAGGATGAGTTAAGATGAGAGTGATCAAAGTGAGGAATCAATTTGTTTGGTGTTTATTCTCTGCTTGCTTTGCCGTTTAAACTATTTAACTATTTAATAAAAAGTTATTGGATTGATAACAAATCGTGCCTGGCGTGCAGTTGGTCATTAATAACTGTTTTTTTTTAGCCCAGATCTTCTAAAGTAAGTTTTACTTAAACATGGACTAACAACCTGAAACCAACATGTACTTTCATTTATGCATTATAGTACATTATTACTGATCTATAATGCATTGATAAATGTTTTATTAACCATAAGTAAAGTACTTATTGATAATGAAAAACCTTTGAGTACAAAATCGTACCTGTAAATGTTTAAATATGGACACTTTGTCTCTGCCAAAGTCCATCATAAAAGAAAGAGGACTTTTAATGCCAGCAATAGTAACTTAGTCTAACCAAATCCCATTAAAAACAATAATATGACAATCACCCTTTTCTCTTCTTTACCTCTGAATCTTTTCTTCTCTACCTCATTTCTTTTTCTTCTCATGCTTAAAGAAATATAGTAATGTTTTTGCTTGTTTAGGTTTGTTTTTTTTTACTAAGATGAATGTAGCATTCTATGAGCCAATAGTTTCCATTTATTTCTGTATAGCACTAGAAATCTTCTTGACAGGTATCCTAATCCATCACATGCCTTTCTTTTGTTGACAAATTATGTTATAAAACAAAGGAAGCCTGTGCCTTTATATTAGATCTCACATTAAAGTCCTTTAATGTGAAACAAGCCAATAGCAAGTCCATTTAATTCACATAAAGGAT
The DNA here is from genome assembly GCA_011952105.1 of Coreoperca whiteheadi. Lineage (NCBI taxonomy): Eukaryota > Metazoa > Chordata > Actinopteri > Centrarchiformes > Sinipercidae > Coreoperca > Coreoperca whiteheadi. Next base: position 9,873,604 of record CM022487.1, on the reverse strand, counting down.
GAGCCCCGACAAAGTTTCTTCTTCCATTTTTCTTTTGATAAAAAACCATTAGTAAATTAGCAACAGTCCACTTACACACACACAGGGACGTTTCAGGCTTGGCCTTAATCAGCATGTGTGTTATGTTATTGTTGTACAGAACTGCAGGGGGGACTTTTTAAATCAACTGTATTTCCATATAATGATATTATAAATCTGACAAAAAAATTAAATAAAAGCAGAATATGTTGTCTATTCACATTCACGTTATCAGTTTCTGTCAGCAAGTTCCTTCCAGGTGACTGCAAAACGTAGCTTATGAAATGAAAGGAAACATGTGGCTGCCAAGACAGTGGAAATAACACAAGGCAGAAAAAGACGCGCAAAAACGCTGGTATGGTCCGTTATCTCTATTGCTTCTTGTCTCTGAGGAATGGGATTACAGTATCCATTGAAAAAAAAAGGGAATTATCAGCAACTTCCAATATCATTCATAGCAGAACACAAACCCTTTGCCATATTAACAGTGCAGGTACAGGAAAGACGCTCTTAATTTATATAAAAACTCACACACTTCATAGTATGAAGCCACTCTACAAATGACAGAGCATGGCGCCACTAAGAGGCTTATGATAATAATGGAAATAGTGTAGCTCCTGTGGCGATGATATGCTTGGTGTAACAGAAAGGGAAAGAGATTGGTATTTACCGAGATATCTCCTGGATTCGTGTAAAGCAGCGCAGTGGCTGTCCTGAGCCAGACTGGAGGGAGGGGAGCAGGGATGATGTCACAACAGCAAGCTCAGATAAGCCCCAACTGGGAGAAGACAGAAAGGCATATCTTTAAGTAGTCTGATGCTGCGGCTGCGCCACTGAAGTGAGACTGTGCACTAAATAAGTAGTGTATAGGCAGGTCATTTAGACCCAGAACATATGACTGTGCATGTTTTTTAGTTCTTGGAAATAGGATGATAAGTTTCCCCTTATACAGGTGATGTGGAATTTAGAGAGAGAGGAAATGAAAGAAGCCTCATAACCTCTGTACATGCACTACTTTCCTTTCTCCATCCTGTACCTAAACATGTAACTATGTAAACATGTGGGCAACCATACTAGAACTCAAATTTGAATTTATGAGACTAAATTATCTGTTTGGTGTAGATGAAAAGGCACTTCATGCAGAAAAAAACACATATAGCTAATATAAAAATATATAATTACGTATTAAAAAAAACAAAAAAGAAAAACCCTTCATTGTCGTACTGCCAAAGTCCACAAGATGTCAGTATAACAATGCTTTATAGACCATGGCAAGATGAGCGGTCACTTATGTTAGCGTTAAGTCTATTTTTGCAACAAAAAAAGGGTAAAGATAGGACAAGCGTGCTCAGTGCGGACTGTTGTAGAAACAATTTGGTTAATGGCAAAACTAGGGCTCGTCCGGGATTTGAACCCGGGACCTCTCGCACCCAAAGCGAGAATCATACCCCTAGACCAACGAGCCGCACGTTTCGCATCGAAGAGGCACGTTTCATAAATTCAAGCCCGGAGAAACACGGCTAACGTTAGCTAACAATTACAGCTAGCTAGCGAGCCAACCTAGCTCGTAACCAGTGAGCCCTTAGCTAACATAAGCTAACTCTGCACGGCAAAAAAAAGTTAATGACAGCTTTTAAATTAGCTTAAAATGGCTAATTGCCCTTTGAGAAACATTATCTATTTCAGCTGAAGTAAACAGCCCTACCTATGTTTTGCTTGTTATCCATGTACGGCTGCTATCAAATCGTTAATTTATTTTAAATAACAGCATGTTCTTGCAATAGCACTAGCAGCTAACACAAGCTGTTGTGAGCAGTGGAACCTCTGATGAGCCGCAGCCCTGCCCGTTCATTGTTCTCATATACCAGCTACATGGTCCAAAGCTAACGGTCAAAGCACAAAGTACTTACTTGGCTGGTCACTAATGCATGTGTATCTCTATTTAGTCCTATAATGTCAATTTAAAAACAGATTTCAAAATAAAAGGTGAAAAATATTACCTTCCCCACTTGGCCAGCTGCCACTAATGCAACTTCAAATGTGTGATGAATCAATGGAAGAGCACCTAAGCAACATTTTTCTGCATCATTGCATGAAAAGTTATACTCCACTGCAGAAATTATTTATTTAAAAAAATCAAACATTTTATGGAAGTACAATATGTATCACATATTGTGTGAAGGCACCATATGAACATGCTACTGACATCAGGACTGTCTGAACCAACTTTGTGTTGCCCCAGTAGACTGACTGTTACTCTTGCTGGTGTAGCTGTCTTTGGAATGGGTGGAGGGGAGCTCTCTGGGGTATTACTGACATATAGGCTATGTTTTTATTTTAAGACTGCAATGTTAATTGCAGTACGATTAACATATAATTATGCCACAAAGATAAATATTATGTTTTTAGGTAGAATAATTTCAGTCTCATGGTAATAAGGTACCAAGAGAGTCCCTTGGTCCAGCACATTATAGCACGTCAAGAGGCCGGTTTCACAGCAGTCATTTTGACTTGTCATAGCAGCCAACATTCTATCATGGGGCCCATATGGGCTGTAAATATGGGGCCTACATGGGTTTGTCCATGGGTTCCATGTGGGCCCCATCTGAATGAATCCCATATGGGGCCTGACTGGGGTTAATGTGGGGCCCAACTGGGCAACACATAGAAGACCCATATTTTTCCCACTTATAGCAAAGGCACAGGTGTTAAACATAACATTAATGATGGTTCAGTTCTATTCAAGTGTCCACGACAGTGTGACAGTGAACCAGCACGCATGTCAGCCTCTTTACCCTGAAGCAGATACATGGAATTTTGCCATCATTACATTTTGTATTTACACCTGTACTTTTCCTACTGCGACAACTCGAAATTCAATTCAATTCAATTTTACATAACATAAGTTATCTCATTGCACTTTTCGTCTAGAACACATTCTGACTGTGCTAGTAGTGGGGCGAAAGATGGTGATGATCCCAGGGGCTCACAGATGGAGAGGGCCCAGAAACGCTCCAGTTGGGCTCCATGAATAATTCAGGGAATCCCAAAATCATCTTCTTTCCGGGGGCCCAGGACTTATAAACGCGCCCCTGCACACCTCCATTACATCCTCGCCTTTGTTAATACCCCGCAGGCCCAGCCACGGTCTTGATGACAATGTGCATGATTTGAATGAGCTCATGATAGCTGATATTGTAAATACGGCGTGTAAGCAGGCAGAAAGGGGTTCATGTGCAGTGCTGGCCCTGCTGCTGCTCTCGCCCAGTGCATTGTGGTCTGTGTGCTAAAGGAAGCTGCTGCACCGGAATCTGAAGAATTTGAGGTGTCCGCCAAGTCTACTGTTCCTTGTCGGCTAGTTTCTCTCCATCTGCACAATACTCGGCTCTAAGGTAACACTACTTATTTCTCTAATTCATCACTAAGTTGTCTCAGCGCTGTGTTAATCGCGGTAACTGCAGTGACACCGACGGCGCCAACATTAGCTTTTTAAGTTAACATCCTGCAGGGGAGGCTACTCGGCTAGTTAGTAGTTAACGCCATGCTAATCTTGTCTTGTAACGTTACCAGTTTTTGAACAGCTAGCGAGGGCTGTTAGCCTGATAAATGGCTTTGATTTGGGCTCGTTTTGATAGCTTTACAAGACCAATAATTACCATAAAATAGGGGTTTCATGGCAGATGTCAGCATCAGCACATCCACTGGGTTGTCAACGTTATGAAAATAGCCGTTGCTAACCACTTAATTTACTGGTTAACGTTACTCATATATCGTTAGCTAAATAAGAAAATAAGCTAGTCATGTTTGTTTTAGTTAGCGTTACATATTTATATGATTCATCTAAGTAAGTTAGGTAAGTAAAGGCTTCTTAAACTGGTTCAAACTACTTTGTAAACTAGGTAGAACACAGTTTCATATGGAGTTATATAGGCAGAGACGTAGAGTCGCTTTCATCCTAACACTGTGAGCGCTGTGGGTGTGTTTCTGACAGTTTCACTTCATTTATAGTGTTTGAATAAAACACACCGACTTAACTACATCACACCAACCAGCAACCAGGCAGTACACACATCATACCAACTGTAGAGGCGTTTGGATTAATAGCATAAGCATAGCTTTATCGCTTATCCTCAAATCATGGCGCTGTAACGTTAGTGGGACGCAGCTGTAATGCAGCTATCTTAGCAGGAAAAGGTTTTTTTTTTTTGTGGTGACACACAGCACTCTCACAAACCTTTTTGAGCACAAACCAGACTTCCTGTCTCTCACACAGTCAGGCCTGTAAGTGCCTGTACCTCCATTTCAGAAAAGGTACAGGGAGGCCAGAATTGTAGCACCATTTGAGTAAGTTACAGTAACAGTTTCTCAGGATGTGAGACAGTCTGTCTTTTCTTTCAGGTTTACAAAGGAGAAACAATGTCTCAGGCCGACAAAATGAAGGTGAGTCTGGTAAAAACCAGATAATATATCTGAACCGATACAGTATGCAGTAATGCCAGATTCCTGCTTCTGTGACTGTCCTTGAGACAAATGGCTAAGCAGTAATAGTAATGAGAAAGCAAGCTGTCTGTTTAATATGCCCTTATTCTTCTTAGGTGGTTTTGGTTTGTTATAATCCAGTCCAGAACATTTTTTTTAACTGGGCATTCCCATTATTTCATTGGGACAGTTAGTGCTTCCCCGCTTTTCTCCCATTATTTTCTGCATTGTGTTGTTGTTGATCAAAACACAAATATTTCTCGTTGAATTCTCAGTGTGCTGCTCACCATCCTCGTGACTCACTGATGTAGCTTTATGCGAGTTGAAAGGCCCAAAGGCAGAGCAAGAACACACTGCTTATCAGTCATGACCTCTGCTGAAAGGACGGGGAAGGTTTATAAATCTTATAACACTTTGTGGCAAAAATGAGCCAACTAAATAAGGTCTTTTTGTATTTGATTTGTAATGACCACTGTCTAGCATTGCTACAGGGGCGGTTCAATGCTGTCCCATTGGCCTGCTTCTCATTGGTCTGACTAGCTCTGTGATAAAGACTGGAATGATGGGTGGAAGGTCTTTTGCAAATAGACTGCAGAGAAGTCACTGTTGCCCTCCTAAATAACCCGCTGTTCGTGAACAGAAGTCTCCTCAGGGGTTTTTCTTATCTACCACTAATACTTGGCTTTTATGTTATTGCTATAATGACAGCCAAACCATGTTTAACTTAAACCTGATTTTAGATTTGTGACAGAAATTAGTTTTAGTTGAGGTATAATTATGTGCAAACGCTACGTTCTTACATATAAAGTTTTAATGTCACCAAACATGTTTTTCTTAAAAATGCTAACTCTCCTGTCTTTGCACTTTTCTTTTTTTCCTACAGCAGGGGCAGTTCAGCAACCCTGAGACCCCAGGGTACGTTGGATTCGCCAACCTGCCTAATCAGGTTCATCGCAAGTCGGTAAAAAAAGGATTTGAGTTTACATTGATGGTGGTAGGTGAGTGTATCTCGTTTTGTCCTTTTTTATTCTTGTCATTATGCAATGCTGATTATATTTAGTCTGGAAAATGATAGTGTATCTCACTGATAACAAGGTTCATGCTTGGCAGCTAGAGCAAACAAGGACATTTGACAAATGGGTTTTTGGTTTAAGGCTCATGTCAGTTTGTTTTATTGATAAATGTATGGTGGGATCTTGGCCATTAGCCTGCACAATATACAGATGTTGCTGTCGATGCTAATTTTCATAATGGCCTTGCTACAGAACAGTTTTACAACTCTTTCACCTCTGTAGTTCCTTTTTGTTAGTGTGCAGGAAGGCTTTTTTTTTTACTGCCTTTCAGTAGAAAATGGCAGATGTCAGTTTAGCTGCTCAGCTGGCGTCAGCAGTAGCGTGAACTCTTGGTGCGCACACTGACTGTGTGAACCTCCCTGCTTGTTGGTAAAGGGGGAGGGTAGAAGCTCCCCTGAACACGGCTCATCCTTTTGCTTTAAAATAAACCAGAGAGGAATGTAGCCAATGAGCCTCGAGGGATTGATTCACACAGTGGAGAAGGGCCTGCCGGTGCTTCTACTGCAAGAATACTCATTGAGTGCTTATTTAACCCTCTGTGACCCGGGTTCTTAAGTAAATCTGTGTTTTCCTGCACATTTAGATAACTGCATTTCTCCCCCACGGATATATAGTTACTATGAAAAAGCAGACATTTTCCTCACTGTGCATCACTTTTTATACTTCTCCTGAAACACTGGTACTTTTTCCTCAAAAGCCACTTTTCCACATGCACCAGAAACTATAGGGTATATGTTGGTTTGAATTTTCATTTTCTTTTCTGTTAAAGATGTTCTGGAAAATTTCCAGTGTAGAATGTAAAAGACTTAGGTAAAGTGCGCCCCAGTAGCTCAGCTGGTAGAGCACGCACCACGTATTAAGGCTGAGTCCTTACCACAGCGGCCTGGGTTCGAGTCCGGTCCGGGCCCTTTGCTGCATGTCATCCCCTCTCTCTCTACTGTCGCTATCAAATAAAGCGGAAACAGCAATAAAAAAAATAAATTTAAAAAAAAAAGCTCCGTCAGAGCTAAATCTTTTGCCACTGCTCTGGTGGGAACCACAGTAGCAGCATTCCTGGGTAAAGCACACAATCTTTAGGTTGTTTATGTCTCAGCATCTGTAACTCTGTGACTGTGAGACTTAAGGAACATATTTTCTTATATATAGTTTCTTAAATTTTGTTCACTGCTGTTGTGTAAGCTAAACTGCTGCTGTAGTTTTGCGAATTTCCCAGACAGAAATCAGGCATAAAATAATGCTTAATGGCTCTGCAAAATTCAGGTGAAAGATGTTTTCAGACTGGTACAAGGCTTAACCCTTGTCTTTACCCTTGAGCTATTTATGTATTTCACCAGGTGAAGAAGAATGTGGGAATTTTTAAGATTGTACCCTTTTTGTGTAGAGGCAGTTTAAAAGGCAACAAATCAAAATTTTGTTTGATACTGATGTATAGTTTAGTTCATTCATGATCAGTCAATATCAGCCGAGACATTCAAACCAATCTTCAGTATACAGTCTCTTTAAATCACTACAGATTCTCATGTAAAGATGGAGTCAAGCTAGGAGAGGATATCCAGGTTGTTAGTTTTTGCTTCTAATATTTGTGAGTGTGAAACTATCCAGTGGTCTACTTCTTGAATTATAGCACCTGAATGCTGATGACTGATTATGTCTGAACACTTGGACTCCTTCCTTAGGCTCTAGGGTTGTTTAATCAGCCACCTGACAGTTTTGGGAAAGATTAATGCTGAAGTCAGATTTAGTATCATGTATTTCCGTGTGGTGCGCGGTCTACTGTGCGTCACAGGCAGATGTCTTGTTTCCTGCAGCACAGTGAGGATCTCCTTTGTTTTATTCAACCAGAACCTCACTGTGCTTTAGTCATTTTTAGCAATTGTGTAGTATTTATTCATAGTCTCATTTTCATCTTGACTTCTCATACTGATGTTGAATACATGATGCAGGGTTCCCACAGTCATGAAATTCCTGGAAAGTTTATGAAATTAGAAACTAGAACTGATTTCCAGGCCTGGAAATCGTTTGGAATTATTTAATTGTTTTGGCTATGATCATAAAAATCCCAGAAAATGTCTAACGTTACGCTGAGCCCTGTTTTTTTTATAGCCTATATTTGACATTATGCCAAATTTGCACTATTTTAATGTATGCTGAAATAGCTGTTAGCAGATCCTGTTTGCAGTGCTCCCATGATATAAACAACTATCACTGCATTACTTTGATACTGAAGAAAATGTGATGATTCCCAGGCAAGTTCTGCTGTTATAATTAGCGTCATTTTTCTATGATATCTAAGCAGTTTTATGGCTGTTTGGACTAAAAAAATTGGAAAAGGTTGGAAAATTCATTGGTAAAAATGTGTGGGAACCCTGATGACTTTTTTTATTTTCCTCTGTTGTCAACAGGTGAATCTGGACTTGGAAAATCCACCCTTATCAACAGCCTATTCCTCACTGACCTTTACCCTGAGAGAGTCATCCCTGGAGCTGCAGGTAAGAAATGCACATAATGAGCCTTGTTTTAGCACTTTGTAAAACCTGTATTAAAAACACATAATCAACTAATTTATCTTCGTAGAGCCATTAGATCAAATAGTGAAATGACTGTCCTTTCATATTATTGTTATGAATTCATGCAATTTTTTTCTTGCAACAGAAAAGATAGAACGGACGGTTCAGATCGAGGCGTCAACAGTAGAAATTGAAGAGCGAGGAGTGAAGCTCCGTCTCACTGTGGTAGACACTCCGGGATACGGAGACGCCATCAACAGCCAAGACTGGTATGAAATCTTTTTAATGGGGTATGCTGATGAGGCCTTTTTTTAAATTACGCAGTGTCTGTCCTGTGATCTTGAACAGCAATGAGCCACTGACTTCGGACAGTTAAAAATAAATGTTTTAAATCAGCAGAAAGAGAATTTTATTTGTCATCTGGGCTTTTGATTTTAGTATTGGGTGTGCTATCAGCATGGATGAGTTCTGGTACAGTATACTGTATGTTTATTTTGACATATTTGTCTCATCCAGTTTCAGCACCATTATCAGCTACATTGATGACCAGTTTGAGCGCTACCTCCATGACGAGAGCGGTCTAAATCGTAGACACATTGTCGACAATAGAGTTCACTGCTGCTTCTATTTCATCTCCCCACTTGGACATGGGTGAGTCCTGCAACACATACTTGCACACACACACGGGGCTTTTTTAGATAGTAAAAGTTGCACTGAATTTCCCTTCTATTTTACTAACCATATTTGTCATGCCCTCTTTTCACGCTTTGCTTAATTGATTCTTTTGTTTCTCTTTGACCCCGTGCCGGTCTGTTTCCTGTCCAAACAGCATGAAACCCCTGGATGTTCAGTTTATGAAGGCCATTCACAATAAGGTCAACGTGGTTCCTGTCATCGCCAAGGCAGACACACTCACCCTCAGAGAGAGGGAGAGGCTCAAGCGCAGGGTGAGAACACCAGTCACCCATTGTTCAGGATCTTTTCCAGTTCCTGAAATGAACAGTAGCTCTCATGTGCTCTTGGTCACTGCTTTAGCGATCCGGTGTATGATGTGCTGATATGTTATTTTTACCTAAAGTACTATATTGAAACAGTGCTTTAGATTAAATATGTAAAACAAAAAGGCAGATAAACGACAGGGAGACAGGAAGTGTCACGGCAGACTAGTCAAAAGTGATTTCTATGAACAGAAATGTTGTCATTATTATGACCTATAGAGTCCTGACTAAAGAGGAAATATTTTGCTGCAATGGTTTGTGTTAATACCACTGTGCAATATACCCTGTTTTCAGTTTAATTTATTGAAATTATTTATACTTCTAGTGCTGCTGTGCAATATCCTCCATCTCATTATAACCGTAATAAGCTACACTTAACCTGCCAATCCATGCACTATTCCTTTCTACCGTATTATCATCATGAACCGGTAATCCACTTTGTACTTCACACTTATTTAAATTTTATACTTATACACACTGGTACTTAATTTATCTTTTTTTTCTGACCTGTGTTATAGTGTATTATATATATATTTTTGTTTAGTACTTATATTCTTGTGTGCACTGACGTGACAGTGAGCTGCTGTAACAAAGAGTTTCCCCTCGGGGATCAAAAAAGTATTCCTGATTCTGAAATAATGGGTTGTCATCTGCAGTATGTACATAACCGGTAATAAAAGGTGATGATAACCTGTGTTTTGTCACCGTCTTGATAAGATTCTGGATGAGATCGATGAACATGGCATCAAGATTTACCATCTTCCCGATGCTGAGTCAGACGAGGATGAGGACTTCAAAGAGCAGACCAGGATCCTCAAGGTTAACGCTCCATTCCCTGCAAAGCTTTTCATCCCTGAATAAATATGAATTCCTTGACCTGCCAAAGTCAATTCAGTGTTTTTTTTGTTTTTTTAAATACAGCAATGGGAATTTGTCCTCTAATAATAATCCACTGAAGTCTTCACATTACTCTCAGGATTTGTGTCGTTAATTATTTATGTGGGTGGTTAAATCATGACTACAGACTCACAACCTACTCCTCCTTTTCCAGGCTAGCATCCCATTTGCAGTGGTGGGATCCAACCAACAGATTGAGGCCAAAGGGAAGAAGGTGAGGGGCCGCCTGTACCCCTGGGGAGTGGTGGAGGTGGAGAATCCAGAACACAACGATTTCCTTAAGCTGCGGATCATGCTGATGTGAGTAGTAGGGGAGGTCGAAGAGGCTAAACCCCACTGCTTTCCTTATTCTTTAACATTTAGTGAGGTGACCGTTACCGACCTGCCAAACTGTGTATATGCTGTTTGTTTTCCTACAAACGCTAGCTAATTTGGAGAAATTGTTAGTTTGCCAGGATGCCTTCAAACGCATTAAGAGCAAGTCTTCTACCGCCAGTAACTTTTTAAAATGTTTTTATTAAGGTGTAGCTAATTAGAAAAGGGATGAAGCCAAGGCAGGAAAGGAGAGAAACAATAGCTGTGTCCCAAATTGATACTAGATTCTAGAACTAGCAACACTGGCAGGTTTGGCTAAAATAAAGGCTAGTATGGTTAAAACACCTCTTATGTTCCCATAGAACCCACATGCAGGATCTACAGGAAGTGACCCAGGACCTTCACTACGAGAACTTCCGCTCGGATCGCCTCAAACGGGGTGGCAGGTTGTCCTCCCATGGTTACATTCTGCCTCTGTCTCCTGCGTACGTACTTGTCTGTCAGCTTGCTTTTCTGCACCTCCCCCACCTCAAACAGCAAACCTCTGATTAGACTTGAATCTATATATGTATAATAAACGCAGTAGTGTTGGATAAAAACAACACAGAAGTGCCATAGTCAGGCACATCCGCACACAGATGTTACAGGAAAAAAAACATCCAGAGCTGTGTTTATGGAGGCTCAGTTGGTAGATAAATGTGTCTAATGGATCATGTACCTGCAGTTATTCTTCTGTTGTTGAACTAGTATTAGTCTGTAGTAAAGTAGCTCTAACTCCTCATATTGCATGTTAACTACATCAGTTAGGCCGTGGTAGTGAGGCAGAGCTGAATTTAATGCTGTGGGCCGCAGTGGGTTGTGGTTTACATGGTTAGTTGGTAGCTAAGTGGCATATTTAGTTTGAGTGCCTGTAGTGGTTGTAAACCGGATTACTGTGTGTGTCATTTAACATAGTGTGGATATATCATCATTTAACCCTCAATGTAGACCAAAAACATTCTTTTAGACCTTCTTCTAAAGCCAACCCAGGAGAAGGAGTGGTTTTACTGCCTTCACATGGCCTCGCCATCTGTCCAATGATGGCTATCTGGTCTTGATTTGTCCAATCCCATGAGTGGACTGTTGGAGGTACCGTTTTTGTCATTTGGGGGAGGAAACTCTGTTCCCCTTGACTCTCGCACTCGCTGCTTCTCTCTTGAATCTTACTGCTTTCATCTCTGTGTAGTACTTTGTTGTAGATGCCCACCTTTCTCTAGTGAAAGAACTCCACTAACCCACTGACTCCTTCTTCACCTTCTCAATGTGGCTTTTGTCATGTTTGCCTAATGCTACTTATATTGGTACAATGTGCGCACTCAGGCATGCACACATATATAAATGTCTCTGCTGACTCAGTCCTTATAATGCTTTATAAGTCATCACACAAAGTGATGTTATAACCTCTGACTGCATTTCACTCAATGATCCTTTTGGTAATTGGCGTACATTCTGCAGAAATATTAGAGGCTGATTCTGTAGCATCACCATAACATCAATGTAACTATATTTGTGTCACTGATGCAGACCGGAGCCGGAGGAAATGGACAAGGACATGATTCTGCAGGAGAAGGAGGCTGAGGTGGGAAACTTCAGACACTACAATACTTTGTGCTCATTAAAAAGAAATACATTTTTTATTAACTTTCTAGACTGGTAAATAATTCAGGTTTCTGCTTAAGTAGTCAATGTGGGACCAGTTGTTTTCTAGTCAATGATTTATAACTGGCAGACAGGTAATAATACATTTAGCTGGACTGAAGGATAAGAGGAAAAAACTCTATAAATAAATAAAATTGACCCCTATATCACTTCAAAGTGTAAGTGAATGTGCCTTGTTCATTTTTGTTTCCCTGACTTACATGTTGATGATCTGTGTCGTACAGTTGAGACGAATGCAGGAGATGATTGCCAAGATGCAGGCCCAGATGCAGAAGCAGGGAGACGGCGAGGGAGATGGTCCACTTGCGTGAAAAGCCTACGGTAGGTCCAAGACCCATGGATGCACTGAACAACCCACTGTAATGCAGACACGACAGTGTATTTCCTGAACGTCTTCGTTTCGTTTCCACTGCAGGAGTTGGAGCCACTGCTCGAGTTTTACTAGAGAGAGAGATGGATGATAGCTGCAAAGGTGTAAAAGGGTCTGGTTATTGACTCGTACTGCTTGCCACTATTTTTTTTCTTTATTCCAATACTTCATGGGATCTGGAGTTGTATTATTATTTTTTTATAAATACAGTAAAGTATATCCATACAGTGTTAAGTTTATATATTTACACACCGTTCAATTTTTTCATTTGTTTCATTTTATAAAAATCTTGCCAGTTACTCAAATGAAGTCACATGACCCATCTTTTAAAATGATGGCATATATCTTTAGTACACACCCATTGGGATGTTCTGTTACTCTTCCTTTTTTTTTGTGGCTATTTAGACAAAGTATTGCTGCTTGGTTTTCAGCGCTTTTAGTCCTGAAACATCCCACAGCACGTGCTAACCTTCATTGGGAGTCGAGTATGAGGAGAACTAGTAGCAGAAATAGCTTTTTATGCCATTGTCTCTATTCTTTTTGTCAAGAAAAACCATGATTTCATATTCCCACTGGTTAAGAAGTGACCACACAAGCTTCCCATTAAATAGGGTCCATCGTGCTCAGTGCTAATCATCTTACCCTCCTCGTCTGCATGCGACTTTCCATTCTTTCTGGTAAAGTTTCAGGTGGATTTTCCCTCTAGTGCTGTGTAAGGATCAGCTTCTCCCTCTTTCTGTTCAAATCTTATCCATTAGTGCAGTTCTCAGATCAGTGTCTTTTAAGTGCGATGGCATTCAAGGGTTTTTAAGCTCCTTTTGAGTTTGATATGAATTCAATAAACTGTGACCCATGACCTCTTACAGTCTTCCTGTACACCTGACAAATGAAGGACGGACAAATGAGGTGCGATGCCTCTTTGGTGCTTTTCAATCAACTAGAAGTAATTACAAAGTCATGTGCCAGGGAGCATCAACTGTTTTGTGTATTCATTGATGCAGTGAGATTTAAGAGGTAAACTTTTACTTGTCCCAACTGCTGCGTACCTTGTGGTTTCCATGACCGCAGAGGTTAACGGTGACCCGATGAGGTCAGTGTAGTCAACATTTCCCTCACCAGCCAACATGCGAGTTCTTGACATTCCTCTTTGTGCGGTTTTTATCCAATATTAAAGTACCAAATGTTGTTTTTGATGCATATACTGTAATAAAGGTTTTATTAAACTTTATTCATCTTGTGTGATTTGAGCTTTTTATCTACCGTCACATAACCAATTATCAGCTAATAAGTGTCTATTCAAGGTTCATCACTACCCTATAATCAATTTTTGTCTAGTTACACAGCCCACTCTTGATCAGATGGTAGTATCAGTAGAGCCTGAATTTCTCCACACACAGTCAGCTGATGCCTTCTGCTCCCTTTGTGTGTTTTTCAGGTCAGTGAGATTAATTGCCTCTGACAGACAAAACCACTGTGAACCTGCCCCGACTAACAGGGCATCAGCAATTACAGTACAGTATGTGGAGAGGTTAATTACCCAACACCCCCAAGCTTACATTCTTTTTTTAGAAAGAAGAGAAAATGAAAATAGTAGTACATGATAGTTTAACAACCAACAAAGGAAATTAACATAATTAGACATGTTACATAGAAAATTATACATTTTTATACAAATTACATAAATATAAACAAATTATTTCCGTAGTTACATGGATGAATAATGAACTCCTCACTGGCACACTTTCCAGTAGACTGAGGTGTAAAAGATAAGTGTCTGTGTGAGCATCAAGCAGACAAAGGAAGATGCTGTTAAATCAGCAACGTGGGCCAGCTGGTAATTTGATGGGATACATCCCAGAATAAACCTGTAATCCATCCTTTCTTATTGTGCCGTGGTCGCAGATAACTTTCTGCAACAAATCATTTTATCCGATTAACTATTTGTGCCAGCGATGTTACATTCCTGCTTGTGAGAATCTGAGTAACACTAAAGACAATGGGATATTTTCCATAGACTTTATTATAGTTTTTTTTCTTCTCAATCTAACAGGTATACACAACGCTCTAAATGTCATGGCTTTTTTGTCTTAAATACTCTCCGCTCTTAAAGAAAAACTGTAAAAATATTTAACTATAACTAATTAAAAGATCTCTTGGGGGGACAGGACTGGGAAGGGTACAAAGATACGAGGTGTGGTGGGGGGCGGGTGTCTTCTGTGGTCCTTATCTGAGGCATTGGGTGGGTCTGGGAGACGCAAAAGGGGGCAGGGTTAAGTTACATCCATCTGGGGTTTCACCGCGAAGACGGGGTGGTGTTACCATTTAAAGAAAACCTGAAAGAACGACATGAAATCGGTTAGTTCAAATAAATGAATGTTTTCTGCTGCATAATGGACATCCCAGCTGAGAGTTGTGATAGTGGTTGCTACATCACCTGCACACTCTCTCCATCATGTGTGTTACAAGGCGGTCGGAGATGCCTGGACAGGACTCCTCGGCCAGGTTGAAGGCGTTTTCCAGCTCCTCAATGGCTCCTACGCCCCCGCCACTCGCCCGCCGCTTCTCCTTCAACTGGTGGTAGAGAAAAAAATAAACAGAGAGAAATTTGTATATTGTGCAATGAGAAGCTTCAACCAAACGATATGACTGCTGAAGGCCTATTGTTTATGGTTTATAACAAACAGATTCTTGCATTTATCAATGGAGCAGCATGCTTTCCTGCTCTTTCCTGTTTTATTCGTACTAATATATACTACTTTAAAACAATATCAGAGTATACAGTACATGTACCTGTGTAGACATCATCACCTTTATTCCTTCTTACTGGAAGAGTAGGTACAACAAAGAAGCAAGAGTTCTATTATAAAAGACATGGATTTGCATAAAATGAGCCAATTTCCTGAAGGAAGATTACAGTTACTCTGTGACTAAATAAAGGCTAAATTAGTGACAAACCCTAACAGTCAGACATGTACTGTCAGTAGCAACCCTCTCAAATCAGTTTCCAGGACCACTTTCACTCTGCGGCCCAGACTTGCATTGTTATCCTTGCAGGTACCAGGAGGAAATCTTCTGCCTATAAGTGCTGGCAGCTTTACGTGGTTTTGGTATTGTGTTTGCAGAGCTCTCCTTTTTTTCTGGCTATTTATTTTGGTCTGTTTTTCTCCAGTAAATCCACAAAATGAAGGGCCTTTGGTGACCAAGTTATTATAAGTGCCATGTGCTCATACTGTCACTTACGAGGACTCACATGGGTGTTTGGATTTAAATTTGGGACAGTTCACCCCAAAATCAAAAATACGTATTTTTCGTCTCACCTGTAGGGCTATTTATCCATCTGGATTGTTTTGGTGTGAATTGCCGAGTTTTATCGGCCGTAGAGATGTCTGCCTTTTTTTTGGTAATATAATCGGACTATATGGCACTCAGCTTGTGGTGCTCAAAGCGCCAAAAGACAAAAAAAAAAAATTCTGAAAAACTCAACAGCAATGTCTCTTTCTAGAAATCATGACCCACTTACTCAAGATAATCCACAGATTTGTTGTGAGCAGTTTCATGTAGGAACTATTTTCTTTCTACCGATAGTTCCCACATGAAACACAACAAGGTCTGTGGATTATCTTGAGTAACCGGGTCAGGATTTCTGCAAAGAGACATTACTGTTGAGTAGATGGATAAACAGCACCTCAGGTAAGAGGGAAAATGTTGCTTTGTGGGTGAACTGTCCCTTTAGGGCCTGCTTTTGCTTCAGTATTTACTGTGTTCAGGGAACTGTCCCCTTTTGTACTTAAACGAGCCACATTTTTAAAACATTATTTAAATGTTTTGGTTTTTTTTGGTGCCCTAATTAAAATTAGGAAAGCATATGCATATTATTTTGGTGTTTGCCCGTTCTCTAAAATCATTAGAAGTACAATGAAATTCAATGTTATATAACCCCCAGTTCGGCTGTTCGGCCTACCTCTCTGAAGATGGGTGTTACCAAAGCTGACAAGCATTGTGACTTGGGTTGCCTTTTCACCGAATCTCCTGACTGGGAAGAGGAAAAAGGGTGTTAGGAAAAAGCTACAAAATTGAACTCTGTGTCGGTGTGCTGCTGTGTGTCTTACCTCTGAATCGGTGTGTGTGTAGCTCTTCTGTAACTTGTTCATAGAGTTGGGCCTGACTGTGGGGAAGGTCCACATGGGACACTGATCCACATCACCATCAGCATCCCTGAAGGAATGAAGGAAGGAGAAATAAGAGATAAAGAGAGATTTAAATGTGAGGGCCACCAACATGACCCGAATCAATGACCTAATTTTAATGCAATCAAAACAAATGTGTATTATGTGTATTAACTGTTTAACATGAAGAGGTTGAGGCATGCCCATACGCTCAGTCCTGATATTTGGGAATCCTGGAATTTGCCACACATGACACACATTTTAAAATAAGCAACACAAAAAGGTTCATTACTGATCCTACCAATTATACAACTTACATATAAAACCAGTTCTTCCAGTAAATCACCCATAATGTCATCCTGAAATTCCCTAATAGATCAGTTTTGTATCACGAATTTAACAAAGTGGCTGTGAATAGATCCTTTGGAAAGGGAATTGGAGGGTAGGAATGTGTGTTCTTAAGACTCACATATCTGAGTCGTCAGAGCTGGATTCCTCCCCGTGGCCCTCTGACTTCCAGCGGCGGTAGCGGTCAATCAGCTCTGTCAGATAGGCCGTCTTCTTGGTGTAACGTGTGATGAACTTGTGCTTCACGAGCTCTTTGGCTGTTGGCCTCTGCGCAGACATGTTAGAAAGACAGAAGCAGCAAAAAGATTAACATTCAGTGGTGGTATCATTGGTGGCCTCTGAAGCTGGAAGATGAAGCACACAGCTGGGATCGGATGTCCAGTTCTAACATGCTAAACGAAGCTTCAGTATTGAGTCAACCATCGCATTACTTAGATTTAACAAGAATGTGATTTGGATTGGGTTTGAATATTTGAGACGGTACAGTAAAAATTTTAAATTCCTATTAAGGACAAGGTATGCTAATCCAATCACAAAAGTATTTGGTTGGATAAATGACCAAAGTCTTACACTCAGTGCAGCAGGGCCAACCTGGAATTATTTTCCAATTTTCTGATCTTGTTTAGCCCAGACAGGCACGTCTGATCCCTCTTTAGCTCTGCTACAATGCTTGCAGGTGTATTACTTACAAAACGAGGGTCTTTATTTAGACAAGCCTCCACAAACTCTTTGAAGGGCTTGCTGTAAGGTCCCTCAAGTGTGGGTGGAGTGTTTTTCGGGATGAGGAAAAGGACCCTCATGGGGTGCAGGTCAGAGTTGGGGGGTTCCCCTTTAGCCAACTCAATGGCAGTGATTCCCAGGGACCAAATATCCGCCTGAGGGGGAGAGTGACATGTGTAAGTAAGATGTGTTAACTTCACATACAGACAATGGAAACTGTGTAAGGAATCAAACTATAGTTCTCCAACTAAAGTGATGTGGATCAAATCATTCTTCCCATGCTGAAAATGCCATGTAGCATCTACTTATCAGTGCTTCCACCAATAACAAAACATTGTCTCTTTATATCGTCATAGGCTCGATTCAAAGTACCAAAGTGAGAAATCTTTTTACTCAAAAGGTGAGAAAAAAACCCAAACCACTCAAACAAACCTAGACAGCGTTCACTCAGCCTCACCTTGAAGTCGTAGGCTGACTGTTTGATGACCTCTGGGGCCATCCAGAAAGGTGTGCCGACAAACGTGTTCCTCTTAATCTGGGTATCTGTCAGCTGTCCCGCCACCCCAAAGTCTGCCAGCTTCACGTCGCCCTGCTCCGACAAGAGCACATTGGCAGCTAGAAGAGAGAGACAGTAAAAGAAACACAGTCAAAAGGCAAGAACGAGTCATACAAGTAATGCTAAAAACAAGGCATCAATAAACATGTCACCCAGCACGAATGATGGAGGCTCATTTTGAGATGAGTAATGAAGTGTTGTAGCAGCTTATTTAGGCCAATCAAGTGTAATTTTTTGAAATGTCAGAACAATAATTATTTGGGATATTGTGCATTACAGATGGATGGACAAAGGACACTTTGCACTCCTCCCCTTTTTCACTGTGGCGAACACAAAGCACTTCAGACGTCAGGAGATAAGTAACGGCACTTTGCCTTCAGTTGGGATGGAAACGGACTACACGAACAGACTCTAATCGACACAATCCCTTTTAATTATTTTCCATCTTTTTTGACTTGAACAGGAAAAATAAATAAAAATGAGCTCCACACCCAGACATAAATGTAACACCTACAGTATGTTGTGAGATTTCATGCTCACAGAGGGTGTTAATAAATGTATGCAGCTTGGTGGCATATTTCCGTGTGTGGACTTATTCTGTCCAGCATCTGGTTAAGACTGGATATACACGTCGTTACTCCGCCGCTCCCTCATCACTGCTCAAAATTCAGTGTCTTGCATAGTGCAACGTTTACTTGCTGAGAGGGAGCTTGAATCGAAGCATGTAAACGTTAATGGACGGTCTCTCTACTCAATCCACCATACTGCTGCAAAATAACTCTGATTTATGAGTATGATATATGGCTCTGTAACAGGATAACACTGTAAAATTAGATTAGTTGATATATACAAGATGCTAAATGAAAAAGAGGGGCTTTGTTTTCTTCAAGGCATGAAGGGTGCGCATTACCTTTGATATCTCTGTGTATCTTCCTTTCAGAGTGCAGATACTCCAGCCCCTTCAGTATTTCCCTCAGTATGGTTGCAATGTAAGTCTCTTCAAGAGGCCCTGGGCGGAGCTAGGAAGGGGAACAAATCAAATCAGACCAACGTGGAAGTTGGGAGAGAGAAGAACAGGACAATTTTGGCTTCTTAAGGATAAAAAGTGCCACGTCGTAGGATTTGTATAAAACTTTGTAAGCTGTATAAAAATAGAAATCTTCTTACCAGATCCAGAGCAGATCCTCCACCTAAATACTCCATGATAATCCATAGCTTGGTCCCCTGAGAGGAAAAAAAATACTCAGTGAAAGACGTTTAAAGTTTAAGATTCAAAACTACGGCTTCACCTTTGCCTGTATGGCACTGCGCGTCTCTGTCTCTAACACATCTTCGCGTTGAAAACTGGAAATAATCTGTGTACGTGTGGCTACGTTCTTTGCGTTGTCCTCTCACCTTCAGGTATGAGCCATAATACTTGGTAACAAAAGGGCTATCACACTGGCTCAGCACCGTGATCTCCTGTTGAATGTCTTCGATCTCATCCTCTGCCTCCTCCAGATCTATAATTTTAATCGCCACCACCTCCTTCGTGCGGTTGTTGATGCCTTTGTAGACCTCTCCGAAGGAACCCTTCCCAATCCGCTCCTGCTTGGTGAAGTACTCCTCGGGGTCCAACCGGGTATTCTGATCCAGTGACAGCGAAGAAAGCATTGAAATATTGAGTGTATGTTGTGATGACTGTGCTTGGAGGCTTATTTGTGTGTACATGAGTGACTGTGTGTGTGTGTGTGTGTGTGTGTGTGTGTGTGTGTGTGTGTGTGTGTGTGTGTGTGTGTGCGTGTGCGTGTCTCTTGCCAAGCACCTGAAAACAGCACAGAACTTGTGTGCTTAGAGCAAACGACTTGTTTCACACACGGATGCTCATTTACAAAGGTTAATCAGATGTGACAGTAGGAGTTACATCTATCTGTTGGCCTATATCATAATGCTCTCATGCACTGCTCAAATAGAAAAAGACGATGGATGATTACCCTTTCTTATTTGTGTCATCTATTCATTCAAGGCCCGTATAATTACCTAGACTCTAGATCCCAGGATGTAATTCAAGAGGCATGACACTTGAAAGTTCAGTGGTTTTCTTTCTCCATAACAGCAGGAAATGAGTGATGATTTGGCTGAGTAGGAGGCACATAAAGAAGCCATTCAATGTAAAACATTGTAGCATCTACAGTATGTGACAACTACAATTTTAAGACAATGGAGACTTTTAAAATATTGCTGTATAACTTAATGACATTTCGAGTTTCTATTTGCATGTTTTTGTCAGCCTTTTTTCCTGATGCTGACAGTGGCAAGGAAATACATTTTTTTTTTTTATGAAATCTTATATGTGTGTAGAGTCCGTTTTTATCACTTGCACCGATGGCTTAGACCCCCACCCACCTATTCATGGAGAGCCTGACAGTCATGGGGGTTCGCCTTGTCTTGGACAAGAAGAAGGGAGGTGACAGTTAGTGAAAATAGCATTTCTGTACTACCTGGTTTTGCATGTCTCGAAGGTGTGCCATCCCCTCTGCAGGTTGGACGGGACAGGGACAGCCACAGCTCTCTTTTTCCGAAGTTATCAAATGGTCCTTTCGGGTTTTTCCTCCCCTCTTAGCTGTCTAGGAAGCTAGCTCGGTCGCTAGCCAACTAGATAAACACCCAATCTGCTGGCTTTACCGGGGCTGTCACTCCGCGCTCTGTTTTCGGCCTCCAAGTCCAACCGAGGACTGAAGAGCCCGGCGAGACAACGAACTATTGACCGAGAGACGCCATTTATGTCGGCGGCGATGAACAAGAAGAAGAAAATGCTCCCTCCGTGTATAAATATTTAATTCATTTCAAGGAACGTCTAGCCTGTTGTTCATTTGAAGCTTGAGGAGGACAAAATAATGGCCCAGACGGATGACGCATGCGCCTTGGTTTTGAAGAGGGCGGAATTGTGGGAGTTGTATTTCTGAGCTCCGTTGGGCTTCTATGTTGAGCTAGGCTGGCTGCCTGATAACCTCTTCCATGTAGGCAGATGCTGCCACAGACGTCCAAGACCAAAATATACATTATAAATACACATGTATGTTAAGACACAATGCATTGTCATATGTCAAAGTCTAGCTATAAGGTCATTTTGATTTATGTTAATAGCCTAACACATATTTAGGTGAATATTTCTGACCAAATTTTGTTTAATTAAATTAAGCCGCCAACACTTTACCTACATGGTGTTTCAGATAATTTCTGGTTAATCAACTTTAAAGCAGAGTGACTGGAAAACCTCATTGGAGCAGACAACTATTGATTAGATTTTGAGCGACAAGCCTGGAAATGAAAGAAAGCAAACGGAGGCAAAACAGCTTTTGACTAATTTATTTCAGGGTGAGCACAACTAACTCAGTTTACGAATGGTTTAAACTAATATCAGCAGTTATTTAGACTGAAGGCAGTCAGCCATGAATCTAGCTTGGAGCATGTTTGCATCGTAGAACACAATTGTATTAATCAGTATCATATGACATTATAATTATCAACATTACCTTGCACAGCTTAATAACATCATGAACCACATGGCCCTCAGTTTTCAGACACAGCCACAGAGAGTGGAGCAGCTGTAGGTCCCTCATCATCTCCTAACCGTGTGAGACAAAGTGAGCTCATGAAGTGGCAATTTAACGTTATTCCAAGGATGGTCCAGGAGAGGAAGGGGGCTTATGTGCAGGCCCCAGCATGTTGTGCTACACTCCCTGTGACCCTTTCTCTTATCAAAGCCGTTTTCTGTTTCGTTTAGAGAAATCGAACTTAATCCAATTGGATAAAAAAATAGATTTTCATGATGATAAAGTAACATGTGACAATATTTTTTCCAATAATTCTGAACAACTTTTTCTCATGAAATCACCTGTATGTGTTCGCATGTCAGGGGGGCAAAATGTAACTGTAAGTAAGGAAATGTATTTGCCACCATTAGTCTGATTATAATGGCTAAATTGAATTACAGCTGGAATAACCACATTAATTAACTAATGTGTTAATTGCAAAGAAATCTAAATAATAGCTCTGTAGCGTATCATTTTGTATTAATTACACGAATTACATAAACACTGTATCGGAACCAACTAATTTGAGTGTGGTAGTTATGTGCGCTCGTTTTCTGACCTGGGTGCCGCCCGGTGGAGCGGCTCCGTTGGATTGCCGGTGTAGCTCATACGCTCCGCCCCACCGGACACACGCGGCGTGTTACCAGCGGCTGCGCCATACTCGGTATAAAGCAAGCGCTACACTCCGCAGACACCAGCTGGAAGCGGTGTGTCTTTCGGTTTCACGCGTCGTCCGTCCCGGTTGACGCTGTTAATATTACAAAACGACACATTTGACACATGACATTTTAAACTCCTGTGCTTACACCGTCACGGTAAGTAGTCACCGATGCTAAAGCCAAGTGGAGCAATAGCGTTAGCGTCTGGTTAGCCAGCCTGAGACTGCAGACGGTCAGCTGTTGCCAGCGCATTACTTAGCTAACGTGTTGTGACTGACGCTCGGCAGACGTGACATACTGGTAACATTAGCTAGATATTAGCTAACGTACATGGCGTCTTATTCGGCTTTGTATTCAGTGACATTGAAGCCATGTGTTAACAACAGCTACACCTCATGTCATCGTTATGTAATTCCATGCAACACAGCGTGAAGTGTTATTTCTACTGTATTATTTATTAGTTTCGGGTGATAACACCCCTAACCCGCCACCTTAGGGTTTTGCACGGGCCACGGAGCATGTTTTGGGTAGTACTCTAAGCCACTGAGCCAATTAGCAAGGACTTAATTAACCATATTTGCCATTTTAAATTAGATATAATTATTATACTGCTTTCAGCTATAATCAGAAAACCAGGCTTACATTGCAGACAGGCCACTGACATTCACATGAGGAGATGACAAACCTAGATATGAGCCTTGATGTGATTATTTCACATTTGACAACCCTGCCTCTGTGACAGTGCCATCACTAACATGTAGCTTAAATGTCTACATTCTAACCTGCAAGCTAGTCTTACCTTTTTATTTGTTCAGTATTTTGTAAGTGTTCACCCCCCCCCCCATTTCCATCCATTGGATCGGTCTACAGGCTGGATGAGTGGGCCAACTTTCGCCTCCCCCTCTGCAGAGGTGGCTGAGATGAACCGCATCCATTACGAGTTGGAGTACACGGAGGGCATCAGCCAGCGCATGCGAATCCCTGAGACCCTCATGGTGGCCTCAGAGAAGCAAACAGGGTCTCTGCCACTTCACCAACCCCTCCCAATTCACACAACTCTGATGCAGGTCCCAGAGAGGCTCGTGGTAGCAGGTGAGGACAGGACTTCAGTAAAAGGGGTGCATGGCAGAAAATACTGTGCACATCCACAAACTGCATGGGAAGCTGAAATTTGGGTCAACACACTGTTGACAAGTTTCATGATCCTTGTGACCTTCTACTACCAACCATCTTACAGGCGATGATGGGGACCCTCTATTTTCTTGCCCCCGAGACTTGGACCTCATTCAGTTTGTCCCTCCTGAGGACCTCCTGAACATGAAGGCTCCACCGCGTGTCCTCACCCTTACAGAACAGCCACTGGACTCTCTTGAAACTGAACAAACTGCCACTTCACAGAACAATCCCAGCCAGTTGGTAAGGGTCAAATCAAGGTTTTCGTTTGGTCTTTTTTTTTTTTATTTCTCACTACAATGATTTGAATCTCCTTAATTTAGTGAACTTAACACTGATCCCAATAGTGGTGCACTATTACACTTTCCTGTGCATTATAACCTGATCGAAAGGTAGCAGCCTGCGGTTAAACAGAGAGTATCATAAGACATGGTACATACTTTTACAATGTGGCTCATAAGTTACTGTTAGTATCTGTAAATTTGCTGATGAAAATATTGTAGATGTCGTAACATTTTAGGTATTAATCGGATTAGGTGGATGTAGGTGTAGGGCTGTGAAGTTCGAGTAGAAAGCTGATTTGAAGGTTATTGGGTGGAAAAAAACAAAACAAAACAAAATACTGCTAAAATCAAGTGCGGCTATTTTTCAGTTCTTGACCACTTGTCTTCATGGTACATTACATGTACAAAAAAAGATATACAACACAATAAAGGAAAAGGGGGGGGGGGGGGCAAAAAGAATAATATCTGTCTTTTATACCCATCTAGATGTGTAAAAAAAACAGGGGTCTGGTTAGCCAGCCTGAGGCTGCAGACGGTCAGCTGTTTCC
>CM022487.1:9829980-9848073 GCA_011952105.1 Coreoperca whiteheadi | reverse complement strand
AGTTCTGAAATTTGTTCTGGTTTTAAAGTATTATGCTTTTTGCACCCCCCCCCCCCCCCTTTCTTTTTCTTTTTTTTTTTTCTTTTTTTTTTTTTTTTTTTTTTTTTAATTATTATTTTATAGAGAAGAAATAAACTGTTCTCGCAGCCTTGTAACCTTTTTGAGGTGAGCTACTCAGGTGAAGAACTATGGGGGAGTGTAGGAGTTTCTGAAGCAAAGGAGAAAGCAGCTGTAAGACAGGAGAAAATGTTCTTGATGAACTGCACGAGGTAGTAAAGTGATGCGCATGAAAATTGTGCTTCGATGACGTTTGTTTTATCTCATTTAAGATATGTTGGCATTTCTCTCTAAAAGAAGTAATATTTTAAGGTCGTTAATGGAATTTCCCAGCCTCAACGTACATCAGAAAACCCAGTTTTAGCAGAGGTACCTGAAGTTGTCAGGGTCAGTATTGGGACACATGTCTGCTTTATTTGGGTTGGGCAACGTTAGACCTGCCAACAGGGGAGAAATTATACAATATAATTGCCGCTTAATGTCTTCAGTGGAAATTAAAAACTTCCCTTTTTCAGGATGGTTTGTGTAGCTATGCAGTAAATCTGAGCTATACTAGTTTTGTTAATTCTTTCCTGTTACCATTATTCTAAATTGAGACATGTTGATCTCCACAGGACGCACCTGGACCTGGCCCTGGATATAAACCCTGATGAGTCTGGCTTAGTGGACGCCTCCTCACTACGACGACAGGTAATATGTCTCCCACGCCTAAATGACTGATAAGTGATTAATATTCTTCTCCACTGCTCTGGTGTGCATATATTGTGCCTGTTGTGAGTATTTTTAGGGTTATAATTTACAACTTTTAGGGTACATTGAAGGCATGCTGACACAACAAACGTATGAATCACATATCAGGGCTGCTCACAAAGGATGCTGGCAGAGTAGCACACAGCCAGTGATAAGTTACAACTGGCATTTTTAGAGACTCCGCTGGAAACAAACAAATACAAGTACTAATCACATCCTGGGCCAGTAAATACTCAAAGATTTTCTTTGAAACGAATAGTATTGTTCAACTGTTGCTGCTGCAGTTGATTGGTTTTATACAAGTTTGTTTGATGTATAACTATTTATAATAGATTATCATGAAAAAAATCAAAAAGGACTCCAGTTCCTCTGTGTCCTATTTTGATAGTTCTGCTTTTGACATTGTCTTTCACACTTTAAAACTTAAAGTGATAACCAGATAGTGGTAATCCTATGTATATACATGGGCCGAGTAGTGTTGGAATTATGTTTTTATTATTTTTTTTCTTTGTGTGTTGTGTTCATGTGGTCATTCAGATTGTGAAATTGAACCGGCGTCTGCAGCTGCTGGAGGAAGAAAACAAAGAACGGTCCAAGCGAGAGGTGATCCTCTATTCTGCCACTGTGGCATTCTGGCTTATTAACACCTGGATCTGGTTCCGTCGCTAAGATGGGACAAGACAAGTCTCTCAAAACACTCGAAGCCAAAGCAATTCTTGTTAAGGGTTCCACCATTGAAGTACACTATAAGCCTTTACAAAGTCTATGCTACATCTAAAGGCAACCGTGGGGAAACTAAAACAACACTTGCAAATGGCCTCCATCACAATCCTCCATGTTTCTGTAGCAAATTCTATACTGGGATTTCACTCCCAAATTTGGAGATTAGCGCTGTCAAGATAAGACTGAGGCAGTAAAACATAACCAATGTTTACAAAACTTATGATATACCGATGTTTGGTATATCTAACCAACGTTGCAAAATTACACATTGGCAAGTTTTCACACCTGACAAAAAACTATCTGGTGGGATAAAACACCAGAGGTAAAGCTGAAGTTAGCATATCTCGAATTCAAAGATGAATTTGTTTTTTCATTCCTGTATAAACTAGGAAACAACTAATCAAGACAAAGCACAATGACACTCCAGCTGGGTGTTCGCAAATGTCAGCAACTGCTTTTGATGTGTTGAGCTGAGGTTTGCTACGTTGCAGCAACCACAAACACTAGTTACCGTCTAGGGAACCGGTTGCTCGCCAACAAATCTAAGGTCACCTCTGAATCAGTGTGAAGTTTGAGTCTGAGGGCTTCTCCACCTTTCAAATACTGCACTGATTTTCACTTGCGCTTAGGAGAAACTAAATGTTGTACAGGTAATATAGAATGAGGACTGGTTTAAAGTAACAAAGGAGTGCCTGGAGGTAATAAGCAAGAATTGCAAACATTTCTGGATTTATGTTATTTTGTGCAAAGAGCAAGGAAGATACTACTGATCGAACTGTTTTTTTTGTTTTGTTTGCTTGATAAATCCTTTGAACAGCACCAACATATGTTACTGTGATGCTAACCATCATTAGTCTTTGTGAGAGTAAACATTTGTAAATGAGACTTGTTAGCTTCAGGAGACTGATCAGAGGGGAAACAAGGATTTACTAAAGCGACAGATGTTTTGGGAACCTAGCCCAGAGCTGGTTACAGGATCAAGCCTCAGACCTGACCGGTCTTGTCTGTTTGAAATTGAGATTTATCAGTTCTTAAAGTGTCAAAGCAAGATGACTAAATCTAGAGATGCCATAACATTTACCCTGAATGTCCTTTTGAGTTCTGCATTACCCAAAACATTTGTGTACAATACTTGAATAGCTTATTGTTGAAAGGTTGTAGATTATTATTATTTTTTTTTTGTTTGTTTGTTTGTTGTACCTCTTTGGCAGTCACATGCCTAGGAGTTATGTTATGAGCCTAATGAAGTGGCAACAAAAATGCTAAGGTTAGGGTACAAAGGGTATTATATATGTGAAGTGATGATGTTTTCCCATGCTGTTTATACAGTTGGAGCTTCTTTTTCCAGAGAATTTGACCACTCATGTTTATCCACTAAGTTACCTACAATTCTAAAAGCATGGACTATGTGGTTCTATTCATCAAATAGTGTGACATAACTCTACTGTCTGTATGGTCATGTGTAATAGATGGCTATGTATGTGAAATATTGATGTCATTATTTTTCAATAATGAATGGTAAATGGACTGTACTTGTATAGCGCCTTTCTAGTCTTTACATTACATGTCATTCACGCTGTTCACACACTCATGACAGGTGCCAAGTGCTCATCAGTACAAAGAAACCAACTCATTCCCACACACTCGAGCAATTTGGGGTTCAGTATCTTGCCCAAGTACACTTCGACATGTGGGCTTTGGGAAACCTTCCGATTCGTTGATGACCTGCGCTATCTCTATCTCCAGGCCACAGCAGCCCACTTTTCTTATTCAGATAGATTTTTTTTTTTTTTGAAAGAGTAAAACAAGTTAAATTACAAATATAATATGTTCCAGCCCCAACAGAACATTTGGCTTAACCTTGAGGCCAGCAACATATTAAATGGCTGCCATACCCAAGGATTGTATAACAAACTAAGAAATAAAGCTGGACTACCAGACCTCCAGCCTCAAAGAAATAAACACAAAACAAGGAGCCACAGAAAAAACAACTAGGACAGTCAGAAGGCTGCTTGGTCTGGGAGAGAACACTTTCTCTGCTCGCCTCCCCTTAAATATGGGGACAGGGTCACCCACTAATCCCAAACAGGAATAGCTGAGAGGGAGAACAACACAAGGGGGCAGCATAACATGTCAAAATTACTTGCGCTCCTCGACCAGTATATAGTAAAGAACAAATAGTTTCACTAAATGATACAGGAAGTAAACACATAGGACTACATAACATATCTATTTCATGAGCAACCCATGATGATGGGTAGTTTTTCAAAAATAAACCTACTCAACAAGCTCAGAGTAGCAGCCCTGAAGCAAATAACTAGGAATTGGCTAAAACCTTTAAGTCCATCAGTCCAAAGATGGAAAGAAACGATACAGGGCATCTCGGAGATGCAGAGTTAGAAACGAAGAGACCGAGTATAAAAGACATGCATTAAGTGGAGGCGAAATGAGGCCAAGAATTACTCTTGGACAGAGGCAGATCCTAGGGAAACAAATACAACATATAGACATACTCAGTATAGTGTGTTTTTATTTACTTTTGGATGTCTCACCCAGTGTATAGCATACATGTAAATATGATGGACCTTTTGTGGCTGTACTGAATCATGAATTGATTGAAATAAAAGTATTTAAAAAAAACAACACATTTGATTCTGTTAAGCACTGTACTGGGACTTAACGCTGGTGTTTTAATTAATTGATTTTACTTTCTTTGTTATATATGAATAAATGTGTTGTTTGGTAATAGTTTTGCTGGATGTTAATTTCCCCCAGAGCCCTGTCTCTGTGTAATGCTGACCCCTACCGCTCCGTCAGCTCGCTTAGTGTGCGACACCAGGGAGTGACCGTTCCGGGGCCTTTAAATGGACATCGTTGTGGAGAGGTGCCGTTCAAGTAAAACACACGTCCATTTGTACCTAGAAAAGATACTCCACGAACAGCAAATAATTTGTACCAAAGCAAACCTGAGCTATTTTTGTCTCGTCTTCTAACGTTACCGGAACTCTGCATAAAACACAAAAGCAGTAACGTTAGTGCTGCCAGTACAATGGGGATCACTAAACTGGCAGATTTGATCCGCTCAGATGCCCCCGATGCTATTTCTCATAAGGATATCAGTGACTACACAGGTACTCTCCCCGATCTTACACCAGTCTCTTTGTTTTATTAGCACAGTTACTTTTGTCACGGTAAACGGCGACTGCTAATGGCTAACGTTAGCATACAGTGACCTGCCTAGCTACTAGCTTAACAGTCAGCTAACTTTATGTCAACGTTACAACTACGTTAACGTTATAACTCACTCTACACGACAAAACCTCTTTAAAAGCAACACTGGCATTACTTAACTGAATGGTTTGCTGGAATGAAAGTATAGAAATATTACCAGTAAAATGTCACGTTATCTACTAAATTAAGTTAACGTTACAGTGATGGAAACCAACGTAACGTTACCGATGTTTACTTAGTCATAAGGTACAATTGGTACAAAAGTACTAACGTTAACGTTACTTGTGTATTTCCATTTCTTGCTATTTTGCACTAACGTTAACGTTACACTTGTTAACCAGCTAGCGTTACGTTTTAGAGGGAAACTCTGCTCTTTTTTTAATAGTAAAGATTTTACATACAAGACACGCTTTAGATGAGAATAACGAACACCAGCCACAATGGGCTCGACCTTGATCAGTTACAACATTAAAATATTAAAATGCTGCATAACGCTACATGTTAAATTCACCAACATTCCAATAATATATATATAGAATCAAAACACTTTAAAAAGGGGGCCACTTTGCATAAATGAGTACTTTTGTTACTAATTTTCCTGGTAATACTTAAAATTTCGAGTGCAGGTCTTTAACTTGTAATAAAGTACACTGTGGTACTACTACTTTTCCTCAAGTATCTGAATAGTTCTTCCCCCACTGCAAAAATATTAAAGTCAATCAGAAATAGCCACTGAGTACTTGTTCATCTCATAGTGTTAGCTACATTAAAGTATTTGATTACACTGTGTGTTAACTGGTCTAACTAACGCTGTTTACAGCTGGTTTTGTACCTTTTTAATGGAGTCAAATGAAAGGACACAAAGCCCAAGGCGTTACCAGTCAGACTCTGATGAAACAGTCACTGAGGCTAAAGATAAAGCTCATAATGATTTCATGTAGCTAGGTAAATACAAATCTAATAACAGCTGCTTAAGAAAATACTAAGTCTTTGAGGTCAAAAATAAAGCATTGGAATATTACTTGTATGTAATGTAACTGACCGATATGCACATTAATATTTTCCTCTAAAATATAGTGGAATCAAATTATTACAAGGAAAGGACAGTAATTCATAGATTGAGCATATTTAAATAATGTACCTGAATAAATGTAATCAGTTACTTTTGATCTTTTGAACAGTGGATATGATAGACAAGCCATTTATGACTAAAGGTAAATTGTATTATAAGGTGCTGATGATGCTGGTGTTGTGTTACACTCCACAGGAAAAGTAATCGCACTGGATGCCTCTATTGTTATGAACCAGTTCCGTGCAGTGACACCGTCACTAAGGTGAGCTGCTTGATGGCTGGTGACCCATTCTGTCTCACTAAAGTGGAGCAACAGTAGATTATTTTTTTTCCCACCTGTGCTTCTCTTTTCTCCGACTACCGAATTATATAAAATAATATGGTAAATGGACTGTACTTGTATAGCGCTTTTCTAGTCTTTCTGACTACTCAAAGCGCTTTTACACTACATCACATTCACCCCATTCACACACATTCACACGCTGATGGCAGGAGCTAACTGCCCATCAGTACAACTTAAACTAATCATTCACACTCACTCAGACACCGAAGGCGCAGCTTCGGGAGCAGTATCTTGCTCAAGGATACTTCGACACATGGCCGGGGGAAGCCGGGATCGAACCGCCAACTTTCCGATTGGTGGACGACCGCTCTGCCACCGAGCCACAGCCGCCCCTCTTTATCATCTTATTTGCATATGAGCAAATATATCACAAATACCTTTGACAGTCTCAGAAAATAGTATGTTCAACCGTGTGCAGGGGATTCTGTTCTTTGGCCAGTGTATTTGTGTGAGATATCCTTTCTGCTCTGTAGCCCCCTGACAGGTCTCTTCTTCCGCACGCTCACCTTCCTGGAACATGACATAAAGCCAGTCTTTGTGTTTGACGGAAAGCCTCCCGGGGAAAAGACAGCTGTTGTAAGTGACACTTTTGAGTCTGTATAGACTCGACTTGATACTAAACAAGTCCTCCTGGTGTGTGGAGGACAGTCACGGGTCTGAGAGAGACTAAGCCGAATTCTTCCTTCATGTGCTCACAATGGCGGTAGAACTGGTCTCCTTACATGTGCCGAATGACGAAAATATCTCAAACAAGGAGATGAAAGTGAATTTGATGGGCTAGTGCGATATGACAGAGACAGCACACACCTGTAGTGTGATACAGATGACCGCCACCAATGCTGATCGAAGCTCCTGTTTGTTTCCTGCAGCTTGAAAAGCGAGCCGAGGCAGCTGGCTGGAGCTCCCCCAATCGCACTGGCACAGGTACATCTACACAGATTGATAACCACAGGAACAGGTTTTAAAGTTTCATTAGTTACAGAACTCATTACATTCTTTTGTGCTTCCTGCAGCATCGTCCCTGACCAAAGATTGTCTCCACCTCCTGAAGCTTCTAGGTGTGCCTGTCATCCAGGTACGACCTGCTAAACTTGGAATTTACTGTATATATTTGTTCATATTGCTCTCGCTGTCTCTTTCATTCCTTCCCTCACTTCTTGCATTCTCCCTCTCTTTCTCGCTCTCTTGTGCTCCAGGCTCCAGGGGATGCTGAGGCACGGTGTGCCCTGCTGGTGAGAGAGGGGACGGTGGACGCCGTGGCATCCGAGGACATGGACACACTGCCGTTTGGAGCCAATGTTGTCATTCGCCACCTGAATGCCAAGAAGGACAGGTAAGAACTGTGCGATTCATGTGTTGCTTAAAGATTTATACTGGAGTTTTCTTATGGTTTCATCCATTTCTTAATATAACTCACATTCATGCTGACAATTGTTCGATGTATGCCATAGATATTTTCGTTGTGAAGTAGCCATGGTTTCGCCTCATGTCAGTGTACTATGAAAATCTACTAGAAGACACTTGAGGCGTGCTTGAGATAGGCTTTTTGTCATAGTGAACAGCATGCTCAGATGTATTTCTGGTTAAGTTATACTCTTTTTGCATTGTAGTGCAGTTGAAAACATGGAGCGTTTTGTGCAGTGTTCCTGGGCTGGTGCATTTAAGTACTCTTCAGAACCTTGGACATCTAAGGCTTTGGTGAACAACATTGGATTCATGACCCATGTCACTGGAAAATTAAATCCACACGCTTGTGTCCTCTATACGTGTGTTCATATATAAATGGTCATGTCTAAGTATTAGAATAAGTAAGTATAAGTTGCCCATCTGTAGTGATATTGATGCATTAACATCACCTGAGGCTGTGACTCTTGTAGTCAGTCAGCTGTTGGCTTGCCAGACAAAAAGGAACAGCAGCAAACTGGGCCGAGCTGACAGACGTATATTAAGCCACAGTAACTCTCAGAAGAAAACTAACTAGGTGCCTCTTCTATCCAGCAGGTCACAGCGGTGACCTGTCGGACAAACATTTGCTGCGTACAGGGAAATCACTTTGCAAATGAGCTGGGAGGCTTCCAGAGTGATCTAATGTTGTTCTATGCTCTTCCTCTTCTTCACAGTGATGTCACTGAATATTCTTTACCCAAGCTGTTAGAAAAACTTAAAATTACTCACAAGGAGGTAAGACTGAATGCACAGAATCATAATTTGTAATATGGAACTACAAGTAAGTACTTAAACTTTGCTTCTTTTGCAATTTTCTTCCACCAGTTTGTTGACCTGTGTATTTTGTTGGGCTGTGACTACTGTGAAAAGATAACCGGTTTGGGTCCTAAGAGAGCTCTGACACTGATCCAGAAGCACCGTACTATTGAGAATGTGGTTTTGCATATCAACAGAAAGGTACTAGATAGACAACCAGCCGGGTTTGTTTTTCTTTCTGTACATTGCTTAACCTAAAGATCTAACAAGACACTATCTGCTGCCCTTCAGACCCACGTTGTGCCACATTTCTGGAAGTACGAAGAAGCACGGAAGATATTCTTGGATGCACCACAAACCGTAGCTCCTGAACTCACCTGGAATGAGCCAGATGAAGAAGCCTTGGTTGGGTTCCTCTGTCGCGTCACACGTGTGAAGTACGTACTTGTGGCTGTATTTTTGCTCGAGCCCAGCTTTCATTCCACATGCTTCTCGGTCTCTTTCAAAGACAGCTGTGACTGTGTTCATGTTGGTACGTTATTAGTGAGGACAGGGTCCGTCGTCGAATGGAGAAGTTCCGTCAGATGCAGAAAAGTAAGCGGGAGGAGAGGGAAAAGGACAGGGCAGCAGGGCGTAGCAGGCAGAGTTGCATGGAGGACTTCTTTAGAGTTACCAGAAAGAGGGCTCAGGTGAGCATAACATAACGATCATCTACAAAAATAATAAAGCTTATTCAATTGATTCAGAGCTTGATTAATTGGATGAGAAGCTATAACGTTTAAATTCATTTTTTAAAACTAAGTTTGAAATGTCTGGATCAGTCACGATTTCTACTCCAGTCAGTTGTGAATTGGAAAAAAATCACAATGAATAGTCAGTAGATCCAAATGTGGTGTGTTGATTTGTCTGAATACTCGTTCTCTCTTTCTTCCCCTAGCCCATGGAAGCTGCAGATTCTTTAAGCAGCAACAGAAAGAGACCAAAGTCGAAATAAGGGCTCCACCATCTGCTGCCACCATCATCAAAGTTGGAAAGAAGTTGGTTTCAGCCCTGTCTGCCTGTCCAGATATCTAAAAAATTATGAACAAAAACATTGACAGACAAATCTGTGATCCCAGTGATTATCATGCCTTATGCCTGTGCTGATGAGAAGGTCTAGCATCTTGGATATCCATGTCGACGTAATGGTATTCCATTCATTTTGATTTTATTTTCTGTAACACGAATAATTGACAAATTTCAACAGTTTCAGAGGCAGCAGCTTTACATGTTGGATCACGATTTTGCGTTGGCAGAGGACTGCGCTTTTCCGAGTGCCACCTAGTCGCCGCCAAATTTAGAAGAAGCCAAATCAGGCATCTTGCAAGACACTGACTTCAAGTCTTTGTCTCTGCATGGGAGCACTGACGATACAATAAGCGGATCTTTTCTTAACAGCAGTGTCTGCAACAATGCAATTCACCGAGCAGTTCTTAAGTGTATCCAGCAGTTTCCTGCGAAGCCACCAAAAAAAGCAGAGTAGGAGGTGGATGGCTATGAAAGAGAACAGTGTGATCACTGTTAGGGAGGCCTTCCCCCAAGCCAAAACTGGAGACGGGATGTCGCATCACTAGATATTCAATGAGCACCTGTTGTGTAAAGGGTGCCAACTGCAGAGACCAAAGACTTGAATTTTAAAACATGTACTAATGTGGGATCTTGTCTTAAAGAGATAGAGATGTTTAAATCCATATGAAGAGCATTGCATATTATTTTGAAAATACTGACTTGTGTAAATACAGTTTATACAGAATACACTATGTTTTATGTGTATATTTTATATGTAATGCTGCTGGCCTTTTTTAAAATTAAAATAATGTGTAAATTGATTAGTTTGTGTGATGTTCTTATGGTAGTTGTGGTTGGGTCAAACACTGCAAACTGTGTGCAAACGTGTGCTGTTTTCAGCGCAACATTTTTTCAGTAGTTTTTCTGAAATATTTCCAACTAGGAGTGTTACATTTCACCATAATACGGGGCATCATTCCAAACCAACAGGTGGCGCCGGTGCTTGTGAAGCTGCTCCGTGTCTCACTTTTCCCGTGTAGAAGAAGCAGTTTGTCAGTCGCCCAGTCTCCTCGCTAGACCTCTCGGCAAGGTGGTGTCTGCCCGGCCGCCGCCGCCGCCGCCGCCGCACGCGACAAGTCTGCCCTGAAGACACCCGCCTTGTCCCGGGTCCCTTGACAAAGCTTCTTCCCCGGTGATACCAGCCCGCTCTTTCCGGCCATGGCGACTACGGCCAAGCGAAAGCAAGAGGAGACTCATCTGAAGATGCTCCGGGAAATGACTAGCCGGCCCGCGAATAGGAAATGCTTCGACTGCGACCAGCGCGGCCCGACCTATGTCAACATGACAGTGGGCTCCTTCGTCTGTACCACCTGCTCTGGGATCTTGTGAGTTTCATTTTGGGCTAAAGTATCATTCTTATAGTTTACATTGTCCACCAGGTAAGGACAAGGCACCCCTGTCGGTCCACCCCTGTCTTGGCGGTACAGTTAGCTCGTTAGCTAGCGTTAAAGTCAGGACAGGTAAAAGGCTACCCTCGGTTCTTCCCGAGGCCGTTGGGTTGGGCCGGGCAGTGTCGGCAGTTTGGTGCGTTTACGGCTTTGCTTCAGTGTGATAAGATGTGGCGTTATAAATACTTGTAGGCTGAGCGTGGCGGATGTCTCATTTTCTTATTTCATGTGTGGTCAAGGTTAGCACGCCCAACTGTAGGTTTAACGTTAACGTTACACAGCTAACGTTACCGAGTTTTAAAGACTGCGCGTCACAGGGGAACCTCCTCTAACTTCAGTTGAACACGAGCTGGACCTCCGACAAGTCATGTCGCGCGCGCGCGCGCGCACACACACACACACCCCTCTAGATAAGCAGGAGCAGGGTGGGTCTCTCAACTTGTAGTTGAAAGACGAAGTGGGCCAGTGTGTCGTTCTTAGCTGCCGTCTGATGAAACCACTTCTTGTTCCTCAGAAAATCAAGTCGTTATGAAATCATAACCAGGACTTAGCCAGTGAACCTGATGTATGCAATATCTTAACTGCTCTCACACATTTAGTTGCTCATGTCGAGGCAAACATTTGATGCTTGTCTTGCTCTCACGTGTTTTCCTTGTCAGGGAAGGTGTGTGAAGCTTACATCCAGCCAGTGGATGGTAGCTGTATATAGAGTATTTACCCTTTTTAATTGTAAGCTAACGTTAGTATTGTGTGTGTGTGTGTGTGTGTGTGGTTCCACTAACAGGATCTTGACACGTTGCATTGTATTATGTATTACTATTCATATAACATTATCAACATTTTAGCAAAAATGACACTGATACTGTGGTTTATTTCTTCCACTTGTATGAGTCTGTGCCCATATCCATTATTAAACTGTACTGAATAAGGACATAAGTAGCACATCAATTAAGAAAGCTTAAATTGGGGAAATAACTATAACCAGCTTTTGAATGCATGGACAGTGCTTGCATCAGTTAAAATACAATGCTTATCATTATAATTTTTTGTTAACCTCATTTTGCTTTTTTTCCTTATACTGACATTACATCACCGTGGATTAATTGGGCATTTTTAACACAGGTCAACAAAAAATGACTTTCATGTAAAACTTCTACCATATCATCTAAATCAAGTACAAATAAAAATGCAACAAAATTGAGTAGAGGCACCTTTTGCAACAAGTACAGCCATGTGCCTATGTAAATATGTCTGTCAGCTGTGCACATCTAGGCATTGCCATTTTTCCTCATTCTTCTTTGCAAAAGCTCTGTGAACAGCAATTTTCAAATCCTGCCAAAACTTCTGGTTTGAATGGAGGTCTGGACTCTGACTCTGGCCGCACCAGGACATTAACGTTGTTGGTGTTCAGCCATTCCTGTTACAGACTGCATGAGGTTTTCCTCCAGGATGTGTCTTGTGTGTCGGACTTCGTTTTAGCTTCAACCTCCACGAGCCGCCTACGGCCTGCTGCAGCAGCATCCCCAGAGCATGGTGCTGCCATCACATGCCTTCATGGTGGTGATGGCGTGTTCGGGTCTCGTCAGACCAAAGAACCTTCTTCCACTTTGTTTCTGAGTCTCCCGCGTCCCTTATGACAAACACTAGCCCAGATGTCATGTGACTTGTCTTTTTTTCAACAGTGGTTTTATCTTTGCCAATCTGCCGAGCCTGGTTAAGCAACAGTTGTTGACCGCACTGTCTGTCATCTTCGCAATAAAAGCTCCACCGGAGTTGTCCTGGTGACCTTCCTTGCTGGTAACCCTCTTGTACAGACCCTCAGATTTTAGGAATTGCCTGTTTGAGGCAGACTTACAGCCATTTTGCATTTTCTACTATGCTCGGAAGAGAACGTGGATTTTTTTCAGTGTTGAGGGCCTTGGTGCTTGTGCTATATGAACAAGCGGTAATTCAGTAATCTTGTCACAGATTTGTTTGTAAAGCTTCTTTTGTCTTCACGATTTAGCTTTTGCCAACCAAGTAGCTGTAGCACCTTCCAGTTACAAGTGTGTGTAAAGTCATGTCACTTGTTGCAACATGATTACACACAGGTGATTTCAATTTGTCTCATTATGTGACTTCTTAGAACAGCTGGCTGCACCAGTTACTGTATGATTTTTGTAAATCACAAACTTCAAATACTTGTGTGTTTTTATGTTTGTATTTGGTTTCGATCAGTTTGTAGAGATTTGTTTCAACTTTAACACAAGTATTTCTTCTGTGTGGATCCATGTAAAAAAAAAAACTTAATTACATTCAATGTGATTTACTGTTTTAAAACAATGAAACATGAAGTGTATTAAATAATAAATAGTAAATGTTTCTCTCTGATGTTTTGTTGGCTTGCATTTTTATAATTGTTGGGCAGATGTTCATAATTGCACTCAGTTTCCATGTCCCAAACATAAAATACTCATAACCAAAAGAAAATGTATCCGTGCATCTGTAATTAGGGTTTTTGTTTGCTTGTTTCATATCACATGAACAGCATTGGGTTGCATCCTGCTTCTCTTGTTCTTAAGCTTACATATATCTCCTCCACCCACAGGCGAGGACTGAATCCCCCACACAGAGTGAAGTCCATCTCTATGACCACATTCACACATCAGGAAATTGAGTTCCTACAGAAACATAGCAATGAGGTATCATGCACACTTTACAGCAGAGCACTCAGCACCATATTTCACATTGTTAAAAACAATTTTTATAGTCATGGCTGTCTGGTTTTGATTCAGTAGTGGCACGTTGGCGTTTTCCTGAACCCTGCATAGTCAACTTTATTGGCATTCCTCTCTCGTTTTCTCCCATTTCTCGTTACCCCCTCCCCCTTTCCTTTGCTTTCTCTCACCTCTCTCCCGGCTTTGCCACTACCCCCTTCCCCTCCTTACCTCCCGCTCGCCTCATTCCTCTGCCCCCCCTGCAGGTCTGTAAACACATCTGGTTGGGCCTCTATGACGACAGGACATTGGTTGTTCCAGATTTCCGAGAACCACAGAAAGTGAAAGAGTTCCTTCAGGAAAAATATGAAAAGAAAAGATGGTAACATAAAAGTATTGATTTTTGTTTGTTTGTTTTTGATAACTTTTGGTGAAAGTAAAACCCAGTCTTGGATGGTTGAACTAAGCAAAATTTTATTCTTGTGTACTTGGGTGCATACTGCTTTAAATAGTGTAGTTGGAAAGGTAGTAAATACTTCAAAGTTCTAAAACCTCGATGTCAAAGGCTTGTTATCATCTGTGATTTAAAGCAAAAGAGTGCTGAGAGTTAAGTGCTACCTCTGCCAAAAAGACATTTTGCAGTTATGGATTTGGTTAACCATATGCTTTAGTTTGATAGCATACTCCTCATTGTCTAGGACCTCCTATGTCTACGTGTCCCTATTCCTCTTTTACTGCAGTGCTGGTGTACTGTGCTTTGAAGCAAGGTCCCATTTGATAAGATTGAAATACTTCCTTTATCCCGAACAGAACATAATACTTACCCATTTGTTGCACTATGTTCACATATTGCCCAGATGGGATCGTATTATGAAAGCTGTTTCTGTTTTCCCTTTTATTAAGGTTTTTTAATGTTCTTTTCTGAATGCTTAGGTATGTTCCTCCAGACCAGGCAAGGGCAGTAGTTAGTGTCCAGGCCTCTGTGTCCGGCTCCTCAGCCAGTAGCACTGGTAGCACCCCAGAAGTCCAACCCCTCAAGACCCTGCAGCTCAACAAGACCCCAGTGCGCCAGGTAACAGAAATGTACACTGAGCCTCCATTTGCTCATTCCATATCCATCTGTGTCATCTTCTGGAATTTGATTGGCGAACAGTTTTAACCGTCTTGTTTTTGCGGCTACTGCGCAGTCTCCAGGGCTAGGTCGTGCGCAGGCTCACAGCGCCGCCCAGGAGAAGAAGTTTGACTTGCTCTCAGACCTAGGGGGAGATATCTTTGCTGCTCCACCCACTCAAACTTCGAGCTCTACCAACTTTGCCAACTTTGCACATTTTCCAGGCCAGTCGGGTAAGATTCTCTTCAAGGTCCCAAAAGGTCGAACGTTTCCCTCAGACTAATACAGATTAATCCACATATTTAGTAGTATGTAGTCTTTGGTTTGTCATCATCCCTGCCATTGTTTTTATTTCCACATTGATTGGCTGTGTTAATTTTCCCTTGTGTATGGCTGCAGCACCTCAGGGTAATTCAAATACCAACTTTGCCAACTTTGAGGCATTTGGAAACACTGAAATTCCATCCCATCTGAGCACGTCACCCCCTTCAAAGTCCTTTTCATCAGGTACCCCCCTCCCCACCATTCTCTTTCCTCCACCCTATTACACACACTCACGTTCTCCTCAGTATTTGTTTCTTATTCATTTATCCACTGGGCAAAAGCCCATTCTGTATCCAGCAAATGCTCTATAGATGCTTGGAGCATGTGCTGGTCATCACTACTGTTGTTGCTAAGCAACTGTTGAAAACTTGATGGGAGCACATTTCTCTTGGACACATTTTTAACGTAATGCTCAGTGCAGCGAGCACTTAAGACTAGCTAACAACAATACATCCTTTCAGTTTCACTTAATCTTTGAGTATCTTCTTTTTTTTTATTGTAATTTTTTTTCAAAACTTGTTGAAAGGGGGAGGTGTGCCAATCCCATCAATGCCTAGTGCCGTCCCCACCCAGTCCCACACAGGGACAGCAGAGGACCGCTATGCTGCTCTGGCTGAGTTGGACAACAAGCTCAGCGTCACCGTCTCCACAGGCAGCAATGTGCAAGGGTGAGAGACTGGCACACACACACACACACACAGTAATATCATAATAACGCTACTCATAAATGTTAACCACAACAAGGTCATTTCCTACGCAGGGTTCCTCTGAAAGCCTAGAAAAATACTGTATGAATACTACATGAATTTGATTAATTCACTGTACGTGTGTTAATGATGTTCCTCACATGGTGAAATGGTGTATTTGATCATATTACTTAGACACTATGCGTATGCATACATTTAAATCCCAACTAAAATCCTCAAATACAGTCAATTCCATTTTACACTTGGTCTATAAGAACTCCTTTCACAGCTGAACTGCTTGCTTAGAAGAAAGGCGACAGAATGTTTACAGGATAAGTGAATCAGTCGTAAAGGTTAATTAATGCATGTGTTAAATGCATTAAAAAAACATCTGATCTGGGCATTCGCTTTACAGGAACATATTTGGACCAGTGCTTGGTTCATCGCCAGCCCAGAATCCACCTGTGTTACCCAGCATGCAGCCTGGCTTTGGAGGTGGTAATAGTGATTACTACTACAGTGATGCATACAGGATGAAAATACATTTTTACATGTAACTCGAAGACTCATTTTGCAACTTACTCCTGTATTTCATCTAGCCGTCCCATCCACAAACCCCTTCGTTGCTGCTGCTGTTGCCCCGGAGATGGCCACCAACCCTTTCCAGACTAATGGCAGAGCTCCTTCTGCAGGTGTGTGTGTGCATTTAAAGTTTAGTGTATTTAATAACACTTTACTTAGGCATTTGTGTTGCTTTGTGATTTGCCAAAGTATCTAGAATTTACTCCTCCTTGTGTGTGTATGTTTTGGTGTGTCTGTGTGCACATTTGTGTACACACATGCTGCGTGTGTCTTGTAGCCTCGTTTGGTACTGGCTCTATGAGCATGCCTGCCGGCTTTGGGAATGCGTCTTCCTACTGCCTGCCGACCAGTTTCAGCGGAAACTTCCAACAGCAATTCCCTGGCCAGGCCCCTATCCCTTACTCTCAACCTGGGGCCTACCACCCTCAGTCTAATGGTTAGTGGCCTCCCACATCCCTCTGTCCTCTTTACCCTGTTCCACCTGTGCAGTACCTGTCAGTGATTTAGGTCACGTTCAGCATTTTCCTTGGCATGAATTCTATGTAATCTTTATCTACATGATGGCCTTCTGCATTGGGAGTTTTAATTTAAGTCTTGGTGCAGCAAATTAAAAGTGTGACTTGTCAGTAGCCGCTACTGCACAGTGAATAAAGGGTTGCATTTAGGGTACAAAGCTTTAATGTTCTGCTATGTCCAAAGACCTGGACCAAACACACAATGAACAAATTTAACATCACTCATAAGGCTCTGTTCACACCTGAATGCAATCTGACATGCTGGGGCTTGGCTGTCCAGTTGATTCTTCCCACCCCCACCCCACCCCCTACAGTCCCTTTTTAGAATTTTCGAAAATTCACACGCAAAATTTGATTCATTGTAAAAAGACTTTTCTTTATAGTCTGC
This sequence comes from Coreoperca whiteheadi, assembly GCA_011952105.1. Taxonomy (NCBI): domain Eukaryota; kingdom Metazoa; phylum Chordata; class Actinopteri; order Centrarchiformes; family Sinipercidae; genus Coreoperca; species Coreoperca whiteheadi. The sequence continues at coordinate 9,830,898 of CM022487.1, read as the reverse complement.
TTTTTATGGCCTGTTGATTTAACAGACGTAATGAAATATTATTACACATTGCTTAACTGCTTGAGAGAGCAGACTGAACCTGTTGGAAATCCCTTTCCCTGTATCATCCCTAGGCCCTGCATTCCCAGTCTACGGTCAGAACAAGCCCTCCATGACGCCCTTTGGGCAGCCAATGTCTGGACCTGGCATGTCCAATAACCCCTTCATGGTGAGCATGCATTGTCTTTTTTTCCCCCAACTTTTTAAAGACTATCAAAGAAGGAAATAAAGGATGTGCTGTGGAAGGGGATTATCAGCTTAAGAAAACAATTGAACAGATTGATTTCACTGAAAACATTGCTGTGTATAACATTTGATATGAAAGGGACAATTGTCTCACAGCAATAATATTTTCTGTTGGTGTCTTAAATCTAAATGCTGACTCCCTCACTTATTTCAGGCGGGGGCCCCGGCTGGGTCATTTCCTTCAGGGGGTTCATCCACCAACCCTTTCCTGTAGCACAGCTCCCAGTCCTCGCCGCCAGAGGGCAGCATGCAGCACATATTCAACGCACTGTTCTGTCATGCAATTAGAGGCAGTACATTTTTTTTAAAAGTTTTTGTTTTGTTTTTTCATAAAAAAAAAAGTTTACAACACTATGAAGGAGTGCAAATGACTATATTGAAGACTAAGGGACTGTTATGGGTGAAAATGTACTGTTTGGACTATATACAATACATTATGCTTTTTATTTTTTGTTTACGACTGTAAGCTTTGTGCATATCATCATTTGTAATCACAGTTAAGTACATGTTATGTATAACAAGGACTAGGTTAACATGGGTGAGTATACACACACCTTGTGGAACTCAACACACCCCCCCCCCCCCCCCCCCCCCCCCCCCCCCCCCCCCACCCAACCACCCCCCCCCAACAAC
>CM022487.1:9804202-9829955 GCA_011952105.1 Coreoperca whiteheadi | reverse complement strand
ATGAGGGTAGGTTAACCGGCTTTTTCTAATACACAACAAAATGTTAAAAAAAAAAAAAACACCCACCTGTTGAACCCCCCCCCCCCCCCCCCCCACACACACACACACACACACACACACACACTACAAACTAAATACTTAGGTAAGGGTATACACTTTATGATACTAACAGGGTTCCATCCAAATCCTTGATATTTGTGGTTTGAAGCAACCATGATGATGCAGGCATTTCATTTTCAAAAGGGACTTTTTTTGTTTGTTGATATTATATTATAATTGCTACTATACTGGCACTAAGGTGCAAATTGTGCTTTATTAACTTACAGATCCAGATCCAAGTTGCCTATAACCCAAAGCAACCAAACCCACCTCCTTTTTAAATTACAATAATGTCCCAAGCCGGTGGATGGGGGACAGCGTCCTGGACTGTTACCCATCCTGTTAGCCAATCTCTGAAATTATGAATAAAGAGTAGGGGCTAATTTTTAGTTTGTTACCGAGGGCAGCTCCTTAAATATGAGGCCAGCGGAGACTTCAGATGTTACCACCAGGTAAAGAGACAGGTGTGTCTTCTAGAGCACAAATGAAGGAAAGAGACCAGAAGTGCAGGCGTTAAGATGACAATTTCTTCATATCTATGAAATATTGGTAAAATTGTTAAATATACTTTCAGTAACCTGTCTCCTGCTAGTTGACAATGTCAGAGGAGCACATTTCAGATATTCACTATATTTTATCAATATGGGAAAGACTTAAAAAAGCTTCTGGGTTGTAGATGTGACCCAAATTGTGTTGCCTCGAAACAAGTGAAGTAGTTATTCACATGGTTGTGGGTGACCGGTCCATTTGACAGGGACTGACAGGTTTACCAGACCCTGCCTAGGCAAAAGAATTACAACATTTGAAAATAAAATATTTATGAAATGTTTGTTGTATTCTGCACATTCCCTTGACACCTGTCTTCTTTGCCTTCTGATACAAAAAGCTTTTGGAGTGAAGAACAGGATGAGGAGAAATATTAATCTCCCTTCAGTTTGCTTTAAAATAAGCCAAGGGAAAAGAACCGATTCATTTCGGGGTTATTACATTACTGGATCAGCCTGGGAGAACTAGGGTCCCAATCGTGCCACCAATGACTAACAATGAATTTGACAATGTGTTTCTTGTCTTTACAAGAATAGGTGAGTATATGTGTACATATATAAATATATGTATAAATAAATTAAAAGATTTTTAACTACAATTTTGAGTTTGTGTAATTGTCTGTCTTGTTCTTTATTCCATCATAGAGGTGACTAAGTACACTCAGTTTATTAGGTTCACCCAGCTAAAACTAACAGAGAACAGCTGTGCAATTTATCCTACAGTTGTGAAGGTATAATGGTAACTTTCCATTGAAACTTTCATCTGACAGATGTTACTAATACCTTTTTCTATCAATGAGAGTATAGGCAAAATATCACAAAAACCTCAGTATAACATTATGCCACAAGCAGCCTCCAAAATGAACATAAACACAAAACCAAGCACTATAATCCTCACGAAGGTAGAGTTGGTTGTAAGGTTGTTTGTTGTATTAAACTGTATTACTTTTAGCTTTAGTTAAGTGTAGTTAACAAGCAACTGGGTGTATACCCGTAGCTACATGAATGTGTATGTATAAATTATTATATATAAAAAAAAAGACTAACTCATTAAGCTTGTCCTGTTCGCCATTGTGTCTTTATATGATTTTCATTTAGTTAAAACTATCTTTCTTCCCGTGGACCTCGAAGTCTTCTCCAACTGAGAAAGCCTTGTTGCCTTGACAACGCAGAAACTGTGACATGGCGTCCCTTCTAACAGACCCGCTGTTTGAAATCTCTGGACGGGGCCCTCCACCCAATAAGAACTTTTATCATTTTTCTGTCACCAAGTCAGATGTAAGTATTGATCTTTTTGAAAACAATTGTCATTAATCGGGGTAAAAACTACAAGTTATCTTATTAGCAGGGTGCTGCTCATCAGCGGTAACGTAACCACTCTGTGTTGCTAGCTTAAACTACCTAACGTTAACTAACGTGAACATTAACATTAGCTAACGAGCAATTGTTTTCCCTCTTCTTGCTCTTATAAGTTACTTCACAAAAACAGTTCAATAGTGCTTTGAATAGAATAACACACAAAGTTAAAGTCAACTAACGTTAAATAAACAATGAAAAGTAGAATAAGAGAAAATACATTTACACTGGCATCAGAAACCACAAGGCCAAACTGAAATGTCCTATCGTTAGGTTAGTGTAAATCAGTGTTGCGGTACCTGTAGCATTAAGTTACTGTCTTGCTGTTGATTGGGACTGTATAGCTCCACAATGATCCCCATTACCCTAAGAAGTTAACATAATGTCACTGGCTCACTCTGGGGGATGTAAGTTATGCATTAGCTTGACTCTTTTACAGCTCATTTCTCTTTATTATATGTAACGTTAACCTTACATAACTGTACTGTAGTGTGGAGGGTTAAACTAAACAGTGCATTCAATAAGAAAACTGTGTTTTCATAGCGTTATGTTTAAATATTTGTAACACCAATGATCCTTTGACTATCCAGGTGATATGGAGATGGTGGAAGATATCTCTGAGAAATGTAGACAGGAACTCCAAGCCCGGGGAGCTGAGGGAGTCTCACCAGGACTTCTTGGATGACACTTGGCTGCATAGTAAGGGCTTCATATTTAGGACTGTGTCTCGAGCTGAACGCATCACACACATCTTAGCTTTTTAACTTCTCCACCGTTTGAGCCGCCATCTGCTTCCACCTCAGTTTAAAGTTTTAGATGCAATTTCTAACTGGAGAGGTTAATAGGCCTTTTCCCTGGATGACGTTCTGACAGGACCTAGCAGAAAAGGCACAGGTGTAAATAGTGAAATTATTGATGGCTGACTTCCATTTAGCTGCTGTTATTTCAGGGTCCTGTTATTGTGCATGCTGGCACACTGTCATCATGGCTTACTGGGACACTTCCAAACATGGAGATCGTTAATGTTATTATTAGTAAGCCTATTACTATGACATAACAAAATGTCTGATGTGAAAAAAAGGTCTGCTACTATGTTCTGTAAATTGTGTGTTTGTGTGGCTCCCCATTAGTATATGGGAGGAATAATTAAAACATGGACCACTCACTCCAGTCACAACTGCTTTTGAGTACCCTCAAAAAAAGAAGCAGCTGTTGGTGGTGCCTCTATAGTGGCTTTGTGCCAGTAAATGATGGGCAGTTCACAGGTTTGTGTCTGTTTTCGCAAAGTGATGTTAAAATGAGCCCACGAACCCTGTCAATTTTGAATAAATAGATTCAATATTTTTTTAAATACTTTCTGTACAGCTCCTGTGGATAGGTACATATCATCAAGGCTTTAATTAGCATTGGTTTTGATAACCCTAGAGCATTGGCATCAGTTTTAGCATGTTCTATCTACAGTAGAGCTTTACAGGAATGCATGCTTTTTATTTTACAGTGCTTCTATTTTCAGATTATGTCTTGTGAATATTGTATGTGAGAACAAACTGAATGACTATGGATGACAGCTAAAATAATGGGCTTCTTCCCAGGTGAGGTCAGTGTGGTTTTCGGTCGTCAAATCTTGCAGTACATCAAGGCTTTGTGCCAAGGCTGTTATGATTATCTGGAGCGCCTGTCTGACTCCTTACTTCTGCGGATAATAAATTATCTAGAACTCGAGGATGTGGTTCAGCTTGGACGGACGTCACGCAAGTTCAGGCAGGTGAGTTCCAGAGACACACAACGAGAGATGCTGCCAAAAAGTAACCGTATTCCGAGATAAGCAACATCAAGTCTATTATTTAAGGTTTCACCACAGCGCATTTTGCCTTCTGTCCGTCTCTCGCGTGAATACATCATTATGAATTAAATATAAAGCAATATTCTATTCATAGATTTTTTTTAATAAATTGGAAAGTACATCAATGCAGCTTTTATGTTTACTGTAGTATTTCTTATACTTTTCACTTCTGCTCCTCAGCTATGTGGGTCCGAGGAATTTTGGGAACGGGCAGTGCGGCGGCGCTGCAACACAATTTCGGCTGAGGTGGCATCTCTGGCGCTTGAGGTGGGCTGGCGCGGTATCTTCTTCACCAGCAAGCTACAGCTGCAGAAACTGATCCGCCGCAGGAGGCTGAAGACCGAGGAGCAACAGGCAGGACAGGTCTCAGAGACAGATTCAAAGGCAGAGGACTCTCCTGATGACAGCTCAGCGATAGATCGAACATGTGGTTCTGAGGAGGAATCTCACTCTGGCATTATCGCCGATCCAAGCCCTTGCTGTGATGTTATCCCTGACCCTGGCTCTGATTCCACTGTGCCTGTGCCTGCCCAGTTGTTGGAGGACATAAAGCACTGTATTGGAAAAACCGGTGCAGAACAGCACTGATCAATGGTAATGCAGTGCAGAGCCAGACAAGACGCTGAGTTAATCCATTTGTCAAATATTCCATAAGTCTTGTATTTCAAGCTTTCTGTTATATGGATATGCCATTTATTTACATCCCTCATCCTAACATGAGTTGTGTATTGATTATATGAAGAATATTACAAATAGTAATTATTGTTTTTTTGATATGATTATTGAGTTGTTAACCCTCTACAGGATATTTGGGGACATTTTCATTGGTATGTCCATTTTGCCATGACTTTTCTGACTTATTGTACATTAATAACAGCAATAACAAAAATACAACAGGACATTGTAGTGGTATATAATAATTGCTCATTATAATACAAGCTGTTATATACAATAGTGTAAATTGTATATTTAATATAAATTTAAAATACAATATACAATTCAGCTGTCTGGCTTTTCATTCAGGAGCTGATTCTGAGTCAAACCTCAGTAACGACTTGCCACTTTAGGATGAGATCAACTTTACTCGAGGGGACACAAACAATTAAACACTAAGCTTTAATTGGGTGGCTACAATAACTAATATGTATGTACTGTAATAAGGAAGTTATGATAAGTTATTGTTTTTGTTAAGGTAGGTGAGTTAACCAGGAGCAGTTTAAAATTGCTTTTTGTATTGTGATAACTGGTTATTATGAATACAGTGGATGTCTGATGTCTCACTCTCAGTTTTCAGCTCTTCGATTCAGCTTTATTTTTATACAGTGAGACAGGCCTACAACCAAAGCGCAGGCTTTAGCTGGCCGCAATGTTTTTTATTCTTCCCAATGTAATGAATATTTAATAACAACAACAGAACTCACATATTAAATGGATTATTCACTGTATCTGCAGTGCTGTGTTGGTAAATACCATAAAGTGCATAAAATATGATGTCTAATTGGTTATCAAAGTAAGGAAAACAACAGCTAATAAAAAAAAACATATTTAATTTTAGAGAGTCATTAATGTACTGTATGCTGTGGTTTCCATAGGTATCTAATAAACGTTTTGATACAAATACGGGGTAACCCAGTAGCAGCAGACCAGTGGTTAATAAGGATATTCCAGATCCAGTAGTCGAATGCACACTTTCTGACAAACTAGACAGAAATATTTACCTAGATCATGGTATAAAATGTAATACTAGATGATAGGTTAATATTGATCATAAAGATGTACGAAAACACTTTATATTAAGTTACACATTCACCATTAACTAGGCGCTTATTAGCATGCATATTTGTAGCATATTGACTCTTTATAAAGCACTTATTAATGCCTTATTCTGCATGACCATATTCTAATAGGCCATTATCTAAGGGTTTTCCCTCAATAACCTCCCAATTACTGCTTATTTATAATTAAATACTAGACCATGTTTATTAAGTGTTATTAAAGGAGAATGACTATTCTTGTAGAACTACCACCTTATAAGGCCCATACTGAGGAAAGCATATTAAGATCCTAAATGTACAACAACTTTCTTACTGTCAATAAGCAGTAATTGGGAGGTTATTGATGGAAAACTCCATGGCCTAGTAGTTTTAGAATATGGTCATGTTGAATAAGGTATTAATAACTATAATTATAATGACTAATAAATAGCCATTGTGCTACTAATAAACAACTAGTTAATGGTGAATATGTGTACCTTAATGTAATGTAATGTGGCTTTACTCTCTACATTTGTGTTATTATACTGTAGCTGTATGATGATTGTAGGTTTAAAGTTACAAAAATAACACTGAAAACATAAGGGTAAACAAACATTTTTTGATATGATGTTGCTTTAAGAATTAATTAATTAATTACACTTAATAAACATATAAAATGTTCACGTAAACACAATTTTCAGAACTTGTACGAAAAGGCTGTCTTCTAGGCAGAAAAAGGAAGACAATTTGCTTTGTGAAGATAAAAACACAGAGCTTTCAAGCAGGCATTTCTATCTATTCGGGAAGTGTGTCAGTTACAGTTACATGATCTGGATTCCTAGATGTCACAGATGATGTCTGGGAGTTTTGATTGGAGTAGGAGTGTTGTGCACACAGAAAAGACAGTCCCCTAGGGGGCACAAGCTGCTAGTGCTAATGGTCCACTCTGCTCAGCTCATACTGCCATCATCAGTGTCTTTCTCCATCGCCTTCATGTTTGTCCTGCTTTGCTCACAGTCTCACAGCGAAGTGTATTTTCTGAAATGCTAGAAAAGCATTGATTAAAAACATAAACAAAACTAGACTACGACAGTTTCCCCACATATATCATAGAATTAGCTGGGGACCCGCACTTGTAGACATAACTTACATGGTTAGAGGAAGAACACTGTGAGCTTGAGACAGTTTGATCAGGGATTAAACAGAATGGCAGCCACCTGTGCTACTAGCCTGCACTGTAGCTCATTAAAGGGACATTTTACCACTAATTCTGATTGTATGTAGTCTGTGCTGGTGACTCTCCGAATTCTTTCAGGTCTGCCTTGTGTTTAGAGGGCATATCTGTCTAAAGTTTAGGAGTGCTTCTACTACCTCTGAAAAATACCCCCAGCTAGGGGAAGCAGTTCACCACCCTTTTTGAAAATAGCTGGGTCTGCCAGGTTATTGAATGATTACAGAAGGCCATCTAAAAGTCATCGTCTGTTGTCTCTTGCCACACCCAAGCTTTCAAATCTGCAGTGGCCTATCTGTACCACCCTACCAAATCTGGAATCCTGATGCTGATCCTGATCATTATGGACAATGCTCTACTGGGAATACTTTTTGTGGAAAGCTTGAGAGAGTATAGTAGAGGATGCAGCCAGACCACATAAAAACCACGCAGCGGACCTTGTGGGAGATAGGATGAGAATGCTCTGCTCATTTAAATCTTTACTCCCTGTTCAGGCCAGGCTAATCTGTCCAGTGTTAAAGGAGCAGGCCGCTCAAAGATCAAACATATAAATCAGCAAAGATCAGACACCGAAAACAGAGTGGAGAAGAAGAGTAATAGAAATTACTCTTCTGCATGTATGTACGTCTGCTCGATTTCTCATTAACGTTCTTAATGTCACTTGTCGCCATTGTATCACTTAATCGCATATTTCTTTTTACAACAGTTTGTTTAAAGCTATTGCCAAACACATTTTTTGTGTTTGAGTGAATGGGAAACCCATAGAGTGAGGTGTAAGCCCTCAGTTTACATCTTTCTACCTTCCCTGACCCTGTTAAAGATGAAACCTTTGGCCTCTGTTCATCCACTCAGGAGGCTTAAGTGCTTTACTAACACTGTGATCCATTTACAACATGATTGACATTTGACATATTTGATATTTATGGCAGGGGTCTTTAACCAGCAAGATGTCACTTTCTCTATAAAATTTTGAATTTTAAATTATATTTAGGTGAAATATTAGTAAATAAGATGTAAGTTGAATTAAGAACCTTGATCGCTGCTATACTTGCCTATTCTATTACTATTTTTTCCTACCTAAATGTAAATGATATTTTTTTCCCTTTTGGGACAAATCCAACCAAAATCAGCATTCCACTTCGGAAAGTGTGATCGGATTCCATTGATTGATGTGATTTTTTTTCTAAAAACATTTGACCAACTTCCTCACTGGATGCTCTGTGTGGGTGTCTTCCTGGCCTTTTGTAAGGTCTGAGCCTGGAGCTCTCTGATGGCTAGCACAAAGCCCTTGATCTTGTGCAGGGCACTGACAGCTTGAGACCATTTGAGAAAGGATTAGCTAATATTATCCAAGGTTTATCTTACTGAATTAGCCTACATCACCATAGCTGTAGCTTAGGGTTACTGCCAAAAGCAGCAAAGGAAGGACAATTCCAATTCCTCACCTTGCAAATGTAAAAATTAAGACAACAAGTGCTGCAACAGTGAAATGCATATGTTGACTTAATACATATAGTATATACAGTATAATATATATATCTATACATAGATGTAGATGTATGCAGTCTTATACCAGAATTGTAATAAAATGAGACTACAAATTGATGTAGAAAGCTAATGTATGTTTTAGCTCAATCAGAAAAATATCTGTATTTGTCTACAATCTTTTGGCTTGGCTCTTGTATGTGTAGTATCACTGTGAGGTATCAGGTGCAGGTCCTCGGTTTAACCTCAGTTCTGTCACATGATTGAGGTCATAGGCTACTCCTGAAGCTTTTTATAAACCAACCAGTAGAAAGGAGCTCAGGTGCCACACTGATCTGAGTCTCTCTGTTGACTCTTGATTTCAACAACCAATGCTACCTGGCTTTTGAAAGATGTAGGAATAGTGAAAATGATCGACTTAGGTGTTTTACTATTTTGTGTTGTTGCTCAGTGGCAGAATGAAGCAGACTGTACTTTATGGTGGAGAAACCAGCTGTGCTCACTAAGCACTGCATCAGTTATTAGATCACTTGTGATTGTAATGGCACTTACTGCATCCCACTGAGCACCTAATGTGCACTAAGTACACCTCTGTATTTAATTTCATTATTTATTTATTTTTTTACTTCAGTGTACACTTCCAACACAAAATATGAGCTACAATAATCCGTGATTGAGAAAGAAAATCTCATATTACCAGCCCCCTTCTCAAAACAAACAACATAAATGGTCTACCACGTATGGTTTGCCTATGCTTTTAACAACCTTTTGTGTATGTGTGTGCCTCTATGCACACATCAAAACACACGCACGTACACAACCAATGACAAAAGACTAAACACAAGTATTGCTCATCAAGCCCCAATCGTTCAGTTATGTGGTCTGTATACATGTTCTTAAATTGAATACTAGTTGAACATTTAAAATGACATGCTGCTTTGATGTAGTATGTGCATACTGAATTTAAAATCAATCCATACACATATCTGTGATTTAGCTCTTATGTGGCAATTGTCTTTTTGAAAAATATTTAAAGACATAAATGCATTATATACAGCAGATATCTCCACATGCCACATATTAGTTTAGGTAGCCCGAATCCACATATCTATTTAAAAATGACTTGATGTGTATTTTGGATTACATTACAAATATGACCTGACTAATTAAAACATTTTGCAAATACCTAATAAAATGTATTCTTTCAGTAATCCAAATCTTAGGCATCTGTAAGCATCCAAATAAGTATTTACTCACAGTTCACTCTGAAGTGATGGTCTTTACATTGCATGTGCATTTTGATATAACAAGATGATAATAGTAATAATATTAGGTAGAATTTCTGAAATGTTAAAAGTGGTTGTCCGGTATTGTAAGGTGGTGGTCACTGATGAATGAGGGTAAATTAAGAGCATGAACGAGCATGAGGGCAGAAAAAGAATAAGACAGAGTAAACTCTCTGAAGTATCTGCTGTGTTGAGACTGGGAGGAGAAAAGAGAAGAAGATGAGGATGCAGGGAGAATATTCTGCCACTTTGTAGAGCCATGGTTTACTATATTGATGCCTCAGTGAAAATATTTCATCAGTATTCTGCTCAAGGCTCCTAATACAATCTTATTTTCTATCTATATGCTACAATATCATATGTAATACCCAACCAAACATTACTCTGTTCCTATTTTGGAGGACCCTGCAATAACTATGACGGTTTTTTTAAAGGTGTCTTGCTCTTTCCAGAGCATTTTCTGCTTCTTTTTGTGTCTTTCACTGTGTCTCACCATTAAATGCATACTCAACAGAACCCAATGGACCCCTATTAGAGACTACTGAACACCATGAACAAATATAGAGGGTTACAAAGCCTCTTAGGACAGAGCCCGCTTACGATTCCCTTTCCGTGCGCAGCATCCTTGAATAGGCCCCACAAAGATCCTTAAGCCAAAATCCCTCCCTGGTATTTAATTCTAAATGAGTAATTACTGGGTGTGTCAGTGTGTCTTAGGTTTGCAGGTAGGCTGGGTGAAGAAGCTTATTTGCACACTGGCTTTGGGGCAAATTGCACTCTCACACAGGCACACACGTTCTGAAAGACGCTTTACCAGTGGTCAGAGGGTATCCCTGGGGAGCCACTGAAGAACCAAGTTATTTAGGGGGGACAGACCACATACAGCCGCCAAGATGGATATGGGGGGACTGGATAACCTGGTGGCCAACACGGCCTACCTAAAAGCCCAGGGTGGTGATGACAAGGAGATGAAAAAGCGCCGTCGCAGTTTGTCTCTCCCCAAGCCTGAGCAATGTGCTGAGGTGCGAGCTTCCATTGACAAGGACTTTACATCACTTTGTGAAAAGCAGCCTATAGGCAAAACGTTTTTCCGTCAATTTTTGGCAAATACCCCTGAGTATAAGCTTGCTGCGGATTTCCTGGATGAGCTGTATGACTGGGATCTGGCTGAAGGTGCAACAAAAGACAAGTCACGCCAAAACATCATCAACAAGTATTGCAAGGCTGATTCCAAGACCTTCCTGTCCTTTCTTACTGGGGAGGCTGCTGACAAATGCAAGGCTGTGACAGATGCCAACTTTGATGAGGTGATGAAAAGCAAAGTCCAGGAAGGTGTAAGAGATTTTCTAAAAGCCAAACCCTTCACAGATTATCAGACCAGTCCATTCTTTGATAAATTCCTTCAGTGGAAAGAATATGAGAAACAACCCATCAGTGACAAATACTTCTATGAGTTCAGAACTCTGGGAAAAGGAGGCTTTGGAGAGGTAAGCATGCAAAAGCATCTACACACACATTTTATAAAAGTCTTATATGTGTTATGGTAAATACTGATTTTATTTGCAGGACCCTCCCAAGGCTCCTTATATGATGCTGTTATCAATTTCAAAAATATGTATTACCATCATATTTTGTATAATGTATGCAAGAATTGCAAGACAATATGTATTCAACATCTTTTGGAATTGTAATTACGGTGCTTCAGTAGAGTATTATAGTGCAATGTCAGTGTCATTCCACCTGTATTTGCTTTGAAGCATAAGAAAGGATATTCTGGGACCATACCATACATAATCATGAAGATTTACCTTGTCTCAAGGTGACCATGAAGTCTTTAGAAAATCATGTCTTATGTTTCATAAAGTAAAAATTCCAAACCGCAATGCAGGAAGCAGTGATCTTGCTTTGGTAGAGCTAGAAAAGTGCTACGATTGCTCAAATACTGATTAATAGGAACTCTTATTGTCTTACTTTTTTCAATAAAGACCAGAGGATGAAAAAAATAAGTCACTAAGATGATAAAATCATTCAAAAGACAATGTTTTGGGGTTCTCTGTTTTAAAAGACAATCTGCTATATAAACATAATGAATAAGCCTTAATTTTATAAATTGCAGGGACCGAAAGTAACAATATGAATTTTCGTAAATTAAATAGATTGTTTTAATAATCATGTATTTTTTAAGACTTGAGATTGAAGAGTGATCAAGGCACATGGTTATGTGCGTCAGATGCACATACAGAGAATCCACAATCGACCCTTGAGGAACGCCTTTTCTGAGTCAAGCTCTTAGCAACAAGCTTGATGTAACCCAAAATGAGGCAACCTATTGAGATAAATACAATGATAAAATTGTAGTTTAAACATCTACGAATTACTATAATAATGTTTTTAACAGCATGTTGTTATTTGAAATGACGATGAAGGCTGCTACTGTACTCTACTATAGTCTAAATAGTCTAAATCTGTTGTGGCTGTAAAATACTGTTTTATTTTAAAGCAGTACATACAGTGGTTTCAAGTAAAACAGTGAAACAAATCACCTGACTGATACTTGACAATGATTTGACAACAGCTAATGTAACTTTCTTAGCAGTGCAATGCACTGGTCAAACCTGATCATGTGCTGGCAAGGGTGAAGCTAGGTTGACTTCTTGTCTTTCTGCCTTTACTCCTACCACCAATTCTATATTTCAAATCTCAGTCTGCTGGTGTAAAAAAAGGAATTATTTGTGATTATATCAATAGTAAAATCCTGAAATTTGTGAAAGCATAGATTGATGATTTAAAGTATCAGTCAGATCTATTTTGGTTTAATATACTCTAATAATACTGAAGCAGAGACCCTTTTTTATTTTGACAGTTATCCTAAAGGGTACTATCAAGTAGTAGTCAGATTTTAGTCTTCTGATCAGTGTAGCACAGTGGTTCCTGAGCTGCTTACAGGTCAGCCTGGTACCAGTAGACCATGCTTTATTTCAGTGGGAAATGGATTCTAATGAATTAAAAGAGAACTGCGTGGACATTGGTAATAAAAAAGTCCTTTTAAACGAACAATCTGTCTTCTTCCAGGTATGTGCTGTTCAGGTGAAGAACACAGGCCAGATGTACGCCTGCAAGAAGTTGTGTAAAAAGCGACTGAAGAAGAAGGGTGGCGAGAAGATGGCCCTGTTGGAGAAGAAGATCTTGGAGAAGGTTAACAGCCTGTTTCTGGTCAACTTGGGCTACGCATATGACAGCAAGACCCACCTGTGCCTTGTTATGACCCTGATGAATGGAGGAGACCTCAAGTACCACATTTACAACATAGGCTATGATGGCAAGGGTGTGGACAAGGGCATTGAGATGAAACGCATCATCCACTATACAGCACAGATCGCCACCGGCATTCTGCATCTGCATGACATGAATATCGTATACCGTGACATGAAGCCAGAGAACGTGTTGCTGGATAGCCAAGGCCAGTGCCGACTCTCAGATTTGGGTCTGGCCATAGAGATTGTTCCAGAGAAGACCGTCACCCAGATGGTGAGTAGATACACACAACAGTGATATTCTGGTTGAAATGGCAAATGCCGGTCTCTTCATTTTTGAAACACAATAAGGAAGCGCACTAAGTTGCACTCTGAAAGCCATTAGGATGCTGTTAATATGAGATGACCTAGCTGGATTATGTCACCAATGATAATGGGAATCATAATAAGATTTTACATCCTGGAGAATGATGCCTACTCTAAAGGGCCATTTCATCTATTATTCAAAGTCTTTGAAGTTGCATACGCCAAAGGGCAGGAAAGGATCCTCCCTTAATTCTGTTATCTGTAGCTGATCTTTAAATCAACAAGATTTTAGCCAAGTCATCATCTATTTGGTTGGACTAAATTTAAGACCGCACATACTCACACACGAACTGCAACAGATAAACAACAACAAAGAAACAAAGACCACAGGTTGCTGGGTGATACCTCATCTATATCTCCACCCTGTCTGTGTTCACTGATCTGAAGAGGAATTCGAAGCCAAAAACTGAACTCTTGAGGCTCTGAGGCGGTCAGGCTGGCAGGGTTTTTACTCTAAATCCGGACAGGGATTACTGGATTCCTTAAAGATCTGTACAATGAGAGTCTCTGAAACCATTACATAACTCATTTGATCCTTTAGCAGTGAGATTATAGCCTGGCCATTTATAGGCCACCATTTTGTGTATGAGCAATGTCAGAGACCTTGGAGGTCCAGTGCTTCTTAAAGTAGCAGTTGATAAATACATTTACATTACATTTACATTTAGTCATTTAGCAGACGCTTTTATCCAAAGCGACTTACATATGAGAACATTCACAAACCGAAGGCGCAGCTTCGGGAGCATTTTGGGGTTCAGTATCTTGCTCAAGGATGCTTCGGCGCATGCCTGGGGGATCGAACCGCCAACCTTCCGATTGGGAGGCAACCGTTCTGCCACCAAGCCACGGCCGCCCGTGGCTTGTACAAGAAGGTTTCCCTCAGCAACTTGGTTGTGGAGATTTTGTTATTTCTGTAGAGGCGTTACCTTGCAAGAGTTTCTTCCCACAACACTTTAGGAACCCTGTAACCCTGTAATTAGTCTCCTTGCTTTGAGAAATAATAACACAAATAACATGTCATCAATGAGTTTAGCTTGATATATTATTATATCACTATGGACTTCTAAGAGGGGTTCTTGTATCTAACTGAGGATCCCTCAACAATATGCAAAAGAAAAGGTTGTCAGTGACAGAACATCATGATTGGCCATTCAGATCAATCACAGAGCTTTAAAAACGTGTCAGCAAAAAATTTATTAACCCGAATAAAATTACTGATGGAAGAATCTAAGAATGACCCGGTATACACAACATTATTTTCAAATATTTTTTCCTCCACTTTTGAACATCACACCTCACCTGAACTAAACCTAGGGATCACCTGAAAAAAATAATTTTGCATGGGATTCTTTCCAGGGTCTCTTCAAGACTTATTTGCAGTAGCAAAGAGCAAGCTCTAGGCTCCATGAAAGTCCAGTAAGCTCATTATCCAGTACTCTGATGCTTCTCAGCCAGCCAAAATGACTGGGCTAACCTCCTACAGGCAAGGCTGGCTTTGGTCCCCTGATCCTCTTAGTGGGCATTACACAAGTCTGTCCCTGATTAGACTGACAGATCCAGGTAAAAACCTATGGCGAATATGTTTAAAAATGTTAGTTTGCAAACAAGGTGACTTTAACTGGGATGAAAAATGCCTGAACTACGATCAGATTAATTTTGGTGATAACTTTGCCACCTGCAAATGAAAGAGTTTAGCCCCTTTGACTGACCAGAGTGTGCAGTTCTTTATTTGTTAAGTTAAACTCATTACCAACAGATACACACGTTTCAGATGAACAGAACATACTGTAGTTACGAAACGCCACCAGGGCAAGTTGAAAATAATGCAGGAGTTTTGCAGATGGCAAGACGACGTGGGAGTAAATATTATATTAAGACAACAACGTTTCGCAAACTTGCTTAAGTTTGGTCAATGGAGCTGTAGAATCATGTCTTCACTAATCAGTCAGAAGGGCATATCCAGGCACATCTGTGGCCACCTTGTCATACTTGTTAAAGTAAACGACAGATCGTGAAGTACCAGACGTATTCAATGATCACAATCTGTCATGCAAAAAGAAAAAGAACATCTACACCAACAGCAGCAGAAGTTGTAAGTGTCTGTTAAATGATGCAGCGTCATTAATAGGAATTCTTTGAGGTCATGCTAAATGTCTTTTAGGTGTTACCATACTGTTACGTAAGTGGCTATGAAAGCACTGACTTGCAGTATCAAAGAGCAAGCTCCCAGCTCTATATGCCAATTTGCTGTGTGTGTGTGTGTGTGTGTGTGTGTGCATTAATTATACATTAGAGGCATGGCTATGTGTTGTCTGGATGTTACGTATTTCTGCTGGTGTCTACAGCATCCCGAAATGGCCAGCCTTTATATAAGAAGCTGGACAACTCTGTCAGTGTGTAGACACACACGACTCTTGACAGGTAGTAGGCTTAGCATTAGGATTAAGTTCCTGGTCCGAGCCTGCAGGTGAGGTCACAAAGGGATGGAAGCAGAGGAGGAGGGAGAGAGTGAGCAAGACGGGGAAAGGTGAAAGTTACATAGAGGGAGACAGAAAGAGAAGATGGCGAAGACTAGATTAAAGCTTTTTGTAACACAGGCAACCGACCGATGTAACATGTCAGTAGGGACCTATGAAGGTTGTATCTCCCAGTTATAAAGTTGTTCTTTACCAGTCTGTCCTTCCACAAGACCCTCTTTCTGTTTACTGTGTCTTTTCAGAGACAAGGTTATGCACTGTTTGCATTGTTCATGTCACTGTACTGTCACATAAGTCATTTCCTTAGACTATACATTAATTGCTTCCATCTACAGAACTCAAAGAGTAGAGATCTGAAAGTTTTAAAACAAATAAAAACACACTATGCTTTCCAACAAGTAAAAAAAAAATATAATAAAAGGATTCATAGATGTACCTCACATATAATCTTCCCCCTCTACCGTTCTCTCTCTCCTCCAGGCTGGTACTGGAGCATACATGGCCCCTGAGCTCCTGAGTAAAACGCCATACAGGACATCAGTGGACTGGTGGGCCCTGGGCTGCAGTATCTATGAGATGGTGGCTGGCTACACACCGTTCAAAGGCCCTGACAGCAAGAAGGAGAAGGTGGAGAAGGAGGAGGTGCAGCGCCGCATTCTCAATGAGGAACCCAAGTGGGAGCACAAGTGCTTTGATGCGGTCACCAAGGACATCATCCAGCAGTTCCTCAAGAAGAAAATAGATGAGCGCCTGGGCATGAAGTAAGAGGTTCTTCTACTATGTATAAGCAAGCTCTGGCTGATATGTAGTTGCATACAGTGGCTTAATTATTCCTATTTTGGGATTTGTTTTATCATTTATTTTTTATTGATATTTGAAGTTAGTCCCAGAAGTCTTATGGGACCCTAGCCCCAGCTGAGGAAACCTTCACCTTAACTCTAACCAAAATGTTGCACGAACCCTTGTAGGCACTTTAGTCTGTCATTGTAGTTTTAAAACACTGATGGAGAAGTATATTTTTGCCTTCTCATTAGGAACAACATGGAGGATCCCAGGAAGCACGAGTGGTTCAAGAACATCAACTTCCCCCGTCTGGAGGCCGGGCTGGTGGATCCTCCTTGGACGCCCAAACCCAATGTCGTCTATGCCAAGGACACTGGCGACATCGCAGAGTTCTCCGACGTCAAGGGCATCCAGTTTGACGACAAGGACGAGAAATTCTTCAAGGAGTTTAACACAGGCGCCGTGCCCATTCAGTGGCAGCAGGAGATGATTGACACTGGACTGTTTGACGAGCTCAATGATCCCAACAGGAAAGAGGGTGGAGGAGATCCTGATGAGGAAAAGAAGTCCGGCACGTGTATATTGCTGTGAGAAGCCGCACGTTTGATATCATATACCAGTTTTCTCAGTCAGATGCACATTAACATTGATGTAGAAGATGGATCATGTTTTATGAAAGAGGCGAGCACAAGCATCTGTGTTGGGAAAGATGTACCAACCCTCTCTTAAGGATGCTCATGGTTTAGAGATGTACTGCTTTCGAGGCACGGTTCAGTAAAACATGGAGGATGTGATGATGTATTTTGGGCATCATCTCTCTGGTTCACTGCTTCTCTTGCAAATATACGTATCTAATGATGTAGACTTGCAACCACGTTGACCATAAATGACTGCTAGAAGTCATTTTTACAACCTTTTCATTAAGGATACTAGTGTTAGATTAGTTTGAAAGGCCTTTGTGCCAGAAATACTATATTACTTTATAAAGAAAATGTCTAAATCCAAACTGTCTAAGAAAGGAATTTTAGATTATTAGAATGATTTTTTGTTTTGCCTGTATTGGAAAGTGACAGGTAGAGGCAGACAGGAAATGGGGAGAGAGAGGGGTATTACGTGCAAAAAAAGTTGCCAGCCAGAACCGAACCGGCGACGGTTGCAACCATGCGGCCATGTGACATGCGAGTATCAGTTCGAGTATCCTCTAGTGGATTGTGTGAACAGCATCTCCTAGCAATCCCCCAACATCTTATTCTCTTTATTGATGCCATCATAAGGTCACACTGTTTCTGCAATGAAGAGTGCTTTTTAAGCACATGTGGCAGACAGTTCTAGTATTTAATATTATATATATCCCTGCATTTACATCTAGGTGGTTTTCCTTCCGTACAACATTTTAGTTTTATAAAGGCTATAAAAAGCAATTGTATGTATTGTATATAAATAAATCTATATCTATGCACAGAGAGAAAGGCACAGTTGTAAGGAATTTAAAATGTAGGATTTAAAGACAATTAGGAATATTGTACACCCCCTTTTCACTGAGTCCCTCTACTGTTGGTGCTATGAGGCTCAACTTAGTGAGAAATGGAAACTCTTTAGCCCTGGGATGCTGAGAGATGAGTGCAGGAACAGAAGTTAATTGCTGCATACGAAGGAGGAAAACGTAGAGGAGTTGGGCAATGAAGTCCTGTACCAGCAATGGTCAGGTTGCCCCGTCCACGGCCCTGAAACACTGTGATACTTCAGGGCTCTTTTCTATTTGAGATGAGTGTGAATAACTCAAACAAGCCAGATTCTGAAAGAGATTCCACTGTTGTGGTCTTTAAGCTGAGTATAGAGACTTGGGTTAGTTCAAAAGAAAATCCTTGTTTTGCTTGTCTGCTTGTCTCAGGGGAATTATTTGATTAAGTTTTCAAATTCCCAGATCTTCCAGAGTTGAGTTTTTACAGTTATATATGACATAATGTATGATACATGTACTTGTAAATATAACATGAGAGAAATTGCTATTAGAAATGTCAGATGTAAAGCAGAAACGTCCTTGCATCATTTGAATAAATTAAAATGTGTCTTTTAAAATGTGTGTCTTTTCTATGATTATGAATATTTAAATTTGTCTCAATACATGTGTTGTTGTCTTGAGACTTAACAACCGCCACCAGCGTCAGAGAACGCCTCAAATTGTGCCATGTTACGCATGTTCTCTGGGCTATTTATAACCACAGTGAAAGTGCTGCTGAGGACTCTGGAGTAAAACCTAAAAATATCAGCTGCATTAATTCCTTCTAGGATGCTGACTACAGCCAGGCTGTGCTCCAGGCCGCCACAAATTAGCAAGTTCAACTCTTAGCTGATAAGGCGATAAGCAATGTTATCCTTGCGCCTTCTTTGCTTAAATCAGCTTTAAATCCCCTCAGGTTCTGAAGCATCTCAATAGTACTGCCAAGTGACAAGAAAGAATGCCGTGTGAATAAAATTAAAAGAAAAGTCTGAAAATCTGCCAATTGGCTGTGAGTGCTGAAATGGGAAAAGTGAGACTTACTGATAATTTATTTTAGGAAATCTTTGCAAAATAATAGTGGAAAAGATGTAAACACTCATTTATGAGAGATCTTTCCAGCTCAGCGTTTCAGTTCTAGAACATTTGCCAGTTTATCTTCTTTGGCCATAAGTCCAAGAAACAGACATGAAAATATCTGTTCGGTTTTCATTGTCTCCAACACCACTTGATTACAGCGCTGTAACTCAAGGACGGTAAGAGTTCAGCAGGCACTAAGGTGGATTCGTGCTGCAGCTAAACCCCGAGAGATTATCTCATATATAGCAGGACTTGGATACAGACTTCTGTTGACAGTGAAGGACAGAGCTGCTGCTGCCTTGGGGCACTGTGGGAGCTGGATGGATGGAGATGCTGTGAAATTAGAGCAGACAGGTGTGATAAGACTTCTTTTAATACTGGCCTGATATACTCTGACTTCCACAGCCAATGCAGTCTCTGTGGGTATAGTTACCATTACCATTCACGCAATGTTTCACTTAACATCAAAATAATTAGAAATATAAATAGACTTGCAGGCAAGTATACTGGAGGACATGCACCTGACACAACTCGGAACCAAAGACTCACTTGCAGGCTTTAAGTGATGGTTTAAAAAAAATTATATAAGGGTTGAGCTAATAAGGTGTTATTTCCTCTTTTGTTGGACACATTTTAGCATTAACATAATTAAATAGGATACAAGTTTATTTTATATGGTGGAGGTGAAAAGGAAAACCACATCTATCCCCTAAGCTCATCTCCCATTGGCTGCCACATATGATATGATATTGTGAAAACCAGTGGCATGTTTAATTATGTGGATTTGTCCACATTGCTTTGTGTATTCATGAAAATCACAAGATGCACAGATGGGAAATGTGTCTCTAACCTCCTCAGTCTCTCTGCAGCTGCCCGCTCCCTCTGGCAGCACCATGCCACACTTCCACTGACAGCTCTGCCCGTCCTGTTTCTGGCTCCCTCGTGTGGCTGCAGATTTGTGCTGCACTGATGGTGAGAGTGTGATTGAGTGGTTACTGATTGAAGGCGAAGGATTACCAAGACACAATCTCAGCAATCTCATTCAGTCTGCCTCATCTCTCTCTACTGTTACTGTTATAAAGCACATTTTGAATTGAAATTCTTGTGTATTGTAAAATTTAATTTTACATGCATATATTCATTTGAAGATTTCTTTGTTTGCTATAATTTCCAAATAAAAGCTTGTGCCTGGATGACCTGGTGCATTTGGCTCTTTTGGGTAAATAGTACTGACTTTCCTCACAAACAGAGATAAACTGAACAAGCCAAAAAACCTAAAAAGCAGCAGTAGACAGTAAAGAAGTACAATTACTCAAATACTGTTCTTAACAGAACTGTGAACTACTTGTAATTAATTTGAGTATTTACATGCTCCCCTCTTAACTTTTCAGATGGTTTCATTAATTTTGAGGCCCAAATGCATAAAAGTTTCCAAGATTTCATAAAAAAAGCAACAATGAGAGAAAAGTCCAGTCCAGTGTAGCTCATGACCCCAGAGATTTATCTTGTGGCCCTTTAGAGGGGGCAAGACCAGCAGGTTGGGAACAACCTAACTTAAACTAGCTAACTGTATACAAAGTATTTAAAACTAACTCCACCTCGACCAGCTACAACAATAAAATTACTAATCTAATAATGTCTCATATAATAAGGATCAATTACAGAGGCTATTTTTTCCGCAGAACTAGTACTTTGCCATTTTGAGTATATTTTGCTGAAAATACTTGTGGTACTTTTGTTGAAGTAGGATTTTGAATGCAAGACTTTTACTTGTAATATTTCTACATTTTTGGATTGGTATTTTTCTACTTAAAGGAAGGAACTGAATAATTCTTCCACCACTGACAAAAAGCTACAGCCCAAATAAAGAAAGGATTAAAAAATAGACATTTTCTTCAAAATCACTTTTATTCCACAATTTATTTAATCAGGTCTTAAGGCACCCTGAAGAGATGTTACAAGTTGTTCTTTCAAATGTGGGTTCCTTTTAAGACTGTGTAAACATAGCTTTGAATAAGATAATTTCCTGTAAATCTTTGCTTAAATTATTTCTTTACAGTGCACAGACATTGTGTTTTGTGACAAAAATACAGTGTGAATTAAGTAAATATGGTAGATAGTGTATATATATATACATTGAAGAGTAATAGACTGGCAGACAATCAGATCAACAGGCTGAAGAAGAGAAAACTAACAATCTTTGAGATCCAGATAGATATACAGATCACTTAAAGATACAGTACATGGTTACAGTGAACGCTTTCCCAGCACCTCTCTGCCTTAAAAGCAATTTTTACACTGTACCTTCTGTGTGTGTGTGTTGCCTCAGCCACCATCACTGTGCAGCACCCGGCGAGGTGGAGGGAGACAACTTATCTAGTCCTGGAGGGCTCACCCACATGTTGTGGTGCACCATTGCAGTGGTGAGCCAAAAGGAAGACAGACAGACATGCAGACAGACAGACAGACAGACAGACGGCACAAGACTGGGTTGTGGATACGCAGACCACAACACAAAGATCTATCTATACTTCCCTAAATATGGTAAGGATCACAATGTATTTATATGTAGAAAGGGACTTTGTAATTGGTATTTCATATACAGGGATACAGTAGCTATACTTGATTATGAACGTACGTTCCTATGAAGTCTTTGTGATGTGATAATGTGAATACTCTGCAGATGTGTCGGAAATGTTCTACTTTCTCAATTGTACTATACAGCAAGATAAAAATCCTCTCAACACTGGCGATAACACAGTCGTTCATACAGTTTGGAGAGATGAAAACAACACTCTCTTCCTGACAGCAGGAAGATCTAAAAAAACATTTTAAAAAGTTGTATCAGCAATTACACAACAGCTCCAAATGGCTTGGTTGCAATGGCTATAAGTTATCTAATCACATCAACACTAAAAAATAAAAAATAAACTGAGTGGAGAAGGAACAGTGCAACAGGTGAAAGAAAGGATGGATGGGGTCAGGAGCAGAGCCTGTGTCTTGTTCTGGGGATCTCTGAAGAGGTCAGCAAGGAATCATGAAGGAAAGAAGGGTCAGAAATGTCATCAAAGCAACATTCAATATCTGTATCTAACTGGCTCTCCTACTAGAAGCCAAACTGCATCTAACTATTTGGCCACATCCCAAAAATGCCGCCTTTGTGACGTATTTGACGCTTCCTTCCACTTAAAATTTTTTTTAAAACATGTTGGCAGCCTCTGCTTTGGGTTTCTCTTTCACTCGGCCACCTTGATCCTGAAGGTGACGCGGCCCAGGAATTTATCCCTCTCGTCGTTGTTGCGGAGGTCGGAGCCCTCTACCCTGCACTCCACCGGCAGCTCCTTGTTGTAGTCCTCCTTGGTGAGCAGCAGCTTCACAGCCACCAGGGGCTGCACGTAGCTCTCCTGCATCAGGAAAGAGACAGCCGTATGTCAATAATACATCCATGTGAGGACGTTACCGTACGTGATCTGACAGGGGATCTGTAAGGGGATACTTACATGGGCTTTCTTGCCGTAGTAGGGGAAATACATCTTATCAATACGCCCCTCACTGGGGAAATACTGCATTTGAACTGGGTTTTCTTTCTGCAAAGAAGAGCATGCGTTAGTCAAGGTACGTTTTACATTTAAAGAAACACATTTTATTATGTTAAATTAATAGACTTATAGATGAGACACTTTTCCAAGATCACATGAGACAGGACATGAAAAAAAGGAAAATCAATGACTCCCTGTTATTGGGGAGGATGGGTTTAGAGGCTCCTGCATAATGACTTGACATGATAAACATGTGTTAACACCCCTACTGGCCTTATCCTGATAATTTATTATCTTACCCTAAGGCCGTCAGTGATAGCATGCAGAAAGAAATCAGACACAAAACAAACAAAAAGAAGGAAGAAATGAAAGTAAGATCAACAGAAATTAAATATTGAGACTGTCATGGTCATCAGTGCTTTTTTTATGAAAGAAATGACAAGAAATAAATACACATACAAGAGAGTAGCACATGTACAGCAATGTGTAGAAAAATGTGTTTACTTTTACTGTGCAGTTGATGTAGGGATCCCCACGAGGCTTTAGGCCAATGATCTACGAGGTGAGGGAAACAGGAGAGGTTGAGAATGTGTGGGGCCGAAATTGGAAATTAATCAAATTAATTTATTTTGGGAACTGTCAGCAAGGGACTAAACGCATGAAGAGTAGAAGCTGTGTGGGAAGGAAGAAAGGGTTGAAAGACAGAGGGCTGAAAAGACGAAATTGTGAATTTGTAAAGGAGTTGAGCAATTTTTAAGATTCTAAAAAGCCAGTCAAGCCCGAATCGGTTGGTGAAAGTGGGCGTTACCCTGTTCATTTTCAGCAGCACGCAGGGTTTCCCCTCAGAATACCCAAAGTTGGTGTCAGAGAGGCCAGAGCAGAGACTCAGGAAGCCCCTCTTGAAGCGACAAGCCTTCTTCGTCATGTCCTCGCTGTCGTCCTGCATGAAATACTCTCCTCGAGGGCACTCCTCGTTCTTCTCCTGCTCTGTATCATTATATCCTCAGAGAGAGAGATGGACAGAGATACATTCAGGTAAATGGTATGAATCATTGGAAAAAGATCCGTCGAGAAGGAGAGTGGAATCTGTTTTAATATTCATTCGTCTTTTATCTGGGAGAAGTGCACTTACTTTGCAGGAAGGACTCCAGGTGTTGGACATACTGTGCATACTTTAGCGGGTCAGATTTGTTGAATGAGATATCCTGTGAATTCGGGCGAATCACCAACCCTGCAACAAAGACACAAAGCAAAGTAAACATAGAGTAAAGTTGCAAATGATCCCAACAGGAGAAACTAATGCACAGCCATCATCGGGGTTTGTCTCCAATTACAGCTGGACACAAAACATTCTCAGACAAGGCTCCAATGCGGATATCACACAGGAAGGGACTTCAAAACAGATCTATACAAAAAGCAGCTGTAATGTAAGCACATTATTGTGACAGCAACTCATTGGTGCGAATATGAATAATGAATGCCTCGAAGGGAAATGCTGCCAGTTACCGTATGAGAAAGCCCTTATACCTATACGGTGTGTTGACAGGCACTAACCTGGATAGGGAACACGGTCTCGGTACTTCGGCACATAGTCATCCAGAGTGAGCAGCATCACCCACATGGTCAGGGCGAACATACCAGCCAAGAAACAGTAGAAAACCAGGTAGAACAACAGGATGAGGGCTAGAGGAAGTTAGAGGAACAGAAAAAGAGTAGGAAGAGAAAGGAGACATAGTGAGGGAAAGAGACAGAGAGGGGTCATGTATAAATAACTATGAGCTTTGAGCTTTAACCAACGCATGAGTTTGGACAAATGCCTTCTTATTTATCTTATTTATCTTTCCTCATCTGCGGGCTGAGGGAAATTGTCATTTGAGTGTACAATCCCTTTGAGAGAAACCATTTTGCGTCAAGGGGGGGGGCTACTCACTGCTAACAAATCTGAGGCCATATTGTCACTGGAGAGCTCTCAGTTTCAAATCACACAAGATTCATGGATGACACTGCTGTGGTCAAAGCATCTGAAGCCTCGTTTATCCAATGCAGAAGGCGGCGGCGGGGGGGGGGGGGGGGGGGGTGGAGGGGTGGGGGCACAGTTATGGAAACATCTGACTCAAAATGGTTCACCACCATCCAGCTTGCCCAGCACGGATGCCCTCTAAGTTGACAAAAAAAAAAAGGGGATGGACCCCTCAGCTTCCTGCTGTACATCCCCCCTTTCTCTCATTCCTCTCCAACAGTATCCCACAATGCACCTGCCTAGTGTGTGAAAGAGAGAGAAAGAGAAGAGAGGGAATCCCATTTGACCTTGACAGGCATGCTAATGTGGGCGGCCATGCAACTGCAATGGAGCATCCCACTCCACAGCAGCACAGGGGCCCAGGCAGCCTGACAGCCCGCGCTAGCCTATAGGAGCCGGCTGCTGGAGGGAGGGTGGTGTGTTTCTACCTCACTCTGGAAATAACTGGAGAATCGTTACAT
Source organism: Coreoperca whiteheadi (assembly GCA_011952105.1). NCBI lineage: Eukaryota > Metazoa > Chordata > Actinopteri > Centrarchiformes > Sinipercidae > Coreoperca > Coreoperca whiteheadi. The sequence continues at coordinate 9,804,878 of CM022487.1, read as the reverse complement.
AAAAATGCATGGCCTGATCAGCCATGGATTCAGCTCAGGAATGCTCTAGCACACTGCTCAGATATCATTAGGTAAGGAAGGGTTTTATCAGCTGGGGTCTTCATTGTGAACACCATTTCCTGATAATCCTATTAATGCTAATGGTAAATATGATCTGCTGTTATGACTGATCATCACCTGGTTGGTTATTGCTGCCTACCCAGCAAAGAGGGACTGGTGCACACCTCTGATAGCATCATTCATCTTGGTGAGCCTCTTGGTACAGGCTTCTCCTTTACACCTTCATGTAGGCCAATGATGGCTCCTCCGCTAATCCAATATCTATATGGCAGTCATTTTAATCCATCCATGCGCAGAAATATGTAGTAGGCTATATAGTCAAGAGGCACACATCTATTAATGCTTTGAAAATGGGAAGAGGAAGACACCAGATTAGGTATAAGCCCCGTGAATGTCAAAGCACATCTACTAATTGCCTGCTGTACAACGGAATCCTTACCCCAGCTGCTGGCCGTGCGACCCAGCAGCTCCCCGGTCCTCGGGTTGTAGATGGAGTCCTTCCAGCTGGACGTGTTTTCCTTGTTGGCAGGTTTGTCCTCGGTGCTCGCCATGGTGATATTTTTTGTTTGGTCCAAAAATGCGCGGTTTCTATTCCCTAAAAAAAAAAAAAAAAAAA
>CM022487.1:9606902-9804177 GCA_011952105.1 Coreoperca whiteheadi | reverse complement strand
GTTTCTATTACCAAAAAAAAAAAAAAAAAAAAGACAGAAAAGGGCAGCGGGCGATGTAGTGAGGCGAAGAAGCCGGCGAGGCGGCGGTGAGTGGAGTGGGCGGTGTAGAGAGAGGGAGAGCACAAGGAGAGAGATGCTCTGGTGGAGCAAAAAAAAACAACAAAAACGAGAAGGGGTAGGTGAGGAAAGGAGCGGAGGAAAAAAAAAAAGTCAGTGACGTCCACACAAGCCCCGTCGTGCCAGCTGATGCAGTGCGACCAGATGGATGTGCATTGGCTAATGACGGAGAGACGCACGGAGACGCACCGCTACGCGCACAGATTATAAATAGAGCGCACACTAGCTTTCTTATCATCAGTTATATTATAATGGCGACACGCGTTTGGGAATAGGCTGGGATCTCCATTTTATATCCAGTGTCTACAGGCTGTGGGATCCTTCAGAAACACATGAAAGCATGTGAAGGATTTGAGGACTCAAAGTGCGTCTGTGGTACGCAATATATAGACATATAGGTCTACTGTAAGGTATTTGTCGTCTTCCATGGCATCACAATAATATTATATATCACCCTGATTTATTATAGGTTCACCACAGCTCTTCTCGGTGTATGCAGTTGAGTCACCAAACCAATAACCAAACCTGTATCCTGGAGTGTATTTCAGTGGATGCACTGCTAATCACACTATAGAAAGTTCTGGTACCGTGGGCACACGCACGCGCACACACACACATTTATAAGTACATAAATGCCAGTGATAATCATAAATGACTGGTTGAGCATAGATATTTGGAGCATTTGCCAATCCTTGTTGCTATGGTAATTGAGTACTACTGAAACTAGAATGTGCGTGTGAGTGAGAGTGAGTGAGAGAGAGAAAGAGAGAGAGCATAGCCACGTAAACATCTGTTTCCCATGCCAATAAAGCCCCCTTTGAATTGAGTGTATAATTGTAAACAGATGTGTAAAAGTTAACAGAGCACAACACTTTTTACTGTGGAGTAAGGCAGTGATGCCTCCTTATTCCAGCGTTGCTTCATATTCCTATCAATAAATTAGTTTGCACCTGCAGAACAAATATATTTCGTTTTTATTTATATTCAAGTCTCTGCTTTGCCAGCCTGTACGCATGTATGCCGTGCCGGGGCAGCAGGGGGAAAGGCACTGACAGGAACAACAAAACAAAAACAAAAACCCCCACCAAAGCTTAACTTCCAACCCCCTGAGACTCCACCGAACAATCCCAGTGTGTCACACAGAGAGAGAGAGAAGAGAAGAGGGAGTTACATAATGACCCTCGATGCTGGGTTCAGCTCATATGGGGGAGGGGGACTGGAGTAGTGGTCGCATTGCATCCAGTTCCTGCTGTCCGATTGAATTTGTTGCAAGGCAGGGTCCCCCACAACCCATACAATGCGGCACCAAGCACAATACTAGCACACACCCACCCATTTTACTGATTAGTGTGAGAGCCGGCAGCACTGATTCATTGGCTAGTCCTGTCTGTCTCACTCACTCTAGCACATTTTTCTCTGTGAAGGCATCCCACTACAAGCCAAGCCCACTGGCAGAAATCTGCCCATGTTTGAGCGAGAAAGCAGAGATTGACAGCTAGAGTAGAAGAAGTGTCTGGGTGCGGGTGGGGGAAGGGGTGGGGTGTTGATGCAGAACAGCTATACTGTATGGATCTGTGCGACGTACACAAAACTCACTTCTGCTCTTCCTCTGAGGGGACAAGCACACAATCCTCCCATTGTTTAGGAAAACCCCCTTTCTGTGCACTCAATTAGCGCCCCCTTCACCATACCAGCACCATGAGCAGGAAAACACACCCCGTTTGTTCTCAGTCACTCCATCCGCAAGCTACCATAGCAACCCCTCACAGTGAGGTTGGTCACATCAATGGGAAGCAATCCCTACACTCATCTAACAGCCTGTGTTTCTGATAATTCCCCAGGCACAAGACAACCACATTTCCCCAGAGTCCATGGGGAGGTAAAATCCTCCAGGCAGCATCTGCTCACTCACTGTGTCGGTGACAGCTACTGTATGCATGAGGCACTCAAATCAAATCACCACAAGCAACTGCTGATAATTTCGGTTTTTAATACTAGCCCTTTCACATCATACATTGTTATTTTTACGCAATTTGGTAACAAAATTTATGACCACACAAACGTATCGTTTGTTATTTCCCAGCAGCTCAGCATTTGCCATTAAAGAACTTGAATGAAGTACAAGTGTAAGAAAATCGCACGTGACGACCTGGAATGTCATTTTGATCTGAGCTGTTCATTTTTGCGTTATATGTCACTTTGCATAACTAACCTTTAGTATATATGTAGAAAGAATTTACAGTATTAGGAAAGGCAAATACATTTAACAATACCCAGGAAGTAGAACAGAGTAGAATGAGATTCACAGTTTACATTTTCTTAGCCATTAATGAGCATTTTATCATAGCACGATTAGACTTTGTAACTTTGTCATCAGAGTTCATCAGCTCAAGCAGAAGACCTGAGTCAAAACCTTATCATATGACATGGACATGGCTGTCCCCCATGGAACAATTCAACAATAGCGGCTACACAACAAGAAATAATGTGTTCCCGTTTCTATTTATATCCTAGATCAACTTGTTCCTAAACATCAGAGAATGCAGGGGCCAATCTGTAATTTCCTTAAGATGTACAACTTGGAATTGCTCCATAGAAAAATCTGAGATTTATGCGTGAGCTGACATAAAATTTATGACCGCTATTACAGCAAAGCTAAATGTAAAAATACCTCCCCCAGTTAACTTAAAAAAAACATTATTTTCTAATTCAATGCCACTTGATGTGTTGCATCAAGGGAGTGGGAAGCATTGCTGACAATGAGGTGCTGAAATCCAGTAGGATTCCCTTATACAGAGCAAAAGATGTACAATGTCTGTTCCAGTTAAATGTAAACAATATCATCACCACAATTGTATTTAGTTTTGAAGATAAGTACTGTGTTTCTAACATTTTCTTGAAATACAGTTAAATCAGGAAGAAAACAGGTACGTAAAAAAGACTAGTATTACTGCGTTTGCTGATGTCTGACACAATTAAAAAAATCTTGAAACTCTGCTTCCTATTTAGAGCTCTTGAAATCCTGAGGCGTCATGAACCGAAGTGTTTTTTTCCTCCTTGTTAACATGTGACATGTGGTTGCTATGGCCAGTTCATGAATTAAAAAGCTGTAAAGGCAGTCATTAGCGCCCCCATGTGGGAAAACGTACAAATATTATTCCATCTGGATAAAATGCTGTAACATTAAGAGGCACCAGTGGCTTTAGATCTGGAATGAATAAAGGATGCTGATGTGAAGAAATTAAGTAAAGGTATGGTAACTCCTCTAGAGGTATAAAAATGGTATCACAGGAGAGTTTTGAGATGGCAGAGCACACAAGGCTAAAACTCAAACATTCTGGTAGGCTAAACCCAAGCACTTTTAAGGACCTCTTTATTGTGCAGTAAATCCAATCACCTTCATGGTCTTTCGAGACCCGTGGCAACCCTGCGTGTACTTAAAACTCATGTCTCTATCTTCTCATTTGGTCAAACCCCGGATGTCCCCGTGTGTACATCCAGTGTCAGGGCTTGCTGTACCAATTCATGGAGCGTCGGAGAGCTCTCTCCCAGCTCTGGAGGACAGGGATGTATTCCTGACTTGGGCTGCAAGCACCCTCCTTGGGTGTGCCTCGGGGCAAGAACATCTTGTCGGTGCACTGCAGCTTCTTTAGCTCTTCCCTGGTCCTCCAGAAGCCTGCAGTGACAGTCGAAGACAAAGGAAGACTTCGGTGAACAACATTAACACAAACTCTTAAAAAATGACCCATAACACTGGAACTCCTATCAAGCCAGAATTTGGCACTGTGAGTGATACAAATGAGTCTACGCCCCCAAATACACTGCTAATCAACGGCTGAAAGTGGTGGAGAATTTTGTAGCCAACACTATCCGCTGCTGTGATTCACATTATTATTCAGTCATCAGCACCACCTGCTTTTGCCCTTGTATAAAACCACAAGAACAAATCCAGCTTCTGTGTTGGATTTGATTGAGCACTGACTAATGTATAAGAATCTAATTACATAATGTGAATAATTAAATGGAAAACAGGTTACATAACAAAGAGCAGCATTTCAGTTTGATTCTTCTGCCAGTGTTATGAATAAAAATAGGACTTCTGATCATAACTTTTCAAATGAAACTCAATGTCATGACCAAATATTTTTAGAGAAAAACAGAGAAAGACAGTGAAAGTAAAGAGTAACATTGAAGTGTCTGTGTTTAACTGCTTGAAGACATTATCCCTCCTGTCCAGCATTTTATGTCAGTATAGTATTCGTATAAGCTCACCAATATAAATACAAATGTTTCAAATTTAAAAAGCATACATCAACGGCATAATGTACACGTTGCGTGCGAGTGTGTGTCTGCATACCAACTCCAAGTCCAGCGACAAAAGCGGCACCTAAACACGACATTTCAAGGTGCTGGGGTCTGGCTACCTTTCTGCCAAACAGGTCTGCAGTCAGCTGCATGATAAAGTCATTGGATGAAACACCACCATCCACCCTGAGACAGAAAGAAAGAAAGATAGAGCACTCAATTACACTGCAACTCACTTTACCGTAACATTATCATAGAAACACACACCCATAATGCATTGCCAATAAAAACCTGAACTGCATTAGTAGAGGCAGGGAACACAAGAGTCAACTTTGTTAAACCCAGTTTGCTGGCTAAAGTCCAGATCCTACAATCGAATATTGGACTGAATAAGCTGTGATATCAAAAGCGTTGAGAGACAACTACAAAACTTACATTACTAGAATCACATACTGTTCATTTCACACAGTACACGAGAAAAACTGTACCTGATCTTTGTGATGGGAATGTGAGTTTCTCTCATTGTCTCGTATAGCTGCTTGTTTCTACAAAGAATAAGAGGAGAACAAGGAAACAATATCAGTTAGCATGAATGAGAATGAATGGTAAAGGAGTTTAAACAGAAACAACCTCTTGAAAAAGGACTCACCTGAAGGCGAGGGACTCCAGGATGGCCCGGACCAGATGACTTTTTGTGGTGGAAGGTTTGAGGCCCATGAGCGAAGCACAAGCTTTTGGATCATTCAGAGGAGCCTTTGGGTAAATAAAGTATATACACAAATGTGTCAAATGTCTGTAAGTCAAAAACAGATCTGATCAAAAAAAATTAAAAAATGTTGAGATTGTTCAGCATATAAACTCTAAACATTCAGGACACACACTTACAAAGGCCAGTTCACAATGGAGGGCAGAGAAAAAAAGAGACACATAACCATGTTACAGAGAGAAAAATGAAAAACAGAAAAAGTAAATGAATGCCTTTGATGGTTAAAAATCTATATGAGCTACAGTGAATACACACATTGTTTGGCTTTGGCTGAATATGATTTTGTACACGTCAAACCAAATACTGTATATAAAAGTAAACAGAATTTTCTTTGGCACAGATACACCGAGATGCACATTGTGCTCATACACATCTACTGTACCTGCAGGCCACTGAAGGAAGGGACGAAACACACTCCGTCTGAATCACTGACACTGTAAGCCATTGCGCTGGTCTCCTGGACGTCAGAGAAGAGCTCTGCAACAACACACACACACACACACACACAACTTCTGAATCTGTCAGTCGCTAACGTATTCAGTGTAAAAAGGATTATCTCAGGGGTTTTTTTACGTTTATTTTTCGGGTTTTTTTCACCTTTATTGGATAGTGACAGCCGAAGAGAGACAGGAAATGTGGGAGATAGAGAGGGGGGGATGACATGCAGCAAATTTGCCACGGGCTGGAGCCGAACTCGGGTCCTCTGCGAGGAGGACTATAGCCTCGTACGTGGGGCGGGTGGTTTAACCGAGTGAGCTAACCGAGCCCAAAGAGGATTTTCTTTTAAACATGAATAACTTTCAATGATTCCAGCATTGTGTGTTTAATACAACCTTAAAATTGTTATAAAACCTTTCAACTACCAGCTGCATTTTCTTGCAAATACGATGAAAAAGATGTAATGACCAGAGCTTTACCACTCTTCACTCACCCAGCTGCTGTGCCCATTTGATGGCAGTGCCTGTGTCCGCTCCATTGCCCTCTGCCAGATACACCACCTCTGAGCCAATCTTCCACCCCACCAGAGGATACAGACCTACAGAGAAGAAACACTGGCTTGTAACGTGCCTGTATGGACAAATCTGAATCTAATTATCCTAATGTGGGAGCATTTTGTTTCACCTGCAACGGACGTATGTGGTTTGCTCCCGGTGTTGATGTCCATGAAGGTGCCCGTTCCCATGGTGATCTTGACATCACCAACGTCAAAGCAGCACTCTCCAAACATGGCTGCCTGCTGGTCCGCCATCTACGGCAGAGGGACAGAAGAAGTCATTCTAATGTCTTGAAAACAAAAACCCTAAACAGGTTTAGTCTCATCTGAGCAACACTGGAAATGTCTAAAACTCCTGTGGGACATTCCAAGTTTGACTAAGAGGAAGACCCTGTTTCACTTTTTATGTTATCCTCCTCTATATATTAACTGTGGTGCATCTATTCTTAACCTCTACCAGAAAGTAGTTAAAAGCAAAATTTCATTTTTGAGTACTGAGGTCAGTATTTATTTTACCCAATTCATTCTGTTCCGACTGATTCAGACACTTGAGCATGAGTCGCACGTTCCCCTGCTGCTGATAACTAAATAACAGAGGGATGCAATAAATCCTTTTAATCATAATCACACAGATAACAGAGTGTGTGACGCCACGGACCTTGACAACTCACCACTGACATGATGGGAATGGGAACTCCGAAGACGGACGGGTCTGTGGAGCCAAAGTCCTGGCTGGTGAATCATGAGGGAGAAACCAGAGACAATGCACCGTCTCAATTTTTACATTATTTTATCTCTTTGGCAGACAGAAGTTTTTCAATGACATAAATAAATCTGACTTGCACAACCAGACATTTCAGGTTGCTTAAAAAGCAACTCTTAAGACTCTTGTTTCATATAATGTGTGAATGTATAATGTGACTTTTATATTCACTTAAGCAGTGGCTCCTAACTTTTGTTTTGCTTGTGACCCCTTAATACAAAGCAATGTGTATTTGGGAGTCTTGGGACCCCTCGTCACAAGGTGCATGTTGAGTTGTGAGCAGTTCAACTGAAGAATGATTTAGTTTAAGAGGCCTGAAGAGGTAAAGGTAGACTAGAGAACAGTCCAAAAAACAATTATTAGCAGAACTATTCTATAGCATTTTGTTTTCTTACTTCCAACCCTAGTAACCATCTCACAGCCCCTTAGATTAATCTCAGAACCACTTGCATGGATCCTGACCCCCAGATTTGGAACCACTGACGTTACTTCTGACTTCTGGGTAACAGACTATATTGAGAAAAGTACACTTTAATTTAGTTTAGTTTATTTATTTTATTATTACGGGGACAATGCACAATTAAAAGTAATTGCACCAGAGTTATCTGACAGCTAATTTACATCTGCAGTCCCTTGGGACAAATGTGATAAGAATTTATGTTTTTATATTAAAATTACTTTTACTGGCTACGACATGTTTCAAGTGTTAGTTGGAATTTGAAAGAAATGGTTGACTCACCCTGTATTTTCTACTTTGGGGAAAATAGAGAGAGGCAGAGAAAGAAGAGAGCAAAGAAACCCACTCCAACACATCTGTGAAAAAAGTCACATGACAGTGATATGACAGAAAGCTAAACTAAACCAAAGAAACAGTACGTAAACATCACATACACCAGACCTGATAGGAGTCGAAAATTCCTGTTGAACTGGCATTAGAGTAGTCTGTGGCATGGACGAGTCCTAAAACAGATTCAATGACAGAAATTAATGTATCAAAAACTCCCTTTTCAAAAAAGTTTTAAAAAACAAAACCAAACCAAACTTGTATGAGCTCCTGGTTTTTTCCCAGACTCCTCCTCTCCCACAGGAGTTCGCTAAAACATTTCTGAAGAATTTCAGCCAATCAGTGATGCAATAGGGTTAGAAACACAAAGAACATTCTGTCTAGGTCTTAAAATCCTGTTAGACACTGTATGAAATGCAATCCACTGGACAGATTATATATTACTGTACTGTTTTCAAAAGAAGTTGTGCTCATTGGGAGAGGGCATTCACATGAGCTTAACATAAGCTTCACATGCCAAACCAACCTTTCGTGAGTTTGAACAGGAGCCAGGTGTCTATTGTTCCAAAGCAGCAGTTGCCTTCAGCTACTGCTTGACGAACCTGGGAGAAGAAAGAAACATGAGGGGGAAGAGAGAAGTGAATGAGTGAAGGCTGATAATACAGGCTCCCCCAGTTCCCTTTTGTTTTCCATTCTTATAATGAACCCTTTAACACCCACAGCCTGACAGGGTTACAGTTGTGTGCTCTGCTGTGCATTGTACCAGGGTTATTCGTATGACAGGAAGTTCGTTCTAAAAATGATCACAATTACTGAAAGGATGAGAACCTAATCTATTGGTATTATATTCATTGTTTATATTCTATTATATTCATTCAAAGTTTTTCCAATGTAAAAAAATGCTGTTTTGGCATTAACTACTGGAACTCCATTTAAACAGTTGTCCGTACCAGCAAACACATACCAGTGTGTTACCAAGCAGGTCAAAGTGCAGCTGCCTGTTTGAGTTCCTATGAGTTAACTGGTTTAAATGTCAGCCTAGACACACACACACACACACACCTGCTTGTAGTGTGTTAGGGCCCAGGCGAGGCGGAAGGTGACATGTTGAGTGGAGAAGACAAAAAGACTCGCTGCAAGCGACCGCTTCTGCCTGGTCAGGAGGTAGTGTACCTTTGTCACGCCATGGAATGCCTGAGGTTGCCGTAAAAACAATCAAAGCCAGACTGTATGAGGGGACATGTTATCCAGCACTGATCATGAGGTTGCTTGCTATCAAACAAATATTTTACCAAGGCTGCATTCAAATATGTCTCGTAACTTCCAAACTGATTCACTAAAAGTACATGAAAGGTAGAGATGCAAAACAATCAAAGACAGAGGGTGCGTTTCATTAGTCGTTTTTTCAACAGGCCCTCGTTCACTTCCCTCGGGGGAAACCCCACCGCCATGACAAGTGTTGTTCCATTTGTCTGAAAAACTAAAGTGAATTTGGTGAGATTGACCCTCGGAGGGCTGAGAGGCAACGAGTCTACAACGATGGTCACTCAGAGGTGTCTATCACCCACAATGCATTGCAATTATGCATTTGGTGGATGAAAATACATCCATGGTTAGGTGGCAGTAATGTACATAAAACTCCTGCCTATTAGCAGATAGTTTTATTAGGAAAATCTCATTGATAGCTTGCTTTTTTTACTGAAAAAATGTCATACAACTAATTGCAGTTCAAATTTACTTGGATTGTTGTTGTTCAGTTTAATGTGTGATTTCTTAATTCACATTACTTTTAAACGCATGGAAAATGTGCAGTTTTATCATATATCATAAACCCATAACAATAACAGTTATGACAACCATGATACAGATCACAAACAAGAAATGTCTAAATCAGAAACGGATGCAGCTGATTACAAAGTGCCTACATATTGCAATTATCCAAAGATGCCTTCGTCGCCTCATTGAAATGAGTCTGGATATATTTCTGATGATTTGTAAAAAGCAGTACAGCGCTGAGCCTACAACTGCCATTGGATCCATGATAGTTTGGGCTGAAAGTGTACAAGGACAGGTGCGTTCCATTTAAATTCCCCGCCCACTCTGCCTCTGCTCTCCAAGTGGCCTCCGTGCGACGTACACGGTTACGTAATACCAAGGGCTGACGGGAAGTGAATGAGGGGAAGTGGAACTACTAATAAAACGCAGCCTCACTTTCATTGTGCAGGATCTGTTCCAGGACTTCACCAGGTCCGCAGCCCTCTGATCCTGCCAGCTGATGAAATTATGGAAAGGAACCCCAGTGTTCCTGTCAAAATGAAAGAGGGTAAGTGGAATGAACCTGAGATGAAACCAGGAAGGAAAAGAACTATATGAAGGCTGGTTAAACAGGTGTGCTACAGTCGTTCTTTTCCAGGTTTGCATACAGGTCACGTAGAATTTTTTGGGTCTAAGGACAAGTAATTTGATTAATTGTATTCATTTTACCTGTCCCATGTGGTGAAGGTGCCTCGTTGAGTGGAGATCCCAAGGGCCTCCATCTGATGCATTTGTACTCCTGCATCTACATCATGAGTACAGCAGCACAAGGGCGCACACACACAAAAGTGGTTAAGGTTATTGTAGGCTTTTTAAGGACAGAGACAAATGTAAATTAGTGTCCTGTTCTGGGCTTAATACCTGTCTTTACAAAGCCACCGCAGTTTCCACTGCGATATAATCACTTCAGTCTAGTCAGCTGCTCAAATTTGCATGCAAGGAATAGTTTTTTTTAATACCAGGATACCAAAGCGTTTCTAATGTATTGTGGACAGAGCAACTTTTCACATTTCAATATAATGTAATCCAATAAAACAACAGCCCAGGATACAGCGTAAAATAAACATGGGAGTTAAATCAACACCTTTCTGATTAACAAAATATGAGTATTATACACTTTTTAAGGCTGATATTTATTGCAGTGCTTCTTATTGGATTGCACTGAATGTACAGTAGCAGGGTGTACCTCGAGAACTGGCATCTTGGTGTATGTCTATCAATCTTTTGCTTAATGTATTTGTTCCTTTTGAAAAAAAAAAAAAGAGAACAAAGCAGACCATATCTGTTTCATCAGATATGCATTTTCTCATAGGGAGTGCCTATTAACATGTAATATGAATTTCATCTGCAACTGTACCTTGCACAGCTCCCTTGACCACAGTGATAAACCCTTTCCATAGTCCATCTGGGTCCATCTCCACATGTCCTACCTCTGGATACAAGGGAACAACCTGGGTAAAGTATTACCAGAATAAAAGATCAGCCTCAAAATAGCTAGAGAATGGTGCACGTGGGTGGTGTACTTCAGAAATATAAAATCTAAAGGAGATGAATACCTTGGTGGTGCATGATCCTCGGATTTTTGCCGCTTTATCATAGACGTGACATCTGATTGATGTTGTACCGACGTCCACCGACAAAATGAAGCCTTCCTTCTTGAAACCGTTCCTCTGACTCCCCATTGTAGAAAAGTTTGTCCTAGTACTCCTCAAATCCGTCACACATCCTCCATGGTCAGCTCATGTTGGTCTTGTTTACAGCCTGAATGGATGGTGTGACCCGATGGTAAGTTACCTTATTTGCACCGGATAAGCTGTCGTGTTGATGCTGTAACTCGACCTTCGGACGATGTCCTGTTGCAGTTTTACCTGTTCGAGTCAACACATTGCTAAGTTACAGTTTAGTCGTCATTCCGACCGAAAATAGCCTAACGTTACACGCTAACTTATATTAAACACATAACGAGGTTCAGATAGATAGCTATTCTGCGCGTCAAAGTAATAGCCAGCTAACGTAACGTGTTCAAAGTCAGTTTCTATACTCTTGAGTCTCTTGATATAACGTTAACAATGTACAAGTTGACCAACTCAAGCGTTCCGATTATGCTAACCTAACGTTAATTGGCTAACTTACATGGCTAACTTAGCTTTCAAAAAATGACATTTCAGCGGTTAGTAACTTACTTAACTTAGAAAACAACTCCCGAATATGCCCTTTCTCTCTAAACATGAATCACTGCTAACCTTTTCCCAATATGTGCTCATAGCAGTGAAGTCCACAAACTGAAATGTCTATGTCGGTGAGATGGGGAGATATCGAAAGTCATTGATTCGCGTAAAACATACCTTGTTGTACCCGTAGTACAGAGTACGCATGCGCAGTTTTTGCAGTCATGTGGATGTTTTCAGCTCCGCACCACACACGTGTGTTCACCACGGCTACATGGCGATACCAGCCTAGTGATTGTGTGCTGTTGTTACACAAAATATGGCGAAGACAGACGTAAGAATTGCGTTACGTTATATTTGTATTAGCCAGGCTTCAACGTGCACTAAGTGGATTGTTTTAAGCTAACCGGTGTTTGGTCGTATTAGCAGCTAGCAAACCAACTAACCTAGCTAACAGTTGGGTAGCTGGTGGTAATCACATGAGAAACCAGTGTCCTACCTACAAGCACTGGGTAACTGCGAGCAGCGGGTAACTGACAACTTCACAGCCCGTCAATTTGTTTTTAAGTGGGTAACGTTCACGTTATTTAGTCATTGTGAATTCATTTATCAAGGGAGAATACGTGTTTTCACTAGTTTAATTAAGCCTCTGAAATGTGTGGATTTGCTGATTTTATTTTCTATATAAGTGTAATTAGAATATGTTTGGGCTTTGGACTGTTTGTCAGACAACACAAGTGATATGACAAAATCACCTTGGGCTCTGGGAAATGGTTGTGGACATCCATCACATGCCATGCCATTTTCTAAAGTTAATGACATCGTAAAAATAACTGACAAACGGATCGATTTTTTCGATCATTTTTGGTTGCAGCCGTGCTCACACAGGGTCATACATGTGTTTGTGTCTTTTTCAGGCTGCAAGACGTAGAACTAGACGAGGCAAAGTTGTCGGCACCAATGAAGTTGTAGGAGAAGAGGACAACATTAACACTGGCGAGTCATTTCTTGTAAACATCTGGAAATGTACAGTAAAGATGACTGTTTGGTGTTAGTAAAAGCAATAGTATTAAATCATTCAATTAATTGATCGTTTCAGAAGGACCGACTGAGACTGTCTCTTCAGGTGAACAAATAGTCAGAACAGCGGAGGATGCTCCCACCGAGAGCACAGCGATGAAACAGGAGCAAGATGGACACGGTACTGCAAACGCATCACACATGATGTTTGACTGAAATTCTGAGCTGTGCCAGTAACGAAGCTGCATCTTTAGATTCTCCGAAGGACGCTGTCATTGAAGTAAAAGGAAGTATGTCCACTGTGACTGTATCCTGGGACAAGAAGCACGGGGAAGGAATAGTTGATGATACGGAACAGGGAACTGATGCAAGCGATCAGATGATGGATAGTGGTAAGGATGTTTACAAGGATCAAAAGTTACTGTTGCAACACATTTTTTCAGAAAAGGAAGTTTTGTCCTCTACTGAAACATATTCATATTTAACGTTGCAGGCGTAATGTTAGTCTTTAAGTTTTGAATTGTGGTGATGCTACACTCTGTTTGATTAAAAAAAAATCAAAGAAGGGGTTATTGCATCTGTTGTAGGCCCTTTCTGCACAAAATATTATAGGCTGAGTTAGAGCACATCTTTAAATCATGTAATGACTGACTCACACTCATTTTTTTCCAGATCAAATGATGTGGTTGTTGTTATTTAAGCTGCAGGTGTTATATTAGTCTTTGCTTTAATACAAGCGTTATTATTACTATATTATTATTAACTGTTAAAGTGTTACTCGACGCCAAAATCAATTTTAATTGTGAAACACTCACCTTCTTCTAGGCTTGAATGGAAGCTGCAAAAAAAAAAGTCTGTTGTTACAGGTTTTCACTGTCTTTAAATCAAATCATGGCATCATAATTTCCCCAGAAGAACAGATCATCACTTCAGCTGATGCAATCGTTTCCTCAGAGGACGCTCCCAGTGGGAGTCCTGAGACAAACCAAGAGATGCAGGAACCTGGAGATATACAAGGTACGGCAAATACAACGACGCCACGCAGATGTCTCTTGAGTGAAATCCTGAGAGGTGCCAGTAATGGAGCTTCCTCTTTAGAATCTGAATTTGGTCGATGGCAGATGATCTCTTGAAATTGTTTTAATAAAATTCTTATAAAGCGTTAAGTCTTAATGACAGGTGTCTAAACTGAGGAGAGACCAGAAATCCTGCACACTGTCGGCCACTTGTGCTCTTTATTTAGTTATGACGTATCAAACGACTAACATTTTCTGTCGTTTGCAGTAAATGGAAAACGGAAGGCGCAGTCTACTGTTGAGACCTCCCCATCAAAGAGAACTAAGCTCATCAATGATGGTATGAACTCAAAATAAGACAGACTGCTGAATGCTTTGTTCACTAACATACCTAATATTCACACATTTCACTGTCTTTATTTCCTTGTAGGTTTCTGTCTTTTTGTTGGCAACCTGAACAACTCTAAAACATCTGAAGAAGTCAAAGATTCCTTAGGAAATTACTTCATGACACAAAGTCTCCTGATTCAGGACATCAGATTAGACCGGTCCAAGTAAGTATGCTGTTCTAACTTGTATTGTTATTGGCAGGTCCCTTTAGGGAAAGGAAATGCACCTACTAGAGGGGAGCCTTTGCCATTGATTCTTTTCATCCAAATAGAGTGAATATCGCTGCTACTTAAAATATTAAATGAACTTAAAAGTAATGTTTTGCATGCTTTAGAAAACATGCTTATGTAGATTTGGCCTCAGAGATGGACTTGACCAAGGCGTTGACGTTAAATGGAGAGATGGTACTTGATAAGCCAATGAAGATTGCCAAAGCAAAAATCAGAAGTGAGGACAAGGTGACGGTGAAATCTCCAGCGGAGGAAAAAAAAGGTAGCTCAACTAAATGTAATTGTTTTATTACACGTGCTTTTAAATTCTAAGATACGGGTGCAGCGGTAGTTCAGTGTTTGAGGTTATAAACCTAATATACATTTGAGTTTGTTTTTTCTTCATTAACCGCTTAAATATTGGTTTTATGATGTGATGATCTAGTTCAAAGATATTGATAAAGATTGATGGTCTGACTTGAGGAATGTCCTGGGGTTTTTGGCAGCCAAAGATGGCAGATGTTTGTTTCTGAAGAACGTCCCGTACAACGCAACAAAAAAAGACATTCTGAAAATCTTCCGCAAGGCCGTCGCCGTCAGGTTTCCTGGTGGAACCGAAGGCCCAAACAAAGGGTGAGAGTTTAAAAACCTGCATTAAGGTTCACTTCCTAAGAATACAGAGCTGTCATGTAGAAAACATGCATTTATTGTATTTAGTAATGTAATGGTTATGTTTGTTATGGCGTCCTGAATGAAATTTCCTTATTTTTCAACAGTATTGCCTTTGTGGAGTTCAAAAATAAAACCATTGCTAAGAAAATACGGCAGAAAAAACGAGTAGCCAAGATCCAAGGCCGAGTTTTGATTGTGGACTGTGTAGGAGAAACAAAAGTGCCAAAAGTCACCAAAGCTAATGATGACAACAACACCACAAAAGGTAAATCATGTGACATGTAGAAATCTGTCGATAGCTGACATGATACTATAGCTATTTTTTTTTCCTGATCTGAATATCAGTCAATAATATCTGGACTTAGCTATTGACCTGTATTGACAAAAGATCTTTCTTCTTTCTCACAGCTGCAGCTCCTCCAAATAACACCTTATTTGTGAGCAATTTGTCTTTCAAAGTGAAAGAAAAAAACCTCAAGAAAGTGTTTCAGAAAGCTGTTAGTATAAACATACCTCAAAAAAATGGCAAACCAAGAGGGTAAGTACATGAAGGCTGGCCCAGTCTATTTTTTTTTTAAAGAAAGTATCTGAATATTCTCAAGAAACATCTGTAATCCTCTGCAGATTTGCGTTTGTCGAGTTTGCTACTGTGGCAGATGCTGAAAAGGCTTTGCAGTCATCCCAAAACATTAAGATCGGCAAAACGGAGGTCAGAGTCCAATTCTGCCAAATGAAAGCAAAGTCTGAGAAGGCAAAAGGTATTCATGTCATATTATTCACGTAGGTGTTCTCAGTCGTCTAATCGGCCAAACTGATATTTGATTTTCAAAACATCAATTTCAAGTGTTTCTGAAGTCATTTGGAGGCATGAGTAACGCTGATACTACAATTGGGTTGTTTCCCCTTTATAGTCCTATCAAAAACACTGATCGTGATGGGCCTTGCTGAGAGGACGACTGCAGACACTCTCAGAAGTGCTTTTGAAGGGGCTCTCGGCGCAAGAGTCACTGTAGACAAAAAGACAGGAGTTTCAAAAAGGTGGGTAGCATAAAGTGGGGGGGGGGGAGTTTCACCTTTTTTTCAGTTATTCTGAAAGTCTGCTTTTACGTTACTTTTTTCTCAGGTTTGGTTTTGTGGAATTTGAGAGTGAAGAAAACTGCAAAGCTGTCAAAGAAGCCATGGAGGACTGCGAGATCGACGGCAGCAAAGTGACTGTGGCTTATGCAAAACCCAAGAGCAAAAAGGGCCCGCCCGGTGCCAGAGGAGGCTTGGCGGCACGTCCTGGTGGACAGCCTGCAGGTCAGGCGGCTGGCAGAGGAGGTAACACTTGAGTGTAACTGGCATAGTCTCACTGTAGTAGTCTACAAAGAGTAACATCAAATTTCAGTGTAGATTTCGGGCTGTGTTTTTTTTTTTTTTTGTATTAACAGTGGAATAAATTACTACTAGTAATGTAAAGGGGTCGCTAGTACCGATGACACACACACACACAGAATTATAACCCAACTCTGCAGTTCCCCTTATCTGTACACAGTGATTTAGCATCTTCCAGCTCAGTTGGTTTATTTGGCCCGCTACTTTACTGTTTTTAGTTCAGTCTCACCGCTCTCAACTTCAACTCAGCTCTCGACAAAGCAGGCAGCTGTTTTCAGTGAGAGTTCTGATAAACCCATTTAATGCTTCCTGCCCAGAACCAAATAGCATACAGACACAGTTAGCCTGCCGTAACAACTCTAAGGTGATAGTGCAGTATGTTAATGTTGTGTTAATATTGTTTCGCATCCTTACATAAGATGGTTTGTGATATTCAGCTGTTGGTGTTTTTGCTCACATCCATCCAGTGTTTAGTACAGGGAGAGATCAGAGGGCTGGTTTACATTTTTATCTTGTATTTGGGTAGTGTTCCCTGAAACAGCAAGGGATTGCTACTCTAGTCGTGGAGTTTACTGTCTTACTTTGGTTTTTGACTGGTTTGGTTTGATTTTGATGGTTTTTGCGTAAAAATAAAACGTTGATTTTTATTTCAGGTAGGGGACGTGGAGCTGGCAAGCCGAAGGATGCAGAAAATAAAGGCTAGCTTGCCTGGGAGAAGCTATCATATAGAGATCTTTCTTTTTATTTGGAATCTTGAAAACATGTATGAGCTCAAGACCTTTTTGAGTTTGGTTGAATGTACAGACTGTGCAATGGTGTCAAAATGTGTACGCTATTTTTAGTCCTGCATGATGGTAGGACATATGAGACATCTTGGCATATTTTGTACTTTACAACATTAATTTTATAACTATTATGAAAACACATGAAAGAACCCGGACTAGTTTTCACAACATGTAGTTTTAGGTGCAAAAAAAAGGGTCATCAATGCGTAATTTTCTAATGTGAAGATAAATGTATTTTAAAACCAACACCAGCTGTCTCTGAGTTTTGTTAAGAGTGTCTGTGATAAAGACCCAACAGATTATTCCAGCACTTGCTGAAATCTGTGCCAAGTCACAGACTAGCTCTCCTCTGCCCTGGAATAACAGCTAAAGGTGCCATGTTCCGCAACCTGCGCAGAGAAGGCAACGCTCCGCTCGCGCAGGTTCGCTGCTGTGGCACGTGTCGCTGCAGTTCTCCGACGTGTTGCAACTTTCAGCAGTTCAGCCCAAACACGGTGTCCTCTAATGACCTCACATCCTGTTTCCCCACTTCCTTTAGAGTGGACCGGTTTGGGACGGTCCGGGCGCCGCGCAGCGTGCATCTCTTGTTGTGTCGGCGTGTCTTCAGACACATGTTTAGATCCTCAGCGTTACAAGGCTGCAGAGGGCATCCGAGCAAACTCTGAATGCAACGATTGTTTAAACTCTTAACTTGGACTCACCTGACTTTGCAACGTCTGATGTATTGACAGAGAAGAAAAGGGGCGTCTGTAAGTCCGTTAATACGCATGAATGCGTACTTATTTGTCTAGTCAAATGTCTCTGTCATGTTTTTAGATGTTTTCATGTGAAGCAACATCGTGTCAAACGCTTGTTTATGTGAAGCGACGGACTGTAGCACAGTGCCCAAGACACATTTCCCCTATAGGGGACAATAAAGTTTTCTCTCTCTCTCTCTATATATATATATATTTACACTTTATTTATATCTACATCACAGCTCAACAGCAACTATCAGAATGATTATATGACTTTGTAACAAATGATACAAACTGCGACTGATGGTTTCACACTCACCTTTTGGTGTGGGAAATCTGTATCCCACTCTGATTTAAGAAATGTCTTAACTTGAACTTGTGTTGCCATTAGAGCGTTGGGTTATTTAGGATTTGTTGACACTTGCCAGTCATATGTCAATATGAAATCAGTATAAGTCTAATTTAAGTACTATAAACAAAGTGTAAGTATTGCATAGAAGTACTCGCTCCCTACATTCAGTGTGTAGTGGAGGCACTTTTTGCATCAGCTAGAGTTGTGAGTGGAGTCTGTTGATAGGGGTGCACATCTGGAATCTGTCCCCCCCAGTTCTGTACAAAACTTATGTATACCGCTCTGTCAGGTTCGGGACCTGTGCTTGAAGAGCACGTTTTACGTCCTGCCACAAATTCCGGATTGGATTGAAATTTGGACTCTCCTTCCTTTTTGGCAGCCCGAGGACTTTAACATAGTTGTTTCGAAGCCAGTCCCATGTAGCTTTGGTTTTATGTTTGGGGTCTTTGTCCTGCTGGAAAAATTAACCTTATCCCCACCACCGGCCTTCATGGTGAAATGAGTTACATTTGTACCTCATCAATTTGTTTTCTGTTTAAAATATATATTATTTTCTGTGGATGAAGTGTCAAGAAAGTGCAGTGATGTAAAATGCGTACATATGTGATGGTGCTTATTGAGAGGTCAGGACTGATAGACTGCCAGTCAAACGTAAATGTAAGTGTGACTGTTATTAACATAAACGTGTGCATGGTGCAAAGGTTTCCATGTATTACAACCTATCCTGCACAGGATCGTGGCTCAACACCACAACATTATATTGCACTAATTGTCTCATTCTTTTTAACACATTGAATAGAGTTGACAGCAAATCAACAGGTTAGTGTTTCATGAGGCTCAGGTGGTTAAAATCCTACAGATCGGACATGTTAATGCATGTTTCAATACATTCAGCGGCACAACAGTAAAGTCGTTTTCCCAAGGAGATAAAACAGTGAGTACAATGTGAGATTTGATACCAGCTTTTTTGAAATGATGAAAAAGGAAACCATCTGCAAGACACATCTGCACGAGTTCTCCATCTCAGCTGACGTTCCAGGAAAGCATGAGTCAGCAATATCAAGAATGATAAGGGAACAGCTCAGTGAAGGTAGCTGCGTACTTAACCATATCACCAGAGGCTTTGAGCACGGTGTCTTTTTATGTGGCTTCCGTGAGGCACCTACGTGTTGCGGTTCAGTCAGGTTGTTACTTGCAAGAGGGATCGTTCTCTCCTTTAGACAGCTCGTTATTTACCAAGTAGATAAGGATTTCCCTGCTGAATGCATAGTTGCACATTGTACAATTGACTTATCCTGATTGTGTTTCTGTGTTTAACGCCGTACAACCACATTCCACTTCTTCTGTTCGTCACCAGTAACTTGTATAATAGAAAATAAGTGAATCGCTGACTTCCTTTGCCTGTTTGGGCTGTTTTTGCTTCAGAAGTCATATAACTGAATCCTTTCACGCCCTTGTCCAAGATTGAAGTATCATCTGTCTAGTAGCATCTTTGCGGACTAGACCGAGTTGAAGACTTCTGTTATAAGAAGGCTTCAGCAAGTAAAACGCCGTTTGGAAACAGGTGGTTAAAAAAGTGACCTTTTCCTTTTCTTTGTAGTTGTTGCACTTCTGACAGAATGAAGACGAGAGAGGTGAAGATTATGAACCAGGGCCTGGAGGATGAGATGGTAAATACCACTTCCCCTCTTAATGCTACTTTCTCCATATCACTGGCTTATCAATCAGACAGTGCAGCATCAGATGGTAACTTTTTATATTGTTAAAGAACAGTTTGGTGTGTGATTTTCACTTGGTTAGCTGTGTGATTGACATGTTTAGGAGGAAATGGAGGGCGTCAGTCAGTCAAAGTGTGGTAACGTGAGTGTCTGGCCCGTGCAGGAGGTGCGGGGCTACCAGCCCTGTGTGTGGAAGATGGTCCTGGTGGGTGTAGGTGCTGTGTGCTCCGGGGGTCTCCTGCTGTTGCTGCTCTACTGGCTGCCTGAGTGGGGCGTCAGGGGCACCTGCACACACACCTCGCTGAGGGACGCACACACACTGCTCCTCAGGACCACGGTAGGAAAGTGGAAGAACATGCTTTCTTTTTTCACACAATTGACTTGTTTTACTTAATCACATTTTTTCTCTAGCATGTTGTTTTAATAAAAGGAAACTACCTGTATGACGCAGTAGACACAAGCGATTGCTGTGTTCCCCTGCTAAAACAAACAAAAAAATAGTAGCATTAGATTTGCTGTGTCTTATATGTGTGTGAATCTTCTTTCACTGAATTTTGAGTTCACTCTTGTGCTGCTGCTGTTCACAAATCATCCTGACACTTGTTGCATTCTTTGGCACACATAGTGTATTACACCACAGTGATTCAGTGTAGCCTCACAGCCAAGTGAATATGTAATTCGTTATGCCGCTATCACAGGATGAGTTCAGGCAGTGGTTTCGAGCCAAAGTACATGTGATGTTGGCTCCAGGGAGGAAACCCTTCGACAGTTTGGATCTGCAGTGCACGACTCAGCTGCCGAATAGAGACGAAGACCACAGCATCAGTGGTGCGCACGAGGAGCATCATGGGAAATCTGCCCACAGACAGCCTGCTCAGGTGCTTTTTGTCGTCATCTGTTGCTCATCTGAAGCTTACTCCAGATTCATATTCTAAAAGACATGCATTTAAGTTTAGAGTCTAGCTCAGCTATTGGCTGGTTTTGAAGTCTGTAAAGTTGTTACGCATCTGACCCCCCCCCCCTCTGCTTCTCCCCTCTTAGATCCACTACTTCACCCACCACAGCACTAAATACTACTGGAACGATGTGTTACAGAACTTTGAGTTGTATACGTAAGAGCCCCACTGAAAATGTTTTGTGTTCTGAAATATTTTATTATTCATTTCCTCAATTAACTACACTTCTGTTATTGATTAGTTGGTACATTAGGCATCATACACATGTGTATCTGTGTATATCTGCATGGCTACACTAGAAATGAATGTGTGTGACTTTTCTAGAGGCTTGGAAGATGTGAAGGCGAGCTGTGCAGGCATCCACTCTGACCACAGCTATGGACTTTCTAAAACACTGCAGGACTACAGGTACACACATGCACGCATGTTTCATCTTATCTCCTACCTCATTTCCTTATTTTAACATTTTAATTTAAATGTATCTCATTGACCGTTCAGGAAGCATCACTTCCCAGCAGATACAGTTTATGATCAAATTACAAATGGCTTTAAATTCATTTTTTTTTTTTTTTTATCAGGAGGTTGTTTTTCGGGGAGAATGAGATTGCTGTAAGAGTGCCCTCTCTTTTCAAGCTCCTCATAAAGGAAGTGAGTTTAGATCTTTTTGCGTAATCTCACGTCGGAGAACTCTTCTTTTAGCATATCAATAATAATATCATCAGTGCTATCTTTTACGCCTCACGGGTTTCTTTCGCTTCCTCCATCAGGTCTTGAATCCTTTCTACATCTTCCAGCTCTTTAGTGTTGTCCTGTGGAGTGCTGAGGACTACTACTATTATGCCACAGCCATAGTTTTCATGTCCGTCATTTCAATAGCTACCTCACTGTATACCATTAAAAAGGTGAGTCATGTCGGGTCCTAGGAAAAATAGGAAGCAAAGTGAAATACTTTAAAGGGAGATACAAAAGACATACAGCTGTTTTTAGGGAAATGCCCTTAATAATCTTATGCCATAATAATCGTTCCAGAAAAGTCTGTACTCAGCATTTTGTCCGTGTGTGTTTCCAGAAGTATTTCTGGATACTCTTTGATGCAGTGTCTCTCTGTTTCCAGCAATATGTGATGCTACATGACATGGTGGCAGCACACAGCGTGCTCCGAGTTTCAGTGTGCAGAGGAAATAAAGGCATGTTTTACTTTCTGAATATAATACAGAGCGACGGACAACATTAGTGAAAACGAGTTATAGTGTGTTATGGTGTTTATATTTAGTATCACTGAATATGTGGAGTTAAAGTATGTTAGTCCTATTACCAAACTATCCCCCTTACCTTTTTTATTATTCCGTTATGCATGAATCACATTATTGATCCCTAATAGCATCCTCATGTTTGCCTGCAGAGAGAGTGTGTATGATATCATTTTCACTGTTCTCTTTCTTTAATGTCGCTCCTAGATATTGAACAGGCCATGTCAACAGAGCTTGTGCCGGGGGATGTCATCATTATTCCAGCCAACGGGATGATCGTGCCTTGCGACGCTGTGCTCATCCGGGGAACCTGCATCGTAAATGAGAGCATGCTGACAGGTCGTATGTCCACTTGCTGCCTACCTCCTAAAACTTAACGATTTTATTTCTTTCCCAAAAATGTTTTAACCCAATGTGTACTTATTAGCTTTCTCTGGAGCTCTTCGCTGCATTTCAAGGTCTTCATCAGCGGATGGAGTTTTCGGTTTTCATGGAGGTTTTGGCTTGGGTGCTCTGAGAAAAGCTAGTAAATGGACCTTGAGTTAAGATGTTTTGCCAAACTACTATTTTCAAGTTCAAGAATTGTTTTTATGCTTAACTGTCTAATATTTATCTATTTATTATTATTATTATACGTATTTTTTTCAGACATACACAGAACACATCATGACAAAAGTGATTTATCTTGAGAGCAAGATTTTATGTTGCCCATATTGTACTATTGACTTATAGCCAGAGGATATGTCTTACTTCCACTGCTACTACTACTACTAATAATAATCTTGCGCACAAGACTGCAGCTCTTGTTCTGTTTGAGGTTTGGTGTTTATTGGATGCCTGTAATTCTGCCTCCATCTTCAGGAGAGAGCGTGCCAGTCACCAAGACAAGTCTGCCTAGTTCAGGCGAGGAGGCTGCCAGGATCTACGATACGGAGGAGCACAAGAGGCACACCCTGTTTTGTGGTACCCACATTATCCAGACCCGCTTCTACGCTGGTGAAATGGTGAAGGCTGTTGTCGTCAGAACAGGTGAGGCAGAGAAAAACAGAGTGGGAAAAACAGCTTAAATAATGAAAATAATCAAATGTCATTACTTATGTTGAAATGGAGGACAGGCTTTCCAACATAATGTATTCCCGTAGGCTTCAGTACAGAGAAAGGCCAACTTGTGCGCTCCATCCTCTACCCTAAACCAACTGACTTCAAGCTGTACCGCGATGCTTACCTGTTCTTGTTGTGTCTGGTGGGGGTGGCAGGCATCGGCTTCATCTACACCATCGTCCTCAGTATCATGAACAAGGTATCACTGCTCTTATAGAGGAGAGATGAAAGAAGGAGCTCAGATTTTAATTTTTCATTTATGTACTAAGGATACAGTGGCTGTTTCTCAAAGAGATTTTAGGATTCTATCATCCAATAGAAATCCTTCTTTAAATCATAGCGGCTGCTCTCTGCTGTATGTCCGGTGCTGATGGCTCCTTCTCCATCTCAACCAGGTTCCAGCTAAAACCATCATCATTGAATCTCTGGACATCATCACCATCACTGTGCCCCCGGCCTTACCGGCAGCCATGACAGCTGGTATCGTGTATGCACAGCGGCGTCTGAAGCGCGTCGGCATCTTTTGCATCAGTCCTCAGAGGATCAACATGTGTGGTCAACTTAACCTGGTTTGCTTTGACAAGGTGGTCCAAACCACAGCCTTAAATCAAAGTTTGGTTTGTGATTGTACAGATGGTCCAAATCACTTTCATAGCTGGAGTTCATTGTTGCCTGAAAGCGTGTTTTAACCTTTCTTTGATATAGGGGATTTCTGTGGATAGATATTGAAGTTCACATTTGTTTTAATACCTAAGTGATATTGCTATACTTCTCAGAAAGTGAGTCTGCATGTTGTTGCACGAATAGGTTAGTACTCAGCTCTCTTGAACACTGGTGTAGATTATGAAAAGAGTGAGTTCACAAAATAATTTAACTTTTATGATTTAAAAAAGGGACTACATTTCTGGACCTCTGATATTGTGGGGTTTTAGAATTGTTTTCCTGCCCTGAAGTGTGATTAGTACGGCCTGTGTTGGCCCCTTTATGTGCATTGTTAACGGTATTATTTTCCCTTCAGACTGGTACTCTGACTGAGGATGGTTTAGACCTGTGGGGTATTCAGAGAGCTGAAGATGGCAGGTAAGAGAGCCGCTTGGATTTGGGTTTGCTGGCAAACCCATCTGTGTAAGTTTCCCGAGAGTAACCACGAAACAGATCAATCAAAAGTCCAGAGGGATGTGACTGTAGCAATTGCTGTTGTGTAGTGCTCTTTAATTGATTATATTATATTAATCCATCTTTTTTTCTTGGTAGATTAGACAAAAATGGATATTCTTGTTCCTATTCTTTTTCAACATGGCTCCAGTTTCTCTGCTGATTTTTCAGAAAATGTACACTCCACAGCAAAGGAAATGTGCCTACTTTGGCCTACACCTACTTTCCTAGAACACTGGAAAAGAAACCAAAACCAAAATCCAAGGACTTTGTTTCCTTAAATCAGTAAAAGAGCACGTTTTTCTGTGGATTTGTTATTAACATTTCCCACAGGATGTTTCGAATGTTAACTCACTCTGGAAAAAGAATAGTACGTATATGGCCTTAAAGGGACAGTTCACCCCAAAATCAAAAATACATATTTTTTCCTTTTAGCTGTAGTGCTATTTCTCCATACAGATTGTTTTGGTGCGAGTTGCAGAGTTTTAGAGATGTCGGCTGTAGAGATTTCTGCATTTTCTGAATATAATGGGACTATATGGCACTTGTGGTGCTCAAAGCCCCCCAAAAAATACACTTGAAAAACTCTTCAGCAATTTCTCTTTCTCAAAATCATGACCTGGGTTAGTCAAACTAATCCACAGACCTTGTTGTGAGCAGTTTCATGTGGGAAATATCAGTAGAAAGAAAACAGTCCCTACATGAACCTGCTCACAACTGTCCTTTTAAATGTAATTCAGCATCAGCCACTTAATTCCTAATCATAACTGTATGTAAACCTGTATTGTAATTTTTTAGATCATCCCTCTCTATTACAGCTTTTCTCCCCCAGAGTCTGATGCAACTAAAGAAAGTCTGGTTAACGCTGCGTTTGTGGCCTGCATGGCTACCTGCCACTCACTGACCAAGATAGAGAGCGAGCTCTCCGGAGACCCTTTAGACCTGAAGATGTTCAGCGCTACAGGCTGGGTTAGCAAAGATTTTCAATGTTTTCACTGGCACCACAACTAGCATGGATACCGGGTTGTTCATGAATTATGCAGCACCACGATTGTCTTCTTGGCTAAAATTGTTAAAGTCTGGTACCATGGATACTCCAGCATGAAAAGCAGAAAATGCCTCTTCCTTTCAAGAGGAAGCGGTGACTGGGATTTTTTTTTTGTCACACCAGGCTTAGTGTAATGGAGTCTGTAAGTTCAACACTATTCAAATATTAAATGATCTAATTTTTGTTTAGGTCCTAGAAGAGCCCACAGAGGAAGAGACTGCCCTTCACAATCCCATAATGCCCACAGTTGTGCGACCTCCAAAGCACACTGTCCCTGAAGCCCGTCAGGACAATCCACTAACTCAGAACATGGTACAGTCAGTGACTCTCCATCGCGTTGTTTTGTGATTAGTATGTTTGTTTACGGCTATAAAGAAATATATTTTCAAGATCTCAGAATTATGTCATTCAATCCTTCTTTTTTCCAGGAGCTATCTGAATTATCAGTAAGTTGCCCTTTTTTCATGAAAACTTTATAATTCTTAAAGCAAGTAGTTTGTCATTTTGGGAAATACACTTATTCACTTTATTGCATGTACACACTTATTCAGAAGATTGACACCACTCTCATGTCTGTACGGTCAATATGAAGCTACAGCCAGCAGCTCACCAATAAACACGTTATATCTTGTTTTTTCAATCTGTACAAACACTGAAATGTATAAATTAAGCCAAACATCTCCTAGTTGTTGCTTCTTGTTACAATGACCTTCTCATCTAACACATCAAGAAAGCGAATAACCGCATTTGCCAAAATGTCTTAACTATTCTGTTAAACTGAACGTGAAATAAAAACCAATTTGAAGTTGTTATTTTGAAACCAAACATGTATACAATATGTGTCTTTTGCTCCTTAGCCCTGTGAGATTGGTATTGTGCGTCAGTTCCCCTTCTCCTCGGCCCTGCAGAGGATGAGTGTGGTGGTCAGGAGGTTGGGGGAAAAACACATGGACGCTTACTTGAAAGGAGCACCAGAGGTCGTGGCCAGCCTCTGCAAACAGCACACAGGTCTGAGACTTCTCCTGTATGTTAAAGGTTTGGTACATTTCCTCCCTCTATTTGGGATCTCAAGAAGATACACAAAGTTTTTGACAAAATAAAAATAAGAATCTTTCAGGGTCCGTGGGTACGACCACTATAACTCTTCCCTGCCTATTAAACAAATACTGCATTCATCTAAAAAAGGCCAGACTGACCTGACGCTGTCCTTCACTTTAGTCCCACAGAGCTTCACAGAGACTCTGGAGACCTACACCAGGCAGGGCTTCAGGGTTATTGCCCTGGCACATCGACAGCTGGAGTCCAAACTCTCCTGGCACAAAGTCCAGAACCTCAGCAGGTAAATCTCCCTCCACTGATAACACTGTCCACCGGACATGTAGCTATTGATGGGGAAATTACAGAGACATCCCACCCTGAAACACAGGAATTCTGTACTTAACCATTTTAATGTCTGGAGGACTTAGTTGCACTGCTAACTGGACAAACATCGACCAAATGGCATGTCCAAATATTTACAATGCTGCTACAGCAGAGCAGAAAATGTTCCAGTTATCTAAAACATGAGCAAATATGAGGTTTCGGTGTAATTGATCTCTGAATCAAACTGCATGCTCTTTGCTTGCACGCACAACAACCTGCAGGGAGGAATCCAAGAAGCATTAAAAACATCAGTTTGTAACTGTAATCAGAGACTCGCCCCAATATTAATTAACTGTTTGATTATCATTCTAGATTTACAAGCCCACGTGGCCATGTGATTGAAAGCAACACATTCCTTTCTGCTTGTGGAAGTTTACCATCATTCTGATAAATGTAGGAAATCATTAACTAAAGCAGAAGTGGACATGGAAGGTTAGCAGAAAGGCAGGATGTCAAAAAAATGTATTGCAACTCTTGAAGTGCAATGAGCATCACAGATTTATGATAATAAACTTTATTTACTGAGCACTTATCAAAACAAAGTACAAAGTAGTTCACAGAGAGAAATAAAATACCACAGTGAAGGTCGGCAAGGGATGTCCTTCATTGTCTGTCACCGTCTCTTGATTCTGTAAAGTGACATGAAACATGAATTTTGTATGATATTAGTAACAAAGAAATGATAAACAAAAAGAGTATGATTTGTTTCTTTTAGGGACCTGATAGAAACCAACATGGAGTTCCTTGGCTTGATCATCATGCAGAATAAAATAAAAGAGGAGACAGCCGGGGTTTTACGTGAATTACGACAAGCCAACATCCGCACTTTGATGGTCACAGGTAAATCGGTTCAGTGGCTTTATTGACCTAATTCCCTTGTTTCAATGTAATGTCGTTATTGCATTGACGCCCGATATTCTGTATTATCCTCTGTCAGGTGACAACATGTTGACGGCGATATCAGTGGCTCGAGATTGTGGGATGGTCCGTGCACATGAGAGGGTCATTATAGCAGATGCTGTGCCTCCTAAGGATTTCCACCCTGCTAGTATCACATGGCATTACACTGAAAACCCCACTCAGACCTTCAAGGGCAATCAGGTGAGACAGAAACCTGAATAATAACTAAATCAATGTATAAAAACATAAATAAACAATATCCACATGCACTCACAGCAAGCCTGTTCATTGTAGAGAATATTTGTAACCCATTATCCACTAGGGGTAGAGACTTAGCCAGCCCGGGAAAGTTTTCTTCCTTTTTCGTTCATTTAGGCTTTTATCAATATCCCAGAGACACTACACGTTTGTCAGATGAAATCTTGGAATACAGTTGGGTAGTTTTCCGGTGTCCTAGTGGCGACTGACTCATCCTCTGTCCTTCAGACGGTGGAGGTAAACCTGGAGGAGGGGTTATGTGACAAGCATGTTACTCGGCAGGAACAAAGCTATCACTTCGCTGTGAGTGGCAGAGCCTTCGCTGTTATCACTGAGCACTTCCCCCAACTCCTCCAGAAGGTACAGGCTCATCTTTGGACACATAAACATCTCCGTATTCAGATTAGTATTAGGTGTGCATCAGCTTTAAAGCTGTTTTATAGATAAATATGTGCAGTTTAGGTTGGCGTCATGTCGTTTGGATGTTCCTGTAATCCTTTGTCTCTTCACATGGGGGCGCTGCAGCTCATGCTGAGAGCCACTGTGCTTGCCCGCATGGCTCCGGACCAGAAGACTCGGTTGGTGGAAGTCCTGCAGAGCATCGAGTGAGTCTCTCATTTGTTTGTGGCTTCAGTTTCTGTTGGAGATCATGTGACTTCATAGATTCATCGTCACTTTGTTTACCTTCCAGCTACACCGTTGGAATGTGTGGTGATGGCGCTAATGACTGTGGAGTAAGTGTCCACGTCAGGTTGTTTCAGAATGTTCACTACTAAATGAAGATGTTCCTGACTGTAGCAAACAGATTGCTATGTTTGGGGCAGAGAACGGTAAACAATGTACTTTGTCCAGTCACATACCATACTGATGCCACCTTTGTAGACCAGCTTACATGCCAGTGTTTGATTGGATCTCAGGATTTTTAAAGTAACTAGTATCTAAAATGAAAAATATTTCCACCTGAAGGTAAAGTAAAAGTCTCAAAAATTGAATTACTCAAGTAAAGGAGCAGCACATTAAAACTTAACCTTTTCTTATTTATAATCTTTGCTTGCAAAGTAAATTATACTAATGAAGTTCTCAATCTCTCTCTCTCTCTCTCTCTCTCAGGCTCTGAAGAGAGCTCACAGTGGGATCTCTCTGTCTGAGCTGGAGGCTTCTGTTGCTTCACCCTTCACCTCCTCCACCTCAAACATCTCCTGTGTCCCCAACCTTATCAGGTAGCACCTCACTCCTAATGGTCTTAAATGGAGTTCAAGGAACATGATCCAGAATCGAGAATGTTTACATTTCTGAAATGTACCCAAACATAAGTTACAAATTGTTTCGCACACTTTTTCAAACTCCCCCACTTGTGTCTGTAATGATACAGTCAGCTCACAGTTCATCACAGTCATCGCACACACTCATGTTTCATCCATACATTTGACTGCAAACAAATAAAGACAGTGGAAAGTGCTTTTTTTGTTCTTGTGGAATAACATGTACATTCTCGGTTTTACTTGGAGATTTTGGTGCCAACTTTCTGAGCTGCAAAACATGAATTACTGAGCTTTCTAATTCTGATTATCTACAATTTTCTTACTTTCCAAAGGGAGGGTCGAGCTGCCCTCGTAACATCATTCTGCGTGTTCAAGTTCATGGCTCTCTACAGCATCATCCAGTACCTCAGTGTCACGCTGCTCTACTCGGTAAACACACTGCGGTTTCTCGTTATTTGATCTACCTTGAATACAACAATGTAACGTGTTTAAAAAGGACCACAAAAACATATTTTAGTGTGACAATTTATTTTTCCTCTTTGGGAATTGGATATGTTAAATATTTCCAGCTGCTGTTTAGTCATGTGCTTGGTGTTTTAAAGTTGATGACAAACAGCAGGCAAAGCAACGTGTTTTTGACATGTTATTGAAGGTCTAGCGTTTGTTAGCTTGCGTGGTTAGCGCCATTGAGTCACAAACACTGCTGTGGTTCCCACGTGAGGTACAGAGGGATCATGAGCAGAACAGACGTGAGGAGCAAGGGTTTAAAAAGGCGTAACCACAGCAACCACAAAGTGACGTCGTTTTGTTCCTGGGAAAAGTGTGAGTGAAGGCTGTCGATGACTGTGACATAGTGTGATCACATTCATTTACATTAAAGCTAAAGTCATATATCAGACATTGCACATCCATTCCTCTGCTACTGTGTGACTTTTCTGGTATTGTAGATTCTCAGCAACTTGGGAGACTTCCAGTTCCTCTTCATTGACATCGCCATCATTCTCATCATTGCCTTCACAAGTGCGTAGCATGAAGACGAGCTCCAAAAATGCTTTAAATCAATGCTTGAGTTTGGGGGTTAGAGGTAAGCAATCAAATATAATAACTTCCAGTATTAACATTCAGTACTCACTGATTGTTTCTGTCTTCAGTGAGTCTGAACCCGGCGTGGAAGGAGCTGGTGTGGCGCCGCCCGCCATCCAGTCTGATCTCTGGCCCGCTGCTCTGCTCAGTTCTGACCCAGATCCTCACCTGCCTGGTCTTCCAGGTCCTGGCTTTCCTCTTAGTACGACAGCAGAGCTGGTATGAGACGTGGACCCCTCGGTCAGAGTGAGTAACATGTCCGAAATTAGCACCTGCCAAATGATAAATCAGTAAGTCACTGATTGGTAAATATATCTAAATACTATCATATCCAGTCTTTTGTTTTAACCTGTTCTCCAGTTTTGTCCCTGCAGACCTCTTTCTTACTGTAAGACAATCTGAATAAAACAATGGTTCCACATTATGCTGACTGTACACTTCACCCTGGTTCCAGACCTTTGGGTTGCTGCCCGGGTCACCAAACTGAAATTTCAGTCCGATTATCATGCCTTGTTCACATAGTGGTCATGTTATTCTTCTGTTAACTTGGCTAATGTAAGATGAAACCAACCAAAAGGGAATATAATGGGTAAAGGCAAAACATCTATTGTTTGTCCATCCATCCTCTTGAGGTTTTACTGCCTTGTTTTTATTTATTTAGTATCTGTCTGTCAAATTCTAGTAAAATACAGTAACCCATTTTATATTATGTTAGCTGGTCAGTAGACAAAAATAAAAAAAAACTGGACAGGACAGAGTGCAAAAGATTGACATTTTAAATGTTTTATACTTTTGACTTATTTTTTCTGGGTTTGTGAATGGAGAACTGTTCAGAGGTTTGTAAGAACTGTCTGCTTCTCTCCTCTCTTCTGCTGTAGTGCCTGTAATGTTTCCAGCTCCAGTTTCTCTCACAGCCTGAATGTAACAACCCCTCACGACCACAAAAACATTAGGAACTACGAGAACACCACCCTCTTCTACGTCTCCTCCTTTCAGTATTTGGCTGTGGCCATCATTTTCTCCAAGGGAAAGCCCTTCAGACAACCAAGCTACAAGAACTGTAAGACTTATTTAGTGCTGTTGGTAGTCAGAGTGACGTGTATGGAAAGAGATTTTTGTTGGCACAGTTTGAATTGCAGCATAAAATACTGAAAAAAGCATTCAGAATTTCATTTTTTTTTATAGAAAAGTAAATCTAATTCTTATAGACTTTTACTTGTCGGTGTAATTTTAAACCCTTTTCTAAATCCAGTTTTTTAATCACTTCAATATGAGTATGACATACAGATGTAGACAATTACCATCTTTACTGGCACTAACCCCTTCCCATATATATACGTGTGATATGCTTGCAAGTTGAAAATAACCATTTAATGTGGTGAAATTCCGTGTTTTTATCGCCTAAGGGCCATTCATGCTGTCCTGCATCGGCCTGTATACTTTTCTCCTCCTCATCATGCTGTATCCTGTTCAGGCCATCGACAGCTTCCTGGAGGTAAACGGGATGTTGTACTGCTTGCAACAGCTGGCTTTAGATTTGAACAGTAGTAACAGAAAAGGTGCTACATTTGATAGAAGAGTAGAAGTGTAACCGTGGCTGGGAAGTTGCATGAAGTGTATGTGGAAAACCGTGTGTATGTGTGGTGTTGCATTCAGTGCTGCTCTGCCTCCACTCAGATCGTGTGTGTTCCCCATGACTGGCGCGTTACACTGGTCATCATTGTCATGGTGAATGCGGCCGTGTCTTTCATGCTGGAGGTACGGTTTAGAGACAACACACCCTACAAGCTCTCTGTGACTGTGATCTTCTTTTTTTAATTAGAAATTGTGTGTTCATTTTTTTCCTCACTGAATCAGTGCTCAGTAGTGCATCATCACCTAATGAATGAAATCAGTGAATCATTTTTTTCAAAGTTCCAATGTGAGTTATTTCTCTGTGCCTTTCTGTGGCTGCAACCCAATCTTGATGATCAGCTGATTTCTCATCTTCCCACTGAAATCCTCCGTAGATTTTGATCCTTGACATCATCTTGCGGAGGCTAGTTTTTAGATCCACTCAGGAGGTAAATCGCCCCACAGAGCCCCCAACTGCTGACACAACTCAGGTTCGAAAGCTTTTGACTTTTTTTCCCTCACTTTATAGAAAGCGCATATTCTCAACTCTTAACTCTAATGCTGTTGCTTCATTGTTTCATATTTTCCTCTGTCTGATGACCTGTTATATGTTATGACTGCTGTATAAATCATCTATAGAGACTAAATGTAATAGAAATGAACATTAAAATTGATACTATTCAATGTTTCACCTTTTATTCTACTACATTTCATGTGGGTGTTTGTGTTGATAATTTAGTTGACCAATTCTGGCTCAGCTCATGAATCCATCAAGAGTCTTTTCAGGAATATGTGACACATTGTAGAATTTGGGTTTTTTTAGGCAACAGATCCTCACTAGTGCAGAAACGTGACCAGTTACTGCCACTTGACAAAACAAAAAACAGAATTAATATAGGATAGCTCTTGAAACCAATCTAAATACATCAGGTGGTTTGGCCACATAACTGCAGAACATCTGATCCTGAAGAGGCTCACTCATGCATTCAGCAAAGCTAATGTAAAAACATCCATAATACTGGCTCACTAACTAGTCTTTTCTTTCTAATGTTCATACTTTACGTGTTCTCAGGTGGCAAATGACCGCTGGGGCTTTTCCTTCCTCTCCTGGTTGTCCTGTTGGAAAAACAAGCCCCCAAGGGTGCGTTACATGCACCTGGCTCTGAAGCTGCAGGACGACCCAGACTGGCCCCCTAGACCCTCCACTGTCACCTACGCCAGCGATCCACAATCCCACATATCTCCCCCCTCTTGACACCAACGTGAATAACTAGCAAACAGCTGCACAGACTAAACCTAAAACCCCCAACAAGCTCAAAGCTCAAGATGTGACGAATGCCCTCGGATGATGTTTATAGGATGTGGAGCCTGCTGGATGCTCAGCGGCCAATCCAGGAGCTGTTGTTTTTCTCAGTGAGGTCTGCCTGTTTAAGACCTAAAAGCACTGAATGAATCTTTCCACTTCACTGTGAATCAAAACATACAGTCTTCCACTAATAGTAGCTGCTACTAAAATCTAAAGTTGTTAAACATTTTCACATGAGAGTCTAATGCTTTTTTGCAATTTTATGAACATAACTGGTACTGTTGAATTTCTAAGACAGAGAACATTCCACTGCTACATTAATGTCTTTGAGTTGCTATGGTTGAAATTCTTCCCGTGGAAGAGAGAAGCAGAAATTTCTGTGTCCCTTTTTTAAATTGTATTGCCAGTGCCGCTGTGTGTGTGCGCGCGCGCGCGTGTGTGTGTGTGTGTGTGTGTGTGTGTGTGTGTGTGTGAAAGAGAGCGCAAGAGAGTGTGTAAGTTAATAAGAGAATCAAAATGAACATTTATGTGTCCCTTGAATGCATTACAAAAATCGTTATGCTCTTTTTCTCAAAGTATGACTTTCTTTTTCAAAAATAAATATTTGAATGGAAAAATAATGACACCTTTTAACATTGGTACTGTACAACTGGTAATGTTTGAATTAATTAATTAAAGCAATTAAATTAATCAAAACGAGTCACTGAGACACTTGCTGCTGTGACAATTTTATAACAGATGATTTTAACATTTGATTTTTAAATAATATTTTTTATGTCACTGTTTACAGATGTTGGATATATATTTTTCTAGTCATGGTTAAAAATGAAATAAATGTGAAAAAAATGTGAGCATTAGTCACCTAAATCTCCCCTTTATTATATGTTTTTGAAAATAGTAATACAGTATTTGTACTTATTTTCTTATTTCTGCAATGTGATAAAAATGTTTCTGTGTCTGTCAACAAATATTCCTGTTTGCTCTGCTGAACTCCCATTACATTTCCCAATAAATCTGTATATTAAGCCACTCTTGCGTGCTTCGTGGGGGGCTGACCTTGGTCACACTTTTTCAGCCAAGACTTACTGATCAATTATGGGCTTTCCCAGCCTCCTCGCTGCCTGGCATATGGGCGCTTAAAGGCGCGAGAGTGGAGGAGAAAGAGGGGTATCATTTCATGTGGAGATCAGGGCCTATAGGCAGTGAATGGGTGGATTTAGGGGGGACTGTGAATAAGGGAAAGGGGTCCTCGCTTGTACCAAAAAGAAAAGAATCTCCCACAGATCAGGGAAGAGCCTTTTTGGGAATATTCATGATGAGGATGAGGAGGCATCAAGAATTCATGTGTGTCTCCCTGATTTGCACAGATCATCTTTTCGGTAAACACTGATGTGTACAGAGCCGGTATGTCCCGCTTTCGATCTGTGTTTGCGATGTAGTTTCGTGGATAGTGTTGCCTCTCCACAAAGCAATATGGGTTTTTGTGTACTCTGCTGTATTCCTTTTGTATCAGTAGAGCAACAGATGGAGAGTGGTGGAAAGACCTAAAGAAGCTAAAACACACAGCCTTTCTTCCTCACAGCTAGCTACTCGCTCAAAAAGATTTTCTCAAGCTTGCGCTCAGACGTGTGCTATTTCAAACATTTTGGACTTCATCTCCTTTCTCTTTTAACCAATACGTTTTTTTGTCTGATCCGTGTACTTTCAAGATTTTGGCCTATGCACACAGTCTTTGTTTACTGTTTCTTTACTCACAACAGTCCCCACAGAGTGACCAAACCGGCTTAGAATAAATTGTAGAGTAACGGCCACTGTAACGTTTTCACAATGTGTCTGTTAACACCCAACACACACATGCTTTCACTTCCTCTTCCTAAAGTCCACAAGCAGACGTCAATGTGCTGCAGCTTCTCTGAAGGTTGCTGGACACTCATAAGGCCCTCGTCTTGATTAATAGTCAGGACACAAGGCCAACCTGATGCTCACTTACGGTTGGCCTCATTTTACAGATGACACAAAGGCACCCACTTCTGGTAAAAGGTCTGTGACCCACCAGACGGTCACAAAGCCCTTCTCCTCCCTCCTGCCCCCTGAGCATGGGCTCCATCCTCGGACGTTCATGGCATCCCTGTCCCCCTTCCTTTATCAGTCCTTCCAGGCCTGAATGGGCTCTGTGGTTGGTCAATAAATTCAGTGATTCAGGGGGTGGACAGTTGCAGCCGTGTTAACGTTTGTTCACAGGCTTGTCGGAGGGACGGGCCCCGCCCTGCGGCTCTTTGTCTCCCGTGGTCCCTCAACAGGTTAGAAGTCAATGGAGGGCCTTGTGCGGAGGTGGCAGGGGCATGGATGGAGCCGCCTCTCACATGGCGCTCACACAGGGGGAGGACTGGCCCGGATCACTGTGACACTTGTTAGTGTGGGGCCACACAAGATTGCCGGGTCGCCTCTCTCGCTCTCCCCCGAGGGCTCTGTACGGTCTTCAGCACTTTAAACAAACTAATGGGTGAGGCTGCAGGGTCCGCATTGGGGTAAGATGATCTGTACTCAGAGGCCTGGAGTGACCAAACTGAAAAGAAATGCACAAGTGTATCTTACAATCTCTGTTTACGGATCAGACTCACAATAAAATGAGGCCAGGCCTTCATTTGGACCACAATCTGTGTTGATGGTGAACCCAGTCTTTAAATTTATACTAGAATAGCATTAATGCACTTTTGTGGCCCCTGAAGGTGCCACACTGAGTTATAGCCGGTTTGTCAGCCTCGGCTGGGCCGAAGCATGGGAACAGACAAACCTGGAGAAAAGAGACACTGAGAGCCATAGATAGAGCAATGCACAAACAGAGGAGGGCTTTAGGAGACAGAAAGCAGCGGACAGAAAAAGACGCACAGAGACTGAAGAGGGACTTAGAGCCATGACTGAAGCCTAACTGTCATGAGAAGATGGGAGTTGCCATGGCCACCCAGGAGCCACCCAGCAAGCATGTGAGCAGGGGAGGCTTGGGGGCCAGGGGCCTGGGCCCGGGATGGTGGATCACATGCACTAACCAGGGATTATGTGCATAAGTGATGAGCACTAAGCCGGCAGGTGAAGAAGGGAGGCCCTGGGACAAGGAGCGCGCCATCCCTCAGGACAGCACCCCCTGTAAAGAGCAGGGACTTTTTTCCCAAGTGAGGCTGATCTCCCGTGTGAAGGGGACTCAGCCAGAGGTCCTCGAGTGCTGAAAGGGCATCTCCCAGGCTGCTTTCACAGCGTAAGTGGCCAAAACGCTGGTCTTGTGAGTCATCTTGAGTGGCAAGAATGGGCCATCTTCACATTCATAAATCTAAAAGCAAACACACTCATGGATACTAAGCTTGGATAAGGATAAGCACCGCATGGCGGTGCATCAGCAGGGCTCTTTATTCAAGCCTTTTGGTTTGGCGCTGATAAAAAACAACCAATTCTACAATCTTTTACCCATCAGAGAGAAATAGTTCTACTTTAAGCACTAGCTGAGTTAACTTTACAGTATATTTATGAACAAGAGCCTCATTTTGTAGCCAGGATCAACAGGCTCATAGGTTGTTTTGCTGCAGGGAATCAATGCTCATAATATCCATGGCCTTACAGGAATGTGTTTGAACCTTGAGGGCACAAAGAAATCACATTCCCATGGTCCTCAGAGAGAAAACACACAGTTAACCAACCTCCCCCCAACACCTTTTCAAGACGATAGTATCCCTGAACATATTAACATGTAAATACACTTAGATACTTTGACAATGCACTGAAATGCATATAATCTACATGCTAACTAGTCCTTTAAAGAGTTTCCACTGAATGTGGTTTTGGAACACTTTCATGTCTGGGTTTTAAAAATTAAATGTGAGGCCTCTCTTACAATCTCTAAAAGCGTTTTTCAATTTGATGAGGGATAAGGCGATGACTGTGTTCCCTTTTCAAAGGGGGAGACCCAGAGTTCAATAAGACTTCAGTCTCATTGCCTTTGCCTCCAAGTTGAGATCTAAATGCTGGCATTTTTTAAGAAAGAACCCACCACGTTAGGTGACAGATGGCAGGTTGTTATGCTGAAATACCAGTTGCTATGGTCCCCTTTTCCTCCGCAGCTTCACTTGCAGCATCCTCTCTGCTGGTGTACTGACTTGGAATAAGCTGACTTGAAACTACTCAGGTTGTTGTTGACAAACATGAGCCTAGATGAGTCTGCTAATCTCCCGCTCCTTTATCCGCTCTTTATTGCCGTATAAACAGGGCTGAATACGCTAAAAAAAACCTAAACCTCTGTTTTCAGCCTTCTCTTATCTCACGCAGGGTTTAATCTAATGCCCTCCACCCTTTTTACATCTCTGGCTCCGCTAAATTCGACCATATTTTTAATTCAGCACATCACCATGACAACCAGTTATTTCCCATCCTTGAGCCCCCCCCTGCCTCCAGCTCCTCTTCTCCATTGATACCGCTACCTCCCCCTATCCCTCTTTTTTTTGTCCAAATAAAACAAAGCGCAGAGTGAAAGCGCTCTGAGGTAGGTAAATGTATTCAGTGACATCAGCCAGGACAAGTCTATTCTGCCGGATTCCTGTACCACTTGTTTCCAGCCTTGTCTGGGGGCCGGACACTCTGTTGGGTCCATTGTCCCACGTGTATTCCACACAGGCCTGCAATTAATGGAGGCCTTGTCTAAGGCTTCTGGAGCAGAAACTGCTGTTGGGGAGGGGGACAAAAGGCGGGCAGAGATGGGGTCTGGGAGTTGCTATGGGAGGGCCCCCCTTCCCTCTTTAAGGGGGAATTCAAAGGGAGAAGGGACGGAGAGCGAGCGGAGCGCTGGATGAGATGTTTAAGTGATCCCCTCTGTCTGTGCCCTCCCCTCCTGGCCTGAGATGTTTTCATACCAGCAGTTGAAAGGGAACCTTCGCAGTATTTGATGATGAAGATGGTCATTTCACTGCCCACATGGTGGTGGTGGCTGGGTGGAGAAGAAGGCATGAGCCACAGCTTTCAGACCAGGTGAAGATTAAGAGGAGTGTGGCAACTGGCCATTCTGTGTAGAAACTCTACCCACTGCAAAGAGGTTAATCGAGTTTATTCCACTCTTTTTGCACATGTTGTCAATTTTACGTTTGTCTCCACTGCACGAGCTGAAGTAAGCCACAACGTTTAGCCCAGTTTTTCCTAGGTATAAGGTTTCATCTTATCCACAATGAAATTACTTAAAAGTAATGACATGAAAACAACCTGGTTAAGTTTTTTGTTTTTATATGCATGTGCTTCATAGGGATAAAACAAAAAAACAAACATTACAAGAGTTATTTGTTGATGACTTAAATAGACTAAGGATCTGGCTATCTGAGAATAGGCTTCTTTTACACTTAGGTAAGACTGGGTCTGTTTGGATCAAAGTTTAGGCTAAAGAAGGACTGGACATTAACTTCGGGGGAATGTCAGTAGCTTCAAAATCCTCTGTTAATTATTTGGGTTGCATTCTTGAAAAAAGTAAAAGTACTGGGCAAGGTTAATGCTTGAGCTATTTCTGGCTAGGAAGGTCTGAAACTAAGGCTTCCAGTGGAGGACCGAGCTTGTCATATTCAATTATATACCGTTTTTTTGGATTTTACATGGAAGTATTTGAAGAAGGTGGGTGATCAGAGTCCATAGTCATAACACCAATATAGCAAACCTAAATCTTGATAGATTTTTGTCATTTTCTGATTCCTTTCTGTTTGCTGGTGTCATTGAATAAAATAACTAACTAGGTTAACTATAGCTGCTAGATGGTATTCCTAAATAGGCTGTTGAGATTCTTCGTTTTTTTTGTTCATTTTTAATCTACCTACTTGCATCTTAAACTTGATGCAACAGTTGTCTTTTATATGATGTCTTTTACCTTATCTGCTTTCTGAAAAGATTTAATCAATTGTTTGTTCGTTTGATTACGTTTTCTAGTTCTTACTTCTAATATATATAAACATCAGGTACAATGATGGAAATATGTCCAGGCTTTTATGATTCAATCCCTGACAAAGTCTAATATGTTGTAGTATTTTTTTGTAAATATATCAGAATGTTATCAATAAACCAAACCAAAAATAATTTATTTAGTTTCCCTCAACTTATGGTTATTAGTCACATGCTGGACCTTGATAGCTTTCTAACCCTTCCTTCGCTCTCTGGACCCTCCCGTCCCAGGGTTCCCACACTGATACAGATCAGGGCTGTGCTATAAACCTCATGTCTACATCACCATCAGCACAATAAAGGGTTGTTTGTGGCGGAGCAGGAGGCTCACTGAAAACAGAACTGATAGGATGTAATTTATTGCTGCATGGCCTCCTGTCTGCCGTGAGCAGAACCTCGGGCTATTTTAAAGGAGCATCTTGTTTAAACATCCAGTTACAAGATTAACTTGTGATCCCAGGAGAACGGGAGGAGAGTCTCAGGTGGTCAGTGTATGTGAGTTAAGTGTATTAGAGGGAAAAAGACAACAACGTTTTTTACAAGGCCATCAGCACTTTCCCATATAATTCGGACATGGGAAAACGTAGTACGCTATTTTTTCCTGTTAAGATTTTATTAAAGATAAATATCTGCACTGATGGTCACCTATCTTTGACGTCGACTAATGTTATAATTAGTTATGTAACAGGTTATACTCACTTTGGCTGGAGGTTTGCCTTGATTTCATTTGACTTCATTTAATATTGACTCAGGTCAAGAAGCCAGTGGTGCTTGAAGTTGTCTTGCTCACACAGAGAGGAAGCCATAGTTGCAAAACCTGACCTGGCTTTTGGGGTCATTTCACCTCTGAGGATTTAGGAGCTTTACAGAGAGTGTTTGAAGTCTATCAGGGAGGATTGAGGCGTCTGATGATAAACCTGGACCAGACAGAGATGTCTGTCAATACATTTATCAGTGCAACTATGCAACAAGCAGCATGTGTCCCAAAGGTGGGGTTTGAATGGGTCAAGACACTAATATTGAACATGACTATTAGTGGGAAGGGTCTAATTTGTAAGAAATGAAGATGCTAGTAGTAGAGCAGAGGACGTTTTTACAGCTAATAATGATCAGAATGACCTCATAGTACATTTTATACTTTGCACAGCAAAACAGTGAGCTTCAAAACAGAACAAAATCTGAAAGCAAATAAAGAGAAAGCAGCCTCATATTATGTTTTTGTTCCATCACAACACATGCAGTATACTTGAAAAAACATTTTCTAAATGTTAGTGTAGATGAAAAAACAAATCCTTGAATGTAACTAGTGTAACAAATGTTTTTTTTACATAAATTTATCAGCCATTAAAAAAGGGTTTAGTTGTGAATTTACTCTAGCAACAGAGGCAAGACAAGAGCAGTCATGAAAATAAAAACAAATTTTTGCTCAGTGTTATGTACAAACTATTGGGCTCTTTAAATTATCTACATAGGATTGTGTACACTTCATCATCGTAAACCATCGTATGTTGTCCTGTGGCACTGCTGACTCACACGTGTCTGGTTCTTTATGATAAATGAATGTACATAATGAAACTTTTTATATAAATACAATACAATACAAGTTAAATACCACACAATACATACATACAATAAAGAGCAGCTCATAAATGTTTGTTTGACGAATCTGGAGGCTTTTTTTGTACAGTAACTAGTGAAGAAAAAAGAGATATTAAAGTGTAAAATCAGTTGAAATGGAACCATTGTGTTACCTTAAGACAAAAAAGTAACAATAATATTAGTTTAATATTAGATACTCAAACCTTAGATTCAGGCCCTAATGTTGAACTCTATCCAGGAGAATATGCACTGAAGATTTACTTTTGTCTTGTAATCAATGATGTATCCTAAAAGTTTTTATTAAAGCAGTGACATTATTGTTACAAATAATAACAGATTCACAGAAACTGCTTTTATAAAAGTCAATGAATCACTTAGTCATTTATGGACGAAAGAAAAAAACAACTTTATTAGCAAATGGCAATTCAGGTTCTGAATTTTCCCAAAACAGATGCAGTCGCCTAAAGGATTTGGAGATAAACACTCCTCATATACTGCTCAAAAAAAATAAAGGGAACACATTGCGTTGTTTAAATGTTCCCTTTATTTTTTTGAGCAGTATATATCCCTAAATTAATTTTAGTTTTCAGATGGTTTGCAATAAATCTTTAGCTTTGTTTCCTGCCCCCAATCTGTGATGGGAAAACAGATGGGCAATGTCAGAGTTCATGGCAGTGAGAGGATGGCTGAGTGTGTCAGTAATGTTCTTCTTCACTGATCATCGGGCCTGGAGTGTGTCAGGGGATTGTGTGTCTTCACCTCAAACTCTAAAGTACTCAATTGCCCCAAAAAAGTGTGTGTGTGTGTGTGCGTGCAAAAGAGAGACACATACAGAGATAAAGAACCTGTACAATTGGTTACACATCAAAATAATTTCTCTAGACAGCTTTACAAAATATTCAATTTAAACATAATTGTAAAAAATCACTGAACTATGAGGCTGTTAATCCACATTATCCACAAACAGGTAGCCTAAGATATTTGTTTAAGCTAAGGCGTTGTCAACACGTTAAATGAATCTAATTGGCTACGCTCTTTAATGAAGCAAGTCATCTAATTTGAGAGTTAACACACCTGATGTGCCGCGGCAGAGCCAGTTTTCCACAAACTGTATTCATTATTCTGTGTGAAATAGTGTTTGAGCACGCTGACAGGTAGCCAATGGGAGCGCCTGGTCGCACGAGCCCGCCGCCTCCCCGGCACCGTGTCCCGCGCGCCCATTGGACGGACTGATGAAGCCCAGGAAACTCGCACACGAGCCGCTCGCGTGCAGGCTCGGGCTCTATAAATACAACCCGAGGCGTTGGAAACAGGAGTGGAGTGGATGTCAGCTTGGAGAGGGGAGAGAAGTCACTTCTGCTACATTTGTCATCAGTAAACTGCTCTGTGGTGTGTGAGGAGAAGGCGGGACGCACTGCACTGGACGGACTTGTTATTGATATTTATCGCGCAGTGATTTGTTTGGACTGCTCCACTGTTTGTAATTGTGAAGCGGAAGATGCCAGCCGGTACTTTAGAGAGAACGTCTCCATCCGCTGTGGCTGCCACACCTGCAAGTGGGGGCTCCACACCCGAAAAACCCCGGGCTCTGTCAGAGATCAGAAAGGTATTTGAACGGTTTGTTTTGTTATTCGTCTGCTTTGCCAGCTGCTATTTTATCTTAAAAACTGTCACCTCAACAGTTTTTATTTTTTATTTTAAGTCCTCCAAACCAATCATGGAAAAGCGGAGACGCGCGCGCATCAATGAGAGTCTGGGCCAGCTGAAGACCCTCATCATGGACGCACTCAAGAAAGATGTAAGGAGATGAACACTGCATTTTTCTTCCAAGACAGATTTAATTTAGGAACAAAATTAGCAAATTAAGTACTAAATCGTCCCTTTTGTTCGTTTAGAGCTCCAGACACTCCAAACTGGAGAAGGCAGACATCCTTGAGATGACTGTGAAGCACCTCAGGAACCTGCAGCGACTTCAGATGACTGGTATGAAACCATTTCTGGACTGACCATGTTGATGTGCACGCAGTAATTCTTGGATGTCTAACTTTAGATGGTAAACATGTTCCCATGGTCTCCAAGATGCACCCACAGCTGGTGTGCTTGGCCTTAAGAAGTGATTTCACAAGGCCTCAACTGCATGAATATAATCTTAGTTTTTTCATTATTCAAATTATCCACTTTGTCAATTATTTAATAATATTTTTTGTATTCTTAAGCTCTTAATATCTTAATATTCTCTTTACATTAGGCCTATACTTGCCCATACTCTATCTATCTATCTATCTATCTATCTATCTATCTATCTATCTATCTATCTATCGGATTATTTATGTATTTGTATTTTCCTCTCCAGCTGCTGTGAACACAGACCCATCCATCCTGGGTAAATATAGAGCCGGATTCAGTGAGTGTGTGGGAGAGGTCACCCGTTTCCTGTCCACGTGTGAAGGGGTGAACACAGAGGTGAGGACTCGCCTCCTCAGCCACCTGGCGGCCTGCGTGACGCAAATCAACGCTGTGAACTTCTATACGCCTCACCCAGGCGCACTGGGCCTTGGACAGACCTGTACACAGATCCCAGCTGCTTCTGCTCCACTGATGCCTTGCAAAAGTGGCTCGGCGATGCACCTCTCCCCAGAAGCGATGAAGCTGTACGGTGGCTTTCAGGTAGTTCCAACACCGGATGGACAGTTCGCTTTTCTTGTTCCCAGTGCAGCTCTCGTGCCTCTGAGTGCACAAAACAGCTATCACATGTCACCCGTTGCACCTCCGGCCACCTCAGACTCTGTGTGGAGACCATGGTAGGAAATCAGCTCAAGGACTATCACACAATAAAACACGTTTGTACATTTTGTAAATGTTTTTAAACCTACTTGAGATGGATGTTTACACACATTTGTGTTTTTTTTTTATATGGTCATTATAAGATATTCTTGGCCTCTTTGCTTGCTTTGATTTTCTCTGTTTTTGATATGGCACAATTCATTTGCCTCGGAAGGTCAAAGAAAATCCTTGAGAAGCTCTTGAAAAGCACTGTATTTTTGGAGATGAATAAAATGTTTCTATGATGTTTATTACAATATTTGCTGCAATGGCGTCTTTGTCATTTCTCTTCCCCAAAAAACCCCACCAGGCTGTCATGCTGATGCCCATTCATAGACAATGCTATGGGTTACACTTCAGCTCAGACCTGTGGAAAGTCTTTTCAATTAACATCCTTTGTACAGCAGCCGTTTAAATATGTCCCTCCTCCTGTGTGCATTGTCCACACCTGATCATCCCTTTTG
The DNA here is from genome assembly GCA_011952105.1 of Coreoperca whiteheadi. Taxonomy (NCBI): domain Eukaryota; kingdom Metazoa; phylum Chordata; class Actinopteri; order Centrarchiformes; family Sinipercidae; genus Coreoperca; species Coreoperca whiteheadi. The sequence continues at coordinate 9,759,993 of CM022487.1, read as the reverse complement.
CAGTGACAGGGAAACCTGCTTTCTGGCTGGAAATGAATACTTCTCTAATGAGATAAGGAACCTGAGAGGTCGTGTTGAGCCCAAGAGGCGTGCTGTCGGGGCAGGGAGACGGGTGGGGCAGGGTCTGTTGACACATGCAGGCCTGCCTGTGCTCCTGCCAGATGGGAAATCGTGCTGAAATAGATAGGGCAGGATTGTGAACCTAGGGACAGGGCTAAATGAAGACCAGACTAAATAAGATACTGGTATTACTCAACGATTAAGAATATGTTGTTATTTTCTGAGGTGTTTTCCATGCGTTATGTGAGATAACTGACATTCAAATAACAATTCCACCTTTTGACATCGCAGACTGTAAAACTTATTTAAAATGATGTGTTGATATAAGTGTGTGTTTGCACAATAACTTATCAGCAGCAGCCCCACACAGCCAGTCCAATCGTTGTCCATTTAGTGGACAGTTGAAGGGCAGACTGTCCCAGCGTTTGTCCTGAGCGTGGGGATCACACAGTAGGACACAAGCAGAGTGTGAACAGAGGTCACATGTGCCCCGCATTCACAATCGAAAGACAACGCAGCTTCAACAGCATGTTGCCCAGAATCTGGCAACCCATCACCAGAAGACAGGGCCTCCCTTTGACAGCATCAAACAGTGGCACCTCCAGAGGCAAACACACTCACACAATCCATGACCATTTGGTTGTTCCTGATTTAAGATTCATGGAATTTAAGGGATTAGGTCATAACATAAATAAATGCAGCAGTAACCACTTCGTTTCTAAGTCAGTCTTGCTTCTCAATGTATATATATATACGGTATATATTGTTCACAGTATTCTGCATCTATGAGTATATATTGTTTGTATGTGGCAACCTATTCATATTCAGGTGCAAATACTAAAACTACTGTTGAATTCTGCATTTCAATGCAGAAATCTGTACAAATGTGAATCAAATCATCTCTCCGTCACTCTAAATGTTATTAAAACTCCTCACTTTGTGCAAATGATACAGTCAATTAAGTTTACATCTGTGTTTTGGCACAGCTGAGAGACGACTGGCAGTAAGGAGGACTAAAAGACAAAAATAGAGCTCCCCCTCTTATCAGAACATCCTTTGAGAAGACCCTCCGAAACACAAAAACAAAGACGGGCCCCTCAGTGGCTCAATGGCTCCTCTCTTTGTGACCCTCTCCATCTTCATAAAAGGCCTTCCCCTTGTTTATCCAGGAAGAGGTTTAATGGCTGGGAGGGAGGGGGGGGGACCATGCTGTCACTTTCACGGTGCTAAAGAAGGCTTATTGTTGCCCACTCCCAAAGGTCCTGGTCTTAAAGGCTTTTTGAGAACTCCTCAGACCAGGCTGGTCTCTTCAGATAAGAGGAGCTGTGAAGTGCTGACAGGTCGCTCCTATCTGCTATATGTGATGGAGAACCTGGAGTGGTTTTGATGGAGGAGCTTCAACAGATGACAGGCATTCTTGAGGAAATTTGTGCTGTTGACAAGTGTTGGCACCTTCCTTGCATCTTTTGTCTAATTGTTTCTTATCCCCTCTCCCTGCCCCCCCCAGCCCCCCCTGCCAATCAAAACCCCAGTTTCATGCAGTATTTTCCCAAACCTTGTAAAGCAGAGAATAGTAAACATGGAGCAGCGTAGGGCCTGCCCTTTCGCTGTGCTCCATGATTGATGGCCCTCCCCTCACAAACACAGTGACAACAGTGACAGGTTCCCTGCTTGTCTCCCCATGACACTCACCGGAAATCTTCACTGCCTCCGCCTCTGTGGGTGAGTTTGGCGTTGTATTGTTCTTAGGGTTGTTATGGTGCTTGATGGGGGTCGAAGTAGTCAGCGGTGGTTCACATCAAGGCTGATGAATAGATTATGCACTCGATATCAATGGTGAATGAACAATGCTCTCTGTCCCTTCTCTCCATTTCATTGCTTTTGATTTAGCTGGTTGTTTTTGGAAAACTCAAAATCATACTGGTGGAAGTGTAGCCTCCGAGGGTGAATTTAGCATGAGCATGACAAGATAACACCGGAAGAGGAAAATGTATTACTTTGGACCCGTTCAGAGTGATGGTGGTGTGACCATTAAAATCGAGTAACTCTGGTACTACATCTAAAGTCGGAGCATCTTCAAAGGAGATGTTGTGTTGAATGTCAGGGAGGGGGAGTGGAGGTCTTGGCTTTTTTGCCCATGAAGGCTTATGAAGACGACGATAACGATACAAATCCACTGCAGGTGTCCCTTGAAAGTGAGACATCCCATAATAGAGACGCTTCAATTACAGCCTTAAGTTTTTTGGCCTGGCAAGACTGACAAACCACGTGTGAGGCATCAAGCTGAAAGGATAAATCTAGTTTATTACAACTTGGGGTTTACTTTTGAAATGTGTTAATTGTTTTTATAGGTAATAGTAACATTATTCTCACCAAGTTAATTAACAACATTGCTTAAAGGAAATTCAGCGGGTCAAGAAACATGAACAGTCAGATGATCAAACAGGTTTTAATTAGCCAAACTTATTTTGAAGGGAAAACGAAGGCAAAAGGTAAAATTATTACCCCAACTGTCGATTGTAAACATTCTTCACAGTTTACAGACCAACTTCCTGGTTTGAAGTTGACCTGCCTGGGTGTCAGGGGGGCACAGTTGGCTAAGACGGGACCAGTGTTAAAACCTCAATGTCTCCAGTTTGAATCCAACCGTGGACCTTTACTGCATGACATCTCTCCTCTCTCTCTATCCACATTTTCTGTCTGACTCTCAACTATCAATTGAAAGAAAAAAATAATGTAAAAGAAAAATAATAATCTGGCTAAATTGTTGACTTTGTTTTAAACAGTGTAGCTTGTGTTTCTTGGCCCAATAAACTTTGTTCTAAAATTATCACTCAGCAATTTCTTTGGTGAGTTCAGGACTGACACAAAAACGAACCATGTAGCAGTAAAAAAATATAATCAAGAACATTAACACTGATAACAGCAACGTCTCTGTTATATTTTGACAGATTCTATTTTTGGGAGTTGAGTGTGAGGACACTGGACATTACTAGTCAGCTGTGAGCCATGAGCCTGTGATTATGAGGCATGAGTGAAGTAGCTGATGCCAATCAGTAATGCACCTGCTACTTTAGTGCTCTTCCTGAACTACCAGTTTCTCTTATTGTAATAAACTTGAATCATCCTTAGACTTGTGAGAAAGCTCATTTTACTGCTTCATGTGTTTTTTTGATACCTCTTTCTGATAATATATACTTTATAGTGTATATATTTATATATATTGTGTAATAAATCATTTATCAATGCTTTAGAGCAGAACTAAGCAGACAACTTTAAGACAGCTTTTACATTGCCAGATTATTATATTAAAAATCCCTTTGGCTGGCGTTTATTCTCCTCTTGAAAAACGTGCTTTGTCTTCAGCTTGATCTTTAATTCTTCAGGAACCTGCCTCAAGATCATACCTTTGGAAAAGAGCTACAAAGCACGTGGGCCAAAATCCATTAACAACTTATTAACATTTACTATTGTGGATTTATGCAGCACTGCTAGGAGAGGATGCCCTCTCAGTCTAACTTTAGAATTTAAGCAAGTCAAGGCTGTTCTCTTAAAACCTGGAACCAAGACATGACCAACTTCCGTCTGCATTCTTAAAATGCTACGTGAATGATGCTGCTTACCAGTGCATTACTAAACCATAACTTGTGAAGCGCACTTAAGGAACATGTTAGTATGTCGTTCCATTGTGAAACAATGGCCTCTTCAGAAATTACTTCTGCTGCTGGAAGTTGGAGTGTGGGAGGTATTTCAATTGTTTTGCAGCAACAAACTGCTAAGTTTTGCAGTGACTCTTCAATATACAATGAAGGGCTGCATGCATGCATAATAAAACCTCTCTAACTTGGGAGCTGGAAACAAAACAAGGCTAGCCGTATGGGAGCAGGGTCCACAGGGCCATAGTTCCAGATTCATCCTCGATAATTGTAATGTGATGATAAGGAGCTTATAGCCTCTTGTTATCCTCCAATAGGGACGGACAAGACAAAAGCCAGGGTACCAGTATGCTAAAAGATTACCATTCTAGTGACATCTCCGCATCCACTTAACACCCACATCAGGTCAGCTGTTCTTAATTTGGTCAGTAACACCAATTTAGCCTCCACCCAGGGGTCTGGGTGCACTGAGGGGTAAATATTGACCCTTGTTTGTAAGCAAGGCTCACATTTTGAGTGTGTAAAATGGCCTATTTGTGTTCTTGAGATGTTTAGGTCATTGTGTCACGGAGGATGTGTATCACCCTCTCATAGGCTGAGAGAGAGGATCTAATAGACACCTGCCCACAGAATAGTAACTGGTGTTGGCTATCATTTCATGATTGACTGAGCGCATTTAAGTGAAGCTGGAAAAAAAAATGAGCATGGTAATGAAAGTAGACATAAATGTTCCATTCATTTCTTGGATTTTTGTCCTCAAGACTGAGACATATGCCCCTTGTTATTAGTACAGTATGATATTACAATGGGTGATACACACATACACAGAAGCCAGATCTGAAATTAGTTTACATTTTCAGATCAAAAGCTCTCCTCTTGAATTCTAGCCCCAGGCACTGAGTCTCAGAGGACCTCCACTCTTTGTCCCGAGGACTCTGCCCTGCCCTCGCCACCTCCCTCCTTACTGGCTGGTCTAAACTCTGTGGGAAACCCCCAGAGCTTTGTGTTGTTTTGGACATTCTGCGTCCCACCAGATAATGTCTGCACCCCTCTGTTTCTTCTCTCTCCTGTCTGAAGAGCTGCTGTGTGGAGCGTGGCGTCCGGTGGTAACTGTCCACTAAGCAGAGCTGGGAGATGGGATCTGGCCGTGGGGGTTAAGAGCTGCTTTTCATCGTGCCTCAGGACAGCGCTCAGACCCTGCTGCTGTTAGTTTGCCAGGCAATGAGAGTAATTGGCAGTGATGGATGCTGACAGGTGATTTGGTATTGAAGATAACTCTATTAGTCTCTGAAACTCTGCTGTACCCAACAGTGGTTTCATCTTAACAAATATGTTGTGCGACTAGTCGTTGCTCAAACCTACAGAACTTTAATTTCAATTCCGCTGGAGATGCCAAATCATGCTTAAAGATACAAAATACATCAAGCACAATCGTGACTAAATGAGTATAAAATGATGCATGAAACATCTAATGTATTTTTATTTTATATAACTGCAATGCAGCTAAAAACATGGCACTTAGGTTTTGAAAATATATTGAATATTATGTAACTTAGAAGATACAGACTATCTTGAATGCAATATAATCATAAATTATAGAAATGTTTTTTTCTTTTGTCTACATTTTAACAAGCTTAAACCTGCATTAGTCGATTTGGGGCAAGCACAAGTTGTACACAACACAATATTGACATATGGCTAACGTGTTAGCATACAGTTGCTTATTTACACATCCAGAAGTCACAAACAACATTAGCATTCATTTGGAGTCAAGTTTCTGTTCAATATGATTAATGTAAATTCTCCTCCTAGCTCTGCTTTGCTCCCCACCAATGCTTTAGAAAAAGATGTGGCTGTTTAGCTGCTAAATGGTCCACTATGTTCACTACCCAGTTAACCATGTCGGCCTGCTGTTTGGTATAGCATACAGTGGATTTATCAGAGTTTTGTTTTATTTTATTGAAAATTTTATTTTATTGAAAACAGCTGCCTCCTGTGGCTGGAAACAAAATTAATTAGAGCAATGAGAGTGAACCAAAAATAAAGTTGTAGCAAAGTTGTGGGCCATAAAAACTAAACTTACGAGCTAAGAGAGGCTAAAATGCTCAATAGAGCTGAGGGACACTGTAGCGTAGGGAGATGATTCTTTGTGGGTATGTCACTGTAAGCAACACCTTTCACATTATACTTAGTTATTTCATCAATTGTTAATATCAAAATTCTTGTTAGAGCTGCTATGAGTACAACTTTGAAAGGGAATTTGAAGTGATGTAACAAAACTACATCAGGATTAGGACAGTTTCGCTGGAGAGAGGCTGAAATGCAAACTTACACATCTGTAATTCTTTTGAAATTTCTAAGAACAATTATGATGCAAAAAAGTGTTTACATCTTTATATGCATTTATTAGAGTTGCTCTGGTCTTTGAAAACTACTATGTGATTTATAGCTACAATTCACAAATCCCTTCACAATATATTTAGTAGGCGACATATCAATAGTTAAAAATAATGTAAAATGCGCATGTTGTTTGTTTTGACTGTGACATCCTATGCGTTTCTTCTTTTAGCTGTTTATTTTATTATTTTAAACTAATAATATGAACCCCAGCATGCTCACTGAACAATGATATGCATTTAACAACTTCCATATGTCTTTTTGCTCATTAGCTTACAACCCTGTGCTTTAAATGTCCTGTTTATCCTGTAGTTTTGGTCAAGTGAGGATTACCTCCAACTGAAGGCCATCCCTCCAAACTTTGGAAGTAAGACAGCCACCACTTTTTGTCATGTGAATTGTGATGTCATTCAGCTCTGACTGAGGACCCAATCGACCTCCTGGCCTTTGACCCTTATTAACCCTGGGTTAGAGTGCTGTATTCAAGGTGTGGCCATCTGTGTGCCTCGTTGTGTTGAGGCTTCCCTCCTCCCTCACTCTTTATCATCCCTCCCAGTGTTCAGGAGCAGTGGAGTGATCAGAGGAGGACTTTTGAAACCCCAAGATGATGTATAAATTATATTCATCAAGGCTGTGGTGAAATGTAAGTATATTTACTAAAACAAACTGTCCAAGTACAATTTTGAGGTACTCATAAATGGATACGCCACTGCATTTCAGAGGGCGATATTGTGCATTCTACTGCACTAGGTGTGAATGTGTGAACTATATTAAAAGGTTACTTTGCGGATCATGATTTTACATACAAAGGCAATGATGAGCTATAGGTTAAACTACCCAACAGTATATATCAGCTTCACCTCGACCATGTACAACATTAAAATGCTGTATACCTAGCTGTCCTTCACTAACTTCGACTTCCTATTTATCTCTTTGTTTAAAAATAAAAAAAAAACAACAACAAAAAAACTTTCTATACTTAGCTTTGTGTACTGTGCTGGGCTTTAACAGACTACTTTCTGGTGCACTTATGCATTTTTGGTACCTTGTGTTGTTATAATTGCTTCCATTGTCTTCCTCATATGTAAGTTGCTTTGGATAAAAGTGCCTGCTAAATGACTAAATGTAAATGTAAATGCATACACATCAATTCATCAGTAATAATAATTCAGTAACATACTATATAGTAATATAACAAGGACAAGAGTTATTCTATTTACTTCTACTTTTAAGTGCATTTTGCTGATCGTGTTTCTGCACTTATACTCAAATGCAGGACTTTTTAGTCATTTTACATTGTGGTATGGAAACCTTTTCTTAAGTGAAGGATCAGAATACTGAATACTTCATCCACCGTTTCCTTAAGGGCAGACTATGTGTCCTGCCTTTTCAAAGTGGTGTAAAGGTTTGAATTCAAACTAATCATTTGAAGAAGTAAGTATTAAATTTTATTGACATTTTACATGAGACGCTATTCCAAAACTTCTTGAAAACTGCTAAATACATAGGACATATTCAAACACTTCTAAGTATTCTGCACCTGTTGTCCTGATGATGTTGAGTTTGACAACATTTTCAACCTATTACTGCAGCCTAGTGGTAATCAAGACCTCTGGAGACAGTCAGGCACACTGCCAGTGTACTTAAACAAGGGAACCATCAGCATCTGCTGGGGATTAAACACATGTAAGCAGATGATTAACATGTTACTCATAGTTCATTTTAGCCTAGACAGGATCTTAAAAAGCAGTGGGTTGAACTTTGAACTTTACAAGAAAAGGGTTCATCCACCCCTGTTATCATTCAGCAGCATGTAAACTGGTTATCAGCTGCTGAGGTAGAGGTTTGTTTACAGTATTGACTGTGACAGTCAGAACATATGATGTTACTCTTTATATGAAAAAAGACCAAATGCATAAGGACATATTTGCACAGAGAACAAAGTCTAATTAACAGGGAGAACTACTGAATGGGGCTCTCGGTCATTGTCTCATTGCTGCATTGAGGATGTTCAGACTTATTTTTCAAAATATGCTCCGTAATACTGCCGTCATCCTCCTGAAACTGTACCTTCACTGTCAGTGGAGAACATTGGTCCACATTACAATTGATGGTCACAGTGTCTCTGGAAACTTGTAGGCTACAGCTGCTGAGATCAGGCATGTTATCCTCAGACACCCGACACACCAGCTGGTCCTTGTCGATGGAGACGACGGGCCGTCCTCTCAGAAAGCCGGGGCTCTCGCAGAGCATCCTGTCAAGCATCTCTATGTCTTGGCTGTTTCTCAGCACCCAGTCATGCAAATACCACAGGCGGCAGTCACATTTCCAGGGGTTTCCGTGCAGTCTCACTGTGTGCTGGATGACAAAAGGGTCTAAAAGTCCCAGTGGGAGAGTTTCCAGCTGGTTGTCAGACAGGTAGAGCTGCTGAATGAGCACCTGGTCCTCAAACAGTTTGGCGTCCACCTTGCTCAGGTTGTTCTTGTGTAGGTGGATCACCTTGATGCTAAATAGATCAGTAAAGATTATTTCGGGCAGCAAAGTGAGCTGGTTTTCAGACAGGTCCAGATTCTCCAGGACTGTAACATTTCTAAAAATGTCTTCAGGAAGGTTGGAGAGCTGGTTAGAGGACAAGTTAAGGTCGATAAGAGACGTCAAACTGCTTAGAGAGGACAGCTCAGTCAGTCTGTTGCCTTTTAGGTTCAGCTCCTTTAAATTTGAGGCCTCGAATCCAAACACTTTATCGCTGAAGGTTGTAAGAAGGTTGCCGCGGAGGTTCAGCACCTTCAGTTTGGTTAACACAAAGAAGATATCGTCAGCGAGCTCTGATATCTTATTCCCCTCCAAGTGAAGCTCAGTCAGCTGAGAAATATTGTGGAACGTGTCAGATGTAAGATTGCTGATGAGGTTGTTGCTCATTTTCAGGATCTCCAGTCTTGCCAGACCAGAAAACGTCTCCCTTTTCACTCCTTCGAGCTTATTTCGGGACAAATCCAGGACACGCAGATTGTGGAGGTTCTGGAAAAGGAATGTGGGCAGATCTGATATGATGTTGCCCTTCATCTGCAGAGTTTGTAGCTGTTTAAGAGAGTCAAACATGCCAGGAAGCACTGTCTTGAACCTGTTGAAGTTCAGCAGCAGTTTAGTCAAGTTTCCCTGCTTTGAAAAGGTCCCCAGAAATAAATGCTCCAGCCAGGAGTTCCCAATGATTTCCAGCTCCTGCAGCTCAGTCAGATGCTCAAAAGCCTGAGAGTTGATACTTCGCAGTGCATTATTTAGGAAGATAAGTTTGGTTAGTTGGGGGCTCTCCTCCAAAGTGTGGGGGAACAGGTACATCAGGGCTGATGTCATCATAATGAAGTCCTTGACCCGACTGGACAAGTTCCTGGGTAAAGAAGCCATCCGTTCATCAGCACACAGTACTTGGACTGGAGTGAAACAATGGCAATTGTATGGACAGGAGGTTTGTGACTCTGTGTTGCCTTTGTGAAAGAGCACCAGCAACAGCATCAGGGCCAATTCTTTGTCCATTTTTCACTGTCAAAACAGGAAGAAAACTTGTATGAACTAACAGGAAATCAAAGTCGATATTGCTTTGATTGAAGAATAAACATTCATGCATTGTTTTTGTTTCACTGCCATCATTTTTACCAAGAGAAGAACCAGCAACAGCAAGTGTATTTTTTTTTTATCTAAACATATTCAACATACCTCTGTGTCACAGGGATCCCGTAGGACTGAAACAAATATCCTTGTGGATCTACTGCCACAAAGAGCCAACGACAACAAGTCTGCAATTAGGCAAGACAAAACCTTTGGTCAGTGGCCAGTTTCAGTCGCTCCCAACAAAAAGCGGACAATCCTGTAATTCGGGCAAATCCTCTCACAGAGCAGAGCAGAGTTGACTTTTATGTGTTGCTACACAACACGCAGAAAAAAATGCAGAGGAGATTTTTAAAATCTTTTTTTTTATTTTTACGTTAGTTTAACGGAACGTGTGCCAGAGATGAGTCACTATTTATTTACCAAATCAAAACAAATAGATCAGAGAGTCAATGTGCTTTGCAGTTGTTCGTGTTTTTTTTGTAATGTCCGTCAGCAATAACAAATACTACTACTACTACAACTGCTGCTACCAATAATAAGAAAACCTGGCGGTGATTTCCGACGACACTTTCACGTTTGATAAACAAATAAAAGCAGTTGTCAGAGCCAGCTTCTTTTTCAGCTCGGGGCTCTTGCTAAGATCAAGCCCTTTCTCCGCTTCACTGACCTTGAGAAGGTGATTCACGCCTTCATCTCGGCTCGGTTTCACCACTGCTATGGTCTTCACTCAGGTGTCAGCCAGTCCCTGCGTGCTCGCCTACAGCAGGTCCAAAACGCTCTCAACAGGCACATGGAAACGTGATCACATCACGCCCATTTTGGCCTCTCTGCATTGGCTTCCAGTTCGTTTTAGAATTGATTTTAGGATCGTATTGTTTGCTGTTAAATCGTTGAATGGGTCGGCGCCTTCCTTACCTCGCCGATCTTTTATCTTTGCGCACTCCCTCGAGAACGCCGAGGTCTGCTGACCAGATGCTTCTGGCCGTCCCAAGGTCCAGAGGAAAGCACCGGGGAGATCGGGCCTTGCTATCGCGGCTGCTAAATTATGGAACAGCCTACCGCTCCAAATCAGGACCTCACCTACAGTGGACTCGGTTAAACTCGTTTGAAAACCCATTTTTATTCTTTGGCTTTTCAATCGGACTGAGTTTTGACATTTTTGATTCTATTTATATTGTTTGTTTGTTTTAAAATATATTCTCTATTTATTTTATGTTATAAATATATATTTTTTTATTGCTTCATGCTATTTCCTTTTAATTTGTGCAGCACTTTGGTCAACAGGCTTATAAATACATTTGACTTGACCTGAAATTTGATTAAAAAAATCTTCTTTTTCTTTTTTATTGATTTAAGTCTTTTGAGACTGTATTTTCCATGGACGTTTTAATTGTAAGGCTGGAGGTTCAGGAGCAATTTCACTTGTTGCAGAAGACCATCACCTCCACTAGGTGGCGCTCTGCTCCTCAGTTCCCAGGTGATTCTCATTCTCCTCATTCCTGGATCCTCCCTCTCCTCCAGGGTATTCCCTGAGGATGCACAGGTAGGCAGCACTGTTGGGGAGAGGATCGACCACCCCAAGAAACCAGCAGGACTTACATCAAGAAAGTTTTGGATACTTTTCAATCTTTTGGAACTTTTTCCACACTGTCTTCATTTCCCATTTTTTAGTTTCTGAAGTTAAACGATGGCCAATGCAGGTATACAGCTTCTCGGCTTCTCGCTGGCCTTCCTGGGCTTCATTGGCTCGATAGCATCCACTGTCATGGTGGAATGGAAAGCTTCGTCCTACGCAGGAGACAACATCATCACAGCTCAGGCGCTGTATGAAGGGCTGTGGAAGACCTGTGCATCACAGAGCACTGGTCAAGTTCAGTGTAAAGTGTATGATTCACTTCTCCAACTACCAGGTAATGTTGTTTTAAACATCATGTTTACATTATACCTTTTATAAGATTCCTTTACTGAATACCATGTCAGAAACAGCATAGTGAACACATACAAATACAGTATATTGTGTCCTAAATTTCTTCTACAAAAATATAGGTGTGGGACAATTAATGATGAATTTCTCAAACAAGACTTTGAAATTGAAATGATGAATTTATGAAATGTCTCAATTTTAGACGTTTCAGATTCCTCGGTCTGTTCTTGTGGTTTAAGAAAGAGCCCTCTTCTCTCCCTGCTGCATGCAGAGACATGTCTGTCAAATACCAGCAGCTGGCTGATAAAGAAGCCTCTTCTTTGAAATCCATTCAAAAGGAAGAAAAGTTTTTGATGGTGCTCAATTTCAAATGTAAATGTATCAGCGTAAGTGGATTTTTAATTTCTGCACCATAAAAGGCTGATACCAGTGTCATCAGATTTTAAAATATCCTTGAAGGAATGTCTGGAGCGCACTGGATGTGACTCCTGTTTTGTGCCTGTTATAGACAAGAAGAAGAAGAAAATTGAGATTCAACGGAGAGATACAAAACTAACTTTATATTAAGGACTTCTTGCTTGACGATTTACTTAATAAAAATAAGTCAGTTTTTATTTTAGATGCATTAAAATAGGTAAGTGTAATCACTGTTGGCATTTTATAAATCTGTGCGATTGAAAAGCATCGAGGAAGTAAGAGTAGGGATGACCCAGGGGAATAAATTCAGGTGAGATTTGAAAACGACTCTACAGGAAGTACACCCAAATATTCATCCATAAGGTCCCAAGTCAAATCCAATAAATCAATAAATATACTTTAAAAAGCCATGGAATTGAATGAAACCTGCTCAAATCATGTGATCCTGTGCCATGTCTTTGTCTCCAGGGATTGTACAGGGCACACGGGGGCTGATGCTGTCCTCCATCTTGCTGTGCTTTATTTCTATCTTGGTGGAGATGGTGGGCATGAGGAGCACCACCTGTATGGCAGAAGAACCAGAGCAGAAGGACAAAGTGGCTCTTGCTGGAGGGGTTATCTTCATTATTGCTGGTCAGAGTCCATTCAGTTCAGACACACACATGCAATGGACACACACTGCTTGAACGTCATCTGGCTTGTAGGGATATTTTTTGCCCTGACGATGTTGCGCCACACTACTGTATGTTTTGCTTTGACCACAATAATGCAACCTTTGAACAGGATTTGACTTGTAGTGAATTTGTGGTTTTTGTTTTGCCTTCATAACGGTGACACATGACAGATGACACACATCCTGCATGTTTTAACCTGTATAATAAAACGATATGAAATGTTTTTCTGCTCATGGTTTTCCAGGTCTGCTTGCTCTGGTGGGAACATCTTGGTATGGCAACAGAATAGCTCAGGAATTCTACAACCCATTCACTCCGACTAATTCCAGGTGAGGTTGTCCTTCTCTGCCCCTTTAGCCTGGAATTCACACTAATTGTCAGGTATCACTGTAGATGTGCGTAATGATGCTTACACTTGCCAAACAAACTGTCTGTTATTATGCTGTTGTTCTCGTGCCAGTCCAAGTTATCATTTACTATTACACACATAAAAGAATAGTTTGATATTTTCAGTGCTGGAAGAATTACTCATATTGTTTAGTTAAGTAAAAGTATCGCTCTGTAAAAATATTTTGTTACAAGTAAAAGTCCATCCTTCAAGGTTTTACTTAAAAGTACAAAACTATTATCAGTAAAATGTACTTAGTTACTTTCCACCCCTGGATATTTTGGAAAATACACGGTAAATATGAATTTACAGCTGGTTAGCTTAGCATAATGACTGGAAATGGGGAATGGCTAGCCTGGAGTCTTGAGTCTTGAGTCTTAAATCGTGAGTCCTCACCTCCAGACTCCAGACTCCGGGAAGTCACTGCATCAAAGCTAACTGGCTGCTAACTGGCTGCCTTGAAACCGGACGTTATTGTGTTTGAACGTCACTGCTGTGAATCAGATCTAAATGAATGTCATATGATTAGCTTGTGTTTAGACTTGAGAACTTTTCTGCACATAAGTATCAGTGTGATGTGTGAATGATTCACAGGTATGAGTTCGGAAGTGCCCTGTATGTTGGATGGGGAGCTGCCTGTCTCATCATTATAGGAGGGGGCTTTCTCTGCTGTAACTGCTCCAGCAAGGGCTCAGGGAAACCTCCACGCTACCCACCGTCCCAATCTGCAGGCCAGCCGAGCAGGGACTACGTCTAGGACAATCACTCCATCCAGCCTCTGCTCAAGGAAGAACGCTGTCTTTGCAGGGAGGTGTCCTCCATATGTCATTTTGATATTTTTGATGTTTTGCAGCAGATATATTTGCAGGTATTATATTTGGTGTATGTTTAAATTTGTTGGGAAATACACTCCATTCTTTGGTGGTCCATAGAGCCAAAAATAAAAATGTTTGGCATCCCTTGAATTTTTTATTTGAGAGAAACCATAAATTATGAACAGTAAATGTCACTTGAAATTAAATATTATAAAAAGTATCTTTGCCCAAAAGATATTCAGAACATGTCAGGAGATTTCTTTCAACTACACAATCTTTGTATCACAACTCTTACCCTTTTAGTATAAATCTGGTGAGGGTGTGACTGTTTTATTAATCTTATTTGCTTTGTTTGGAATTGTGCCATTATTCTTTCATGTTATGTAAAATAAAATCCTCATTACTTTCCTATTATTGTATTTATTTTAGATTTTTTTTTTTATTCAGGTTTTGTTGTGTTTGATGTGTAACACATACTTTATTTCTAATGTTTGGAGCTTGATAGAAAACCTTCAGCCAGCAGGCAGCAGTTAGGTCAAGAATAAGTTAGAGATACAGGTGGAGTTTAAACGGCCGCACTCACACACACACACACAAACGTGGAAGAAAAGCTGCCGTAGGTTTGTAGAGTCTGACTTAATTTTGAAAGCCTAAAGAGTTCGGAAGCTTTGGAGTTTCTTCGTTTAAACAAATCCCATGAAAAGCTAAAAACCAACAATGTGTGTCTCTATGTACTTTTGAATTGTCCGTCAACCACAAGCCCACTCATTCCTTCTGGGCTATATCTTCAAAACAGGTTGCAAATATACAGTAGCAAATTCAGATCCTTTACTTAAGTAAGGTATGTAGAGTATTATCAGCAAAATGTACTTAAAGTATCAAAAGTAAAAGTACTCATTGTGCAGTAAGATGTTCCCTTTCAGTGTTTTCCTATTATATCTGATGTTTCTGGATTGATATTACTGCTGCATTAATGTATATGTTGCATTTTACTGCTGTAGAGAGTTGAGCTAATTGTAACTACTTTATAGACTGTTAGGTAGTTTAAACTACAGCAGATCCGCTTGTGTTTGTAGCGTCACTGTCCTGTAAGAACCACGTATCTCTAAAAAGTATTTTTCATAAGAAGAACGGCCCTGTTTTCAGCTTTACGATGATACGCTTTCCTGCTCACCCAGGAGGGGTTTAAATTATTTATTTAGTTTAAAGGAAGATTTCATCTTTGAGTTTATCACAACATTCAAAATCACCAACTTTGGAGATATGTGGTTTTCACTAGTGAGGAAGGGTTTTAAATGTGAAAAGTAGCTTGTAACTAAAGCTGTCCCTCAAATATAGTGGAGTAAAAAATACAATATTTGCCTCTTCTAGTGGAGTAGAAGTATAAAGTTATATAAAATAATATACTCATAGTACTCAAATAGTACCTCAAATTTGTACATAAGTGCAGTACTTTGAACAATTACAAGAATTACTTTGGTCTACTGAACTCTAAAAATTGCCCCTAGTGGATGAATGTGAGAGTGAATGGTTGTCTGTCTATGTGTCAGCCCTGCGACGAGTTGGCCACTGTCCAGGGTGTACCCCGCCTCAGGCCCAAAGCCACTGGGATAGGCTCCAGTCCCCAGCGACCCCCAACAGTAACAAGCGGTAGAAAATGAGTGACTGACTGACTGACTTTGGTCTACTGTAAATACGGACAACAAGAAGAGTCATAGCTTATAGTGTGTGAGACCTGAGTCAAGGTACTCCAATGTGTATTAAAGAGTGTACAAGAATGTGTGTGTGTGGGTGAGGAAGAAAATAAAGACCGCATTCAAAGTGATGCATTACAGCACATCCCCCAATGCAAGAGCCAAGACACAACGCGATCATCATCCTCTAAGGAAGATTACCTCGTAGATTAAACTACCTAACGGTCTATAAAGTAGTTACAATTAGCTCAGATCTCTATATAAAATGTATCGATAATTTATTAGTGAGACTGGCAGCACGGAGAAAAAAAAATATTACACTAACCCACTCTGTAGAAAAATTCTACAGAGGGTTGGTTCAAAGCGCCAACCTAACCATCCAACATTACCTGAAAAGGCAGCTTTTAGGTTCTAAAACTTGGAAAATAGAGAGAACAACCTTTCCCTTGCATGACTTATGAAAAGCATAAAAAAGGAGAGTTTTCATTGTCCAACATGCAGCAGCTCTGCAACATTTCTGCTGCAGAAATGTGTTGCCTCAGGGAAGAAAAAACTAATCCAAACAGGGAGGCAAACATCAGACCAGGGCTCCTGTCCCAACATGCCTCTTCACAGAGGAAGTGTGTAGTCATCAGAGTTCCTGGAATCCACATTCCAAAGAATGTACACCCACCTCCTGTACATTTAGCACATTATATCACACCGTGTGCTTCTCTACAGAGAATAACTACAGAGAATTTCAACCCCCATCCCACCAGCACACACACAACATGATTGTATCTACTGTTTTATCTACTGTTTGAACATTGTGCCACTTCCAATGCACACTCTGCAGTGATTCTGCAGCAGAGAGCTCCACCATCTGGTTAACCTCGAGGCTGCTGCTCAAACACCAGGCACCTGTGCACCATTTGGACTATATAACAGCAAATATATATCAGAAAAGCTGCCATGGTTAAAGTATTGTGTGAAATGCTGAATGTCTGACAGTAAATAAAGTTCACGCTTATGTTTAACTTGTTTATCCAAACAGGAAAAAACACAAAGACAATACTAAATACACCAATATTATACAAGAGACACTAAAAAGAAAACAGTCATTTAAAAATAAATTAAAGGACATGACAATAGAACATAACAGTTAAAAACATTTATAGCAGTAGGAACAAAAAAAGGTCTCCAACCTTTTTGTTTTGTGAGCTTTTTAAATGAAGCGATGTCTATTTGTAGTGACAAACGGGGACTACAGTACATCTAGGAGTTCCAAGCAGTTCAACCAAAGACTGATGTTCCCCTCTAAAAATCATTGGAATGGTTTGTGGGGGTCTGAAGAGGTAAAACTGTTTAGTATTTCACATTGAAAAGCAAAGATTAAAGAAAATCCAGAAAAAAAACTTTTGTATAGCAAATATAACCCTCCTATCTTGTTAATCATCTCGCAACCCTTCAGATATAAAGTTGTTTATAAATGCAATATAATAGGATGTAACGTGATACATAAAATGTAGAAATTATGTATTCACTCAAGTCTTTTACATTTGGCCCTTCCTTGGTTTTTTTTTTACTTCTTTCCTTTATTAGACAGCAGAGATACTGGACTCGAACCAGGGTTTGTTGCACTTACATGGTCCGCATCTTAAAACCCCAAGCCACCAGTAGGATGACCCTCCATGTCACTTAGGTTCGATTCTTAACAATATTAAAACTGTATATTAGAAAGAATGCACCCACTAATTTGACAGCAGGTTATGCGCTCCAGGAAAAACATCCTGTCCATGCAGCACACTCTTTCCCTCTGCAGTCCATGTAATTTGTTCAACAGTAGATTGAACAAAAGATTGTATTTCTACATATAAGCAAGAAGCTCCAGATCGTCAGCATACATGGTTCCCTCAATATGACAATAGAAGCTCAAACAGAGAGACAAGGTGAGTAACCCCCTTGACGCTCTCATATTCACTGTGTAACACATGGACGAGTGTTGTCCAAGGCGCTATGAATGAATCATCTGGGCCCTCTTTCCAGTCATGGACAGACGATATTGCAGCAGGCTATTTTCACGTCCAACTTCCTGAATTGGGGAGAAAAATAGGAGAAGAGAAAGTACACTCACAGTTCGAGTCCTGTGGCTGAGACGTGGTTATGGGAAGATGTTTGTTTATTTTTGTCTCCTACTTCCAGGAACTAATCTGGACTGATTTAACTGACAATGACACTGTGCTGTCGTTTTGACGTACGCCAGAAGTACAGTTAAGGATGTACTGATGGAATGGATTGATAAAAGGGTTTCATAAAGAGCAAAATGTGGATGATTTGAAAAATACTGAAAGAGGGGGAAAATTAAAATGACTAGCTATAATATAAGGATATGATTCAAAGTGCAATGTTTACCAATGTTATGATGGTAAGGAAAATCAGCCCAGCTGTCTGAAGCCGTCATAGACTGTACTCTTCCATTCTGCGATTTTTTTCACCAGAAAATCACAAGATGAGAAAATAAAGTATCTGTTGTATTGTATTGTAAAATATTCTGTAGCACAAGCAAATGTGTTAAAACTGACAGTGTGTGGCCACTAGAGGACAACGGAGGACAAGTTTTGAATCCATTTCCACTCCCAACACCTGACATGAAACTCTGTGACTAGAAATTAAAGCCAGAATACCAGTAAGATGTACAGACGGGGACAAATTAAAGGAAAAACCTGAAGAAAAGAGTGGCGAAACATCAATGCAGATGCTTCCGTGCAGCAGGGTGTCACTGAATGGTTTGGTGAGTTTGAAAATGATGTGAATAAAATGCTACAGCCTATAACAGTCACCAGATCTCAGACCAGTTTCACACCTATGGAAGATTTTAGATCAATGTGTAAGACAATGCTCTCCATCACCAACTCTATAAGACCAAATTATATAATATAAATGATCTATTTAGTGATGTCTGTGACTGTCTCTGATGCTACAATATATTTAAATTCAATCTCTTTAACTCTATCAGTTTGAATTATCATAACTATGATTAACACCAACAAATATTAACATTAGACAAGAATCACATTACTGAAGATGAGTTTGGCAGACTGATAACAAGATCATGGGGTTTATTCTGGAATGTTTAACATCATAATATATTCATGACTTAGTTTGCTGTCATTTACTTTTGTACTTGCATACATAAAAAAACAAAAGCTGTTCCTCCCAGCCCACAGCAGTGCAACCAGAAAGGAAACAAATAAATATCTAAAAATTATACAACTAAAAATATACAAATTGAGAAAAAACACAGTATAGAGAGAAAGTGCGTGTTTCAGTTTGATGTTGACAGCTGGAGAATGTCAATATATGTGTGTACATATACGGGTAAAGAAAAAGCACAAATAAACAGCTTTTACAACCATTTTACCTTACATAAATAATTTATACATCAATGAAATATTTCAACAATCAAACGTTTCCAAATAATTAAAAATAAAACTGTATATTTAACATAATTCAATAATAATTGGATAATAGTAATACTACATATGAAAATGTAAAATTGAAACACAGATTAAAGAAATGTCTCACTGAAAACACACAAACAGACCAAAAGAAACAAAGAAGGACAAACAGAGAAAAGCACATCATTTACAGCCACCGTGAATTTATGATGAAAATAGCATAATTAGCAATTATCAAATACACTATATGTTGTAAACCTCTTTTTTCATACTCTTCAGTATGGCTCTGGGTCTCGCTCTACTTACCAATAATATCTTTAAAACAATACGCTGTTCTGTTGTCAGTCTGAAGAAGAAACGTAAATGTTTGGGATTCTTGAAATCGTAGGCTGTTCCTCCCAGCCTTCAGTGACCTACAATGTGCACTCAGATTAGACCTTTGATCTTCTGTACACCTTAACCTCAGCTCTAAGAACTGTCTTAAATAAATATAAGCTAATTACCCAAATCCTATTTCCCCCATACTTACTAAATGCATAGCTGCTCCATGTGGAATACACCGAAGGCATGTTTGCATGGTAGCTACTCCTCAGCACCAATCCTGTTTTATATCTTATCTGCATTTCAGCAAATAACCCATAAAATATGAGGATACTCTGCAATAAAACCCATTCAGTATGGCATTTTTTATGATCTTTGTGAAACCACTCGACGTTTAGACTGATGAAGTGCATCGACAGAGCAGCACTTAACTCGAGGGCTTCCCCCCTCTTCAGTCCAGTATCGGATCTGGAACTGGACCAAACTCTAACTCAGACTGCTGTAATCAGCAGAGTGCAGCTGCCAAGCATCACAGAAAAATCAATCAGCGGGTACAAAACCAAACAGAAAACTAAACTGCTGCTAAAATACTTTCTGTATTCGTCTGCAGCCTGTTGAATTTTACAAATCTGTCCTGAAAGTACAGAGTAAGGGGACATAGGCCTGCTTGTCTTAAGATTGAGTCAGCTGCAGTCCACGTTAAGTACAGCTTTATCTCCCACTGCAGAAATACAAACCTTAATTATCAGAGATGTTAGAGAAAGACAACACTCTTTCCTGCATTATACCTGGTTTTTGCATTCAAATCCCCACTTTCCAGCAGGATCTCTGTAACACAGACTAAAGATACACTGACTCCCCCATTATATTGAGAATTTTTACCAACATTAATAGAGTATATAAAAATAGCTGTGGCCTCCTTGAAATCATCACATAACAGTCTTAGAAAGGGATATAAAGACTTCTTAAATGTTTGGCAGCGTTAATTGGATTATACAGACGTGCTGACGGTGGCTGAATTGTTACTGAAATGTAATCACTCATGACTAACTTTGAAACTCTCCCTAAATATTGCAGATTATAATGTAGGTATTTAAAAAAACAAACAGGTGAAGTTCCTTATTGTTTTCTTGTGTTATTGTTCCCCTCTAATATTCTGTCTGTAAAACTGACTAATAAGTATCAGAGCTATTTTGTCTGCACCACTGCAGTTATTCTCTGAAAATATAGTGACCCAGCTATCTTAATGCTGTATCCTCTGCCTTTTAGAGTTTAAACTTGTTGCATGAAAAAATACTATTACTACTAATAATAATAGTGGAGTATTTTTGCCACTCTAACTGAAGTAAAATATCTGAATACTTTGAAACTCCCAGATTGTCATCTTAACATCCTGAGCATCAGTCTGGGCAGAGATCCTCCAGTGGAAGCTGCACAGTACACACCAGATCAAACTAACGTCATCAATTCATCCAATCTGCACTCGGGAGACAGCCTGGGACAGCCTGGGACCACCACATCTTATTATAATTTTAGAAAGTTTTTGTTTGACAGGTCTGAAGAGTTTTATCTGATGTTATGTTTATTGCATTGACTATCAGTTTGATTAGTCCTATTATGTGATTTTGTGTACATTTGCTTTATTATGATATATTATTAAAAAAAAAAAATCTATATCATAATATTAATTTAAGCCTAGTCCTCTGAGACCGTAGACCCTTCCTCTGGCATATTACATAGGGACCGCCTCCCTCAGGGGTCCCACTGCTGAACACAGTAGACGTAAAGAAAATCAAAAAGTCTGCTGACACGCATATTAGGATTATTGCTGTACTGTGGAATGTTTCGTGTTAGATACAAGTCCTCAGTGGGGGCTCATTGTGAAAAGGACATGAGTGACTGACCTCCTGGTGAAGGCTTTTCCTCCTGATCAGCCTCCTGTTCACATTATTAAGTTTACTTAAAATGTCTTACTTCGTAAGAATAAAAGCACAGAATGAAATTGATTGAGAAGATGCACTTAAAAGCACACACGCACACACACACACACACACACATTGGGGACACGGCTTTTGTCCCCAATTGGACAAGCCGTCCCCAATTACCCCCCCCACACACACACAAAGTGCACACAGGGCCAGATGATCTTGAAGCTTGACTAATGAGATCAGCTTTACTTTGAGATTTTTCTTTTAAATTGGCAGGAAGTCTAAATCTTTAACGTATGTGTCTGCGGTTGTGTGTGGGCTTATGTGTATAGGTGTGTGTGTGTGTGTGTGTGTGTGTATGTGAACCTATTAGTATGCATGTGTGTGTGTCATATCGACTTAATCAACTCCCATTGCATCTCATAGCAGTGCAGCTCACAGTTCATTATCACTTATTCAGACTGCCCTCCTCCAACACCTGGATCACTGTCTGTACAAAACAGATGAGTGTCTCCATGGGAACCAGGGTCTCCTCCTCCATATTTGTTTTAATGTCTCAATCCACTGCACAACATAGAGAAAAGGAGGGAGACATATTATATGTTTATGAGATGCATGCTTGTGATACACATTGTTTTTTGGAGCGATATGAGACATTATTTTTGTGTCACAATTATGTCACCATTTTAAGTCCATGTTATTTTAAGCATGATTTAAGTATGGTGATACTACACAATAACAGTTATGAGCCAACAGACAATTTGATAAAATGCAGTACAATTAGATATAATAAACCTCAAACTCGGAGACTAAATAGTATGTGCAATCATAAGACTTTTACTGAAAAGCATCAACATGAATACAAAAGAATGATACCATTCCAGCTGCTGCAGCAGCAGCAGCAGCAGCAGCAGCAGCAGCAGCAGCAGTGCATTGCTCTCTGCTGCTCTCTGCCTTGAAGCTGTAAGGATGGGACACAACTCCCTTCAACTCAGCAACAACAGCAAACTCAAGGCCTTTCTAGTTGTCATTCCACTATCAGAGTCCAACATGTACACACATCTTCATTTATGCTGCACCAAAAAAGCCCTCTGCCCTACCGACCAGCAGTTGACCCTCTCTCAACTTCAAATTGCAAGATAAAACATTTTTGCAAGCTTCCTTCACCCTGTATCTTATAAGTATTTCCAAAACCTCTCTCACTCTGTCAGATGCAGATTAAGGATCCCTGGCAGGAGCCTCCAGGTTATCCAGACCAGCACGGCCAACATGTGGATGTAAGTGATTTAAACACAGAGACACTGCCAGGCGTCGTTGCACTGGCTCCCTGCCTCCTCCCATCTGAAGGAGAGTAGGAGCCAATTGAATTCAAAAGTAAGGTCATACCCTGCCTCAAGAAACATAGTCAAGGTAACTCAATAAGAGTATATTTTCTCAATATATACGTATGTATGTGTATGATGCCCTTAAGTTTTGCCATGTTATGCTTGAAAGGAAAAGACAACACAAAGCTTTCCCTTCAGGGGCCCAAAAGTATCTGAACAAATGTATTTTGTGGACCGCAAAGGTTAAATAAACATTAGCTGCCATCAATTAATCTGATTAATTATCTTATTATAATCCTGGTTATCTATGTAGATGTAGCTGTATATGTCAATTTTTTGTTTTGCTTTTAATCCAAACTGTAATAAATATAACTCTAACAGCCTCACAGACATAAACATCTTAACCTCCAGAGGCAACCTTTGTTAAATACTTCAACATGGAGATGCTACTCAGTGTGAAATGGACCTCATCTCATCCCTCCGTCTTTTGTCCTCAGAAAGCCATTGAAATGTTTCTCCTTGAGCCTTAAACAAATACAGCGAAGCCTCCACGTGGCGAACACATGGTTCTGATCATGAGACATAGAAAGCCAGAAGTGATTCTCTGTTACCACTCTCACTATATCGAGCTGCTGGCTCGTGGATTTAAAACATTATTTCTTACTACGTAGTATTTTCACAATTGCTGCTTTATGACATACAAGCTGAATCTGAAATATGTGTTTTAAATGTGTATTGGTCTGATTTCCTGAAAATTATTTGTTTGTTCCAGTTATTGCTGTCACGAGTGGCATGCAGAAAAAAACACAGACACAATAAATGTTCACAGGTGGGAAACCAGCGTGGGATTATATCATTTTCGTTCTACTTCGCTGAGAGCTGTGTAATTTGTCCTGCTCTAACAGGAGCAATAAGATGAAGGGTGTTGCTCAGCCAAATGAAGCAATGCCACCATGCAGCACCATGATGTCAGCCCAAATACATCTTACTTCCATGGTTGTTGCTGTTTAAGGTTTACAAGTGAAATCGAAAAGAAAGGGAGCTGTGTGTGAATGAACTAGCAACAGACTGCAATTTTATTTGCAGTAAATACACAACGAATCTCATGTGTGACATGTTTAAAGGTTAATAATCAGTATTTTCTATGTTTACACTGAAGACAGGGGCCCCTGAAAACCAGAGGAACTGACTGATGGCTTTATTGGAGAGACTTTAAGTAAGCAAAAAAACCTTGACGCTCTCTGTGAAAAGTGCCTGGCCATTGTGTGTATCGGAGGAAGAGCGGCTGTCTACGTCCTCAGCAGGCCAACAGAGGCAATTAGGAGTGACATGGATGGGGAATTTCAGTCATTTCCCAATTAATGAGAAAAAGGGGGGGGAATAAAAAATATCAAAAATAGTTTGTTCTGTTTTTCAAAACAGGCCCATAATTAGATTCATTTTTTCCCCTACACAGTCATCTGAAATTCATTCATTCATCCAATTCATTCATTTGGTTTGCTAGACATACCTGGCATCAGTGAGCATGGAAATGAACTCAGTATGTCTCCTAATTAATGAAGGCCTACTTTTAAATCAGTTTAATTTTCATTCTTTTCTATTAAGAATACACTTCCTTTCCTGTCAGTGTAGCTTTTTGAAACTGTACAAGATAAAATACATGGATGAATATGAATATGTGAAACATAAAAGATTCATGATTCAGCTAAAATAGGTATGAATTAAATAATAAAGAAACATTAATTTTCAAGGACAAATAACAATCTGAGAGCCCTAAAAGTATGACAGTCCTAGGTTAAAGGACTCTCTTTTGCATCCTGTACACAAACTGGTTGCCAAATAATGGAGTGTATGGCTTGTGTAATGACTTGGCCTTGCCTTCTGCTATCTCCAATAAGCATGTCAAACAGACTTCTCCTTAGTGCTTCATGACACTCTGGGCTGTGCTGAGGCACCCTGAGGCACTCACATTGAAAAGATGCTACGTACATTATAGTGTATACAATATTAATCCTGATACAACGGATTCCTTTGTTTCAGGAATCTGAGTCTCAGTCCACTTAGAAAGTATAGTATATAAATCTGACACAGGCCATTTTGTCTCATAGTGGGCAATTTTACTTTACTTCATTTTCAGTACATTTTTTTGATAATGCTTTTCCTTAGTTAATGCACTTTTACCTTAGCAGGGCGTTTGCTTGTAATTGATAACAATTACTCGGTAAAGGATCTTCAAAAATACAGGGCACTGTCATTGCAGTTTATAATGTTAAAGTGATCATTCGTTCTTGGGAAACTGTCACATTTTTAAAGCAAACTGCTCAAGCGCATTGAGCGTAACATATTGAAATCTTGCCAATTACAACAACTAGAATAGGAAAATACCTGCATCACCAATAGGTCATAAAGTCATGTTCTGGTCGCTGAGACATTAGAGGGGGGTTGTCTCATATATGATTCAGCTTGCATTCCAAGGAAAATTTAACAAATGACACCGTAAAGCTTACGTAAATACAAAATGTGGCAAAAGTAAGCGTCTAAATCAATCCTTCACATAGAGTCATGCAACAAAAAAGAACTGATGGTCGTCTGTGAACACACCGGCTCTAACAAGGCTGCTGCTAATGAAAAGAACAGTATGGACAAAAACATCAATTGAATTAGTTTTAAAGTAGTCATGGGAAGCTCATAGCAGATTCAAGCTGGGTACAGTGTGTACACAGTGTTCCCATCTGATTCAATTTACAAGGAACATGGGAGTGTCACTCAGAGGACAAACAGAAAAGTACAGGAAGACAACAACAGGATTGAGCCCATTGCTGCTGTGATTTCAGTCCGAAAAATGTACTATCTGTATCTAACGCTTTAATTTGACTCCCTCCACCCAGGGTATGCCTTGAGGAGACATCCAGTATATACTGTGTGCGTTCTTGAGGCAAGCTCACAAAGACTACAGAAGACAACATTAAAGGAAACACTCAACATTTTGGGAAGCATGCTTCTTTGCTTTCTTGCAAGATTGATGCCAATATCATTTATTTTCAAATCTTTTCTCCGAACTTTTCCAACACATGAATTTGCTCACATTCCAGCATAAGGCCTACAATACCACAGCTTCCATGTACAGAATATACCATTGACCTAATGAACCAGTAACTGCGCACACATTAAGAGAGGAGATAAACAAAACAAAATAAAACAAAAAATACCTCGGTAGATGGAAAACTGATGAGGATTTTTTCTTTCTAATGAAGCCTTTGGTGAAGCAAATAGAACCTCAATCCAAGAACAAAAAGCCAAAGCCAACAATTATTTTAAGCTGTAAATAGAAAATTATATTTTATGTGGTCGAATGTTTTATGAGCATCGAGAGAGACACATACGGAGACAGTGATCCATCAGACATATTAAGTTTGTATAATTTGTATGAATTAATTAATTATTTTATTGAATTACCAAGAGTTTGCTGATCCTATCAAGCTGACCTTTTTTTAAAATTTTAATCAAATTCAACTGGGCTCCTTTTTTATTTGTTGGTCAATATTGTTAATGACTGATAGGAATTCAGTCCGTTTACGTGTGCTGGGGGGTCATGAACCTTTTTCTGGCTTCTGAATGGGGGGGCATGAAAGAAAAAGTTTGAGAACCACTGTATTATAGAGTTCATGACCTTGTTAAGCCTGGCTGCAAGGTCCTTAGTTAGCGTTAGAATCAGAGGCCTGTTAGCTTAGCTTAGCATAAAGACTGGCTCTAGCCAACTGTAGCAAAATCCACCTACCCCCATCTCCATAGCTTACTAATTAACACTTTGTATCTGGTTTGTCTAATCTGCACAAAAACAGAAATGTAAAAATGAGAAGTTGCGGTTTTACAGGGGTCATGTGCCGGATTATTTCTTTGCCAGGTGCAGGTCCTTTTGCACGCTTTCGCTTTTTATGTTTTTTTCACCCCAGTTTCCAGGCTTTATGCTAAGCTAAGCTGACAAGCAGCTGGCAGAAGCTTCATAATTAGCATACAGATATGAGAGTGGGTATTGATCTTCTCATCGGACTCTTAGCAAGAAAGCAAAGAAGCATATTTACTTATTTCCCCAAATGTGTTGGTTGCTGGTTGCTTCTTCCCTGCTGTGACTTGGATAGGACGACCAGAGGAGAGAGCTCAGGTTAACAGCAGGATGTTCAGTCCCCAGCATCGATTATGGACCCCAGAGGGCTTCGGGTGCTTGGGCTAATCTTGGCCTTTAAGCCATGGGTCACTAAGTGTCCATTCGTGAGTGATTCATCCTATGAAAAAATCAAAGCGGTTGCTGCTGTGCTGGCAGTCTGTCGTGCTGCTTTTGCAGAGCCAGTGGAGATATCGTATTAAGAGACCACACACATGCAGCATGACACACTCACTGGTTGGAGATGGAACTTGTGTAAAGCAATACCCGCAACCATTTGGGGATACAAAGCCAACGGCTCACTTCGAGGGGAGATTAAAGAAATTCTGTGAGCCTGTTGAGATGTGATGGTGTCAGTGAGACTCGACTCCCACTCCCTAAATAGTAGCAGCCATCCATCTGCAGTTCCTCTAACATCCAAATGCTGTCTGGATTTCTCTGTGGAAAACACACATGTGTAATGGCTTCTCTGATAAATGTCCATAGTTTGTGGCATCTATTTCAGTTGAAATAACTTTTCATGAGGGAGTTCCTCTATGGTTAAAGAACTCTGAAATGTTCTGCAAAAGTATTTTATTTTCCAGTTTTTACAGAACAGAATTTAGGATAAGACAGGATGGTTACTGGTTACTGTTTCATGCATATTAATCATTTCAAATAAGGAGGCAATACATTAATTGTATTTTAGGCTGAGGACACAGAAATGCTCAAGAGCATACTGTTTATGTAAAATAGTGTGATGTTGCCAGTTATTTTATTTCAATAAATGTTTGGAGTCCACATGTTCGTCGTTGTCTTCCACAGTAACCCATATGACCGTTACAAAAACAAATTGTATGAGTATTTTCTCATCTCCTGCCTCTTCGGTTAAAGCTGCTATTATTCATATTTTTAACAATGTTATGTGGAATGTGTAGCGTGAAGGAGATCACTCATATTGAGGAACACAGATAATTATGACCCTACACCCAGTTCCCCTCAGCATTAAGAGGCGCTTTACATTCTTGCAGTTCAGCTCAGGAGTTGGTGAAAACCAAAACAACGCTAAGATGAGAGTGAATATTGAACATATATTTGTCAGGTGGCCAGAAACATGACTTCAAATGAATGCTAATGTTGCTCTATGTCTGCTGGATGTCTAAACAGGCAACTTGTCCCCATTAGTATGCCATAACAACTCCAAATTGCCAAAAATATCAATTAATCCAGGTTTAAGGATTGTTGACCAAAACTACTTAAGGTTAAGTTTAGGTGAAGATCATAAGAAACAAACATTCACTATTGGTAGGACACAGCAGCCAAAGTGTCAAAGTCAGAAACGCTGTAGGCCCAAAAATCCAGCAAACCTTCTTCCTAAGAATTAAAAGTTTATACTTAAAAGTATACTTCAAACAAATTTAGTTTGAAGTATACACGCACCTAAAACTGTATTTTTGTCAAATTCCCATAGATGACATTCAAAAAATGCAACAAAGAGAGGTATTCTTGCTGAGATGATAAAGACAAAGCTGCCATGAGCCACCTATTTAGCCAACTTACCACCAAAACCAACAAAAGCCGCAGTAGTGAGTTTTACTGTGAATGAGTCAGTAAGTGTGGGTGACATCGGAGGGTTTGAAAGTTCCCACAAAGACAAACTGAAAGAAACTGTTTAAACAGCCACAAAAATACCTTACATTTTTGTGACCTAATGCTGTGTTATTGAACGGCCAGATATGGCCCCTAAATATGTAACACGTCACACTCAGTAAGACTACTGTAAAGCTGTTAAGTTCAAGTTCAGGTTTTAAACCATAAAAAACAGTTTGACACATACAAAACATCAGACATAACATTAAAAACATCTGAAGATCTGGGTGCAACAACTTCAAGTGTTAGGGATCAAATTGGGATTCATTTTGCATGCCCCCCCTTCAGAAGTAATGTTTGTTCAGTTGTCACATGTTATAATGGAGTAATGCATATTGTCTTTGTACTTTTGTCCCATTTGCTCTCTAAAGGCAGGAGTTTTAGTTTACAGTCAGGTGAACCTCTCGCTGGTCCGAGTAATGAGAAGTACTTAAAAGGGTAATAACAATTTCTCTGTAAACACGAAAGCTGCCAAAGAAGATGTGGATTTAATGGAGCATGTAAACCACCAGAGTGTATCACCTTAACTAGTGTCGCAGCAATGACTTTAATGTAATCTCACACTACTGTAAAATGCATTGTCTCTGAGAGCTGTGATGTTCAAGTGTGTTTAAAGGGTCTTGAGTCTGGATGTTTGGAAATGAAAAGTGAAAGAAATGAATAGATTTTAGGGTGTTTTTATTCATACACTGAACAGTGTGCAGCTACAGTAACTGACATCTGCTGTGATCCCTTCATGTTGTCTGCCAAGTGTCTTGCACCTTATGTTCACATCACAGTTTGCGCCAATGGTGGCCACTGAAAATGTCCTAAAAGCGAATACACAGGTAGCTGTTGTTCCCATAGTCCTGGTTAATCTGTTTGAATCTTCTTGTCATATTTTGTTTCAGTGCGTTCTCAACTGTGAATGGCACTGTAAATGTACTGAATCGGACTGTACAGAATAATTTGCGGTTGAGGATGTTTGGGGAGGTTGTGTTGATAATGGCAGTGTGAGATCATCTCTGTTGTGAGAAAAAAAATTATTTGCAGATCTTTTCTCAGTTAAAAACTGGATCGGCATGTTTCATACATTTTGACTCCAGTCAGATCAGCCTACAGGGTGGTCTATTAAAAGTTTACTTTTTCACAGATTTGGACTCCCTAAACACCTCACGTCTATTTTCTTTTACTCCTTCTTGCCTCATCCCTTTGCTCTCTATTTACCTCGCCACATTTTGAAGTAATACTGAAATAATTTGTTTTCAACCCATTGGTCAAACAAAGCAGGGCTATGTTTGCCATGTCTGTGTCCTGGCAGAGAAATGTGAGCTCTCAATCCACCCGGATCTCTTGTGGCAGACTGCGAACTGTGTGTGAACTGTTTGACCTGGACAAGGATCATCAGCTCTCTCACAGGTCTCACAGGACATGGATCAAGCCTGGATCCTCAAATAAAGACCCTATTTCCCAGCAAAGGTTAAGCTATGATGAAATTGTTGTGTACCTTTTTACATGTACACAAAATTAGGAAAAATGGATAAACAGTGAAACATTTCAGCTTCTATGATGCCTTCATTCATTTCATAACCAGCCTGTGGATACAGTAGTGAACAGTGTGGATTACAGCTAGGGGCCAGTTTCTCTAACAGACCTGTGATGTTATTATGTGTCCTCCCTCTTGTCTCTAGTCCATGTTACTGCACCTTGGGGCAAACTGTTCACAGACTAGTCCTGGAAATCTGTCACCTGGAGGTGTGCAGCACGCTGGCACCCAAATAACCCAGACGATTTGTCTCATGTATAGCGCTGCCCTCTTTCACACTTCCCCGCCACTCCCATGTGGAGCAGTTGTTTACCTCTAGCTTGGGTTACACTTGCGATTGTGCCTTGGCGAATCTTGAGCAACCAAAGAGATGTCCTGGAATTCTCTCCTTTGACCCCTGTGTGAAAGGTATGAAGCTGCAACCTGCAGCCGGTTAGCTTAGCCTGGTTCTGTCCAAAAGCTAATGGAGAATTGCCGTTTTTACACTTTAGGTTTTGTTTCCGATTAAACCAAAGAGATATAGCATGTTAATTAGTGAGCTTTAGAGGTGATGGTAGGCAGCTTTTGCCACCTTTGTACAGAACCAGGCTAGCTGTTTCCCCAGGTTTCGAGTCTTTATTTTAAGCTAAGCTAACCGGCTGCATGCTGTACCTTCATATTTACCGTACAGACGTGAGACAGACATGGCAATAAAGCAAATAGGCATATTTCCCAGAATGTCAAACTTCGTCAAACGTCAAATTTCAACTGTTGTAAAGAGAAAATTGCAGATACAAATGTAAAGAGACATGGCAATTGTAATTATGACAAATTAAACAAATGTTGAACAAACTGAAAGAAAGCCCAATTTTATTAATATATTTTATTTGAGAAAGAAAAAGAAAATGCTCATGAAAAAAAAAAAATAATAAAAAAATAAATAAATGTATATATAAGGAGAAACACTAGAGGGATTTAAAGTTATGGCTATAGTAAACTAATATTTCATTGATAAATCAAGTTTATCTATTTGGAGCAAACTGCACTCAGTCTCCTCAAAACAAGTTGGACATTGAAAACACAGTGGGATTTCAAGTGTAAGGAAGAATCCAAGTAATAAAAGATCAAAAGCTTCAGTGCTTTTGGATATGGATGATTAAAATCATAATATCTGCTCTGAGTGACACTCCCTTTTTTCCATGTTACATCAGCATTCCTGAAACCAACAGCACATATATTTTTACTGTCAGACAAAAAACGAGCCACGTGAATCTCCCACACAACCCTGCTGAGAGGGGCAGACATCCACTGCTGGGGGGTATACCGTATTTTCTGACAGGTTGTATTAACCCGGTTTTCAAACACCTCCACTGCAGAATCAATGCAGCGTTCTGTTTGTTCCCTCACCAGTTTTTGAGGGCAGATGTTTCCCTTTTAGAACATGTTATAAATCACAAGTTGTTGAAGCAACCGAAAATGTTGAAAACCAAACAACAGTCGTATTCCACATGTGCTTTAGTGAGAGGATAATGCACCGTCTCATTTGTGAACTCCCGAGCTCTTCTCTCAGGTGCTTGTACTGCAAACTGAAAAAAGGGGAAACAAGGACTCCTGAAACTTACAGCCTAAACCTGTGGACGTCTTTGCTTTTATTAATTATTAGGATGGCCAGCGGGGTTCAAAAAAGGGGGGAGGGTTACTTGTATTTTTTCTTTTTGCTGAAGGGAGGTTAGTCTACATTTTTTAGGGAGAGAGAAAGTTAACTCTCCAGCAGCATTTGTCACCATCCCACCATAATTTTATTCTTAACAGGAATCAGAACTACTATGAAGTAAAATATGTTAATTTAAATGTGTCATGTAAACTGACAGTGACAGCTCTTGGTTAAAAAAAAGAATGGCTTGAACAGAATTCATCATTTTGTTGTGTTTGCCATAATTTTGACGCTGGCTAATTCTACTTCTATTGTGTGATTTGGTGGCTATGTGAAAATGACTACGCCATTAACAAATTAAGATTTAATTTGAAATACACCATCTCAAATTCTTTTCACAGTTTTAGTTATTAATGCAAAACGAATTGTACCAGTTCAATAGTGTTGTATTACTTTGAGATACTGTGGAGAGGGTGTTGCAATTGTTAAGTTATCCCTCTCGAATAATTTTCATACAGTCCCTTAGCAGAATTTACCTAGAGTAACATTGGTCTTTGACTGAAAATAAAAGCAAAAAATAGCTGTTGAAATATCTGTTGTATAACGTTAGCACATCTAGCAACAATTTTTCTTGCCCTCAAAGCTCCTTGTTCCCACTTCCCTCTTCAGGGAATCTTCATCTTCAGTCAAATCCTCCTGCTGCCAACCCCATTTAGATTGTCTACTATATGAAAGACTGTTTTTTCACTGAATCACCAGCACAGGATGAGCTCAACCTCCTGCTTCTTCAGAGGTCACCAAGTTATGTAATTCACACATCATATCCGAATTAGCTGCTTATCACTGTGTTGGACATATGACAAGTTATTATCGCCTAACCTCAAAGGTACATTTGGCAACTTCTCTGCCCTTTGCGGGTTTGAGTGCACTCACCTTTCATACAGGGAATTTTTGTCATAATTTCAACTATGTCAAAATAATGTAACATATCAATTGACAATAATAAAAATGACGTCAAAATATAATGTTTCCAGTAAATGCAGTTAATCTATGAAATCAAAATCTGTGTGGGGAAATCTGAAAAGTGAATGGGTGTAAATATTTTGCATGAATAAATCACGTTACATGTCAGAACTACAAATAAGAAATTACAACTCCTTGTTCTGCAAATCCTACAATAAGACAAACTGCATGTTTATTTCAGAAAACACACTTTTTCAGCAACATGCCATTTCCATACACCTCCACAATGACATCTGGGAGCTGCCTAGTGCAACAACCGTCTTCTTCAGTAGCTGCGGTGCTGTTAGGACACTCTGAAGGTAGGTTTTGAGGTGACAGACATCATTCCTGATTCATTTTCCTCATCCAAATTTTCCCAGCTGCTCTATTGTGAAGGCAACTTACCAAAGCTAAACCACTGGAGAGGCACCCAGGATCACCATTAATAACTTCCCTTTCCCTCTCACACACATGCACACACAAACATACACCCACACCTCTTGTTTCTGTACAGCCCTGCCCCCTCCCCCATCCTCCTCCCTGAGGCTTTGCTGTAAAACAACAGGGGAATCGGCCATGGTGACACGGTGTACCCTGGTACTTTTCCACAGATAACGTGTGGTGAGAGGTAAAGTGTTGCAATATGTGTTTATATTGACTTTGCATATTTATTGCCTCACATTGCGTACAGTCAGTTTAGACTATGCTCAATTCTTCCTTCAGGGAAGCTGTTTTATTCTTTCAATGAACTCCTGCTGAGAAGAGCGTGCTGTCCAGACAAGTCCCAGACGTTGATACTTCACTCTGCATATGTCTCGATGCACAGAGTGGTCCTCAGAGTCGACCTTCCCTCTGCGTGTACAATCCATTTAGCCACTTACAACTGAGGATGCATTCTTTGCTTTGGTGCAACAAAGCCACCATTCATGTATTCCCTCTAAACATTTTATTCGAGGTTGGAGCACGAGGACATGAGTCGCTGTCCTCAAATGACCTGAAACCAACGAGATGATCCAAATATTGTGGTTTATATTTTGGTTGGATTTGAAGAACATTGCGAACTGGCCTTTTTTTTTATTGTTTCAGCCTACACTCTTAGGAACTCTGAATCTAAATGAATGTTAATGAATTGTTACTTAATTGTTATTAATTAACATGCTTGATGTCACTAACTTTTCCTCTTGTTAATTCATTGCTGTTATGATCTTAGGATAGGACAGCAATGCTCCCTTCCAGTGCTAAAATTCTCTGCGCACCTGTAACAACAACAAAAGCTCCAGCTGAGACAAAAATAAAATCAGATGGACCTTTTTAGCAATAAAAAAACCCCCTCATACCAATGGAAAGTAGGAAAACACAGGATTTATAAGATATATATCACAAGCACTGACAGGAAGCTCGTAGGGCTAATGTGCAACTTAGCAGAAGCACGTCCCCATCTCTGGTGCCAAGCCGGGCTGTGGAAACCACAGATATGAAAGTAATGACGAGCAGGGTTCCTGTCTGATGTTGAAGGAGCAAACTGTACATTTCTTTACTGTCATATGGAACTTATATTCAGCCCTAATACACCGCATCAGAAGACATGCAGATAAAATGTGCTTTGAAATAACCATGTTTTCATGTTGCCACAGGGGGTTTACTGTTCAAGAATATATGCATGTCACAATGCTGCCTGCCCAAATTAAACTGGTGACCTAACCAAAATGGTACCTTTTAGACCAAAATGTCATCAGGTGTGCCTTGGGACTAGCACTGGCATGACAGTTTGACTTAGTTTTGTAATGTTTAAGCCAGTTTTCCAGTGTTTTAGGGGAGTAACTATCAATTATTTACTTATTATTTATTACTAAAAATCTGCCAGTTATTTTCTTGATTAATCAATACTTTTGTGGTTTACACAATGTCAGACAGTAGTTAAAATATAAAAAAACAAAACATATGTATCAACTTACAATTTAGGGAAGGTTTTTTATGTTTGCTTGAAAAGTGATTGCATTCTACAGTGTATCATGTTGTGTTTCATGTCAGTTTATTCACACTTGTTATCTAATCAGTTAGTCGCATTGAGATCTAAGAAGACCTAAGAAGAAAAATAACGTATAGTGAGACAACCACACAACCAGCACACACACATCAGGTTATTCACACTTAAGGTAAGATATCATCTTGTGCTGAAAAGAGCAGACCTGCCTTATCTATGCAGAACAACACTTTATTGACAGTTTGACACCACAGTACATTTGATGCATCAGGGTCAACTGAAGTTCAACGATTATTACGCAAAGGCTGCATACCACCTGCAGTTTAAATATATACTTCTCAGTTAAGTCCCATGCAGACTGCATGAAAGCAGTTCAAAGTTCACTATATTTAGATCACATGCACTTTCCATAGTCTGTTTCATGGGTTGTGTGCAGTGTACACCTCATCTGCAGCTGACAATTAACTTTATGCTATGAAGAAATGAGTCACGTATTTCCATGCATCTTGATTTACCCTTGTACATTTCGATCACAAACGTTTTTGTTTTTTTTGCCTTTCTGTGGCAATTTTGTGGTATGTTAAAACACAGCCAAAATCTTTCAAATACGGATCTTGCAAGATTTTTTTCTCTCATGCACGCTGCTCCCCAAAATTCAAGTGCATGCTCCTGGTAAAAAAAAAAAAGAAGAGATACTTTCCTGTTCTCCCCTCAGGCTACGTGTCTGCGAAGACTGAGCTAGTTTTAGAGTCATATTTTACTGATGTGACCTTTGATCCCTGTCAGGCAACCATGTGCCTGGTTCATGTTTTGGGACAGGCACGTTGATATCTGTCTGCGTCTAGGCCCCTGGGTCAGCGGAGTTCACGAAAGGGGGTGGGGAGAAGGAGAGAAGAACGGCAACAAATTAGTTCCAGGGTTGGCTGGCAAAATCCCATGCAGTTTTGTTTTCATGCCATGCATTCTTCTTGATGTATGGGAAACAGCACACACAATCTGAAACAAATAACATGTTTTTTTTTTTATTATCTTACTGCAACTTTTGTGTTTTTTAATATCTTTTTAAAGAAGCATTGTACCAGTGTCATGGATATCAGTTTACTCATCATGGTTACTGCTCAGTCAGTGAAAACAACTGTAAAATATCTTCTGTGGCTTTGGAGGAGCTTTCCAACAAACCTTGGTGATGTCATAGCGATTACAAAAACAAAATTGAATGAAGTTGGAATTTAACTGGCAAGGAGAGTTTAAGGATAGACACTATCAAGTTGCATTATGGGAAATGTAGGCTCCAGTACTTTTGGAACTTGACTCATACTAAGGACTAAAAGTCTGAACATCTCAGCCTCTGCTGCTTTGATGTTGACCATTATTTGTTTTAATCTGTCTCTTGGAAGCCCCACAATAAATCACTGGCGTGCCCCTTTAATTGATTCAAAATCAACCCTTTAATCCAGTTTATCTCTGTGACCATCAACAATAACAGATGCTTTTTTCTTCACTTTCAGCAGATTGAGGGGATTAATTTGTCCGTGGTGCAGGCTAAATCAGACCTTCCTTGCAAGAAAAAAAACAACAAGTATGTTGTTGTGTTTTCAGACACTTATTCTGCAAAACCAACCAGAAGCACCATGTTTGTGTGATTATGTTGATAATACTCTTAAATATAAATCTACGATACACAGCAGTTTGTGTGTTTCACATCTGCTCTAGCTTATCTGCTATTGCACTGCAGTAAAACCCTAACGTGAGGATAAAGATGCTGCACTGGTTAAGGCAAAGAAAAGGCTGACTGATCGAATCTATGCATCCTCTTGCCTTCAAATAAACAACTAAACCAGGAAATCAGATGTTTTACTTTCTGCCACGGCTCTCCGATTGACTGAACACGTTTTATTTCTTCTCATTCAAACCAGAAAATATCGCTTCTTTCAAAGGATGTGAAGGTGAACAACCCACATAAACTTGGGCCACTAAAGATAACCACAGGGGGAAAACATCTAGAGTGAAAACATTAACTAGAAATAGACCTCTTTGTTGCCATAGCCACCTGAACAGCTGTAATTTAGACCTGTTGAGCTGCACTGCACTTGTATTTCATGGGGAAAGATTTAGTCTGAGACTTGATCTTTTATGAAACATATACAGTTAAGCATAATTATTGGAAAGTTGCTAAACGCTCATTTTGCATTATTTTACAATGCAAAGTAGTAATATATTTGTAGAAGACATCTGTTACTTGTGTATAATGTTGCGAAATATGATCTACAAATTGTAATGTGTTACTACCGAGTTGTGACCCTGATGATGTTCTTTTGCAAGATAAAAATGTAATTGAGATTTATTGGAAGCTTTATTAATGGTTAAAACAAAGATGTTTGCATTGCCAATATGAGCATTTGATAATATGCATACACAAGACCCCTGTTGATAATAGGCATAAGGAAATATTGACTGAATGTAAGCAAAATAGAAATGGATCAAGTCCATAGTCTGATTATATCTAAATGTTTTAACTCACTGATGAACGTGGTCCTTGGTAAAGTCACAGTTACTAGCTTTAGTTCTCAAGTTCTGTTATTTCCCCTCCTACTGGTCTAACCTACCTGAATGTTTGTTTAGGAAAGCCTCACCGCAGCTCACTGTTGAGAGTGAAAGGTGATGCCAGCAGAAGGTAATTCTATATATTCAACCAGAAAACCCCTTTGTTTTTCAACATTAGATTTGACCGAATCGGAAAGTGAAATAAGGAAAGGTATGTGCTTGCTTATAATGTGCCATAATTCCACACAAAGATCATTTAATTTACAGAATATGTTTTCATTCAGAAAGAGTAATTTAAAACATCAGCAATGAGTATATGCAGTATGATCACATGCACACAGCTAAAGAAAAAACCTGCCCACCGCATTCAAAGATAACGTTTAACATACTGCGCAGGGGAGCTGATGTTCTGCACACATGAAGGTTACAGAATAGGTTATGGTAACACTTTACATAACGCACAAAAAAATCCTGCGTAGTTACCAAGGAACCAGTGAGGAACACATCACTTTTCTTGAAGGGACACAAAAACCGTTACAAATATATAACAAGGACGACATAATTAGCACTGGTTTTGTACCACTTAGCAGCTGATTTGGAGTTAATCAGGAGCGAGTCATTAAGAAAGGTCAGATATGTTTGAATGTGTGACTACACACTAGTTCATTAACATACTAGTATACTATAGCAGTCTGTTCTTAATTATGATACGATTTTATTTATATTATTGATCACATACAGTAGTTCTTGATTCAGTGTTATTCAAGAACTTCTCGTTAGTTGTTCATTAAACAGCAGTTAGTTCCTGATTTGTTGACTCATTCATTGGTAAGTACTCAGGATTTTGTGCTACCCAGATGAATAAACAGCTGCTTTAGTGAGACAGGAAGTGGTGGGAACACAGATGAGTGCAAGTGAGCCTTCGGAGAGTTGAGAACTTCACACTCATACACTTTCTGTAGCCTATGCAGTGACATTAAAAATAGGGCTTCATAGCAGTCACTGTATGCAAGAAAGCCCCCCCACTCTCAGATGTGAGATCAGTTTTGGCACACAATAAATTTCCCATAAGGCCAATCAAATGTTCACTGTAAACTTGTATAAAACGCCCTTAAAGGACACAAGGTATTCACATAAATACATTACCTAACGCATTAACAGCAATGTGGCTATTACTTCCGAGTGTTATTCTTAATCAATTTAAGATGAAGCATGGCACCTGGCAAACTATACGGTTAAGTCAGCACAAACTAACGCTTGACTCAAAACCTGCGGCAGGGAAATGTTAAAGAAAAAACAAAACAAACGCAGGGACATCCTATTTGGAATTATTAGAGCATAAGACGGCCGACTTTTCTCAACTCATCATGGCACCTCAGGCAGGTTTACAGCGAAAACATGCTCTCATATTCCCCACGGTATTTATAACTCGGTCAGCTGACCTTGCACTTGGACCCATTCACTACACAGGGAGATACCTGACAGCAAACACACTAATTAACTGCTAAACTCTCACACATATCCCATACCAATCCTACCAAGATGTTTAAGTAATAATATCTAACTGAGCAGCCACATGTTATACTGCGCATTATATAGACGGTACAGGGCTGAACTGATGCGGGTGGCGGGGAGCAGCTCCCCCGCCCCGCAGATAATGGTACGGTCCGCTGTTGAAATTCCGAGAATTATGCTGCTCTGTTTCTTAGAACTGGATTCTCAGAACTGGTGATGCACAGAGTTTCGAGGAAACTTTTACAAGGTGACTTTTTTTTCCCCTTCCTATATTCTCAGCATTAGGTCAGAAGTGTTGTGAAGTAGCAGATGGAGCTGCCTCGGCTGCTCCGGGGCTGGAGTTCTCTCAATTTATTCTGATGCCTTTAGTTATAAGATTTGAGCAGATCTGAACTATGAGAGTTGATTTTGACAGAGGCACTGTGTTTGACTGTGTTTAAGACGGAAGTGCGGCTTTAGGCTCTTTGCGGATTGAATTGTATGACTTGTAGGCTTTAATAGCTGCTGTTGGACTGAAAACAACCAGCAGTTGTGCGGCGTTAACCTTAATTTACCTAGGCAGCAGATTTTTGCCATAGCTCAAGATTAGCCTATTTATTTACTTAATTTTATACTAATAGTTTATTCACCATTTAGGCCACCTATCAGACGTGCAAAAGTGGCGCAACAGCATCGGTCGGTCTGGTTCAGTCGCAAATTTCTCTCTGCGCATTTATTTTGTCGACACACAATCTTTTCACTTCACTAAATCTGTTTAACGCAGAGCCGATGACATCTCCCCATTACTTTTAATCGAGCAAACCCGATTAAAACATTATTAAATCACAGGACAGTCCCCAGCCATGGCAGTTAATGTTAAACACTATTGCTAAACTTGACCGGACTTGTGTTGGACAGCGCGGT
The DNA here is from genome assembly GCA_011952105.1 of Coreoperca whiteheadi. Lineage (NCBI taxonomy): Eukaryota > Metazoa > Chordata > Actinopteri > Centrarchiformes > Sinipercidae > Coreoperca > Coreoperca whiteheadi. The sequence continues at coordinate 9,720,454 of CM022487.1, read as the reverse complement.
GGCTTCCAGCCGAAGTAACGCAGCTAAGAACTAACCACTCCTTGAAATCACGCGGCCTCCGTTTTAGTCTGATATTTGTGGTTTAGAAATAACTTGAGAGATTAGTTGAGCGGGAGGGGAGTACATGTTAATGGGTTAAACGGGATGAGTGCTACTTATATAGGGGGAACAGGAAACCTCTCTGTGTACTGGCAACCTAATCTGAGCAGCCAGGACGGAATGTGCTCAACGTCAAACACGTTTACAACCTACAGGCTGCAGGCTGCCAGCAGTCTGCCTGCTCTGCTACACGCAGTGGAACTGCAGGAGAGGGAGCGCAGACACATATTCTCACATAACTTTAACTTCAGAGGTCAGCAATGTAGGATTGTGTATGCATGTAGCCTTCTATATAGTTTGCGTATCTACAGTCTGTGGTTAAGACTTGCTGTCGCCTCAAAACGTTGAGCCACTGACAAATATGACTGTTTTCAATAAAAACATGTTAAAATATAGCGGCAATGCCGGGGGTTACAGCCAACACAGACCGTTAGAAATGTAAAGCTTTTGGTCTGGACCTGGTCAAATGTGGCCTAGACGTACGGGGCAAAGGCAGTGAAATCTCCCCTTTTTTGCATTGTCACAAATGGAATGAAGAAAACAAACAATTTCTGATTCCTGTCGTGCCACGCGCATTATTTATTTTCTTGCCCTTGTAGCGCCTCCTACCGGTTGATTTGAAGGAAAATTTCAGGGCATGTTTCAGGTTCTTCTGTCGACATATCCCAGAGGGTTTTGTGATGATGGGACAAACATTGCCTGATTTATAGTCTTATTTGTGTCAAAATCTAGTTGGGCGGACTCCAAGAGGCTTTTTTGTAGAGCACATTGAGTTGGACTTTCAAGTTAGAGAAATTTCAAGTCATTCGGACCTTGGGTGCGAGGGGCGTGGCCTGTTCTATATTGCATTTTAGGGCCTCAATTACAGCGCCCCCTTGTGGCCGATTGGGCTCATATTTCAGTGGTAATATGATATAATAACATTTTCAGCTATTGGGCCAAGTTTCATGTTTCTAGCTCGTTCCAGCTCCCTGGAATACGAGAATTTGCGGCAGATAATAATAATAATAATAATAATAACCCAGCACAAACATAGAAGGATTTTAGCCCCTTAAATATTGATCAGAACATATGTAATAACACTCACTAATCATTAAGGACCAATAAGAAGTAGGGAATGGATGTGAAGGTCTGGTGAACCTACCTCTTACTTTTCTCTTTGCAAGGATGCCGCCTCTTGATGAAACACAGTCAAGACACTTGTAAGGTTCAAAGCTTGTTTTGATTATAAACCCTGAAGGCAGGTGGCTTGTATTAGATGAGTATGAGCCAGATGTAATTAAATATAATAGTATTCATCATCTTGTACAACAACAGTGTTAATGTATGTATACTTTACTAATAATAATTCACTACAATTCTAATTGAGTAAATTCTGGCTTGTAGGCTGGTTTTGCTTGGATTTCTGGCTTTAAGATGATTTCCTCAGTGTACCAGAATGTAGCAAAGTTAAAGCCCATCCAAGCTGCAAAATAAAACTTATCTTTAATGTCATGCTGTCATTTATAAGTTGTGCATGTATTATTATTTATTAGTAAAGTAATTTAACTTAAGCTTAATTTATTTTTCTGAAAATTTGGTTGAGTTATGCTTATATTGGTGCCAATGTTCCTACATTGTTCTTTTTCTACCCAGCCTGCAGTATGAGTGCCTCTCTTGTGTGACTTTATTTAGCTGTGGATGACTTCTACATACAAGATAACGATCAAAGTATTTATTATTTCTGCCCTTGCTCAGATTTTGACAGCATGGCAATGACTGCAGATGGCTGCATTCAATTCACACGCCATGCAGGCGATGTCCTGCTCAACTTCAACCGCCTCCGCAGCAGGAACATACTGACTGATGTCACCATACAGGTGGACGGACAGCATTTTCATGCTCACAAGGCCATCTTGGTGGCCTGCAGGTATGCGCCATCATGCGATCTCACATAGTAACTATGGACTTTCTTTTTTATTCACTGTGCCAAATGAAGGGATGCTATTTCTGGGACCATATTTCATATTTCTTTAGTTCAGCGAATCACTGTCCCTGACAAAGCCACACCATCTAATTTCATACTTCATCCCACATAAATTAATTTTCTGTAGTTAATGACTCTCATCTGTGCACATGTTCAACACCGTATCCCCTTCTCTCTTGTTCTCTTACAGTGGCTTCTTTTATTCTGTGTTCATGGACCCCAAGAACGCAAACCTTAGTGCAATCAGCTTAGACCCCAAAGTGGACCCCAAGAGTTTCTCCATCCTGCTGGACTTTATGTACACGTCCTGTCTGAACCTTAACAACAGTCTGGTCCTGGCCACCATGAATACAGCCATGTATCTCCAGATGGAACATGTGGCCGACACCTGCCACAGATTCATCAAGTCCAGGTAAAGGAAAATAGAAACTGTGACAAGAAACTCTGTTGTCTTGGCTAAAATGGATGGGATCTGAGATGGCGTTAACAACTTGTCATTGAATATGTTTCTGCAGGCATCAGTCTCTGAATATGCAGATTGAAGAGGTACAGATCAACTCCTTACATCTGGCTGAGGAGATCACTGCTTTGAGGCCTGCTGATGAAAAAGAGCCAGACTTAAGAAATAACCACAAATCAACCTCATCCCCGCTCCAGGAGTGCAGGGGCTACATCCCCAATGTTTTCAGGGGGATCAACACCTCTGGCTCCTATCACGTCTATGGTGAACCCCATGTCCCCGCTGGGAGGCTGGAAGGTTTCCATAAGGTCAGCGACCTTCCCAGAGGAGGGGCTTTGTCCCAGAAACGATGCTCACAGGTACCCAGCGCCGACATGGCTCACAATGAGTCCACTACCATCATCTCCCACCCCAGTTTCCCTGCCAGTATTATCCGACCGGCGGGGGCCCACGGAAGGCTTCAAAGGCCTGCAACTCCCATGGAGGAAGACAGCATTCAGCATCCACAGACCAGCTGCTTAAGATTGTCGCCTGGTTTTATCAAAGGTGTGATTTGCAGCCCTCAAAGCCCCCTCAGATCTGACTGCCAGCCCAACTCGCCCACTGAGTCCAACAGCAGCAGAAACGCCACGCTGAGCCTCAAACAGCCCTCAGACTGCCCCAAAGATGCCAAGGCCCGCAACTGGAAGAAGTACAAGTTGATCGTTATGAACCAAACTCCCGATGAGAACGAAAAGGAGGCTCAGGGAGGCAGCGCTGAAGCTACGGCCATGTCCCCTACACTAAGCCCCTGCAGGAGTGGTGCAGCAGGTGGACTCAAAGAGGTCCAGGAGGAGGAGGGAGCCAGCGAGCACGGACAAGAAATCCTCATGTCTCAGAGCGTCGACAGCTGCAGCAGCAGCTCCTGTAGTGGCATTAGGTAAAACCTCAACTCACTGTGAACTGAAAATCGGGGACTTCACATACATTTGTTAAAGAGAAGAACGTCTCTGTATAGTAACTCTGTGGTGGTCATTCTGTGTGCAGCCATGGCAGATGCCCCTCCTGTGGCTGTGACAGCCCTCGGTGCATGGAAATGGGTCACCTTTCTCCTGACTCATACAGCAGAGATGACACCACCAAACTACACTCAGAGTATTCCTCTTCCAGCTGTGGTAAGTTGACTCCACGTGTGCGATACTATTATCCTATATTTAATTTATAACAAATGATTTGGCCGGATTAGTATTCTGCATTTGCACTGATTTTTATTGCTTCTTTCTACAGAAAACAACGCCTACGTCTGCAACAGGTGTGACTCGAAGTTCACAGAGGAAGACACCCTGAGAGACCACCTGGTCCAGGTCCACAGTGACAAGCCATACAAGTGTGACTGCTGCCAGGCTGCCTTCCGCTACAAGGGCAACCTGGCCAGCCACAAGACCGTTCACACCGGTAAGAATAATCATTCCGGGCTGGCTTTTTTAGAGTACCATCAAGTTGACTTCACAGACGTGACGGTTTCATTCAATGCACAACTTGCTGATCTGAACTTCCAGGTGCGAAACCCTACCACTGCAACATCTGCGGCGCTCAGTTCAACCGACCAGCCAACCTGAAGACCCACACCCGCATCCACTCTGGAGAAAAGCCATACAAGTGTGAGACATGCGGCTCCAGATTTGTCCAGGTGAGAAAGGAAGAATAACCACTTCTTCTTCAAAGCTTTGCAAATGTCAAAGCACTGCCTTTAAGTGTATGTATTTAAACACGTGTTTTCATTTTCCGCCAGGTGGCCCATCTTCGTGCCCACGTGTTAATTCATACGGGAGAGAAGCCGTACCCTTGTGAGATCTGTGGAACACATTTCCGCCACCTTCAGACGCTCAAGAGCCACATGCGCATTCATACCGGAGAGAAACCTTATCATGTAAGCGTCCTAGTCAGTCCCCCCTCCTTATCCACTGTCTGCTGGCTAAAAAGAGAATAATCCCTTCTCCCCCATGATCCATGTGCTATCAATAGTTATAAATCCTGAGTGGTAATCCTATAGTTGTGTTGGTTGGGGGATGAAACAGTGGACTTTAAAAGTGATCCTAATGATTTTCGTCCTTTTCCTCAGTGTGAAAAATGTGACCTCCACTTCAGACACAAGAGTCAGCTGAGGCTTCACCTCCGACAGAAGCACGGTGCAGTCACCAACACCAAGGCTCAATATCGCAGGACTCCCAGCAACATCATCACAGGCCTGGTGAACTCCAGCTGAGCCTGCTGAAGTCCTGAAGTCATTTTTTGTTTTCCTTTTGCATCAGCCGCTATGTTGTCAAAAGATTGTTATTTTTTACAAAGAGAAACATAAATATTATACAGTATATGCCCGCTATGCATTTGTACATGATGCACATTACTTTATGTAAGCTCTTTGGTATTTCAAAGATTGTAGAAGTTTATGCTTTCATTGTGAATGTGAATTTGAGCAGGTAACTTATCAGAATGTCAGCATTGAAGGACAGTCCTCTTTCGCATTTGGATTGAGAATCACCGTTACAGTTGTTCTTTAGATACTGGTGTGAATTTTCCCAGTAATGTGGTCAAAGTTTATGCAATTATTTTTCATTAGGTTGTTTTTGTAAATAAGATAATATATATTTTCAGATTGCCATCTGCTGGCAGAGTATATATATTTACGTTAAATTTGTTTTAATCTTACGTGCAGTGAGCTTCACTGACTGTCAACACAAGGGCTTGTTACTTTGCCTTGTCATAGTTTCTGAAATATGTACAGATTGTGATTCATTTAAAAATTGCTATGTACATGTTTTATTTTATTTTCTAGGCTCCTGTTGGTATTTTGCACACTCATAATGCTGTAATTCATATATTTTCCTACTTTTTATTCAAATATTTCTACATATAAGGTTCTTGGTATGTTGAAAATTATTTTAGACCCAGTGCATCGCACTTGCTATCTTCTTATTTATATTCTAACTTTTATTTGCTGTATTGTATTACATTTTGGTGCTTCAATGATCCATTTTCCCCAGCGGGATCATTAATGTTGATTGTATCTAACCTTATGTATTACAGTGCACTCATACGAACCAGTATATTCATAGTGCCTTACAGTCACACTTTCCTATTGGCTACCTTCCCAGACTATTAATGAATTATAAGTTTGAGAATATGAAAGCCTTGGTAGTTATAAACTGCTTTCGTGATGCATTTCACATTTGGTACGTTGCCCAATTGTCATGTGTATGCATGTCAGGCACTGTTGTTTTGGAAGCTGATAATCTGTTATGTGTAGCTCTTAAAATGCAGATACACCAAGCCTCAAGCTAAAACATGCTCAGGAATATCAGTAATATATAAGCAAATGTCTTTGTTACTGCAGATCATATATATATATATATATATATATGAGATGAAAATAAAAAGCACTTGTTGCAACGATTCTGTCCATTATTTGCAAGTAAGACGGCTTGAGCAACAATTTAATTGAACCTTTAAGTATTTTATTGTATAGTTTTGTAGGTTTATATAAAGAATACATGCTAAACCTTCTCTCTGGCTCTCCCTGGTGTTCGCTCTTACAGACCATAATTTATTCTGCTACACTGATTAAAAAAACCTGAATGAGCATTTGCAGGAGCACAGATGGTTTAGTTATCGATTAGCCTCTATTTGTGTGCACAGTAAAGTGATAATGCTACAGAGGAATTACTCATTTATCATTAATAACACGAACAAATAAATAAATTAACACAGAATTCTAAAGAAACATTTAATTAATAGAATTATATAAATTAATAATTAGTTTATTTATAAGGGGACAATGCAATTTATTAAAACACATGAATAAACATGAGTAAAAAAAGCCAGAATTAGCCAGAAGACTATTAATGCTGAAATTAATACAGAAATAGGTTTTACTTAAAAGTAAATATATAAATACTAAAGTAAATAATTACACTTATTATTGTTGTATTTATTTTAGCACTCATATTTACTATACAGTCGAAATATTTATTTAGTTATTTAATGATGATTGAGTAATTTTTCATTCTCCATGTAAAATCCAAACAAAAGGGAACTGATAAAAAAAACGAAATAAAACTTGGACAAACTTGCTTAAATTATCCAGTGATGTAAAGCGCCCCCCACTGGCTGATTTGGGTAAGAGCTATAAGTGCATGGGTTTGTTAAATCTTGTGTGTAGTAGGCCTAGTTAATAGCTTGATTAAAATCTTTTTAAGTAATAGACTATAGCACCATACTTATATATACAGACAAATGACTACAAAAAAGAAAGCACATACTGTATGAATAGGCAACCCTCACATAGCACTGAATAAAGATTCTAGATTAAGCTAAACAAAAGAAAAAAATGGCAATTGTTTTTTGATTCAGCTTTATCCCCCCTCCTTCAAGCAGATACAGTACAGATTGAACAAAATGTTCATTTTTATCGCCTTGTTTTCTCTCTCAAGCGTGATAGTTGCGATGAAGTACATCGAGGTGTTCTGGTACAGAGTCAAATATTTATTGTACAATGGGCCAGCTATGACTGAAACACATACCTGACAACTATACGTGGCACAAATGCAACGCATCATGCCCCTGTGGTGCTGCCCATTAAATATGACACTGATGTTTTATACATTTTATTTGGAGGCTAGTGGCCGTTCGGTCAAGTCTTAAATCGAGCCCAGTCTGTCGTCACCAGGTCAAACAACTATTTGGTCTGAAGCATAATGGCTGCTTCCAATGACACGATACTCTAAGGACATTTGTGATATATAACATTTTTGTTGAGACTTCCACTACTAGAAGCTTGTTTGAGAAAAAACTGACTCTCTAAGCTAACAACCCATTTTGTTCCTATGGAAAGGCCTCAAACTATGATGAAAGACGAGCTGTGCGCTCTGCTGACTATGAACTAGTTGATCACAAGTAGGTGCTAGACATCTCTACCTCTCATTCAAAATTGTATCTATATCTAGATATATAGGTAGTTAGATATAGATAGAGAGAGAGAACACACACACACACACACACAGAAACATTTCAGCATGTACAAAAGAGATGGAAAACACACAAAAAGTAAACAAAAAGTCATATCAATGCACACAAACTTATACATGTACTTGCTGTTGATAAAAAGAAAACTAAAAAAGGTAAATAAATGTTGTTGGCAGCTGGAGAACTCAACCCTCTTTGTCTAGGATGTCTTTCACACGAGCAAACACCTGAAAGAAGAGAAAAGTACACAAGTGTACTTTGACTTGTCAGGGCACAAACAAAGGCTGTATTTCAGCTCCAGCCAAGTCATTTCAAAAATCTAACTACCCAAAGTGACCTGAAGTGGCTGACCATATTTATAACTCTGATCACAAATAAAATACATAGAAAAACATTTAAACATTTCATTTTGGAGATCATTCTTATTAGTTATGATAACATTTTCCTCCTCAACTTCATTTCTGGGATTTGGGGACGAAGTGACACTTCCACCAACAGCTTCACAACAGAGCAAAACCACCACATCAGACAGGTGTAAGTTGAATTTCCATTTGATGGATATTATCTAAGTAGGGCTGCAACTGAGCATTTTTGTTTTGATTAATTGTTAACTTTATAAAATCTCATAAAAAAGTAAAAAATGCCTATCACAATTTCCCAGAGCTGAAGATGACGTCTATAGATTTTGTTTGAGCAACAGTTAATACACAAATATATATAGAATATATTTTCTGGTAAATGCTGCTATCTGACAAACAATCATCTTTTTTGTTTTCAGTATTTGGTCCATCCTCAATAAAATCCCTCCCACCCCAGCATTCATCAATAGGCTGTGGACATTGGTGGGAAAATCCCTCACGTCTCGTTAAGCGCTTGCTTGCCATGATAAACAGGTCTTTCCCACTCAGCTGCGGTAGATGGCAGTTGCTTATCCCACCTACTTTCAGATTCCACCCCCAAAATGTCCATTCAGAAAGCCATGGCCAGTGTTCATAGATGTTTTCCTATAGTCAATGTAATGTACTCACCTCGTCCACAGAATGAGAGGCATCTACGGTGCGCACCTTTCCTTGTTTCGTATACAATTCAATGATTGGTTGTGTAGACTGCTGGTAGGTTTGGATTCTGCAAAGATAAATATGCCTGATTATTGGGGTCAGATGACACAGGGGACTCAAACAAGGCACAAATTAGGTCAAAAACACACATGCAGGTACCCAACAGCTAAATGGGTCAGAGAAATCTATACAGATCATCACATATGCTTGTTGTACTTTGTTACAGGCAGAAGGAAATACATTTTTGGTCAAAGGCAGCAGTACATACTTGCAGGAAGTCCAGAAACATGCATATTCTTAAATCTGGGGTTCAATACAGTTAAAGTCTAAAGTAATGTATTTTGTCTGTGTTGCAGGACTGTACCTTTTCTCCAAGCTCTCTCTGTTGTCATCTGTGCGTCCACTGCTCTTCCCTCTTTCTAAACATCTGTTGATGCAAACCTGTGGACAAAAAGAACAACAGAGAGCATGTGCTCAGTGTAAATTGGCTCTGAGGATATCAGCTCAGCTCTCTGTATGTATCTAAAATCAGACGGAGGGGTTTGAGCTTTCTAGTTTCCATGACATACCTCATTGCTGCAGTCAAAGAAAAGCACAAATTTGACATCTGCTTTGCCGTCCATGACAGTGTTCCACCCCTGAAGGTTGTCCTCGTTACGGGGGAAACCGTCTATGAGGAAACGGAACTTTTTCTCATCTTTCTTCATGGTCTCCTCCATTGCCTTACAAATGACAAACAACAAACCTTAAAACAATGTACTCCTAATGGGAATTCACTGTAATAACACTATACAAATAATCAAGAACCTAATTCCAGACAGATCAATCAAAATGGACAATGACACACAAATTCTTCTTCATGTGCTCTGTATAGGTCTGCATAAAAACAGCCTGTACCAAAACTTTGCAATCTCACAGTGCAGCGGGGATTTGGCAAGCTTTGAAAACTACTTCAAAACACACTATAGACATTTAAACATTGATCCACGTCAGACATGACTGCTAGCAATAATAACCAATCCATAATATAATTATCAAAATCAAAAATAGAGATGCAACTACCGATGATTTTCTTTAATTATTGTTGATAACTTTTTTTATTCATTGTTTAGTCTTTCAAAAATAGCAATTGCCAATCACAAGTTACAGGAAGAAACATTAAATCCTCACATTCACAAGGCTAGGAGAAGCACATGTTTTGAGTATTTACTTGATAAATTCATTTTAAAAAGAAGTAATTATTGTCACTGTTTACTATCCAGTAAATTGACTAATCGGCTGGGATGTTTCATCAATTAACGAGAGAAGTTCTGCCCAGACGTGGGCATGACTGGCCAAGAGAGTAGAATCCAATTTTAAAGCATTTTTTTGTGAAAATCTGTGATCAGAGTTCAAGTTTAATTTTCACTTTTTGCAGAAAAGGATTTTTTAGTATTAAGTAAGTCCTGTATATCTTAACAAAAGTTGGGTTGAGTTGAGTTGGCAGACTGATCTGGATTTGCCTCTTGCTCGGCAAACACAAACTTGCCTGTATCTGGTGCATACCTTCCTGATTAAGTTGATGGTGATCTCCACAGGGACAATTTTGCCCTCCTTGATGTAGCTGGCAATGAGCTGTCCGGACGCTGAGTCCTCCCTAGCTCGCTCTTCCCTCAGCAAGTCCCCAGCTGACAAGTGGGTGTAGTCGTAGCTCTGAGAGACACAAATGTTGTTTTAAATAAGTTGGTCTCGTGATGAAAATGGTATCTCAAAGAAAAGCACTTTGAAACTGGTCATCAAGAGTCAATTTCTGGTGACGAGTGAAGTGGTGAAGTGACAGTCGATCATTTAGAAAAGGTTAGTGGATTTCTATTAACACTACAACTGTCTTCTTCGAAAATTTTAGAAGCCAGCCTTTACAGACAGGCTAAATTATTCTGGGTCAGGAAGAAGTCAGTCAATGTGTAGTGAATGAAAAGAGCCTCTATGACTAACTGCCATTCAGGCCTAACCAGTGTATTTGAAGCGGGGCAGCCAACACCTAGTTACATCCGTGAACAGAAGTAGTAATAAAGTCTCTCTTATAGAAGCTCAAACAGTCGAACACACACACACACACACACACACCCCCGTCAAAGAATCCACACTGGCCCCCAGCAGAGCTGCAGCTTCATGAGTTTGACTTTCAGACAAAAATCAAAGCAGCATCCTTAAGTAGAGATCTGTCTTCAACCCTTTTGGGTGGCTTGTTAAAAATAACTTCGTCAAACCCACACTGCTTCTTAAGGAAGGTGCTTAAAGTAGTGAAGATTTATGCTCTCTAGCCCGAGATGAGTAGCTGCAGACAATCACAGAATATCTACCTGAGTGCATAACTGCATAACCTTCCAAACCGACTAGAGAAAGTAAAAGTGACACGTTGGCATGTTATGAATGGAAGCTGTAGCGACAACTTCTTCAATGAACAGTCCAAGTATAGATTAATTATATACGTTAAAGTGTCACGTATAATCCCACATGGGGTGATCAAGATAAATGTTCCTCAGCCAATCGACGTCTGTCACCATCTGTTTCTGTTTGTTCAAAGTCGATGGTGGAGTCACCAAGACCTTCACTGACCATTACACAACCTCAGCTGCATAGATAAGTCAGTGATAAGGTCACAACAAGGCTCATTTCAATAGGCTACCTCCTGCTGGATCTGTGTCAAGCTAACATTAATTTTGCCTATTCATTCTGGCGTTTGACTGCACAACATTAAAACAGGGGGCTGAAATACATTTTATTTTTTACAGCTTTGACGCGGTTGTCGGGAATTAAAACTGTGGCGTTTCTGAAGAATTTTAAATATTAAAATGGTAGCTCCTGTATTCCAGCACAGGCTTGTATGTCAGCACATTAACTGCATACCCTGTGTGGCTAACTAGCTAGCTGGCTATCACACTGGCTCATTTTAGAGGAGGACCGGAAGTAAATGTAATTTAGATATTACCTTACTAAAAACGTGCTATTAAAAAGCACAGCCATCCTAAAATTCACTACATGCTCGTTTCGTCACAACGTGCTATATCCTAACCATCAGAGTCGGTATTTTGCATTGTCCTTTCGCTCGCCATCTCTCGTACCTCCACGATTTTGGAGCATTGGGTCCCTTTGCCGGCGCCAGGCCCGCCCAGCACGAACACAACCTGCGGCTTCATCAGCAGCGACACTCGGTACAACAAGCTCGGCACCCTCTGAGACACGTTACCGAACAAACGACCGAGCATAAACCACCACTATCGGCGACAGACGTGAACCGGCAGACTGGAGGGGCAAATTAACAAGCCGATCTGACCGGTGAATGCGTGTCACCGTAGGTTGGGTAGGAAGTCGACGCGCCATACGACACCACATCCGCTGTTGACTTCAGCGACCAATGGGGTTTCACATAGGAGTTACGCAGCCTGTAGCCACGCCCTCTTGCACTTGTTATTTTTTTCAATGCAGAGGTCGGGTGACGCCCCTCCCCTGCCTCTCCAGCATCAGCACCTCCAAACCGAACGAGGCGACCCGCGGCTGGAAAAGGATGCTCTCCGGTCCGCGATGCTCACCAGCCCGAGGAGACATGGCGATGAGACGAGTAGACGAGATACGCTCGGGCGGCTGGGTATAGTCACTGTTTTCTTCACGTTTCTGCTGCCTCGCTGCCTCCATTCATGATGCACCATTCATGCATCCCCAAGAATGGAAAGCACACTGCGAGAAAACGTTAAAATAGCCTGTTATGGCCCTGATGCCTCGCCTTTATAAGACACATTCTCGCTCATTTGATGAAGCTTCTTTTCATGTAGGTCAAGGTGATGAAGAGCCCGATTTTGTCTTTTGAGGGCGCCGCGCTAATACACGAAAGCCAGGCAAACAAAAGGCATCCAACCCCCCTCCTCTGACGCACCTGGCTGCCCTGTCGCCACTTGACATGACAGCGCAGAGCCGCCAGCAGAGCAGCAGGATCAAGGGGCACCGACGTGCAGCCGGACGTGTGGACTCGACAAGGAATAGAGGAGCCTCCGGACGCACGGCGGAGAAGCAGCAGCAGCCCAGGGGAGGTCGGATTGCAGTTTCTGGGGACGAGCGCCAAGGGCAGTGCGGCAGTCAGCAGGCAGACCGGGGGGAGGAGGCTGCGGGGATCTGTGATACTTCCCCCCCAGGCCCCACTGGGCTCTCACCTCCACATCATCCTGGACATATGATGGTGGACGTTTTTATGTTTGATCAATGGTGACTGTGATACTCCTCATCACCTTCTCTCCTTTTTTCCTTCTCAACCAATCAGTGATGATGGGCAACTGAAGGGTTAGATCTGCTCTTCAGGCAAGGGTGGAACCCGGAGGGGACTGATGTGCATACTGGCCAGGTATCATTTGCTCCCTTCTTCTCTGGTTTTGCTCATTTTGCTTGCCGCCTGCACTATGGGCTGTATTCAGAGCATCGCATGCAAGCCCCGCATCAGACGGGAGAACATTGTGGTGTACGAGGTGTCAGCATCTATTGACCAGTGTCCCACCATCATTGAGGAGAACTCACCGATTGTGCTCCGCTACAAGACGCCTTACTTCAGGGCCTCAGCAGGGGTTGTGATGCCACCAGTGCCCCGCAATGAAACCTGGGTGGTGGGCTGGATCCAAGCTTGTACCCAGATGGAGTTCTACAACACCTATGGTGATATTGGCATGTAAGTGTATAGCAGACCCCATCACATATTAACTTTTTGCCCTTGAATGAGCTCAATATGTGTGTGTTCAGGTGTGTATAGTGTTTGGGCGTGCACACCTCTTTCTATTTCTCTCCAACACTCACAAACATCTAGACTACGACCCTGCACCTGCCACTGCCAAAAAAAAGCCTCTCACCCTCTCACTCCGTCCTCCCCCGTCCACTGCTGCAGGTCCAGCTGGGAGTTACCAGAGCTGCGAGAGGGTAGGGTCAAGGCCATCAGCGACTCAGACGGCGTAAGCTACCCCTGGTATGGCAACACCACAGAGACAGTCACCCTGACAGGGCCCACGTCCAAACCGTCCCGTCTGACGGTCAGCATGAACGACAACTTCTACCCGAGCGTGACCTGGGCTGTGCCCATCAGCAACAGCAACACGCCCATGCTGACCCACATCACCAGGGACCAGAGCTTCATCACCTGGCTGGTGGCCATGAACTCTGTCACCAAGGTAGGTCCAAAACACAGAGAGCAGCCTGACGCTCGAGATGAAACTGTTTGTTCCCCCATGAATCAAACTCATATCTTAATAAATCACAGTGTTTTTCCTGTGTTTTGCACCACCAAGTCACTGATTTTATTTGCCCAGGTTGAATGAAGAACACTGGCTTTACATCTCTAGAAACTGCTCTTGCATTACACACTTGATGTGATGTTTTTCCTCTCTGGTGTAAAGTTACAAAGTACCTCATCATTGCCTTCTCCTGAATGAAGCCCCTGCAGTGGCCCATCAGGAGACGGTCTAGCTTAAAATGTGTATCAAAATGCTTACAGTATTCATGTATTGTCTTTTTAGAAGAGCTATTCTTTTTAGACTATTATAGAGAAGGCTGTCAGACTTGTTTTATTCATTTGTGTTCATACGTTTAGAGCAGAAGAAGAGCATGGGATTCAAATTCTGTATCTTAGCCAAACCTTCTTCTGTGTCAGATCAGATGAAATTATATTTAACAAAGCCTAAGTGATATACCATTTAATAGGCAGCACATTAACTACACATCTATTAGCAGTAGAGGACATACCTCACAACTGACTTAAGCTGTAATATAACACACTTATGTAAATAGACTGCATCACAGTATTGACCATATTACTGTGATGCTGCTCTCCTGCTCCAGGAGCGTATCGTGTTGCAGACGGTGCGGTGGCGGATGCGGGTGGACATTGCTGTGGACCCAGACATGCCTCTGGGCTCTCGGGCCTCTTTGGTGGGTCGTCCCTACCAGGAGCAACCGCATATCCTCAACTACCAGGAGCCCATCCCTCCCAACGCGCTGGGGAGGCCCAATGCCAACGACGCCCAAGTGCTGATGTGGAGGCCACGAAGAGGGGCGCCACTAGTGGTCATACCGCCAAAATAAGAGGGTCAAATAGTTGAACAGTCAAACGTATAATTTGTTCCCTCCTGCATATAAGGGGGTATGAAGGTGATGAAGTCATGAAGCCTATCAGAGAAGAGATAACTGATGTTTTCCCTGCGCTCAAGATGCCAGTGACTTATTATCCCTGAAAGATTTAAGTGGACCATTATAACAAGAGTGGCTATTACATCTTGGATCTGAGACAGTATGGTGTCAGAATGGAAGTCTACAACAAACTAGTGTCAAGGGCCCCGGCTTACGTCATGGCTTGTTTTGTCCCTGACAAGATTTGGACTGCATTAAAGACTTCTGCCTGCTTTTTAGCGAAGAAGGAACGCTGTCTTTTTTTTTTTAGAAGTACCACAGAGGTATTAGACCACAATGAGAACTGCATCCTGCATCCTTATGTAGATCTTATTGCATGAGAGAGTGAGAGAGACAAACAAGATGTTGTTGAGAAGTTTAAGAATAGCATTTGTTTTGTATACCTTGATACCTGAAGACATTTTGATTGAAAAGTCAGCCAAAAAAAACCCTGCGGGCTGGTTAAACCTCGTCAGTGCCAACAAAGGCCTTCTTCAGCACACTCAGTACCAGAGTTAAAGGATGTACTCAGAAGATTTAAAAGAGACAAAGTATTATATGAATCTTTTTAGTATAAGATTAACTCATGCATCAATCAGATTGTATTAAGAGCACCCACCTTGCATAAAATTCTGGAAGAAAACCAAATCTGCTGTAGTTTTCACTTGAGTTTTGCTAATACACCAACATATTTTCAACCTTCTCGCCTCCGTAGTGCAGCTGATATTGTATTCAGATGGGTGATGAACTATCAGGGAGATGAGCTGGACCTGTTACCACATTAAATAAATAATGTCAGCTATGCTTTCAATAAGTGCGGTGTAAATGACTTGGAATAGTGCCATACACACATTTATAACAAGAGGGTGATAGCAGTCCAGGCCGCATATATCATAGCTGGAATGGAGCCGAATTCTACTCAGACCTAAGGTAGATTTGATGTGGCACTAATAAGGCCGTGTTGCACTACCAACTTAGATAAATCTTCCTACAATCAGGGAATCTAAATGTACTCTTAATCGCTTCCTTGGTGTGGAATTAAACCAGACTACATTTTGAAAAGGATTTATTTGAATTAGTGCCATTTTTTTAAAGCGAGTTGTATGAGGTCATGTCACACTTTCTCCTCATATCATTAACGTATATTATTTTCCAGTAGGGTTCTGCAGATAATCACAGATGAAGGCCAGTGGCTCATCCTGGGCTCCCTGCCTGCCACTCCATACACGAGTCACATGACTCATCCTCCATCTGTGCTTCTCTCCAGGTTCACGTTTCACCTTCCCATCTGCCTGCTCGTTTTCTCCCCTGTCTGTCCACCTCATCGCACACACTCTCTCCATCCAAATATACTCATTTGCTCTGATATTCACAACTATGCAAAGTTAATCTGTGACGGTGTAAACAAACAAAAAAACAGGCAAAATAGGAAAGATGTTTTTTTGTTCATCTGCCTCAGTTCTGTTTTTATTTGTCAGGGACATTGTTGAATAAAAATGGCTGTTACTACCATGTAAAATACTCAAAGAGGTTAAAACAGGTTATGTTAATTCATTGTGTCTACATTTGTCACAGCACCGCAGCTCATTCAGCCATCTGTTGCTATAGAGACTGGTTTGGTTTTTCTGGGTGCACTGCAACTGGAACTGAAAAAAAAAACTCATGGGTGTGCCTAGCGCTGTGTGTGTGCATTAGTGTGTGTGTACGTGTGTTTAAGAGAGAGTGTTCACACATACAGCTCAAATATATCCATTCATTTCACTTTGAAGTAAGAAAGAAGATCAAGGCAGAGCTGGTTGTTTCAGCATAAAAGATGCTTTTAATTCATTCATTTGTTCTTACATGAAGACCTTGTTTTTGCATTTAAATAACAGTAGAATGAGTGCTTTTGATATAAATGCTCAGAATGTGACCAGCAAGGTCAAAGCAGTCATATCCCATCTTATCTCAGCTCATATAAAAAAGGACATTCAGCATCTTTGAACAGAGGTAACCCCTCCTCTTTGCAGCAAGATTGCTCCTCATTCCACCACTAGATGGAAGCTCCGTCAAGGATTTTCCTCTCTTTGAGGCAGGTCCTCTTACAACCCATTAATAATTAAATACACCTGTTTCCCATATCCCATAACATATAAATACACGATATAAATATCAAACTATGAAATATAGATTTCCAAATATTCATGAGGCCATGCTTTCATCATAATCTCCTCCTGGTCCCTTTAAATTGCGCTCAAAGTATGTTTCCACTGGATCATTTGGTCATACAGAATGTTAGTTTTACTGCAACAGTGTCTGTTGACATGGCAAGTAAGCGCCACAGTTCTCCTGTTAGTATTTAATAAGAAAAACCTTTAAAAAAATACATTTAAAAATACATCTTTTGTTCAAAGCAGCATTTTTCCAGAGGAGTGATGGGGCACATTTAGTCTCCAGCTGTAGTTGTTTGTCAGTAAACGGTTTTACTACTTCCACTTTTCACAGTTCATAGAGTCCTGCTTGGTCTATCTTGGGTGCCAGTCGTCACTTCTGTCAGGTAACACAGTTCACAGAGGTTTCTACTTTGATCTCGCTGCTACTGGCAGGCTTGCTGTAAAGAAACGTGGCAGCAATAACCAGCACTGCCCCTAGGAAAAATACACTGAGAGAAAGGCGGGCACAGGAAATAAGAGAGAGAAAATAAAAAGGCATTAAAAATGAATTCAATAAACAAACAATTGTGTTCTCAGTTCATGTCATGTAAACGAGACCACGGGTCTACAGCCATGCTAGCGGCTCTGAGGCTGCACAGTGGTGCTTTGAGCTAAATGCTAACGTCAGCATGCTAATACGTTCACAATGACAATGCTGACATTGTGTAAATTTCATGACGTGTAGGAGGTATAATGTTTACCATGTTCACCATCTTAGTTGTTAACATTTGCTAATAGCACTAAATATTAGCATAGCATTAAACACAAAGTACAGCTGACCGACCAACAGACCAGCAGACCAACATTGCTATCCACAGAGCCACGCATGAGCCAGCATGAGTAAAAAATAGTAATTATTAGTAATGAGTAATTATGTGCATGAGCATATATTTGTTTACCCGGTAGGGTTAAAGTCCTCCAACAGGAAATATGAAATGAGTGTGGACATGATGATGGACAGAGAGGCAGCAAATCCTTTGAGAATGTTGTCTGCATATTTAATGACCACTGCTACGACCAACCCACCCAGAGCCTGCAGACAGAGAATACTGTGTTTGAAGCACGCTGCACTCAGAAACACACACACACACACACACACGCACACAACATGAAGAAAAACCTGTACAAGAACAAGTATATAACTAGACACACCGATGCATTTCAACGACAACTTCACAAATACAGCAATAAACAAATGGTGACGTGAGAATGATGAGAAACATAATGATCAAACCTGTAAGACAACAACTATGCAGGCGATAGTGTTGTAGCCCTGAAACATTCCTGACTGTCTCACTGTCTGGCCGTCATACACTATCATTCCTATGAAGCCAAACACAAAGCCGAACAAACCTGGAGGAGACAAGGAGAGATAGAGAGGTGACGTATTCGTTGAACAAATACTACAACGTAGAGTGATGTTTATCTGTTCTAGTTGGAAGGACAGGAAACTGTCTTAAAGATCCAGTGTGTAGGATTTAGTGGCATCTAGTGATGAAATTGCAGTTTGCAGCCACTTGAATACCGCTCGCCTCACCCTCCCCTTTCAAGCATGCAGGAGAAACTATGGTGGCCGGGAACACGAACGGCCCTATCTAGAGCCAGAGTTTGGTTTGTCCATTCTGGGCTACTGTAGAAACATGGCGATGCAACATGGCAACCTCCGTGGAAGGGGACCCACACACTATGTAGATAAAAACGGCTTATTTTAAATGAAAACACAATGATTATCATTTTCAGGTGATTTTACACTAATCCAAACATACCTATGAATATTATTTTCAATTTCTGTCAATAGCACCTCCTAAATGTTAGATATTAAGGACCTTTAAGAAGTTGTTTCCCTGCACCTAACTGCCATTAGAGGTTGCTGTATTTGAGGTTACTAAAGGTACGTCACACAAGGTTCAACAGAGTACAAAATTTAGTATAAGATTTAAACACACGCCCGCGCGAGAGAGAGAGACACACAGCGTTAATGGAGAGTATAATTTGAGCAACTGGAGGTGATGATGCAATCAAGTAGCATGACAAAAGATAAACATACAATAGAGGCTTGCAGCTAAAGATAAGAAGAACCGTGTTGCAAAAGTGACCCAATTATGTTTTTCAAGGCTGATTCTGGGGGATACTATTATAGAAAAAACATTATTAATTACTCTTCTTTTGTCTGCAGCAACACCTTCATATCTTTATAGATATCAAGGTGGCGGTTGAGAGTGCCATCAGTACAGTGTCAATGAAACACTGATATCTGTTATACTGAAATTCAAAGGTATATTATTTCCTCTGTGTCACTGGATTACGGTGACCTGCAAGTGACCTATCAGCTATAGACAGAGAGGTGCAGTGCATTGCTACGTTTTGTATGCAGACAGTATTATCACCATTTTGTATTGAATTTAAAGCGATACTCCAGCAATTTAGTATTGGACTTCCATAAAATGGGGAACTCACAAGAGACAGATTTAAAAAAGAATAAGGAAAATCAAAGCAGCTGAGGCTGAGATAGCCCTTGTGTAGGTCAAGCTCCAAAAAACACTGGATCCTAACCCTGATGACATAATTGGGGTAATTTTCTCAGACTTTGTAAACCTCCCTCCAGAGCCACAGAAGATGTTGTACACCTGTTTTCACAGGCTGAGTAGTTCTCCTCATGATGAGTTAACGAAACTACACACTACCCAAATCTTCAGCTGCCAAAACAAATTAAATGCAATTCTTTATTTTTTTCTGGTACAACGTTCTAATGAAGCAAGGTTTATAGTATTTTAAAATTGTCACTAAATGGCTTTATTAATGTTAATTAATAATTAATTAACGCTTAGTAGGTCAGTAATAACCCATCAATAAGGGCCATCAACTTCTGGGTTGCCTTGCCAGGTTGCCAAAAATCCCTTTCCTCAGATTCTCAATTAAATGTGCTTTGTCGTCATGACATTTCACAAACTATTCTGCTTATATAAACTACTCTTAACATAAAAACTATCAAAAAACTACCAATAATTTGGAAAAGATGAGACCTCATATCAGTTCATGTTTGTGAACACAGAACATGAATTCCTTTCTTTCATTCTACTGTATATTATAGTTCTTACACACACACACACACACACACACACACAGCACTCAATATTCACTCAACACATATCGACTCATCCTTCCAAACAAACAGAAGCCATAGTTACTCACCCAGCTGTGTGTTACGGACCCACACACTCTGTTTAGTCTCCTTGAGGATTTTCTCAAAGTAAACTCCAGCGAAACCACTGGACACACAGGCCATCAGCACAGCCATCATTCCTACAAACTGGGAGCCTGCAGTCAGGATCTTCTGCCCAGAGTCATCTTCAGACTCTGTGGGCCACTGTGGAGGATGAAACACATGCAAAGGGACAGGCAGAGTACTCAATTAGAGTAATATAACTAATTTTTGACTAAACCATCTGATGAGGGATCAAGTCATATTCATCCCATAGACAGAAACCACATTCATGTGGCAACCTGTGTATTTGTAAAATGCTCAGGGACTTCGCAGCCCCAGTGTCTGCTGGTACCTGCACTAGAGTAACTCCAGCCATGAGGAAGAGCAGCGAGAGCCACTGGTAGAAGGCCAACCTCTTCCCCAGCATGGAGACAGAAAACAGAGCTGTGGTGAGGATCTTCAACTGGTACGTCACCTGTGTGGAGCAGAGCACAAACACACCACAAGGTGTGTTTCAACGTGATCCCAGCCACTTTTCTCTGAGATGAACAAAACAAAGACTTTCTAGCATAGGCTACATGGGGTGGGTACTTGATATTTACAAGATACAGTAGATTCTATGTGTCACTTAGAACAAAGTAAGAATTATGACAACACAAACGAGTGAATTTAGGAAATGTGTAATTTTAGGACAATTATTGTGGAAGGATTTATTAAGAGATTTGCCCCTGACATCTATTGTACTCTAGTGTAAATTCATCAATACACACTAAGACAACTGCCAAACTAAGCAGAAATCAGTTCAATTACACACACACACACACACACACACACACACACACACACACACACATGCAGTAGACTTGAACCAGCACATTCATGTGTTACCTGATAGGTGGCTGCGTCCAGGTTGGATAAGGCAACATAGAGCAGATTGTTCTGCAGTGTGTAGATCCCTGCAGGAATGGCCAACTTCATGGTCTCCATGGGCTTGTTCACAATCTCCTCCTTCAGCAGCTGGTTCATTTCCCTCACACTGAAATCTTGCAGACACAGAGAGTGTGTTTCCAGTAATTTCACCGCGGGACAACCCATGGAGTGAGGTGGCAAACAGAAGAGACACAGAAAGGATCTGACAGTCAGCCATGATGGTGTTAAAAAGATTGGGAATCATTTAAATTAGATCTTGTGCCCAGTAGTGCCAAGTCTACACCTGGAGACTGTGAGAAAGAAAAAACAGAGAAAGAGACCTCAACTTTTACTCTCACCCTCCTAACCATTGCTACTCACTGTTCTCCATAAAGACGAGGAGGGTGCAGGCAAGGATCTTGAGCACCTCAGCAGACACCACGGCGGACGAGGCCAGGTAGCGGGGGCTGTCTTCCTTCAGGGTGAGGGAGTAGCGCATGGTGAGCACCAGCGAGGTGGTCTGCAACACCAGCACCCCCAGGGACATATACTTCATCCTCAAGGAGTAGGACGAGGACACAACCATTGTGGAGGACTCTGTGTCCGAGTCACCAGACAACGAAGGCCTCTTCAGGATGGACATGTAGAAAAAGAGACAGAATGAATGAGTGAATTCAAATCTGAATTCAAATCTGGTTCAAATTGATAAAGGAGACACACCCCTATTTGTTAGCTCTTGACATTGGTAGGACCTAAGAAAAAACGTTGCAGAGCACGGAAGTCACATGCAAAGGAGAATAGTGGAATAGAGAGAGGGTGAACTTCATAGACATTAGAGAGTCTGAAGAGTCTGAGAGAGGAAAGAGTGAGTGTAGAACGATCAGGAATGCTGTTCAGTAATTAAAGGGTAGTTAAACTGAATGGGGGGGGGGGGGGCGCATATATTTTACAATACAACTCAAAGTTCTAAACAGCTTTCAACTTTTCTATAATTAGTATGGAATTCTGTTCTCCATCTACAGAAACAAATTGCTGATTCAGGAAGAAGGAGGGATTGGTGAATCATTGGTGAACCGTTCTATTAAATATTAATTTAAACTCCTCTTCTCTGCTCATTTACTACATTTCTTATCTCTGGTTAATGATTTATCCGTTGTTAGATAGTTCTGCACATCTTAATGTTCCGTTGTTGAGTGAGGAAGAAAAGGTGTCCCTGTGACACTATACATGACATTATTAAACTGTTAACATTTTACTGTTATAGTTGGTCGAGATGGAGCTATCTTTACAGCAACAACTTTATATACAGTTTGTTAAGTCCAGTGGTTCCCACCCTAGGGGTCGGGCTCTTCCAAAGGGTCACGTGATAAATCTAAGTTGTCGTGAGACGATTGATGGGGTAGGAAAGAAAAAAAACGCCAATTCTGCCACACATTATTCTCTATGCTTTTTAATGAAATATTGAAAAAGTTTACCTCTTTGGGCATATGAATATTTAAATTAAACCATCTTAAAAGTTTAAGGGGAAATCTTTCTTGTTGGAACTGCTAACTACTCTTAGACACCTGAACTCATGCTTGTGACAGCGCAGTATGTAAACATTAATGTCGTCCACCTCGGCTGATCTGTAATCTTAGCTGGCTCAGTGGTTCTAGGTGACCTAGCAGTATCGAACTATTACTGAGTATATTATTATTGCTAAGCCTCTCGTCCACGACTTCCTTATGCGTGGTGATAGGGCTGGCGAGTATAGTTTGGTAGAGAGAAAATAGTTCCTACATGAAACTGCTCACAACAGAATCTGTGGATTATCTTGAGTAAGCGGGTCAAGATTTCTGGAAAGAGACATTGCTGTTGAATTTTTCAAACGCATTATTTTGGCCCTTTGAACGCCAGAAGCCGAGTGACATATTGTCCCATTATAATCAAAAAAGGCAGACATCTCGCCTAAAATTATATATAACCAAAACATTGGCCTGACTCCTCCCTGAGATCTTACTGGCAATTTTAAGAAGACTTCCAAGTCTATTCTGGGATTCTGATTCTATTATTGTCTAGCTAGTTATTCGTAATGAGATAATTATTACCAGTCTTGTCACGCCAGTGTCCTGAAGGCTTGAGGACTGACATTCTTCACTTTTCTGTTGTACGTTTCCTGAATGAAGCATCCTATTGCTGAACAGTCACTGCCGCCACTTTTCTTCGTCACCTCATCCAAAAGCCCCCAAATTTAAAAAATCCTTGCGCGCAGTAGGCAGAATATTCAAACAGGCAAATCATACTAAACTTCTGCAGCAGTGTCCCTACAGAGTCTGCTACAGCCTTCAAGTGCAGAGAAGAACTGAAGGACCTTCCCTGATTTTTACAAGGTAAAATTGAAGAGAGAAAATGGCTCAGGATTGTTTGCATTGTGTGGTTATTAACCAGCCCCTGCATCACAATTGTGTACTGACCATAATATAGTTTTTTCCAGTTTGCATTTTATTCCTACTGTTGAATCATTATTCTCTTTTTTTAAGCACATGAAACTAGCTATGTGGTGAAAATAAAGTGGGATGGAATTTCTAAATTTGTTTTCAAGTTGAATGACAAAGTCCACTGAGATTTTTACTAAGTATCCCGCTTTAGTGGTGACGATCTACAACAAGCCACGAAGGCCAAAGAAGTGTTGACAGAACAAGAGGTGTGGCGTGTTCAACACACTAACCTCCTTATGTAGCAGCTGTGCTTAGCAGAAGGGCACGGCATCACATTCCCTCTCTGTTTGTGTCTGTCAGCGTGTGTGTGTGTGTGTGTGTGTTTCCTTCACGTCCAACAAACTCTCCTCTCACTCTCTCTTTCTCTAAGCACATTTTAAGAACACTATCGACTTTTTATTTTTCGGTTGCCTGCTCTGCAAGGATCTGAAAGAATATTGAATATTTAACTCTTTTAATAAGCAGCACCCTTCGGGTGGGTCGGTCATTACAACTCATCCCGCTCAACCAAGCATTGTTCAAAGCTACAGAACTTTATTTTAACTTCCAGTGGGGAAGTTTCCAAACATACCAAATATGTCAGGCTTAATTTGTGAGACGCATTTGCCTGCAGTTGGATGGGTTAAATAGTCTAGTTTTCAAAGCTAATATGCTGTGAGAGAAGATTTCTGGACAGCACACTCGGATTATTCCAATTACCTCCATGTCGCCAAAGTAAGTTAAGTATAGTACACTGAGTCACTCTGCAGTGAAATAAAAATAAAATAAATAAAAGGTCTAAACTTACTCAAGCTGCAAGTAAATAGTATAGCACACAATGTTCTATCTGCATCAATAAAATAAGCACTGCTTACATTTAATTAAATCAATAACAGGGCCCATTCTGGATAATGAGTCATTTTTAAACTTGAAGTATCTTTTGTTGCTGATACTGCTGTTCTTTCACTTTTGAATGCAAGACTTTTACTTGTCATAAAGTGTTTTTACATTGAGTTACTGCTACTGTTATTTAAGTAAAGGATCTGAGTATTTCTTCCACCACTGCCACAGAGTATTTCACACATGAAGTGCCAACAGAACACAGTAGTAATACGCCACCTGCCCTTAAAAGTTATCAGTTTATAATCACCCCGATGAGGGCTGCAAGTATTCTTGTCACCACTAACTTTAATCAACAAACAGCTGACTCCTCAATGCAGTTTTTCCTTGACAGTCAAGACAATACATTTCTCCGCAAATGGAGCCTTCTTTTCTTTGCACCGTATTGAAAATGTAGTTTGAGCAGTCCTATCAGCATGAAACACCGTGCACAAACATGAAGAATAGTTTCTCTTTGTGTGCAACAGAGACCCTAACACTAGCATCTGTGTCTGACACCTGTAGTACACAATCCACCAGCAACCTTTCAGAGAAGAGTCTGAACCAGAAAAGTCCAGTTTAGCTCAACACTCTTAAACCTGTCACCGATGATAGGTGTGGCACTTTAATGCATAAGGAATACAGAGCTTTCTTCCATTCACATTCATGGTCCCCTATCAAACTCCCCAAACCTGCTCCCTTCAGGTGACATGAGGACCAGCACTTAGAGTTTGTGAAATGACTAAAACAAGGATTCAAAAGAAAGACGTGTGTTTCCAGGGGGAAAAATATGGATTTGCATTCCCACGAATGCTGGGTAAAGTAAGTTCCTGAAACAGAGTATGAAATGATACATTATCTTTTTCACAATACTAAAAGCTTTTGATAATGTTGAAGCTCTGGCAGTCTCCAGACTAGTCAATTATTATGAGCACCATCTCAGGGAAACACATCATGTTGTCAATGGGCTCAATTACAGTTTTTCCTCGCTCAAACCTGATGGAACGGTTGCTCTATAAGCAAGAGGCCAATCACCAAAGGTCTAAAAATAGTTTCTGATATATGCTATGTCTCCCATCACAAATGAAGTGTGTAGCATGGATGGGTGTTTGTCTTTCAGCTCAGCTATGTGGTGGGCTCGGGTCAAAGAAAGCAGCGTCTGTGGCCCTGGCGAGGCACGGGCGCCCGCCACAGTCTGCTCAACCTTTGGGATATTTGGGACAAGTATAAGACCTCATTCGGAGAATTCAAAATATGGGACAAGGTAATGCAACACTTGCGACAAACAGGTCAGATTGCAGAGATTTTTCAGGTCTTCCCTGATAGTGGCTCTGCTGACATTCTGGGAACGTGCTAATGAATACAACCTGAGTCTGGTGACGTGGATCTGACTGAGCTGCCATCACCAGGAAACCTTTATTCATTTGTTTTAATGGGAGTTGACTTGAACAAATATTGAAGTTCACAACATTATCAGGATGTTGCTCCATCAGACGCCCAACCACGGTGGGGTGAAAAGGAGTGAGTGAATGAATGAATTACTTAAAGCAACGGTTTTTCCCACATTAATGGCTTCTCTGATGTTTCTTATTTGCTTTCAAGTGCTGTAAATAATGTTGCTGCTCAAACGCTCCCAGGAGGGGAAATAGCAGCAGCACAGACTAACAAACACCTATAGATGTCTCGGCAGACAGGACAAGTCATATGTTTCTTTAGCATCTCATCTGCTAAACGCTTCGATAGTCTCACTCCATGCCTGAAAGAAACTTCTCAAACTCTCGATGACACAGTACCTTACCTGAAGGAGTGGATCTCAGCTGAGGACGTGGATGACAGTGGCCGGACACTCATTCGCTGGGTAGTCTTTTTGCTCCTCTCTCTGTGGTTATTATAACACACATAAAGTTAACCCGACCCCAACTTACCGCCAAACTACAGCCAAGACACAGAAAACTCTCCCAACGCTGTCAGATGAAAACTGTTGCGGTCTATCCTGAATAAACCTTCATTCGGGGGACTGAGTCTCTCCCTCCCGATCATGGATGAATGAATGGGCATACACTGATCCCATACTCCTAATGTTGGGTGACACCTGCTGGAGAAAATAAAATTGCGCTCTTTCCGACAAAATGTTACTTCAGTGCTTATTATCAGGCCAAACTAGAAAGCACTAAGGGAGCACAGACTTCAAGCCAGATTGACGTGGGCCTAGTTTTATATAGATTTTTAATATAATTCAGGTGCTTTCAACCTTTATTGTCTAACTCTAAATAGGCTACAGGAAGTACAGGAATCCCAGTATCTAGCCTACACAAATGCCCCTATATTGCAACACGTACGGTAAAAAGACGTTTAAATCGTCCCCATCCACTCTAAGACATTAGGTGAAATAAAGCAGTAAATCGGGAAGAATGTTTTTACAGTCAAAGAGTGAATGCATAGTGAATCTAATCCCACCTCGCTGTCTGCCTTTGTTCTTGCCTTGCTACCCCGGACTCCGGTACGTTTTGTAAGCGAGCAAAGCGCGCCGATTTCTCTGTTGTTGGCTGCAAGAATCGGCACAAACGTCCTCGTCTACTCCCACCACCCGAGGAAGACCAGACCGAGTGGATTCACGTTTGGTGTCCCCACAACAACTGTAAAACCAGATAAACCAGATAGACCAGATAGACCTCATCTGGCCTTAACTACTTTTCTTCTCCTCTCTCCACTGGCAGCACGCTCCTCTTACATTACTTTGAAAGTTTATAATGTCCACCGCATATTCACAATAGTTTGTTCATCATCAGACAAAAAAGCCAAAAACTACTCACTCCATAAGAAAGACACACATAATAATTCCTGCACTCATTTATAGCTTTAGCCTTACTTTTACTATTTGGAAGTGATTATTTCTAGTGTTTCTACAGCTTCTTGTTCTATTCTAGTGATGTGATAATATTTCATCTGTTTGTAGCCTATTACTTAACACTTAGTTTGTCTTTATTTATATTTCATGTCTTCACTTAACTCAATGCATAACTAGTGTACATTTACATTTTGTGCAATTTGCCAATGTAAGCTTCATGTTTTTCTAAATATTAATGATGATGATGATGAAATGGATGTTCGGTTTTGGTTGTCACGCCACCTATGTTTTGTGTGACACATGTTCCTAATAAAGTTTGGGACATCCAAAAACACCTTGGATATAAGGCTTAAAATCAAAGGGGAAATATGTTGGCGAATAGGTTTGAAAACAGGGGGTGGAAATGTTTAAATGAAGCCAGTTGTTATCGGGTGTCTATGATGAAGCGTGGTAGATGGCGCTGTAGCCCGCGGTGACTAACGTTCGACCTTAAATTGAATTGATATGAGATGGAAATGAGGGAAATTATAGAACCTGTAATTCATACATCAGAAGAAATTATTATGGGTATTTACAAATGTATACAGATGGTTCCAAAGACCCTAAGTCAGGTAGAACAGCAGCAGCAGTAGTAATCCTTGATTTTAATGTTGAATTTGGAAAGAGACTTACTGATGATACAATGGCCATCATTTCACATGCAAGGACAGATACATCTGTCCTTGCATGTGAAATGATGGCCATTGTTATTGCCTTGCAATGGGTAGAGGTTCATGTGCAGCATTAATGAGTTTAAAATTTTGCAAACCCAGGAGTAGAGAGGATTTACTGTATGAAATACTACAGTCATTATTCAGAATTCAACAAATGCACTTGGCTGTTAGTTTTGTGTGGGTCCCTGCACATGTTGGAGTTGTTGGGAACGAAAAGGCAGATAAAGCAGCAAAATGGGCTCTGAAGAGTGGGAATAAGAACATCAAAGTAAACATTACTAAGTCAGAAGCTAAAGTGGTGATTAAAGGGCAAATCAAAAAGATGTGGCAGAATCATAGGAACAAAGGAAGTAAAGGGAGATATCTGTTTAACAACAATCCATTAGTTGGGAGTACAGGGTCTGGAGGCCGAAATAGAAAGGAGGAGAAGGTTATAGCACAAGAATAAGGACTGGGCATACAGTTTTGCAAATGGTAGACTTGCTATCCTTATGGTCACTGGAGGTCATTTTCAGAGCTTGAATGCACAGTTCGCTTTACATTATTGGAAAACATAAAGATGGGAAGTGTGAATATTGTGGAGAGCAGGAAACAGTGGATCATGTTTTATTGCATTGTCAGAGGTACGACTTAGAGAGAGAAGTTTTTAAGAAGGCACTGAGAGAAAATGGAGAGGAAAATATCCGTAATATTCTTAAAACATCTGCAGGTGACATGGGGTGGAAACTTCTTATAGAGTATTTAGGATCAACAATATTAATGAATAGAATTTGAGTATTATATCTTTATTATTTATTTAGGTTTATTGGATTTTTAGTATTACATAGATGAATTCCTTTGTTTGTTTGTTTTTTTTGTAATGTGGGTGTGTATATAGATCATTAGGCCACACTCCAGATCAGTGGGTGGCGGTAATGCACCCGAAAGTTGTTTGCCAACCGCCAATAAAAACAAAAGAAGAAGAAGGGAAGAAAAAAAAAAACGTTTTCCGTTTCCACTTCACCCAGCATGTGGAGGAGGCTCTCTTGTAAATATATTGGATTAAGCCAGCGAAAAGCGTAAAAATGGTTCGTAAATTAAAGCACCATGAACAGAAGCTGTTGAAGAAGGTGGACTTCATCAACTGGGAGGTGGACAACAACCTGCACGAGGTCAAAGTGTTGCGGAAGTATCGCATCGAAAAGAGGGAGGACTACACCAAGTAAGCCTCTTGCTGCCCTTTCCACCGAGGCGGAGCTGGTGCTAGTTCGGAGCCAGAGCCTATTTTCAAATCGGTTCTTTGTGTTTCCACAGCCGAAGCAGCAGCTCGGAGCCAGGAAAAGTGGTTCCTCAGTAGCACCAACTCGTTGATGGGCTAGAAGTAAGCACCGCTTACTGCTGCGGCTGTGGGCGGGGTTACCGTCACCGACAAGACGAACAGTTATCACTTATGCTTACACCGACGCTTAATACATTTTTATTTAACTGCAATGTGATCGCTTATCAGCAGAGTTGATGCTAGGAGGGTAGCAACATGCTAAGGCTAAAGTTGACACGTTATTGTTAAAAATAAATGTTATGTACGTACCGTTACTCTCGCTCGTAATCTCCGTCCGTACAAACTACGGCGAACATAAATAGCAATGCAACTTCCGCGATTGTTGGTGTTTGTGTTTAGCTCTGCCGCGCTAGCGTTACCTGGAAAGGTGTGACGTATACAGTCACGTGAGACCTGACTCTGTGCAGGCTCCGTAGCCATGGAAACACAAACCGGTTCTTAGAAGGCTCGTCATTTGAACCAACACCGAACTGGCACTAGCACTGGCTCTGAACCAGCACCTGGTTCATTTTGGTGGAAAAGGGGTATTTAAGCTAACGTCAGTGTTTGAGCATGAATAGTTTAGCCAGGTTACATCGAAAGACACGTTAAACGGTTTTATTTTGAGTTTAAGTAGAAAAAAATGTAGCCGAGGCTGAAGTTGACAATAGTTAACGTTAGGTTGAAAGTCAAAAAACAAAAAATAAAATGTCTGCTCTTACTCTACATTCTTAGCTACACTAACGTTAAAATGACCAAATACTAACGTTATATATTAGAGCTTCTAAAGCCTAAAGACTGTTTTAAACTGTCAGACTTATATAGATTATATAATTTAAGTCAACCATCCGTTTAAAACATATTTGTTTTGTCAAATTCTACTTGCTTTAAGGGTATCCTCGGACCAGTGAATAGTATAGACAGAGAGCTTCAAATACGTTGTTGATAGTGAAAGTGTTTCTTTCTCCTGGGTCTCAGGTACAACAAGCTGAGTCGTAACATCAGAGACCTGGCCCAGAAAATCAGAGACCTGGATGAGAAAGACGGCTTCAGAGCTCAGAGCACACATCGACTACTGGAAAAACTGTGAGTGACTCATTGTGATATTGTTTGCCTTGACAGAATCTTCTATCTAATAACATTCAGTCAACACCTGGGGCCTATACCACCTCTCTTGGTGGTATAGGCCATATACTTAACTCAGGGTTTCCTATATCACGAAGATGGCTCACTTTTAACTAGGATAGATCACCATGGTAACCTATGCTGCATGGTTAACTTGACAACTACTTACCAATCAGATCGCTGGAAAAATTGAGTCATTATTCCTACAGGGTCCTGACATGGACATAAGTACTGAGTTTACAATAAAGTTTGCCAGAATTTCCATGCATCCCTCTGATTTTAAAAGAGAGCTTCTAACAAACGGAGGAGGACAAATACATAATGATTGTTATAGCTGCATTATAATTGATCAAAGCTGCTGTCATTCCCGAAGGGATACCTGACAGTTGATATGCTCTTACACTCTTACTCCATCCACGCAGCTCAGCATAACATGCGGCGACCTTGAGATGATAATTGGAAATCAAAACTATACCCCGATTGTCTTTGTTGGAAAAATAATCAACACTGTTTTCCCATATTTTCCCAACATTTCCTATATTTATAAAGGCTACAATTCAGCCAGATAGACTTCATCAGGCCTTCACTACTTTTCCTCTCCTCTCTCCTCTGGCAGCACACTCCTCTTACGTTACTCTTAACTTTTATAATGTCCATCGCATATTCATAATAGTTTGTTCATCATCAGACAAAAAGCAAAAGATTCTCACTCGATACAAAAGACATACATAATAGTTCCTGCACTTATTATAGCTTTAGCCTTACTCTTACTATTCGGAAGTGATTATTTCTAGTGTTTCTACAGCTTCTTGTTCTATTCTAGTTATGTGATAATATTTCGTACATTTCACCTTGTTGAATATCACTTTTTGCTGTTGGTATAACCAATTTCCCCTGTGGGTATCACCGCTTTTTATTTATTTGTTGTTGTTTTTTTTTTTTACTGTTTCTTTACATTAGGTACAGTATCGGTCTCCTCCCCACCAAACAGAATCTGTCCCTCACAGAGAAAGTCACAGCTTCTTCCTTCTGCAGGTAAATCATCCCACAGACATGTTATACTCTAATTCCATGCAAGTGAATTATATATCGTTAGTCTGTTGTCTGTGCCTCCAATCGCCTCTGTGACTCCTGCAGGAGGCGGCTGCCCAGCATCATGCTGAACCTTCGTATGGCTCAGAACCTGAAGACAGCCGTCACCTTTATTGAACAAGGACGTATCCTTCATTACTGCATTATTGCAAGAGTTTATGCCCATGAAATGTCTGATAATGTAATGTGTATTCTCCTGTTTCTTAAGTGTCTTTTCCTCTTTTTTTTTTTTTTTTTTAAAGTACACAGTATGTTTTGGGAGTGTCGTATTGTCTTGAATTTCCTTTGAGAGATTGGTTAGTTTTGTCTGCGTCCAAGGGTAGAAATTGTTTTTCAGTATTGTCCTTCACTCAGTCTCAGATGTACGCGTTGGCCCAGACATCGTCACAGATCCAGCATTTCTAGTCACAAGGTTAGTGTGTCCACATTTTGTTTGGTCTTCTCATCATTTGTTTTGAACCACGGCAAAGGGAATTTCACACAAACTGTCCATTCCGCAAAAACAGAATAAATTATCAGTATGGCTGCATTTGCAAAGGCGTCTCAAGTGATCAAATATTGACACTGTTACTGTGACATTTTCAGAAATATGGAAGATTTTGTCACTTGGGTGGACTCCTCGAAGATCAAGCAGCATGTCATGAATTATAATGATGAGGTGAGTTTTCAGGATCTGAAAAAGGATCACATTTTATCCAACCAAAATTCTGTAATTGTTGTAGTTTCAAAGCAAATAACCATCCGGTGTTTGAAGCAGTCATGAAACCTACAAGTGTCGTGGATCATTGTTCTGGGCTGAAGCATAATGCTGGTGTTATGCAAACAAACCACTGTGTTTCTTTTGCAGAGGGACGACTTTGATATGGTGGCATAAGTCAGTTCTCTAACATCCATTCCTCACCACGAAGAACAGGAAAGGGACGAGAACTCTGCTCTTGTAACTGTTAATAATTCTACAACCCAGGAGTCAACAGTTTGAATCTCCTATCAACTCGAAAATTGTGGGAAGAAAATAAGTGCTCTCACCTCCATAACAATCATAACTTAAGTTTCATCTGAGAACGGACAGAAGGAGCGCACTTCCCGGCTTAACATTGTTCACCGAATACCTCTTTTGATGGTCCAAAATCTGATCTATTGACGGTTGGTCATCCATCTAAATTATCTGATTCTGGACATCAGGTGATTCATCTGAGTCTGTACTAATGCCTGCCAGTGTCACCACTGGACTCTACTCTAAACCTACTCCGCCACCAGTAGCACAAGAGCACAGAGTGTCAGCTGTTGCCACCTCATTTTTCAAGCAGAGCCACTCCAACACTGGCCACCATCACACAGAGTTGTGTAGGTGTGACTTCCTTCTCCTGTAACTCCACACTCTTTGCTCAGCATGACGTGTTCTTTGTGTTTACATCATCTGGCTACACAGGGTTAGTGTGTATGTCACCACGGAAATTCAGTTTTAGAAATGTATATACCATAAAGAGGACTGTCACTGTCTGTTCATGATAGTAACATAACTTGTCATAAATGCAGCTACAAAATAGAAACTACAATTTGATAAATATTTAATCTTTTCAATAACTTTGTTACAATGTAAACTTTGAACAATAAACATTCTATTATCACAGTATTAAGACTTCTTACAAAACCTCTGCACACGCAATCATGGTTTCTCCTTTATGCTGAAACTCTGATGAAAGACACCCCTATACCGCCGTGTAAATGTTAATTTGTCAACACCCTGCTCTTAATATTCCAGTCAACAAGCACATGAACTCACCATGGAGCATTTGCTTCCATACATTGGTCTGTGATGAGACTTCTCTATGGCTCAGTTTATACTGTATACATACAACTCAAAGCTGCATAAAGCACAGAAAGACTTTCTACCTTCATTATTGACAGACTTTGTGATCCCTTTAAGGCATCCTGATAGACAACAGAAATGTAACAGGATCCGTTTAAATGCTTAGGTTTCAAAACGAGAACACCCTCTCCCTTATGTTAAAGTCCTTGTTTGAGAGTCCATCACAGCCACCAGAAACGCACATAGATGATGAGTGTGATAAAGACCACCGCCACAGCAGCCACCTTGGCATACGTGGAGCGGGTGTTGAGGTATTTGGCATCGCTGCGGTACTTCTTCGACAGGGAGGACAGATTGCTGGCTTTTGTGTCTAGAGCTGAGGGAAATAAGAATCAAGATGAGATTAACTGGATATTTCCTTAATGTACAAAAAATGTACATTCAGTTTTCGAAAGGTTGTGCAACAGTACTGACTCAATAATGTTCTGGGGAACTGGGACACCTTAGAATATAATTCAATCCAAAACAGCACCACAAACTAAAATCAACACCTCTGACACAAAACAAACATTTTCACAAAGGCATTATATGATCAACTGTTCTTGGTATTTTGTCATTGCTGTACTTACCAGAAAGAGCTTCTCCTCTTTGCAGAACTTCTTCAATATTTGCCACCATTATTCTCTGGACATCCTGTAGCTCTGTGTTAATACTGCCCAAGTTCCTCCTTGCCCTGCTGTCAACGTATGACTTCTTTGTTTTCTGGATGTATGTGTCTGGAACAATGTATGCATGAGGATCAGCTTAGTTAAGAATTTTGCTCTTGCTGCAGACAGTGAAAGACACTATGTTTCTTGAATGTACCAGATCATAAGCAGTCTTACCAAACTCGATGAAAGAGTACGGCCTGGTTACTGTGGGCACTCTTCTTCCATACTGGTCGTAGAACTCACTGTGGAGGTCTTCAAGGTATGCAAAGGCAATCTTTTTGGGGAATGAAGCCTCACACAGGAACAGGTAGCATACACCCTTAGCTATTAAATAGCTGAAAACAAGAAACCCAAGTTCAGTCAAATCAATGGTTATTTATAATTCTCTTTGATTCTGGTGAGCTGGTGCAGCCAGAACAACCTGGAGCTCAACGCTCTCAATACAGTGGAGATGGCTGCGGACTATAGGAAGAGCCCAGCCCCACCCGCCCCCGTCACCCTGTGTGACCCCCCTGTCGACACTGTGGAGTCCTTCTGCTTCCAGGGCGCCATCATCACCCAGGACCTCAAGTGGGAGCTGAGCCTCGGCTCCCTCAGCAAGAAAGCCCAGCAGAGGACGAACTCCCGGCAGCAGCTGAAGAAATTCATCCTGACAAAGACAATGATGGTGCACTTCTAGACCACCATCATCGAGTGCATCCTCACCTCCTCCATCACCATCTGGTTCGCTGCTGCTGCTGCCAAGGACAAGGGCAGACTGCAGCGTATCACTCGCTCTGCTGAGAAGATGATTGGCTGCAATCTATATTCCCTCCAGGACACTGAGGCAGCAGAGAAGATTGTGGCTGACCCTCCCACCCTGGAAACAAACTGTTTCAGACCCCCCCCCACCCCTTCTGATTCCTGATTCCTGATTCCTGATAATATGTGTATCAAACTAAACCTCACCAAATGTAACTGAACAATATTACAGACGTAACATGTGGCGCATGTTTCATGTTGGAGTTCCCCTTTGAGAATACACTAAGTGAACTACAGTACGTGCCGTAACTTACTGAAAGTTCATGTCCCCGGCCTCCAGGGTACAGCGGTCCGGGCTCTGAGCATTCAGTTTGCGGCACAGCTGCTTGGCTTGGCTCTGGTAATGCTGGAGGTTTCTTCCTGACTGACAAAGGTAAGCAAACACAGGTTGTAGTCAGAGCTGCCATACGTAAAGTTGTATAAATAATGTTATATCGAGACTCATATTAACATGACACAAAGAGTTTTATGGACCGAGATTAATACATTTTACAGTTTAATGTAGAATTCTTGCTTACTGGCGGAGCTAACGTTTCATTCGTTGGAAAGCCTGAAACCCTTTTCAAAGAATTGTTCAAAACTATGTTTTTAATAATTAGCTAAACTTTGAATATGTTTTTCTTTTATTCCCATAATTATTTTCAGTATAATAATTCACACACGTGATGGACAGCAGAAATGCAACTGATCTTTACATTTAAAAATTAAGTTTAGTTTTACTTAAATTAACGGCTGATTTATGGAGTATGTAGTTCTGTAACACATTTATAAATAAAGTCTTTCTTCTTGTTTTTGGGAGGTCTACTCTTTACCTTTGAGGATACGCTCGCAGTCATTAAACATCACACATTTTGAACGGAGTTTGGCGTGTGCTGCTCTTTATGTAGAGGCTACATGGGGAAGCTAGCTGTCATTCCTACCTGTTCATCCTCCTGTATGGACGCAGCGAGCGGCAGTCCGTCCGCTACACGAGCGATCATTGTCAGGGAAATCATATTGATGGAGGTCAATAATCGGCGGCGTCACCTGTCGGTTTCGTGAGACACAGTGAACTTCAGAAACTTTGTAATGTTTTTGCTGTCAACTTTGATGATGAAGACGGAGTG
The DNA here is from genome assembly GCA_011952105.1 of Coreoperca whiteheadi. Classification (NCBI taxonomy): domain Eukaryota; kingdom Metazoa; phylum Chordata; class Actinopteri; order Centrarchiformes; family Sinipercidae; genus Coreoperca; species Coreoperca whiteheadi. The sequence goes on along the minus strand of CM022487.1, from coordinate 9,684,547 downwards.
AGCTGGGCGGAAGCTCAAGGTGCGCCGGCGAATTAGGCCCGACTGGCAACTGATGAAATGAAACTTCGCAGTCACATTTCCTTCGCATAAAGAGGTGAGAGCCAGACGCTTCTAAAGTCGTATGGAAAATGAAGTGGACGGTTTGTGTTTCGCGCCGAATATAATAGTAATTTCTGATTCAAAATTTATATTTCAGAAACTCTCTATTTGATCACTTTCACAGAGTATCAGGCCATGAGCTCCAGCAGTCCGACCAGACAGCTGGCAGACGGACTGACTGCATCTGACTGCTGATGCCTCAATTGAGCCGAGAGGTGCAGATGCGGTCTGTCTGGGTTCTCCGTCTGGAGTAAAGCCTCTCCGAACTACAACCAGGTGGAGCCCTGCATCATGGATAAACCAGTATGGTAATGCTGCCCCATTGTTGTACGTCTACTGTGCAATCTATTGTTTGCTTATTTGGTTCTGTGTATGCGATATCGTCTCGGCGTTTCCTGCTGAACCGTGGAAGAGCAGCTCTTTTGGCATCTTTTGTTATTATTTGTTTGTTTGAGCGAATCGCTATCCCCTCTCTGCGATGTTGCGAAGACGGTGGTTGACATTTTGCGGCTTTAAAGGGAACGCAGTTTATTCTCGCCTCGCTTGTTTCTTATACGCTTGCCAAACATTGTCTGAGGCAGCCCCGTGTTGCGCCGGTTACGGGCTGCAGCTGCAGCTAAATGCAGAAATGAACGCTAATGGTTGGGAGGATAATGGTATGTGCGGAGCAGCGGACTCCGCAGCTGGAGTCAGCTGTGCGGCCAGTGCGCGTAGCATCAGCCACACCGTGGAGCTCATCCTCGAGAGCCTAATGCAAAACACTACCAAGGCGTGTTTGGTCTAACACGCCGTTATGTTAGCCATGTTGCTGCAGGTCCTACATGCCGATATAACAGTGGAGATGGGAGCACTTGTGCGCAGCCAGTTTAATCCTCTGAGCGCCACAGAAAACCCCCATTCACTAACAGAAATTACCCGGCGGCTTGGCACAGTGGCACCCGCACAGCTTGAAAGGCCTTATTGTTGCGGGGCAGCTGGCTCCGCCGTGCGCACGTTCTGATTGGTGTTTTCCAGACCGCCGTGTGCTTGGCCGAAAACCCTCGGTTTTGTTGTCTTTTCAGGAATAGATTGAGATGCCCGCGTGTTTTAATGCTAGGGTGCGGCGTTTCATGACTAATTTATTATCAAAAATGTGTGATTCCGAAGCTGGAATCCGGGGGATTTCTTCCCCTGTGAAATGAAGAGTTTACTTCCTTTCCTTTTAAGAGTTTAGCCCTTTTGGTTGTGATAATCACAGGGCCCACACACTCCACACTCTGGATGTCTATAATAGGCACAGAAGCTCCTCAGATGATTTCCCCAGAGTCAAAACCTTTATCAAGAGGTCTGTCTGTGATCTGAGGCTTTTCTGCTTGGGGGGGGGGGTCTTTGCTCACCAATATGTTTGTGAACTCCTGGTCCACACATATCTAACCATACTTTGTCACTCCCTCATACCTGCCCCCAGGCGTGCCTGTAATGCTCAGGGGTGAGGAGGAGAGCAGCTGAGGAGGAGGCGATGGGCTGCACCTCTGCCAAGCAGGTGTCTGCAGTGCCCAATGGTGAGGAGGGCCAGAATAAAGCCTACAGCAATGGGGACCTCCTCTCTGGTCAGTCTGTTTACTGCACACAGCAACAGTCTTATTGTGGAGACTTACATTTCCCATCCATCTAATTGTGAAGAATGCCTGTCACAATTTCTAAAACCCAAAGATTTTCAAGTTACAGTTATGTAAACAACAAATGACGAATGGAGAAGCTGAAACCAGTAACTGTTTGGCATTTTTGCGTGAAAAATGACTCAAAACGATTGATAATCAACATTTTTGATGTTTAATCAAGTCGATTACTCAACTTAAATCATTTCAGCTCTCTGTATAAATACAGTATATATGCTATATGCTTTTTAGTAAACTGGCAAGCTGTCGGATCCTAATGGCACCCTTAATTAGTGCCTCATTAATCAGAGATGCACACAAACGGTCAAACAGTTACACCTGTACATGGTGCTACCATCATGTGTAAGACACATGTCAATTACAGGTGCCTATAGCACACATGTAGGCTAATCTTATACCTTCATTAAGTTGTTAAAGCTGCTACAGTTGAATAATGACCTGAAAATCTGTGAGCTACAAGAAGAACTTGACAGCATTAATCTGATGTGTTATAACTGTATGTGTCCATCAGGCCATTGTTACCATGCATCAAAACTGTATTTTCATTTCCTGCTTTCTGAATGCGTGGGAGGGAGATAGAGGACAGGGGGCTGTGCATGTGTGAGAGAAAAGATGGAGGGGCAGAGAAAAGAGGAGAATCAGGCTGACAGCTCATGTATTTGCCGCTTGCCAACCATTGTTAAGAGAGGATTTAGTCTGGGGCGTGAGAATTCAAGCACATAATTACTTTGCCAAGTACTGAACTGTGAGAACTATTAACCCTGAGGATTGTGCCGATCAGAGCTGGCTGTGAGTGGGTCGTCTCCTGCGTGCCAGCCGCCGCCGCCGGCTTCTGCTGTCGTGTATTAATAAGCGAAGATGTGCTCCTCCCTGCCTCTCTGTCTCCCACTGTGTCACAGATGAGTACAAGATGAAAGACGTGGAGAACGTAAAGTACATCAGTGGAGAAGAGGGAGGCGTGGACGGCCAGGACTGCACAGTGCGTGATTCTTTTGTACTCTTTGTATTTTATTTTATGTCTGTTATGGGACTGCATATTATGATGGCTCCTGTTTATCGGTTGGTAAAAAAGGTCAGTTTGTATTTAAAATGAGTCATGACTTAAACGCCATATTCAGACACGCTGGATCCGATGCCGGAGTAGCCTGCTGCATACATCTGCACACTGATGAGGAAAAACTGAATAATTGTAACACAATGATGCAGGAAGATAGTGGACTTTGTATTAATACCACACATTTCTTATGCAAAGTTAAGTATTAGGTTTTACTGAAAGTATAATTAGTTAATATAAACAGCTCTGTTTAAAATATCATGATTACAAAACGATATAATGCAACCGTAGAACTTCTGAGTTAATTGTGTGTTTTTTTCTCACGCTGTTTTCCTTTCTGCTGAATAATGGGTCATAAGACAACTTCGTGATCAAATGGTTGGTTGTGTGTGTGTGTGTGTTTGCTTGGATGTCCTGCAGGAGAAGAGTGCTCTCCTTGGTAAAGGTCAACACGTGGACGAAACAGGGTCAAACGGCAATGGAAAGATTCTGTAAGTGTCACTGACTGATGATTCTGTTTTTGCTATTATAATATCATTAACATCTTTTTAAACGTTGCGTATTAGTAGCGTGTTTGCCTATTTTAGTCAGTCATCTTCTAAGCTCTTTGTCTTTTCCCAAATTTTACTGCAAGGCTCTAACCTGCCGCACCCTTTTGTCATCGCAGGAGCATCCACTCCTCAGAGAGTCAGCAAGAATTCTTCCGGATGTTGGATGAGAAAATTGAAAAAGTAAGGAATGACAGCCCATCACTTTTTGTTTTTATGTTGGGGGTTTTTTTGTGTGCAAAAAGCTCCTGCTAAATGACATAAGGGAGGTTAATCCTATCACTGCAGCAAATCTGTAGCGAGTGAGGACACAGCAGATGACATAATGATACCTCAAAACAGCCTCAATCTGTCACGTCCAGTGCATTCCACTAGTGTGCTTATTTAAAGTAAGTATTGTTGAAAACATGTTATACTGACAGTGCTGCAGTGTGACTAGATCTGGTCAAAGACAGAAGTCGGTTTACTGAAACTATGGCCTGGGCCTCTTTAGGAGTTTTATTGTTTTATGGCACAAGGAGCAATTAAGTCATAAAGTATAAGGCTGGCATTATTCTATATTTTTCTCATTGTCAGCAAATGCCACGAAAAGACCAAAGCTAACAGTGAATTGATTCCACCAATAAGTATTATAAGTGTATCTAAAGTCTGATATAGCTTTATTTTTTATTTTTTGACTTGTTTTTAAGATTTATGTCTTTAGAGGAAACAAACCTGCTTGGGACTGAGTGTCACGGGGAAGTCAGAAGGTATTGAGAAAATGGATTAATGCATTGCTGGCTCATCTTTTAATGGGATTTGTTAAATATAAAATAAAAACACCAGTCTTATCCTTACTGCTTTCATGTCAGACTGTATTTCAATAGCTCCTAGAGAAGATGTTTTGCATTTAGTTTTGGCCTCTATATACTGTATACATATACCATATATACTGTATGTGTGTGTGTGCAGGTGAAGAATGCAGTGGTATGGGTGACAATGCCACATTTCTCTAATTTAGATAGACGTGAGTTAAAATGCAACATGTCTTGTAGCTCCAATACATTTTTGTTCTTTGAGGCTATTAATTGCGAGTAATTGGCCTCTTATACCTTATACCTATATATATGTCCACAACTCCAGAAAGAAGGTCTCGCACAAGGACCACAATGGAAAGAAGACTCTATTGTTTCATCATTGACATTTTGTAGTTGTGTGTGATTTAATGTCCTGTCTCTCATTGTGTTGAATAATCTAAGCTGAAATGATTTGATCCTAAGGTCAGTTTGATACTGACATTTATTTTGTTTTCTAATTAAACTTGCTGTGCTGCATGTATCTCTACACAGTGCTGCCTTATCCATGTTTTTATCCAGTAGGACTGGCGGATAAATCAGTATTAGCGCTTATTGACTTTCAGTGCCATGATACAGTACTGTGATGATATGAACAGACTTTATTACAACAAAATGACTTCTTGAAGGTTTTGTTTTACGCATTTTAATAATTGGTTCTGATGTAAAGCATAACAGTGGAACACAGTTCATTTCATTCACTGTTAATTTGAATATTTCGCATGTAATTTTGAATACATTTGCAGTAGCATGATTTATATCAATACTGAAAGGATATCATTAATGTTGTGATACTAATTTCATTGGGCTAAGCCTTAGGAATAAGAAAGACACACCATCAAATGAGACTAAAAATGTGATGTACAGTAACATCTCTCTGTTTTGTTTACAGGGCCGGGACTACTGCTCAGAGGAGGAAGATTTGACATACTGTAGCACTGTGGTCAAGTATCCATCAGTCCCAGTATGAAAGAGCTGTCATTCCAGTGTTACGGATGGATGGTACCATGTGTCACCATGACTGGGGGGACTGTCCCTTGTATGTACACGCCTGAGAAAAATGGATTAGACTTGAATCAAGCACCTTTTTGCCCTCGTGCTCACAACCTTAGTTCCTGCGCATATATCAACCGAGAGAGAAATGACCACCAAAATCAAACATGGTTCAGTATTTATAAGTATAAGTTTTCAAGGTTCTCCAAAGGAAGAGTACATTTAGGTTTACTTCCTTAGTGAAGCCAGGATGACAGAGATCTTGGGATTTTAAGAAACACTTGCTTTTCTTTCCCTGCTTGGATAAGTCCTGGAAGGCCAATATATATGTCACTGAGACCCCCTGTAGACATTTGAAAAATTCAGACTGTTGCAAATATAAATTTACAACAGCAGGCACAAGCAGAGCTCTTGTGGACACTATCTGAAAGTGAAAATAATGTCTCTATCTGCATCATTTGGAATATTTCATCCTTGAATGCCTCCCTGAAAAGTCAAGGGGCTGGAAACTTCCTGCATTCCAAGACACAGTATGAACCTCTTTTCTACAGTACGTTGGCCAGTACAGTGTGTTTGTCTGTCCATGTCTGTTTCTGCTATAATGTAGAATATTAATGTTGAATAAGGCTCAGGGTTGAAGTGTTATAATCTTTGTCTCATGTAGTCAAGTCCTTCCTATCATTAAGACACTCATGCACTCACACGGCAGGGTTAGTGATGTCCCCTGCTTTGGTATCTGTTCCATGTTAACCCTACCGGGTGGACACTGCAACATCACATATAAGTCTGATTATGTATTTCGCTCACCAGTGTTATGTTGTTGTGTTCAGTTTTTATGTTGAATTTGTGTTTTTCTAGAAAAATAAAGTGTTTTTAGCAATTTGTCCACACAGCTGACACTGTTGTGTTGCATTAAAGAAAACTGACACCACTAGTAGAAGTGCAGCCAATCATTTTGCAACAATATAGCCTACTCATTGCAGCTCAGCCATTTGTGTTATTATTAGCGTCACACTATTGTTATTCCGTTTCTTTATACTTGTTATTCTCCCCTACGTTTTTTGGTTCACTACTCCTTCCGCATACTTTCAGCTACAGAAAGAAGACAAATGAACTGAACAGCAACACAGTTACAATGAAAACACACACAGAACATAAACTGTCTGAGTCTGATGATCTGTCGCATTATATAGGCAGCCATACAATAAAATGATTATCATATAGCTTTACAATGTATTCTGGCAACACTGGCTGTCCGACTCACCAAAACCAAATAATTAAAAGTTTTAAGCAACAGAGTATTTTGAAGTTGTCTTGAATAAAAAGAAGACATCTGAGGAGTGTCAAGAATGTACATAGCAGGTAATCTGGGTGTAAAACATAAGCAATACCAACAGTTATCAAATCAACAACATAAACATTTGGACAACTGTAAAATCATTGTATAATAAGTCATGTATTAAGTAATTTGCTCTTTTATTAATTTCTCAAGTATGGTGCTGATGGTGAGGTCGAACATTCCGTGGTTTACAACTTCCGTGCGACGTCACCGCACGCAGCCAATGGGTAGAGAGAAAAAGTTGTCCCTCTATATACCCTGAGTCAATCAATAGGCGTGAAAGCCATCGGCAATATTACAGAACGTCCATGAACTTCCTCAGGCAACGCAGTTCAGCTTCCACTTCTGGCGAATCATGTCACATTTTTGCATTTCTGTATGTTTTTCTGTCCACTTTAGCTACAGAAACAATTTAAATGTAAAAACGTTAAGTCCTGTAAGGCGTTTATGGTTCTATTCAACTTAACGTTTCAAACTCCCAATTGTGCAACTTACGTATTTCTGCTAATAACTGATACACTGGTATGTCTAATATTAGCAGGCAATTTTATCTTATAGAGATATGAATATTGGTGTAAATGTCGACCTTTAAGTAACAAGAAGTTCCAGTGCAGAAAGGCTTAAAGATATGACCTAGGTCATTCAAGTCAGTGGCGCCAGAGAGCACTGATAAGTTTATTTTGCAACTGTAAAATAACCGTAACGTTTCCAGTGTCCTGTGCAGCCGTTACTTTAGACATTAGATAAGAGTGTTGCACGAATGAGTCCTAAGTCCCGGAAATGAGTTGGCATTTATGCACTTCCGGCTCCCTCGTCTCAAAGGCATGGGGTTTTTTGAATAGATTTTTGGTTAAATGCTTGAAGTAAGACCTGTGGTTGACGCAAGCTTTAGAGATTTTCACGTTTTGTTCTACGACATAAAATACATCAGTAAATACCTCACTAGTGCACTTCGAAGCTTTGATGTGTCTTAAAAACGGCGGTTGCAACGTCATCACGCCGAACATGAAATCTGCTCACTAGTCACTAGTCAAGGTTTACATCCAAGGTTTTTACTCGCACTCTTCAAAGTATTCTAGGTCACGCTAAGAGGAAAGGCTTTTGTAGAAGAGGTAAGCGTTCAAAATCACATCACAAGTTGGAAGCTCAATGGTGGTGACGCTGAAGTCATGCGAATGCGGTGTAGTACATTTATAGCCTAATGTTAGCTTTTAACTTCTGGCGATCGTATTTACACTACAAAATTCGTGAAAGTGGTGTTCATTTGGGAAGATTATCTTGGTGAACAAAACTTGTAAATGTCAGAAACTTTTGTTTGCCACAGAGCTTATTTTCTGCAATCATTCAAAATCCAATGGAAAAATCCCACTAGGTTTTTGTCAGTGGAGCCAGGGCGATCCTAACTTCCGGGTTGGCCTACAAAAATACGTCATGCCTGCAACGCTCTATTTTCATTTGTCACAATGGTCCTTTCAAAATAAGGTATTTTTGTTTTTATGGAAATAAAATAAATAAAAAAGCAAAAAAACCCAACAAATATGATATAGGCCACAAACTTCACATTTATTAGGCACAAACTAACCTAGTATGGGAGTGATTTACAGTCACAATTTGAGGGATCATTGCAAAAAATGTTTGGTTATGTTATGTCTTTATAATAAAAATGAATATTTATTTATCAAAATGTTTTGTGAATGCACTGGGACCCAACTCTTCAAGTACCATTTGAAGGTTTTGAAGAAGGCATGTGACCACATACTGTAAAGTTAGGGTTGCGTGAACACATCCCTGATTGCATTGAGGGAGCACCTAAGTCAACTATGTAGTGTGCATGTGTCCAACAAATCTCCCAAACATGACAGGTTTGGGAGGGAAACGGGCCTGCGTTCTGTCACAGTCACCAAGTGGTTCCTCTAAAAATTAACTAGACCAGTGTTCACAGGACCCCCCAATCAGAGGGGTCTCGAGACGATTACAGGTGAGGTGAGCAGGAGAAAAAATGGTGCCCTTTTTTCACAAAATGATCTCTTGTTCTTGTTACTTACTGCATGATTTTAACTCTTCACCTCACTCACCTGGTGACAATGGGTCAAACGTTTTAAGGAAGCACAAGGAACCACTTCACTGGTTGGATGTAACCACGTGGTTTCTCACTGAGAGGGAATCATAGGCTCGGCCTCATAGCAACTAGAAGGGCACAGTGGATCAATCCATCTGCACCCACTGCCATGTTGTCAGCACACCTATGACTTTATTTCGGAGCAGCTTACACAGACACCAAGGTGTCTTCTCACTCCAGCTGCTCAGTGCCGCTGCTGTCTCTTCCGGTGCTGCCGGCGTCCCGCATCCTGAAAAGGGCCTACAGGAGGGTCAGGTGTCACCAACCCATCAGTCATCCTCTGGTAGACCAGGGTGGAGTCAGAAGCTACGGCACACAACAGCATGGGAAAGCCTCTGTCCAGCAGATGACGTATACTGCACAGCAGAGAGGAGGAAGCTGTCAGTTTGGGAAATTTGGCGAGACAACTTGTGGTGGTAAAAGTCTTTAAACCAAAGGAAGGAGCTTTAGTTTCAGAGCTTCTGCTGTGTCTCATTACCCTTTGTGGCTCAGAGATCGGTGAGCAGGCAGTGGAAGAATTGTCTGGATGGGTGCTCCTTCCTTCTCCCTCCCTTCCAGCAAAACCACCTGCAGCTCAGGACTCTTGACACAGGACAACTCTTTCCACCGACGCACTGAGGAGAACAAGAAACAGATGTTGAGAGAGTGGTAGCCTAACTTTGTCTATGGCTAACTGTAGTGGCTCCTCCAAAAGGTTTATTACAGGGATGTAGTTCTTACTTTGTTGATAAGACAGACTGTCACCATACGGATTCACCCCCCCCCCTGTTTACAACATGTTTTTATTTATTTTTCTCTGGCTGGGCTATTTTTGCATAAAGTCTCCATGCATTAGACACCAATTAGAGAATTACAGGTTAATATAGTGTGGAACTTATGTGCATTGATAAGTCTGAATTGTGTGTACTGATTACATGGATGGAGCCTTTAGTACTTAACATATCGGCTAACCTCTAAAAAAACCCCGACACTTGTCAAGAGTTGTCAAATAGAAGCTATTTTTGGAATGTTTGAATATATAAAATTTACATTTTCCTTATGGTCAGTAAGGGGCTTTAGTTAATGCTTTATTTTATTCTTTAAAATGCCTCCCTTGCATTGATGTATGTGAGATGTCACTTTTATATCTCACACAGTACATTTTATTTCCTTTGGACTTGACATGGACAGTATTGAGCAGGGCTGTAGCTACCATTAAGGACACCACATTCATGTCCTCAGTACTGTTTTGGGAATTACCTCAGTAACCAGAGGAAGAGTTTACAATCTACAATTACACCCAAACTATATGGGATCTAAAGGCTGATTCTATTACTTTTTGCCTTCAACATGTTTAACTCTAAAAGTAAAAAAAAATAAAATGAAATTAATGGATTTCTCGTTTCAATCATATTGAAGGGAGATCAAATTTACAGAAAACACAAATGAATGAATGAATAAATAAATGTGACAACAAAAAAAGAAAGATATCACACACACACACATACACACACAAAGTACTGGCTGCTGCTCCACAATTTGGTCAAACTCACCCTCAGCAAGATCCATGTACACAAGGAAAGCTGCGTGTACCTGTGCACTGTCCTCAACCTCCAGATTCTTCATTTGCTGATACTAAAATCAGAAAAGAAAAAGAACACTGGTTTTTGCGTGACTTAGCAGCAGACCTCTGAATGCGGCACATGGGTCCCCTAACACTCACCGTTGGGTTCAGAAGGATCCAGTTCGCAGGTGAAGATCTCTCTGACGCGTCCGCTTTGTCTGACGCCTCTGACATTTTAATTACTAAACGTAGTTACAGAGTCAAAATACTGTCTCGTTAAGCTGCAGGACATACCGCTGCTGTCGCGGCGCGCGTGAGGTGTGTTTTCAGGTTTGCCGGCGTGCCACAGTGTAAGTCGTCCGGCAGGAAAACGTTGCTCATTCTTGTTTTCCGTGCTGCCTTAGGGAGCAGCCGCTGCCTTACAAACTGAACTCGGGGCAGAAAAACGCTAAATAATTGCTGAAACATATATGGTACATTCATTTAAGTCCTCTCCCTCTTTAGATTATATTTTGGAGCCCCCTGAAGGTCATGGCGAGAATATTTGAGGACTACTTTTGCGTTCCCTCGCAATACTTTCCTTCTTCCATTTCTTCTGAGCCGTATGTCTATTTTTAATGAAATTAGTGTGGAGATTCTCAAGTTAATGTATTTAGCATTGTTTATGGACACCTCACTTTATATGATGTCTATTGCAAAGAAGTTATCAGATATAACATTATCAAACATCTGGGTAGGAGCTGTATGTATAATGAACGGAACTGAGAAAACAAAAAATGCATAAGGCTTTCCAGCTTGCCATGGTCTGCATTCCTGGTGTTTCTCTGCAAGTGGTTCAATGCTCTTTGCTCTTTCTGTGACAGCACCTCAGACTCTGTTTGCAGCATTTCAGTCACCTTCAGCTTTATGAGGTAGATTCAACTGCACATCTGTAATTCTTCCTCTAGAGATGTATACAGTATGTTTTACAGTACATTTTATTAATAATAAAAACAATGATAATAATAATAATAATCATAAAAATATTACTTTTCTAATGTCTGTATAGGCTTTCTTCAATGTCTCTCTGTCTCCCTCTCTCTCCCTGTGTGTGTGTGTGTGTGTGTGTGTGTGTGTGTGTGTTATCGTCTGTGTGAGAATCTCTCCCTCAGTTGCACCAGTCTGAGGCTACAGAGGACATCAAGGTGCCCTGTTGGAAATATGTCTCTTGGATTTGTGGGATTCGGATTATGTTTTGTGATTTTAGCAGGAAAGCTCGTCCTGCACAGCAGCACAGAGGAGCTTCCACCTGATCATCTCCTCCAACCGGCCCAGCGGGAGTCGTCCTCTCTGCTGAAGCCCACGGTGCTGATCACAATCCTCGCACGCAACGCACAACACAGCCTCCCTTACTTCTTGGGATGCATCGACAGACTGGACTACCCGAAGGACCGCACTGTCATCTGGTAAAATTACATTTATTTGTTGCACTGGTCATTTGATTCAAAAGTAGGAAAAAGGTTTGGTTTATAGAAGATTTTCTTTCTGTAAGAATCACAGAGTTACTAATGAGAATGTGCTGATTTGATTTAGAGAACTGTCAAAAAATCAATAAGCAATAGTGTTAATAAATAGTATTTAGCAATGACAACATTTACACCATATTTTTGGCCAGGTTCACTGCACTGTGTAAATGTCATTCCTCACATTCTGCAATGCTGTTCATCAGTAATCTAGTGAAAACTACACAAAGAGAGGACGAAAGAAAGAAAGAAAGAAAGAAAGTAGAGATAAGTGGAAAGAAAGAGGTGAAGTCAGTGTTCAGTAATGTTCCTTGTGATCTCAGGGCAGCCTCCGACCACAGTGTGGACAACAGCACAGCCATGCTTCAGGAGTGGCTCAAAGGAGTTAAACACTTGTACCACTCGGTGGAGTGGAGACCCATGGAGCAACCGAGGTGAAACGCTACTACAAAAAATGATCTCAGAGGCAGCAACTCCATTTATTACCCACCATCCTGATACTGTTTAATCATAGATTTAATAGAGTGAGGGAATAGTAGTACAGCTGAAATCCTATGGTCTTCTGATCCTAAAATTTTCAGTCTGTTTTTTTAGTTCTTATGCAGATGAGCAGGGTCCCAAACACTGGCCCGACTCTCGGTTCACCCATGTGATGAAGTTAAAGCAGGCAGCACTCAGAGCTGCCAGGCGACTTTGGACTGACTACATATTGGTGAGACAGACCATAAAGCACAAATAATTAAGTATCTCACCAGTCTGTCATCTACTAATGTTTCTTCTTTGTCCCTCAGTTTGTGGACATTGACAACTTGCTGACAAACCGCCAGGTGCTATCTGACATGATAGCAGAGAATCTGACAATTGTGGCACCCATGTTGGAATCAAAAGGCCTTTATTCCAACTTCTGGTGTGGTGTGACTCCCGAGGTAAGGTTTGTTGGAGACCAAAACAGAATATAGTGTGTTTGCTGTGCAGAATATTCACTGAAAACTGTAGGAAAGTGATTGTTCTGGGCCTTCTAATACACATAGGGCTACTACAGACGAACCCCAGAGTATATTCCCATCCGTAAAAGGAAGCGGCAGGGCTGCTTTGCAGTCCCCATGGTGCACTCCACCTACCTGCTGGACCTGAGGCGCAGAGCAAGCCGAGCGTTGGCCTTCCACCCTCCTCACCCCCACTACCCCTACCATGTAGACGACATCATGACCTTCGCTTTCTCTGCACGGCAGGCAGGTCAGACCTTTGTCAAATTGTGTTTTAATTTAAGTTGCAACTCACAAGATCATTTTCCTATGTGATTTTGATGATTTGAGTCATTTGGTGGCAAGCGGTGTGTTTGTTACTGTGATGTCTTTTTCGTATCAGGTAGGAAGACTTAATTGACACCAGTAAAAGATTCACTAAACTGGATATAAATAATTTGGGACTCACTTTATAGTTATATCAGTCTAACATGAAGAGCTGAAAAAACATTTTTTAAGAGTGAGCAAATTACTATCCATAACACTGATCTAGAGTCCCTTTTTGGAGGTATTCTGACACAAATAGGGTGATGCCAGAGTCTGCAATGGAGTGCAAAATTTTAACAGTTGATGGCATTACAATCATGCATTTCCCCCCCAATGTTTTCTTTTGTAAACTGCAAAATTAACTGTACTACATTTAGGAAGTTTCTTACTGTATTTTGATGTGTAACAAAGAGAGAATAGTTCAATAATTTAGTTCACCTCTTTGTCAATGTACAGTTCTTGTCTTAGGTCTTAATTAAAGTAAACTAATAGTTAACTATACCATATGAAATGTAGTAACATTATACTACATTTGCTTATAAATACATCATTATAGAACATAGAGATGATTTAGTTTACAAGTACACAAACCCATAATTATTCCACATATAAATGTTAACTTTTCATCACCCTTCTTAATAATAGCATAATAACATGCAGACAAGACTGATTAGTGTGATGTCGTGGGAGTTATTCCTCTTAATAATTGATGAATTGGAGAGCATCTGTCTTTTGGAGTTTTATCATTTGCAAATGGATCTCAAACCATGTCAGGCTGAGAGATGCTGGGGTGAAGCTCATCAGTTGTATTTCTGCATGCAGTGTCATGCGTCACAGAGCATTTCATCGCCCTCAGAGACTAACACTTGACCTTTAATTTATACACAGTTGTTGTTGCACAGTTGTCCATTGATAACGCTGTCTATGCAGGTTTCTGCCTCTATCTGCTGAGAAAGAGCTGAAGGCCGAGTCACATACAGCGTCTCCCTTGATAACATTTAAGTGTTGGGAACAGCAGTTTGAACACTTTTACATAGTAAAAATAGTATCACCCTGTGTTCTTAGCCTAAAGACAGTGTCAAATAAGATAATAAAACAATAAGAGTATACATTTCTATTACAGTGGCTACATCATTTTTTCGTGTCATACCTTATGGTAGGGTAACCATTAAAGGTGGAGTCTATCTGCCGCTGCATTTGAAATGATGAAAAGATGTTTGCACTGAGACCTGATCCGTCTGCTCCACTGCAGGAGTTCAGATGTATGTGTGCAACAAGGACCATTATGGATATTTACCAGTGCCACTTCAACAAGACCAGACACTGGAGGAAGAAGAGGAGAGTTTTACCCACACACTGACAGAGGCACTCAGTAAGCACTTCCAGTAATTATGCATACACTATAGTGGACTCTCTAACTGACCATTTTAAGGCTCTCTATCTTCAGTCTTTGCTCACTATTTCCTTGGTCTGTATGAGCATATTTGGTCCTTTCTGCTCTCACAGCCGTGACACATGTCTCACTCCTCTGTTAAAGCCCACTGCCTCTCATTTCCCTTTCTCCCACTCTTATTTGACAATTTCACATCAGTTAGATGTTAAACTGATGTAAGAAATTCCCTTGAAACCAAAGGACTGTGCTAGAAAATGTAAATTTACTATACTTCATGTGAAATGTGAATGTATGACCTTACTTTCCAGTTGCATACACCATGGAGCCTTCACAGTATATGCACACTATGCCTAAAGAACCAGGAAAGATGGGATTTGATGAGGTACAGATACATTTACAATAGTTAAAGAGATATTTTCTAGTTATGGAGTGCTGTAAGTTAACGGTCACTTTATTCTCGTCCACTTCTAGATCTTTCTGATCAATCTGAAGCGTCGCTCAGACCGACGGGACAGGATGTTGAGTACTTTGGCTGTCCTCGGCATCAACACTACACTGACAGAAGCCGTGGATGGCAAGTATGACATACAGTAACAGAAGCATTCAGATGCTTTACTTAAGTAAAAATAGTATTACATCAATTCAGCAATAATCTACTACAAGTAAAGTCACATTTTTACCAACATAAAAGTATAAAAGTATTATCAAAATTAGCAAAATTAGCAAAAGTAAAAGTGGTATTATTTTTAAGGACCTCTCTCAGACTGTTATTTGTATTATATTAAGACTAATGAATCTGTGTTGTAGCTGGTTAAGGTGAAGCAAACTTTAACTAGCTGACAAAACAATTGTAACTGAAGGCCCACTTACCTGCTTCTTCTAGAGCTTTTGACCAATGAAATGGTCCTCATCGGCAGATTAAGCCAACTTTTGAACATTGAGTGTATTTAGCATTACTGATGTAGAAAGTGACGGTAGAAATGAGGCTTCCCCTGTCAGAAAATATAGACTGTGATTTTGAGGAAATATATTTGCTTGTGTTGCCCACAGAGCTTTGAACTCCTCTCGGCTACAGGCAATGGGTATAGACATGCTGCCTGGGTACAAAGACCCATATTCCGACCGCGTGCTGACCAGAGGGGAGATTGGCTGCTTCCTCAGCCACTACAGCATCTGGAAACAGGTACAGCCTTACTGCGTGAATGTTTTTAACGAAACGCATCTAAGTGCTATGAAGCTGATGTGGCAGTATGATGAGGGTTAGTGTTTATTGCTGTTATGTGTCGCCCTCTAAGGTGGTGCAGCAGGAACTACAGCAGGTGGTCGTGCTGGAGGATGATGTGAGATTTGAGCCTAGATTTTGCCGCAGGCTGGTGACCGTCATGGAAAATGTAAAGAGAGTGGGACTTGGATGGGACCTCATGTTAGTGACCAATTTTTCATCACTTGAATACCTTAATACCATATTCACATTACGCTTCTAATGGCTTGTTTTATTCAAAGCACCACAGACCTGTCACTCACTTTTCTGCCCTCATGAAGTTATGTAGGCCGTAAGCGGCTGCAGGTGAAGGAGCCAGAGTACTGGGTGAAGGCAGTCAGTAACCTCGTGCACCCAGGCTACTCCTACTGGACCTTGGGTTATGTCCTGTCACTGAATGGGGCCAAGAAGCTCCTGCAGGCAAAACCCCTGAACAAAATGCTGCCTGTTGACGAGTTCCTACCTATCATGTTCAACAAGCACCCCAAGTGAGTCTCACCTACTGTATATATAGAAGCAATGGAGGAAGTATTTAGATATTTTCTACTTATGAAAAAGTACTAATTCCACACTGTGAAAATACTCGATTACAAATAAAAGTCCTGCATTTAAAATCTTAAATAAAAGTTCAAGTATAATCAGGAAAATGTACTTAAAGTATTAAAAGTAAAAGTACTCCGTGCATAAAAATGGCCACTGACTAATATATTATTATATATTACATCATTAAATTATTATTACTCATGCATTAATGTGTAAGCAGTATTTTACTGTGTGAACTATTTTGTACCAGACTGCAACTGTTGATTATTTCTATTATGGATTAATCTGCTGATTATTTTCTCTATTAATTGATTGATTGTTTGATTTTTTAAACATTCAGAAAATCGTGATAAATACTGTCAGAGCCCAAAGGGACACCTTCGCAATGCTTGTTTTGTCCAACCAATAGTACATTAATAATAAATAAATAATAAATGACCAAATATTGAAATAATTAAAAGGAAATGCAGCAAATCATCAGAAAAACATGGAACCATGAAATGTTTTGCATTTGTGCATTAAAAATGACCAAACAATTATTAAAATAGTTGCTAATTTTGTGTCAATCTACCTATTGATTAATCTACTCATCATTTCAGCTCTACTTGTATATTCTGTTGGGTAGTTTAATTTATAACACATCATTTTACAAGCTCTTTGTATGATTTCTTAAGCAAAAATCTTAATTTGTAAAGTAACTAGTAACTAAATCTGTCAAATAATTGTAGTGGAGTTAAAAGTACAATATTTCCCTCTCAATTGTAGTGGAGCAGAAGTACCTCAAATTTGTACTGACATTCCACCTATTGTATACATTTTCAAATGTTGTGCCTTGAATACCAGTCAGATCCTTTTGTATTCCGTCTAAAGTCATTGTGTCATCGTCCCTGTCCCTTCAGAGACGAGTACATGCAGTATTTCGAGCAGAGGGAGCTGAGAGCATTTTCTGTGGAGCCTCTGCTGCTCTTCCCCACACACTACACCGGTGAGCCCGGCTATGTCAGCGACACGGAGACCTCTACCATCTGGGACGATGAGGCCGTGGAGACAGACTGGGACAGAGACGGAGCCAAACACCGGGGTGAGCAGGAAACTGAGGATGCAGGGTTTCAACTTGTGGCTCCTCATTCTGCCCACGGTGGCGTGCAGCCTCTCTCTGCCAGTGGGAACAGAAATGAACTCTGAGGGGGACATACTGGGGGGGCGTAAATTAGCTCCTGGGCCCCTGTAAAATTCTACCCCCCTTTATCTGTGTAATATGCACAGTTTGTGGTTTAAAATTGATAAAACTCATGCAACATGTACGCATAAAACTAGAACACTGAAGGGTATAAAAACCACATTTTAACACAAAGCCTTAATCATGATATTGGGCTTGGGTGGTGCATATTTCCAAACAAATTTTCAATTCAATTAACGCAAAACCAGCAACATATGGAGAGTTCTTGTTACATAATGATACCAAATGATCATGTTATAGTGAGAAAGGTTTCTTGTTTTGATGAGATAAATTACAGTGTTTTAATGCAAAACTTGTCTCGTTTTAACAGGACATTTTGTCTAATCAATGGCCTGATAACTCTGTAAGTTTTGCGATATAACTGGATTTTTTAAAATTTTTTGTAATAATTAGAGTAATAAGAAAATATGTCATAACATTGAACATAAAAAGTATTTTGTTATAACGTATAAAGCATCTTTTCACATTGTAATAAGAAAGTGAACACATAATTTTGACATGGTGGCAGCAATACGCAAATATAGTGTTTAATACTACAATTTTGGTTAAGTCAGGAAAAAGAGCAGAACCAGCATCTAATGGAGACTGGCCCCAGGTGGAGACTTGGATTAAATAATACAGCCCTGCCACTCATTAACAGTTCAAAAACAGCCTGAGGTGTATTACTGGGGCAAGATGTCACTTCTGTCTTTCAACAATGTTATTTAATAATCATGTTATTTAAAGACATTTGTATTGGATTATGACCTACAACTTGAGATTCAGCTCCGCCAGCTACGATTACTTTTCAAATAAACTCATTACTGTTAGTATCTTATTAAGGCTGACACTTTTTTCATTTTGCCTGTATGTGCTTATTGTACAACCTAATTTAACAGAAGATAAAACACACAAAAAGTTGACCGCAGCAATCAGCTTAAGGGTTTTTATTTTTAAAAAAAGCACAGGTATTCTCATCTCAAGCAAATGATGGAACCATTTCATATTAGTACTGTTCCATATCACAAAAGGAGTTATGAAAAGAATAATTAAACCACACAAATGATACATTTTCTGGGAATAAATTAATCAGCATAACAAAAGAAATAAAACAAGCTTGTACTTAGGTGTTGAACAGGAAATATTGAAACTCCAATGCTCAAAATTTAAGACACCTGAGAATATAAATATCAAATCAGCTTGTTGCAGCAGTTCCACAGTTCCTCCTATTTACCATAACTAAAGCTTTGATAAGAGGATTTATTAAAAAGTACATTAATGTAAAAATTAGGCATCAATTTAAAAAACATCCGTATCTGTACAATGTGCATATTTGAATTAGTGTGGTGACAAGAGAAATTAGCACATTATCTTTTTCTCAGCGAGGCAGCGGAGGAAAAATGAAATCCAAAGTGGATAATGCTCGTCGGTCATGAGAGATGAACAAATAGATTTGGACTAAGCTCTTTCAATGAAAATCTGCAGTAACTACAGGTATTTTTACATTTTAATACCCCTTTTAAGCCTCTGCCCGAGCCAGCAGTGGGTCTTTCCCTTGGTGACTAAAACTCCTGCTGGGCTTTAATGACAGGGGCTGCATGATTTATCCAGTAGATTCATTTGCTACCGTCGATTATCAACAGATGCTCACTGAGGGCAAGGGAAAGAGACATTCTGCTGCTACACAGGTAGTAGTGATGTTGCATATAAAGACATGGACAAGGGTACACAACAGACCATCGAGCTGATAAAAAAACATTTCTGAAATCCAAGGCTCAGTGGCTTTATAGGAATTTCAGAAACACAGGTTGGATGGATTTTTATACAGACACTGCAAACAAAATCAGTGAGGTAAGTTCTTATTGTGACATTATAGCTTTGAGACCCAAAAAGAGTCTGTGTGAGAAGACACTCCCATCTGTGAGAGGGAATATGTCCATTTGAAGACGTAAGAAAAACAAACAAGTATATTGTGTGTGTTCCTTTGTTAAACAGTCCATGCGTTCAAGGTTACTGCCAGCAGCAACCAAAAACTGTCAACAGATTGAACCTCTGAAGAAGAAATGTGTACAAAATTTCAAAGCGTTGCATTCGTTTCAATGAGTACAGCTCCCATTCAGATGAGATCAACAGTGAAATGGTATACTATGCAGATGGTGTGACAGATGTATGAGGAAGACATCTGCAGTCAACTTAGCGTGGAGGAGACAAAGTCAACACATCCGGAAACACAAATGAAGCGTGTTCCATTAAGAAGAAAAAAAAAAACACACTAATTCCACAACAAGAGATGGCCTGGATGACTAAGCAAACACTAAATAAAAAGAACTAGTTCTTTTATCACGCATTCTAAAGCACTTAGACAAAAAGGCAGTTTTACAAACCATTGGGTATCAACACACTAGCAAAGTTCCACAGTGCTTGCTTGTAGAAGCATAATAACAGTTCAAGCCAGTACACTATTCAGCCAAATACACCTGTAAGACAAAAGTGCCATATTGCATAATGAGTATGTGTAATGGGCCCACAAGAGGGCATATAAACCTATACAATGATCCAACTGTAAACATGTTGCAAAGTAGTTATGACATAGTTTAAGGCTTTCAGATTTTCCTGAAGAAGTGTTGTTCTCTGAGATAAAGGAATATGTTCATGAGCTGGACAAACAGTGTGGAAACAGAAACATTTTAAAAAAGATTCAACCACTCTATAAATCAGACCTGGATACTGCATGTACTCGAATAGATTTTAAATATCTAAATTACTTGAGGTTTGCTTGATTTGGTTAAAGATGAATGTGTTTTTTTTTGAGTGATTATTTCTGAAATACATGAGGATTATTGAACTTTTTGGCATATAGAAATATTTAGGTGCCGGTTTTCTAAAATGTACTTTACAGGTTCTCAACAAACCCTCTTTATTTGTTTTTCCAACATAGTAACATTGTTTTGCCTTGTCAAACACAGGTGTAACTAATAACATTATTAATAGCTGCCCGCCTGATATTTTGCATGCTGGTTCAATGACACACCTACATAGAATAGAGCCAGCTATAAAGGTATTAGTTGCACCTGAGCTTTAGCTGCTTTGACAAGTCAAAATGTCCTCCTCAATAAATGTCTACTGGTATTAGCTTTCCTGAATGGGTCATGTTTAATTTACTTTTTAATCTTTACTTTTGATTCCCATCCAAATAGTTATAACAAACTCAAACCGTGTAAAGAAACACCTGGCACACCTGATCCTGAAATGTGTTCTGCCGTCCTGATGAGTGGGGGGTGAACGCTTTTACTTTGAAGGCTGAAAGTCAAGCTTAACCCGTGTCATCTTTTCCAACCCAAATATTCTGAGGCCGTCGCATACACACTTTCCCCAGGTCTGTCGCTAACAAAAGTGTAAATAAAAACACATACACACGACACTCACAGGCAATGCCATCCTATCAAGCGTATGTTACCCCTAATATAAGGACTACAATTCATCACATGTATTAATTCTGCTGCTAGTAGCATTACCAGTTTCCTACATTAAAAGCTTAAAGCTTATATACATTTGCATCAGTATTAGACATAACACTACTGTGTATTATGTGTCAGAATTTCATGGATGATAACTGATATAGACTTTAAGATGGTGTGCAAACAGCTCCTCTACAGTGAAGTGTGATCCATTTTCTGGCAAAATTAATATTTGATCTATAATTAAAATTGGATATACAAGAAATTATATTGACAAAAATCGCCTCAACAATGGTTACTAATGCAATAAAAACGAAGGAATGTGTAACCACTAAAACTTTTATATGGAATCAGCAAAGCTTAAAAAAAAAAAAAGAAGCTAAAAGACTTCTAGTCACTGCCTCACTACCTAAGATCACAATAATGGACTACTCATGGTAAAAGAAATGGTACTGTAGAGCACAACAAACAACAATCCACAAATTAACCACAAGAAAACAGAGGAGTTTTGGCTGATAATGAATGTGCAGAATATTACAGAAACATGTGAAAAATCCCTGCAATTTGCGAAAGTGTTTCAGTTTGAGAAAATGAGGTTATTATTTTAGGGTTGGGTTTATTTTATCGATAAAAATCTGCTTAATGATTCCCATTCTAATCGAATCCTGAGTGAGAAACCCCCTCCCAGAGTAAGCTGAAAGCAAAAGACCACATTTATTTTAATAAGGTTTAGGCTTCCATAAACATGTAATAAATGGCGAAGTATTTTGTGATATGTTTCTGGTCAAAAAAAGAAAGACAAATATAAATATTATCTGTTGTGCCATGCGAAAGTTAAATGGTTTTACATTAGTTTTGACTTTCTGAGGCATTGAATCCTAATAATATTGTCGCATTAGGCAATAATGCAAATCATTGAGCAGGATAGCTTGCTGGCATAATTGGTCTTTACAGAATTTTTACATCAACGTGATAAAGTACCTTGATTTCTCCGGTATTTAACGGAGTAGATTAACCAAAAACAGACAGTCCCATTTGGCTATTTGATCTATAAAAATGTTTCACCATTTAATCTACCTATGTCATGATATAGGACATTAAAAATGCTGCATTCTTATACCATTCTGTTGTAGATTTGTTGTCATATTAGACAGACTTTCTTCCCTGGCATGCATTTATTTTCATGCAGGGATTACATTTCACTGTATCATTACGGGCTTTAGCAAAGCGTATCCCCGCTTTGGAAAGCTAGCTCCAGTCCACCATACTGTAAACATTATACACGTGCTTTGATACACGTGTAACCCGGCAATGTAAATGAAGTGCAGTAGGTCCAAACTTTACTTTCAGGAAACGATAAGTGGAATCAAAAAGCACATTTCTTAACTAATCCCCAGTTCTTATAGATTTGGAACATTCTCGATACCCAACCCTAGTTATGTTGAGCAGGTGGATAGTGGTCACATGACTCATCTGTGTGGATAGAGAGATGAGGCTACTTGCCCCTCACATCCAGCTCTGTGTGTGTGTGTTGGCTTGTGTACGTGTGTGTTATGTGCACATTTTTTTTTTTTTTGAGTACAACACAGCAATGCTAAATCCTAATCAGTGGATCTGATTGAAGCTGGTTAACTTGAAACCACCGTCACTTTCTGTTCTCCTGCCAGGAAACCCCCGACCCCAACCATCCTAAAGGTGCATGGCTGGGCTGGAAGAGGAGGACGTGCCCTTGCTGCGTCGCAACATGGAATGCTGGAAGTCAGGATGACGGCGGGCGTGCTTGATCAGGTGGTCGCTGCGCATGAAGCGCTTATCGCACAGCGGGCAAAGGAAGCGTTTTTCCCCTGTGTGAGTGCGGGTGTGGCGGGCAAGCTCATCGGAGCGGGCGAACTTTTTCTCACAGTCAGGCCAGGTGCACGGGAAGGGCCTCTCACCTGCAGCGGGGAGGCAGAGAGGAGAGGGAGAACCATTTACCACCATATCATTTACCTTTTAAAACACCAACGGTCTAACCTAAACTCACCACGTTTACACGACAAGCATGCATCAGGTTTTTTAAATGAAGAACATGTTATTAACACTTCTCTCAGTACCACACCACTTATTCTCATTCTATACAACTATTACAACAAACCAAGGGTTGCACCAATGCAGTACATTGGTTAAATATGTATGTATGATTATTTTCATTAGTGCTAAAGAAGATACTGAAAAATGCCCATTGCAATATCCAAAAGCCCAAGGTGACGTCTTCAAACAGCTGGTTTTGTCTGACCAACAGTCCAAAACCCCAAAATATTCTATTTCCTATCACATATCACGAAGAAAAGCTGCAAATCCTCACAATCGAGATTAAAACTAAGCAATGTTTGTTATTTTTGCTTAATTATAGATGCTAATCAATCACCTCAGCTCTAATATGTGCAATTTACAGTGTTTAACAGCTGTGTTGCCCTTTTCATTATTTCATACCTTAAATAATTTCCTCCATTAATAATTTAATCTTAACATTTGATCAACATGGTCTCTGGCATTGTACAAGCATTTTATAGTCTCTTTTTGCTTTGTTTTAATATGTTCCTTAAAGCTAATATACTCATTTTTAAAAAAAATATACTTCCATTCTCGTCATTGCACAAGTATGGTATAATCAATTACATATTGGTAGAAATCTGTGACTAAAACCCTGGAGCGAACTTGAGTTTTAACTGAGCACATTAAATGCCAAGCTAGTGAAACAAATCTACTGCCTACATTAGATCTACGAAATATGGTGTAGACCAAAATATCCATCTCTACATTGATAAATACGTGACGAAACAGATCTAGGCTTTAGATTCCCCCAGATTAGTCTTCCTAAACTCCTGCTAGCCTTAATCTCTTGCAGGCAACATGGGTAAAACCAGGATAAACGAGTAGGATGCTCGGTGCCATTTTCAAGATCACAAAGCCAGGCCACGTTGTTGTTGCGCTACTCTTTGGGGGCGTTACCAGCAGAGTTTCTTAGAGCCGTTTCCTGTGCTGAACCCGTTTGCGCCTGCTCAGTGACCCCGAACGCTCGAATTCCCCTCATTTCGCGACAGAAAAAGAAACAAAAAAAAAAAAAACACATGCACATTGTAACTCCGCAGTAGAGCTCCGCTATCCTTCCGACAGGTGGGTCTAATTCCAACTACATCTTGCTTTTCACGTCGTTACAATTAACGGTTGACAAAGGAAGTTATAAAACGGATTGCGAAGCGAGGTGCAACAAACCAGTCACTGACATTTCCCCCAGCAAACACAAAAAGTAATGATAACGCGTCTTTTATCAGACATTGGGCGACGCGTTCATTATCGGACGCGCCTCTTTCTGCAGCTCTTCTTCAAACGTTTTATCAATAATTTACACATTGCAGAGAGTAAAGTCGATTCCAACTCGTCAGCAGACGCCAGGCAGAGGAGCTGATGCCCAGAGAAACATTCAACAGCCAAAACACCAAGCACTTGCTGCTGCCATCAACAGGACAGGCTATGACAGACAATGAACCCTCTGCTCTCGACGTTAAGGTTTCGTCTTACGTTCATTTCATATGCAAATCCAGTCTGGAGGAAGCCCGTCGTCACAGGTTTGAACGTCCTGCCCAGTTCTTTTGTTAGTTTACTTCTTTGTCGGAGTCGCTGAAGGGGAGTTTTTCTGTCTGTCCCTCTTTGTTTGGCCACGTTATTTTACAAAGTCCGGGGTACAAACATTTGCCATCACCACGCTACTATTAGCTAACCCCATGAAGTACAAAGGAGCACAACACTTCCCATGTTTACCTCATGTAATGGTAATATCAATATGGGCGTGCATGTCACCGACGAAGCAGAAGTTAGGGGCAAAGTAACGTTAACGTTATATATTCGGGGATCAGCTACACATGTGAACTGCTGATGTACCCAAAACTGTTGTTGTCTCCATACCTGTGTGTGTCCGGATGTGCGCCTTCAGGTGGGACGATTTCCCATAAACTCTGTCGCATCCGTCAAAAGTGCACTGATGTTTCTTCACCAGGGAGCGCGGGGCCCCCACGCCTCCGCCGCCTCCCCCCCCCCTCAGCTGCTGCTGCTGCTGCTGTCCGGGGACCGGGGTGGCGGAGGGGGTCATGGTAGGGGTGGTCGGGTCGGACAACGTGGTGTAACCGCTCTCCCCACCACACGAGGAGTTGCTGCACTCCGAGTAGGCCGACATGGGGCGGAATTTGCCGTGCAGGTCGGTGAGGATACCGGCCACCGCCACCATGTTCGCCCCCTCCAGCCTCAGCGTCTCCCGCACTTCCCTGTCCTCGCTCGACCCATCAGGCTCCGCAGGGACCAGGCCCACCATGGCCGACTGGCTGGCGGGGGCGACCGGGGTGGGTCTGTGCAGAACAGCACCGGTGGATATCGACACCAGACACTCGGCAGCGAAATAATCAGACGAAGCAGTCAACGACATTGTTATATGCCTTGTTTTGTTGGCTTTAGAAAGAAATAACGAAACAAATCCGCCAGGAGGGGCTAACGGTAGTCTGATCCCGACCTCGTTTTCATCAAACTCGACGAACCAACCGTTTACAGCCGAGCCTCGTTACCGCCATACAGTATATCAGTTGTTGAAAATGACTAAGTAAATCAAAGAAAAAAAGCCCTATTGAGAATAATAATGTGCTAAAATCGTGCCACTGCCTCCGGCCCAACATGCGTGCCCCTTACAGTCTGACGGTTTATTGTGTCTGAGCCTCCGAGAAGCCGGTCAAACCTACGCCCCCTGGTCCGGACTAAGGATGCGTTCAGGGCCTGTCGGTCATACATTACTTGGTGGTGTTTATGTGTTTAAAAATGCTGTAAAGGCCACACTAGTACTTTTATTTTGTCTCTACAATTACTCCAGTATCGATTCGATAAGTAACATATTTAACTCACTTTAACCTACATTAAATTACAAGTCGTAATATCAAACACAAACTGAAAATATAGCATTTATTTATGGTTTATATATTACCTCTACATAACAAGTATACTTTTACAAGTTTTAGATTTTGGCACGCTCAACCATACATTGGCATAATTCATGTAACAAACTAAACTACTAGTACCACTGCATTACCTGGAAGTTGGGTTGAAAGCGGGTTAAAGGTATTTTTCAAAAGAAGCTCTTATATACCATTTTTCTTTGTACTTGAATGCAGCGTCAACCAGCAGCACACAGTGACTGACGTCACAGCACGGGCGTGGACCGCGGCGGCGGGTGCATCGTGGAAAGTAGGTGGCAGTAATGATGGGGGAAGGATATGGGAATGAAAGGCGTGTTCGGTGAATTAGTTTTAGCCTGCAGTCGGAGGCTGAAGAACGTGGCTGAGTGGTGGGGGGCTTTTTTTATTTCACATTTTCTGGCAAATATAGGCTAACGTTAGTTCTTCGAACAGCCATCACAGCCCCTCAAATCTCTAGCCTACTTTTTCAACTGTTTTTAACAAGACACAGACACTAGAGGTCTCTCTTCTCTTATGATTACCTCTCTCAACTGTAGTTGTTGGTCTTTAGAGAAGTTTATGAATCAGCAATAATAAATTAGAGTCCACACTGGTTGTGTGGCTTATTGATTATGGCCATGTTGACAGTTGTGTATGTGTGTAGAAGTGTGCATCCTCAAAACATCTCCAATCAAATCTATGCTATTGTTGAAGAAGGGATATAAAATCATAAACACTGTAATTATTATTACAGACTTTGTTATTTAGTGCTATTCTTTTGGTGTTATTTTGTCCACCGCCTTAAAATGCAGGTAGGATAGACTATTTGCAGATAATCTGTCAAACACCTACATCTCAGATTGTATATTATGATGCCAGACTGCCAGCCTTCAAACAGTTTAACTTTCCTGCAATAAACTGCATTTTCTCTCCATATGTGGCTCATGTCTTATGTCTGTCCAAGTTAATGGGGGTATAAGAAAATCTCATTTTTTCTGTGAGTGCTCTGACAAGTGATTGGCTCAGTGAATGTTTGTAGCTCCAGCTTGGAAGGTATTTCCTGATTGGTTACTATGAGCACTATGGGCCACTGTGGAAGCCCACGTACAAGCGTGGTCATTCAGTGGCTGTGAACACTGCTTGGTTTTCATCTCGCTTACATGTGGAGGCTTGGAGGCAGCCAGACCTGCAGTGACTTTGGGTTGCTATGGCTGTGTCCTTGTTACTGCTCAATTGTCTGCATGTTACACTAATGTTTCTCCTTCTACATGGTGAGTTTTATGCCTTTTCTTGGGAGCTATGTTCATTCTTGGTGTTTCATTTCATGTTCCGTTGAAAGAGTTGACTAAGACTCACAATGACATGACTCTGAGTGTAAAGTATGGAGGTTTGGCAGGCTTTCTTTGAGAAAAGTTGTTCTTTTGTCTGAGATTTCTGACCTGATTTTCTATACAGTAGGTGATTGCTTTCAGACGGAAACAAATCGGTGTGATTCAACTTGTGCTGGTGAGAATCCAGTTTGTTGCTTATATTGAATATGATGCACGCTCACTGACAAATACTTTAATGAGAATTTTTTCATGCAAGACGTTAAATTATTTGTACTACAAGATGTGCCTATGTGAAATATTTATTTTCAATGAATCATGTGATTATTATTTCACATCCGTAGGGTTTCCTTCCCCTGACTTGTCCTATCAGAGAGGGGTGAGGTATACTTACAGGTATAGCACGACAATTACCACAACCCTTCATGGCTCCAGCGCTGGCAGGAATGGACTGGCTTTGGACTGTGTGGTTGATATCGACGTGGTTTCCAAGTGTCACCTAATTATGCAGGTCAGCTCTAATAAAAGTGTTTGTGGGGAAAAAAAACATTTATACATTATTGCAAAAAGTCAATGATTTATGCACATGCTTGTCCAACAGATTAGGAATCCACAGATAAAGCGGCTTTCTCCTCAGAAGGAACACTCTGTGCAGCGTTTAAAGAGCTTGAGGTAATATACAGTAGATTTCATACAATTTGGTGTGATTTACCCTTTACCTGCTCAGTTATTTTGCATATATCCATGTGGTTCTGTCTGTTCTCGGTCTACAGCATTCAAAGTGTAAGTCTAGATCATTTTGGAATGCTACCACTATTTTTCTTATGAATATGATACTCTGTTCAGATGCTCCACTTGTCTGTGTTGTTGGGTCTCGGGGGGGGCTCATCTGGTGTTTTTGTTTCCCAGGGAGTCACTGGAGAGAACGCGCCTCAAGTTCTCCCTCCAAGGGGGAAAGGTCACGGCCCTCTGTCTCCAGGAGGGGGAGCAGGTGTGGGCCCTCAACATTAAAAGGGCTCTACTAAGCATGCTCCAGACCTCCCGTATGGTCTCCAAACAGGAATTAGAAAAGGAGGTGAGGGTTGATGAGGGCTATGTTCTTTGTAATACATGTCAAATTTGCGAGATGTGTAGCCTACATATAGCAGCACCTCAGTCTATATGGATTTCAAAATAAAACAAGTGGAACAAGTACTTCTTCTAGTCTGACAAATACAAACTCTACTCCGGCTACAAACAAAAACCATAATTGATATCGTCTTGCCATAATATAGTGCATTCACAGGGTGATTATCTGACTTTTCCTTAATGCCTCTTTCTCAGACGGATGTGTACGGAACGTGCTCTAGCAGGTATGAGAGGCGAGGACCTGTACTGCTGAAGAGCAGGGATCTAAAACAGTGCCAGCAGTCCAGGCTGGCAAACTTCTGGCCCCATTCAGTATCTTTAACTGAAGATACAGTGAGTTTACCTCTCTTCTATCTTTGTTAAAAATTTATGGAAATGTGGTTACCGCTGAGGACACAGAGGACAGGTACTTTTTCTGGGGGTTTTTGTGTGTTTTTTTTCTGTGAACTTGGCGGGAAGTTTACATTCTATAATTAAAAAGGTTTGGTTCCGTTCCATGATCTCAGTACTTTTAAAATCCTAGTTATGGCCCTGGTTTTATATTACGCTTTTAGATTCCACCTTTCTACTCTCTGGTATGTGAATTCAAGAAAAGTGGAAGTTGAAAATGGGGGATTATGCTGGTTGTCACTGGTGATTTCCGCACCACTGAATAAGAGGATGTCCTTTTTTAGCTCACTGTTATCAATATTGCATAAGTATTTTCGTTGCATTTGATTCATGCTTTTATGATAGGAGTTTTGTGTCTTGTCTTTTTGCAAGTCAGTCCAGTCAGAGCTGCACTGTGTTCAGAGGCATGGATCTACAGTGATGGAAGAGGTCAACTGCACTGAAGTAATTTCCATGGCAACATGGTCAAGGACTGCAAGGCTGGTGAAGACCCAAACAGTGTCTACCCTGCTCCTGCTCAGGGCCCAGCCAGGGACTCCTTCAGGCGCAGGTCCGGAGTAGTATTAATACTTTTTCAGTTACCCTTAACAACTATACTGTTCTACAGACATGGATCCTGATGCCCATTCTTCTCAATGCTCATGCAGATTCCTTAGGTCTTGGCGTGCTAAGAGACCTGCAGTTTGAGGACGAGTGGGCTGCAACGCCAGGAAAAACCAGAGCGTCAACACCTGAGCAAGCCAGTCAAACTGTCAGGATGTTATGTAGCCTCACCTTAGACCCACAACTGGTAGGCATCAACAGGTTCCAATCACCTTTTACCTGTATATCTGTAAGGAACACTGTATGGTTCAATTTACTTGACGTACACTTTAGGCGCTGTCCTTTTCAGCAATGAATATGAATCTCTTTTAAGTACCCATTAACCTGCCAGACCACTGTTGGCTTGTTTGTATTTATAAATTGTGTCTTGACTACCCCTGAGGCTTTGCTGTGCAAGATCCAGTGATTTTAATGTCTCATGTACACAGGAGGTCAGTCAAACTCAATCTGGCAACCTTCATTGTAGTCTGTTTACAAGGAAGGTGTTTAAAAGAGGCCGTCACACCCAGAGCCCGACACACTGTGTGATATAATTACTGTGTGGGGAGAAGATGATTTATAGGATAAAAAAGTGTGTTCACAGTTCTGCAGGAGGCAATTGGTTTCGGTTCAGCAGGAATAGTTTTGAAAAACAGGAGACTAAATTGTATTTGTTTTACGATACTTACTTAACGTAAATCCATACATGTGTTTGGATTTGATCTGCTCCTAGGTATCACAAGAGTTCCTTCAACTGGCTTTCCAGCTGAGAGATCTGACTCTATCTCAACTCAAGACACTTTGGCAAGAAGCTTCTTTCAAGTGCCGCAATGACTGGTCAGTATTTCCTTAGTGTTTCTAACGGGGGATCTTTCGGCTAGTCCTTCAGTTCTTCATCATGCTGTTGAAGTTGCACATTTCCACACTCTGCATTATAGATGATACAACATCTTCTGCTTAGGTTACAGTAAATTGGATGAAAGCTTTAAGGACTCTTGTCTATGGGTTATAATGAGAAATTTACACAGCCTCTGGCCAAGTCAACAAGTAAACAAAGGACAGTCTGTGTTGGACAGTAGCCAACCTAATCATACACTAGTCTGAGACACAGTTGACCTAACATGCCAGACCAGGACAGGGTCCCCTCCTTAGTGCTTGCTATTATCAACCACAGAATGTACAAAATACACCTTTATGTGGACTTTTTGACTTGTCAAACAAGGTGTAACTAAAACAATGGCTTCATTCCAATAAGGTGTGGATACATTTTGTTGAGCATCACAACCCCTGCAAAATGATTCGTTTCACTATCAGATAAGCTTTCATGGGATTGAATTAGGCCCCACTGATACAATGACTGACAGAGTAGCATTACCAGTCCAGATTTGAAGTCACACGTCACATGTTTCGCTGCTCTGTTTGGTTTATATAACTCAAGGGACCAGGCTCACAAAACTCAGATCAAACTGTTACTGCATTGCCTATTTCCCGCCTGAAATGATTTCAGAAACACAAATTTACTGAGTTAAATCCATATGTAGGGTCCAGTGTGGTGGAGAAAATTAATTACAATTTTTGTTGTTTCACAATTTTCTGCGAGAAGTTTTCAGGATAGCGGTTTCCCTCAGTTTCCAGTCTTTATGCTAAGCTAAGCTAACCAGCTTCTGGCTGCAGCTTCATATTTACCATAGAGACACGAGAGTGGTATTGATCTCCTTATCTAATTCGAGCAAATAAGCGTATCTCCCAAAATGTCAAACTACTAATAATTTTTTTACAACACCACATTATATCGTATCACACAAACATATAATTATATGTTATTATATATCATTAGACATTGTAGCGATACAGACATACAGCAGAGGTTGATACTGTTGTTGATTAACTGTTTGGACAGGCAGCCTTTGTTGGATGCATTACCAGCCTGTGGATCTGAAAACTGTATCGTACTACTGACTGACCTAATGAGGAACAAAGAGGTGGAGGAGGAGCAGGCTCACGCTTTTCTCACCGCCATAGCCCTCATCCCTCATCCATCGCCACAGATCATCAACTCAATCAATGTAGGAACCTCTAGGTGACATTAATGATGACCTAAATCTCTCATCAAAGCTTCTTTCTCTATTCACTCCTGAGATATGTTAGTCAAATTAATGTCAGCAGGGATATCATATAAAAAATGTGTGGAATAAGTATCTCCTGCATCCATCCAGCCATACAAGGACACATCCTCATAATTTCTTATAGGCGTGGAGGCTCAGCACATACTGTATCTGTGCTGTCTCTGTTAGGTCTTACTGGAGGTCCCAGAGGTGCGGTCCAAGACGCTGTTAGCTGGATCATCTTTGGTCTATCAGTTGTGTCAAAGGTCTCAAGCCTCCTGCAGTGAACTTCCTCAGATACAAACCTTCATACAGACGCTTGAGGAAAGCCTGAAGGAGGGCTGCGAAGGAGAACAACCCACTCAGAGACATACAGTAGGTGTATGTGCTGACGCTGAACCCAGTGATTTCATGTAACTATCTAAAGCATGGATGTTTTGAAACATTTTAACATAAACAATGCCTAATATGCAGATTATTTTGTTGCCCAACAGCTTTTTTATGCACTGAAATCAGTGGGAAACACTGGTCTGTCTGCTCCAGCCTTTATTCCTCTGCTAAACCGCATCATGCTCGGCCGCTCAACTGCACTGGAGCTGAGACTTGCTGCCATCCAAGCCTTCAGACGCTTTCCCTGCTCAGCTGATGTGAGTTGATTCTGAAACTAATACTTAAGACAATAGTCGTCATATCACAGAAGCTAACTTTCTAAATGACATGGTAATTGATGAGTTGAGGTTGAGTTGGAGGTGAAGAGGTGAGCGGCAGTCTAGCATCAGTGACTGACAGTAATTTCCTTCCTTCAGAGATCTGTGCTGTTGCAGCTGTACCGCTCCTCCCAGGAGGATCCCGAGGTCAGAATCGCTGCATACCAGCAGCTCATGCGCTGCCCCTATCAGGATGTGTTTGAAGTGGTGAAGACGACGCTGAGGAACGAGATTTCCGGCCAAGGTCTGATATAACCTGCTGTGGTGGTAGTAGAGGGGATGCCCATAACAGCTTCTCCCAGTAAAAATGTTTAGCAATTGACATTATTGATGAACAAAGTAAGTCATCTGCTGGTCATGATCATATTTCTGCTTTCATTGTCAAACAGGTGGAACATTTGGTATTGTAGCCACCTTTACATTTTTTTTCTCTGAGTAGTGGTGTTTTACCATAGGACTTAAAATTGGCTGCAGTTCTTCCTTTATACAAAGCAGATGATTCATGTATTTTTTTCTAATTATAGACCAATTTAGAGTCTACCATGTTTCTCTGAATTACTTGGAAAATTGTATATGAAAGGATTCACTCAAATTCCAACTCTATTCTTTATAAACATCAGTATGGCTTTCGTGAAGACCACTCTACTTACATGACTTTGCTTCCGCTGACAGCTCAAATCTCAGCAGCACTTGATGATAATGAATTAATTTGCACCATATTTCTGGATCTATCAAAAGCATTTGATACAGTTAAACATGACATTTTAATATGTAAGCTGCAGAAATATGTTTTTTTCAACACAGCAGTTGTATGGCTAAAACATCACAAAGCACAATTACAGTGCGGTGCGTCCCAGGGCTCCATACTCGCCACTATTATTTCTTATTAAATAAATGATTTATCAAATGTGTCCAACATAGTTTCTCCCCTTGATCTGTTTAGCATCATATGCTTTTGCTCCTCTGCTTCTCTAGTGGGCTCATATGTGTGGAGTCACCTGACTAATGTCCTGAGGAGCGAGGACCCCATGAAGCAGGTCCTTATAGAGTCACTGCCTGAAGACATTATCAGCAGAGACTTTGAAGCTGAGTTTTTGAAATACTCCTCCTATTCAGAACACACTGTTTCATCAGGTAAGGCTGGCTTCAGTTCAGCTTTAAATGAAGCAAAATGGCAACCAGGATTGATGTGTGAATTTTCCACTAAAACACTAACATACATATGCACACCAACGGAATTATTTGTATAGGAGGTGATGAAGCATTTAATGGTACAGCATGTGAGCAGCCCACAGCTCTGTTTCTGCTTTTTGGTTTGTTTCAGGCATGGGAATTACAAATGTGGAAACATCTTTGGTTTTCTCTCCCAAATCATTTCTACCAAGATCTGCCACTGCCAGCCTGACAGTGTATTTTCACGGTAGAGCCCACAACCTTGTGGAAGTGAGTTTGACTTCCATTTGATTTTTATTCCTAAACGTATAGTAGAGTCTTACAAGTACATCTTGTTTCCCGACCAAGGTGGACCTTCACGTTGAAAATGCTGAACCACTTTTGAAGAACATTTTCGGTCACCAGACCCACGACTCTGAAGGAGAGTCTGTGGCTCAAAGCCGAAAACACTCGCATTCCAAAGAGGCGAGGAGAACGAGAAGAAAAACAGAGGATGGCCGTAGAGGAGAAAAAGAGATGTGTTTATCCAGCACCAGCAGTTATCTGGGACAGGCCAGGGCCATGGTGAGGTCACTGTGACAGTATAAGACAGTCTTCTC
The DNA here is from genome assembly GCA_011952105.1 of Coreoperca whiteheadi. NCBI lineage: Eukaryota > Metazoa > Chordata > Actinopteri > Centrarchiformes > Sinipercidae > Coreoperca > Coreoperca whiteheadi. Next base: position 9,650,705 of record CM022487.1, on the reverse strand, counting down.
TACTGGGCAAGTAGGGATGTCAAACATGACTTAAAAAATGAATAGTTTTTCTGCTGATCAATTAATTGATTAATTGACTAATCGTTTCAGCTCTAACCTTGATAACCAGCTATTTAAGCAACAAAGAGTAAAGAGAGCAAAGAAAAAGTGCCATTAAGAAAGATTCTGTTTAATTTAGAGAAGAGGAAACATTTTTTAGACTTCTAATACCCTGGAAATATTTGGATGGGTTGATGTGTGAACAGTATGATTTTCTGACAAAATATAAAATATATATATTTTATACTTTCAAACGACAGATAAGGATTATAAGAGTAACGCAAACAAATGTATGTAGTCATCTCAGAGGCTATTTAATAATCCTGAGTGCCTCAGTACATTTACATGTAACCAATTCCACTACTTACTCAAAAACATGTTTAGAAATAAACATAAATCATTTTTAGGATACATTTGAGAAAATAGTTAAATTTAAAGACACTTCATTTTATGACCCTTCACTTCATTATTCATCATTATCCAGTAAAAAAAAAAAGGGTTTACGTTGCAGGGGCATTTATATACCTCAAGGTTTATGTTCATGTTTAAAACTTGAAATTTTTTTATTGTCTTTTCCAGTTGTATGGGAGGAGGAGAACAGAGGAGAACAGGCCCAAGTGTTGGGTTGGTGTGAAGGTGTTTGGCAATGAGCTCAGCGTGTTTACATGTGAAGATCTCTACAATCAAATTAACCAGCTGTCGCTGAGCGTGGCAGGACTGGCTGTCAAACTGCTCAAGGTATTTTGGAGGTGGATTGTTCTCACAGCCAAAAACTTGATCTGACTGTTTCATTGTCATACACACTCCTCTTTTCGATCTGCCCTCCTTCCTCTTGGTCCTGCAGGGTCATGAGGTCCAGCTGAACCACAGGGCAGTGCTGATGACAGAGGAGCTGGTTTTACCATCTCTGTCTGGTTTACCCGTCAAACTGGCCGTCAACATGACCTCCCTCCTTTCGCTGCGCCTGAAGGGCAACGTCAACTACAGGGATACGTCTCACTTCTCCCTGACTGGATACATCAGGCCCAAGTACTTCCATATTACCACACGTAACAGGGGCTACAACTTTGATTTGCTACAACATTTGGTTACAAACTGTGCCCAGTAAAGTGTAACCTGTGTCTTTATTCCCAGTGCCTACATGGGCCTGTCTGCCAGGATGGGGGTTGACGGTGCTTTGGGTCAGGCTGCAGTGGACTGGGTCTCTGAGCTGAGGAGCTCCACCAGTCTGGATGGCAGTGTTCAGCTGCAGGAGGGGCGGGATCTCAGGGTCACACTTAACACACCGGAGGACATCATGGACATCCTCTCTCTCAGGTAAGTGTGGGCATTTAAATAATTACACCATCTCAAAACATGCCTCAATAAATCCTCTGTATTGGTGAACATTTATGTTTTAGAAATTATTTTGAATCACTATGACTTAATTTAGTCAAAACGGTTGGACAGAGGTGTTTTTGAATATTTTGGCTTATGAAATGCATTACAATGCAAAAATTATGTTAAATATCAACACAGTATGTTTATTATCATTTATAGGACCTCTTAAATAATCTTGTTGAATTTTGCACATAGCTTTTACACTTATTTTTTGTTCCCTTTTTTTATTACGTTTAGCAGGTTCCACTATCTTGGAATGACAAGTGTCCATTAGTCAGTGTTCATAATGTTGCAGTTTTGAGAGGTGTTTTGAATAAATGTGTAATTTTTGTGCTTACCAGCTCCAGAGTGTTTCAACTCAGTGGAGACCACAGAGAGGAGATAAAGGGGCCAAAGAGCCGAGTCCAGAAGTCTACCTGTACACCAAAGACATGTAGGTCCTCGTACACTGTGTAGTGATACATGACACACACAAGTTGTTGGACAGTTTGTGGCAGATTGAGATTTAAAAATGTACTCTATTGACTTATTACAAATACCACAGCATGTTGCCTTTTTATAGCTTGTGCATTGCTTTTTACTTTTTTAGTCCACGTCTGTGCCATTGGTTATGTAATTTAATTTGATATAAGGTATGTTGTTTGGGTGTGAGTGTAATGGCGGGATTTGTTTTATTCTCTACTCTGGCTGAAAATCAAGTAATTATGCATCAATACATTTATCTTATAAAGTAAAAGTCAGCTGTAGTTGCTTGATTGGCTGACGTTCTGCAATGGCCACATTATAATAGTTAGATTCTTCACCAAACACTGATGTCTGCTTCGGCACAGGGTCCAAGATGGTTGGCTGGCAGCTGTGCTCCAATGCCTCTTACCCATTACCTGCCACAGGTATTTCACTTCCCCCTCCAGGACCGCTCCACCTCTCCCTCAGGCTGCTCAAGCTGGACAGAGGCCTCCATTACTACCTGCTGGAGGCTGCCTACTCACTGCTCCCTCAGGTGCAAGGAAAGACGAAGATCTCGGAGTATTTCCCTGTGTGAGATCTACTTGATCATGATATGGTGTAAACAATCTTCAAGGGTTTTTTTTGGATCTTCATCCAGATGTTGTCCCTACTTGTGTTTCAGAGAGGCACCTGGCTCCCCAGAGAGGCCTCCATTCACCTATTCCTGGCCACACCTCAGTCCTCCATCCCCAGGGACATGTCACTGGACCTGACCTTCAACCCTCATAGACTGCTGCTGAGGATCAGCCATCCTCTGAAAACCATCCACATACAAGGTTGGTCACAGAGGGACACCATAACAAAAAAACCTGACTTCTGTTAGGGTTTAATGCTGATAATGTGTTGTTTTCTCAGGGCAACTTGAACAAGAGCGGAATGTAAAGTCAGGAAAGCTGGAGCTGTTGATCGATGGTGTTCATTATTATATCATGGTAAGTTTAGAGTTTTTCTGTGCCGTGATTTTTCTGTTGGGTGGATTTAATCTTAAAATGATTTTCCAGTCATAAAAGATGTTAATTAGTTTGTCATGTTTAGGGTTTGGTCGACACTCAGACCCTCCTGTCGGAGCACAGAACGCGCTATCACCTTGAAGCCAAAATGGCCGCTGATGGTCATCCCATGATCATCTCTGCTAATGTTACTCGTGGACTGGGCAGGAAGACCAGCTTCTCAGCCACTGTGAAGAATGTGTTCAGAGAAACTGGATCGCTGTCAGGTATCCAACTGACATGACCAAATAATATGCATCTATTATCTCTAAAAGCACCAGTTTTATATTCACCATTTCCATTTTGCTGTAATCATCATTACCCACATCAGTGGCCCTGGAGCGCAGGCGGGATGGCAGCAGCAGGCAGTACTCTGTGGAGGCGGAGCTCCTGTTACCTGGTGTGGTCGGCACCAGGATGCTGGGACTGATGGAGCAGAAGGGCTCACTGTGGAGCTCCGCGCTCAGGCTTAAATATGGTCTGGGAGGTGAGTGACTGAAAAACATACAGTGTAAAGTTTCGATGACCCACGACAGTTTAACACACTTACTTGTCCTCTTACTTATAGTGCTGCTCTTTTCATCCAGATTGTTTCAGTGTCATTTGCAGAGGTTTTTCGGTAGCTCAGTGTGATACCTTTGGGAAAACCCAGCAGCAACATGTCTACTTTCGACCAAAGTATGCCCACCAACTGTCCATCCCAGATCCTGTTCATAACTTAGACTGTGTAACAAGGTTTTTAGATTCTGCGAATAACAATTTCCTTCTGTTTGTAATTGTTTTATTAAACACCACAAGGCAAATGCATTTGAGCCCAACAGCCTACACCACAAAACGAGGCCCCTCCCCCTCCTCCTTTAATTGACATTCTAATGTTTGCCCCATTTATTTAAATGAAGATGTTGTGACCAGCATGGACACTTTGCAGCCCACAGGAAGTCAAAATGAAGAAAATACACACGGTCTCCAAATCCTTTATCCACAGAAAGCTGGACCCACCAACATTAAATGTTTGGCCTCTCTTGTTCCTTTGATGTTCTTTGCTATGAAACGCAGAAACTGTGGTTTGCTGAAGTCACATTATATGGAATTCAGCGTGTTGATCAAACTTGCCATTTAGAGCCGTCGATTGGCAACATTGCTCCTGTTTACGTTTGAAGAAATGGAGCAGTTTTCCAGGACATGTGTCATCGTCAGGGAGAATATGTAGTTCGCAAAATATTTGACCTTGGAGCCCTACACAGGTGATGCCCGGCACCTGCGTCAGGAGTGCTACACGTCTCAGAGACTAAGGAGTGAGAGGGACCAAAACCTCACATACATCATGAGAGCAGATCACGAATTCTACTGCTCCAACACTGCTCCCATCAACCACAAGGTAATTGGAGACATGAATGAATGTTAATGTAATAGTTTTTCGAGTGGTTTATTTGGATCTATCGTCCAGGCATGCTTATGCTGCCTATTTCCAGCTTTTGGGTGAAACAGGTAACTAAACAGCAGAGGTTCTTTCTGTAAATTAGAGCTGTGTGGTTTCTCTTTTTTGTGTGTCTGCAGATCCACCTCAGGCACGAGGAAAACCCCAGCCACATTAAATCAGCCCTGGACATGAGCTACGGCAAACACTGGGACGAGATCAACAACAAACGCACACTTCTTCTGAGTCAATCCTTCAAAAACCAATCCACACAAAACCACACCAGCTACACACTGGAGGTAAAGAGACCTGCATCCGTGATGGTCTCCCCTCTTGGCTCTTATTACTTCTGTTATTCTATTAGACAGAATAAACTATACACACATAGACATTTAGAAAGAAAGCCCCTTGAGGCAAATTGTGATTTGTGATATTGAGCTATATAAATATAATTGACTTGACATTTATGAGTGCAGTGCCTACTGTGAGATAGTCCTTGTATTTGCATTTTCTCAGCATTAAATGCATTTTTTCTTTGTCCATCTAAACTAAAATATTCCCTCTCATGTTATTCCAGTTCAGTCTCCAGGTGCCAGAGAAGAATTTAAACTACAGGACTCAGCTTCTGCACTCTCACCTCAGACAGCTCGGGTCTGAGAGCAGCACTCACCTCAAAATCAACTACAACAACCTGATGCCACTGGTGGCTGGCTTACACTGGAAAAGCCCTCCCAAAGACGCCCTGCAGAAAAAATGGGAAGGTAAAACGAGTTTTAACGCCCAATATACTTTTTGTTTGCATTAATCATATGAATCTTTAAGTTTTTAAGTTATTATTGGAGTGTATACCTGCGGTGAGGCACTGGTCAGCATCATGTCTCTCTCATTATCGTCCAGGCACTTTTAACATGGACACACCATGGCTGTACATCTACACTGCCCACAGATTGAACCAGCACCAGCGCCACACACTCCAGCTCACCTCAGAGCTGACAGCCAGCAAGTGGCTGACCATCCGTAATCTCCTTCTGGAGGGTTTGTACAGGGGCAGGGGAAGGGAGAAGGAGGCCCGTCTGAAGCTCTATACACCAGCAGTCGCCTACATCCAAGTAAGGAGGGAAGAGGCTGCACCATCTGAACATCCAAAGTATCAGTTTTTAGTATTTGGTCGGCATAATCACTAAAAGTACCAGATGTATTCCATCTTAGAATTAAATAAATAGATAATACCATATTTTGGGATAGTTTGAACTAGGAAAATTGTACTACAACATTTTTACATGCGCATGCCTTCTGCCCCTCCCTTTCCTCCGTCCCTCTCCAGGCAGCAGGGTGGGGCATGGTGGGGAAGCAAAGTAGGAAGGCCTCCGCCTCCTTGAGCTCGTTGTGGACTCCACCTTTGAGAGGAGACTTCTCTCTGGAGGCCTCGAAATTTAGCCACACCCTGCAGATGGCCTCCACCTACGGCAAGCACAACGTCAGCCTCACTGCTGCCCTGAACACTGTAGATAAGGTGGGTGGAGACACTCTGTGGGAGGATGAGTGCTTTAAGTTATATGCTTTTAACACATTATAGAATGAAGTTAATTTTGTGTTGTCGGATTTTTGATGTTCTAACAATCTTTGACTGCGACGAGTTGGCCACTGTCCAGGGTGTACCCCGCCTAAGGTCCAAAGTCACTGAGATAGGCTCCAGTCACCCGCGACCCCTAACGGGAACAAGCGGTAGAGGATGACTGACTGACTGACTGACTAACAATCTTTGACTATGTACTAACGGCTTTTTTAGAATTTGAAAAAGAGGCAAGCGATACTAAAGATGACCTTCTCGAAGCCAAAGAGTCCGTCCACAGAACTGGAGTTCAAGGGAGTCATAGAGGAGCTGACGAGGGACAAGCAGATGTATCAGAAAACAGCAATACTCCTGCTCAGGTTTGTGCCTCAATCTGACTGACTGAATCTGGTGATGTATTTTAGGATGGTTGTGATTTTATTACAAAAATCAATGGCAGCAAGAACATTGCTGACTTTATTAGCAACACCATATCGCACAGACAGCCCTTCCAGACCTTTCCTCAGACTCTCCTCCTGCGGGAGACTTTCACCGTTGACCTCCTCAAAGGCCTCTATGTCCTGGAGTCGAAAGTGGGTTTCCATGGCAACAGAGAGGTCATCCACACCCTCACTCTTGGCTACCAACCACCGAGCCCTTTTGTAAGTTTAGCGCAAGTTCATTTATTAATAATACTTAAACAGAGTGCGAGGGAGTATTTAATTACTGTATTCATGGATTTTGTTTGTGGCTCTCCTCATATTTAGGTTTGTTCTGCACTGATCCATCCTTTCAGCTCTGACACTGTTCCCTCAGACTCAGAAATCTGTGTGACCATAACCAGCAACCAGGTAAACTGCCATCCTTCAAAACTCAAAACACTGAATTAAATGATACAGTGATTTCAACTGATCCCAAAACATATCCTATTTATTGCTCCACAGTCATCTCAGTGGGTCCATCACTGCAAACACATGTTGCACAGACTCAAACTCATATTTTCAACTCTGCACTTTTTGCCTATGGCCTAATGTTTCTAAAGACATTAAGCATGTAAATTACTAACTGAATTACAGAGAAATGTTTATGAAATCATACACAAGACCTGTAGAGTTTCATGAGAATTTAATGTTATGTCAGAGCATCAAAACTGATTTGAATATTTAATTCAGTAGGTAAAGCTTAACTTCAGTAAAATAGTTGTTGATGTCAAAACATGCAAATTATATAAAATTCATTATTTGCAAGCGGCAACCTCCTGGGCTGAAAAATTAAAGCCAACGTGGAAGTGCCAAAAACTGCAGTTCCTTGAATGGCCACTTGAGGCTGGCTCAAAAAGCGAGTCAATCCCCATAGAACCCCATGTTAAAATTCCCAACTTCACAGCAGAAATAAACATGTTTTAAGCCTGGTACAAAAACACGGTTTTGGTCTCTATAGCTAATCCCCTTCATGACATCTGTGAGGGGCTGAATTTATTTACAACTCACCCATTTAAATTATATTAAAGCTTAAAGGCTATGCATAATTAAGGGTGTGGCCGGTTTGAGTGGCAGGTGAGTGCCCTCTCAGGCTGCTATTTGCTAGGTGGTTCCACTAGGCTTGGAAGAAAACCCTATTTTGCCCTCCAAGTGGGCGTTCCTATAAGGGTGTGACGTCACGTGAAAACTATGAATAGGGTAGGAGGGTAGGATGTAACCTAACCTTAAGATACGTTTCCGAGTATAAAAACGCTGTAAAATAATAGGCTCTGTAGACCTATAATGTCGTTTGTTAATGTTTCGTTGTTTTCTCCTCTTTCATTTATATATGCAAGGTCTATGGTTATTTGATTTACTGACTGTAGGTGGATAATCTAGGGAAATATTGGAAACATTTAATATATGATTTAAATATGGTACACTCCTTTTCAGACCCAGAAAGACATACAAGGGAGGTTACGTGTCGGTAGCAAGGAGAAACTGACTTTCTTCGGACAAGTTCATTTGAACCCTTTGTACTCAAGTCACCAAGCGATAAAAGTTAGAGCCAACTTCACCCATCAGCTTCAGGTAAACCTGCCTCTCTACTCAGAAAGACAACATTTTATTGATAAAACTATTACCAACTGGTTGTGTATTTCCACACTTCTATTGTGCATAGTGCTGAAATTTGTGATGTATGGTGATTGCAGTCATTAGTGTAATAAGTTATATAAGTCCACCTCTAACAGTGTACAGTATAGTTTACAGTATAAAGGCCAAACGTGTAACCAGTTCACTGTTATTGCTGTTACAGCTGCAGCTCCCCTCCTCTGCTATAATGGAGGGAAATGTACGATGGAACCCCAAAAATACCAATGACTTTGATTATCAGGCCAGAGGGAAACTGAAAGTTGAGCGACAGGAGTGCCAAGTGAGGAAAGCCAACTCAGCATTTTAATTTTTGCTTGTTTAATCAACATTTCTGATAAATTTGGTGCCATGGTGTTTTTTTATTTTTAGCTTTCCGTACAGCTCAATGGAACATCAGGCAGAGTCGGTCTTTATTCTTCTCTCAGTCATCCCTTCAAATCAAAGATTCCCAAAACATTAGAGGTGGGCGGATTCTGTGGATTTTGTGGCGGATTTTGTCAATTTCAGGTTATAGAAAACAAATAATAAGGTTGTCTGTCTTTTTGCATCTGAGCTATCTTACCATTTTTCTGTTTTTCATGTTAAGGTAAAGGCCACTGCAGACATTTCTACAGTGGCTGGTAGAGGAAGTAGCTCAGTACATGTGAAGGCTGATGGGAAGGACAGGGTGAAGCTGGATGCCCAGATGTCCCACTCCCTCAAGAGGGGAGAAAGAGCAGTGGGACTGAAGGTTAACGTATCACAGAGCCTGTTGCCTTCTGCCTCTGACCAGCATGTAAACATGGCTGCCTACATGTCCTCAGACAGGTGTGTACATCCTCCTGTATTTTATTACATATGACTGAGTGGTCTAGGGTTTATCTTTTAGTTTTTTCCAGATATGCCATGACAATCATGTATCTAATAAACAATGCTGACTGTCTCTTTATGAACTTTTGAACTAATTGCTATACTGTTTTCCTCCTGTCACCTCCAGTGTGTCTCTACATGGCTCCTATACACAGGGGCATGAGGCTCTGCTGGCCCAGGTCAAAGGGTCTCTAAAAAACCTCCAGCTAGCTGTGTCCGGGGACCTGAGGCACTCCGTGGCCAGCCTTGCTATTTTGCCTCCGGTCCTGGGGTTGGATTGGGCACTGGGACAGTCTGACACCCTCATTGAAGGTAGAAGTTCATTTGAAAATATGAATTATAGTAATTTAATTACATGGCAGCCTTTCATTTAGTATGGACACCTGTCTTTACCTGACAATCATTTTTACGTAATATAATTGTAGGACAGCTGAGAGTTAGAGTGATGGAGACCTTGTACAGTGTGGAGCTGAGACATCAGACGGAACCTGGAGATTATTTGGACAGAGAAGATAAAGACAGCGTGATGGGAAAAAAAATCCAGGTGGCCCTTGATTGGCTGTGTGTTTGGTTGGGGGCGGAGCATTTGTGTGTGAATGTTAGCCGCCGACTGGGGGATCAAGGTACAGGTGAGGTCTACACCCGGCTATCTCACTCCTTCCAGCTGCTCAACGCCACAGGTAATCTTGACTTTATACATGACATATTTTATATTTTATACATTATATTCTCTCCTGGTCTCTCAGTCTCTTTGTCTACTGGATCCAGGTGTACCTGCCAGCGGTAGTGCCCAGGTGAAGTGGGCTCTGGATGGCAGTCGACTGTCAGTCCTGGCAGAGCTGCAGGCTGGACCTGAACACCTAAAAGCTGAGATTAATGGAGGCAAGACAGACCAGGTTATCCCACGATGGGACTACTTCTCCAGGCTGCAGCATCAAGTCAAAGCCCTGCTGAAAAGAGGCATATCAAGCTCCATACAAGCCCAAGCACATTACCAGGTGGAGGACTCTCATCTATTTATTCTATCCATAGCAATTTCATATTTTATTAAGAACTTAAAATGAATCAGTGTGTTAAATTTCTCAGGATATAAGCACATGCCTGTTTGCCTTTTCTGTATTTTTATGTTTTTCTTCCCGCTGTTAGTTAGAAACAGAAGGATTGGACACAGGCTTGGTCCTTCACGTGGAAAACGAGAGAATGGTTGACATAGTTTTTAATGTTGGATCAAAAAACAGCACAGCTATATTGGTAATGTATCTATGGCAACAGATGAAGCTGCTCCATGGAATCATACCCACCTCTTTACAGGTACATTATACATAATTTACACATGTTAATTTGCAGAGTTCTGTCTATGACTGAAAATGAGAACTTCAACTGTGTCTTTATTCATCTTTACCACCTTTACATGATATTTACATAGAACATCGTGTTTAAGCACATTAAGTTATCAGTTAATCCATAGGATTTACATCACTGGTGAGAAGATCTGTGAAGCTACGTGTCACCGTTATAACTATGAAAACAAATATTGCTTTTTGAAATAAAGTCCAAATGGAGGAATGTATAATTTGAAAAAAAGGGCCCAAGGATTGATCCCTGAGGGACACCGCACTTAACTTTTCCATTGTTACATCCCCAAATTGAAACAACAATATTTTTTCCCTCCATTTAGGACCTAAATCAGTTAAAGGAATAGTTCGACGTTTGGGAAATACAGCTAATTAGTAAGCTTTAGATGTGCTGGTATTTTGTCACCTTTAGACAGAGCCAGGCGAGCTGATTCCTTTTGTTTTTAGCCTTTGTGCTAAGCTAAGCTGACCAGCTGCTGGCTGTAGCTACATATTTAACATACAGACATGAGAGTGGTATATATTTTCTCATCTAACTCACGGCAAGAAAGAGAACAAGTGAATCTTCCAAATTGTCAAAATATGCCTTTAAAGTAGTCGACCCGGCATGTCCAACAGCACACCAAGATCAGTAGTATCAAATGAAGCACTTAGGCTAAAACAGAAATGCAGTTTCAACATTAAACATTCTGTTTAATAATAAGGGCTCAGATTCGCATATTGGTGTACCACAAACATTTATGTGGCTGGTCTAAAGTTCAGTAATTCCTCAGAAATTCTTCCATCTCCTCCTTCAGGTTCTTCTTTGAAAAACAAACTTTGCAACAGGGGGTTTTGTTTTCACAGATGAACTGCACAGGGGACGCCACCGCAGACCGACTGTCAGCTCAGTGCTATGGAAATGTGGCAGGTCGCCCTGTGGAGGTACGAGTGTTTCGCTCCTATAGACCACACAACAGGCTCTGCTATGGCCTGTCGGTCACTCACTTTAGCCTTAGTGCTCAAGCTAAAGGCTGTTACAGTTCCAATGGCCAGAAAGAGCTCAGAGCTACCCTCAATCATTCCTCCGTGCTACTGCTACGTATCTGGGCATGCCCACTAAATCTCGTCTCAGGCTCCTGCTCCGGCCTGGGCCTCAGAGGTGGGCCACAGGGATCGGGATGGATGTTGGCTCTTGGAGAATGGCTCTGAATGTGGGACTGAGGTTGGAGAGGCCTGGGCTATATGGCTGGCATGGACTGCTTGAGTTTGGGACCCGCAGTGTTACACACAAGGTAGAGGTGACTGGTCGGATGAGGTTGGAAAGCTGGTGTCACATCTGGACAAATGTCAGTGTAGCATGGGATTCCATCACCTCAAGCCTGTTGGTGTCTGTCCGGTGTAAAAGAGAGGGGAAGCTTGTGTGGGTGCAGGTTAGGAGAGTTGAGGGGGGTGTACCACATAAAACCTCTTTAACTGTACATGGACAATCAGGGAAAGATGGACTCAGAGGTTTTTTGGGTTTAGAAAATGAACATGACTCTTTTCAGGGCCTCTTCTCTGTACTGCTAAAGGACCAAAAGGCTGATGTTGGCTGGACCCCCCAGCATCACTGGGCCTCTTTTGCCTCCATCATCCCAAACAGAGTAGACCTCCAGGGGTCAGGTCAGCTCAGTGATACCTCCCTCTCTGGAAGTACTCGAGTCTCTTTCAACGCCCGCTCTGCTCAGATCGACATGACTGCTGCCTGGGAGCCCTCCACCTCCTTGAGGGTCACAATTCAGCAAAACCTGGCCACTACTGGTGTACCACGGGAGGTCACTATTAGCATTTCAATCATGGCTACTCAAGCTGAATTGGAGGTGGAAAGTGATGTGTGCTCCATGCTTCTCTTGGCAAATCAACACACGGGAGGAGAGGACAGGAAGACCAGCTGGAATTTTTTTGTCCATCAGCGATGTGTCTTATTGAAGGTTAGACAGGAAACAAGGAAAAGTGTCAGGAAACTTGTTTCCCAACAAAAGGAAAGCAAAAGAAACATCTTCACCTCGGAGATCACTTGTTTCTTTCCATTACAGTACAAGTTACATTGTAACACCAATACTGCATGAAAAATTATCAACAAGACCATGGTAGCTAAACTAGTAGCATGGCTTTAGGGATGTCAATGTGGCCTGTCTGTCAGAATATGCACCACTTCGTCCAGACTAAGACATCTTAACAGCTGTTGAATGGATTGTCATAAATTTTGGTACCGACATTCATGTTCCCCACAGGATAAATTCTAATAACTTTGGTGAGCCCTTAACTGCTCCGCTAGCACCATCATCAGGTCAAAATTTAAATTTGTCCAATACTTTTTTTATGGCCAAATACCTGCTGAACTAATGATATTGCCATCAGCTTCAGTTGCACTTTGTGTTTAGTGCATGCTAACATGCTAAACAAAGATGAACATGGTAATGTTTGCATTGTCACTGTGAGCTTGTTTAGCATGTTAACTTTTTGTAAAATACAATGCAGTGAAGGAGCGGCTGCCAATCCTTTCAGCAAGGGTCTTGTTTGTGTATTGCAGTATATTTGTGTTATATAGATGTATTGGTGATCTTTATATAGTGAGCATTTGTATTTAATTTGTTTGGAAGGAGTGAAGAAGAGTCCCGGTTCTAACCTTTCTTTTTTTATTTTTCCTCTATAGCCTCTCATGCCGTCAACCACTTCAGCGAACATCTCCATCACCCGTTCCAGCTGCTCCACAGATTTCAGTATCGTTCTCCACTCTGAAGGGGAAAAGAAAGGCAGCCTTAGTCTGCATTTATCTTGTCACCCCCACCTTAGTCTGAAAGCATCTGTACAACACTCTATAGAGGCAATAGAGATGCTGGGATTTCCTACCCACGGGGCATTAATCCTGAATGTTTCAACTGCACATCTGCCTGTTGTGGAGGTTGGCCTGCAGATGGGACATTGTTATTTTAGGGCTAATTTGGGGGAAACCAAGGCTTCACAGGCAGAGGAGGAGCAGTCTTCCTACGCTGTAAATATGACCAACTACTGTCCTGCTCTACAGGTAGGAACATTAATAAATTCTGCGTTGTACTGCATGTAGAAACTTGAATAAACTAATATGTTTAGGTTGCAAATATTATGGTTACCTCTTACTGTGACAATACATTGTCATTTCTTTCATCACAGTTAGAAGAACTGGGATTTGTTACATGATTCACCCCTGTCCATGTTAACACAGCCTCGTTTGAAATGCAGTTTCCAGCTCGTTAGATCAAGCTTCAGCTCATTTATCATAGAAGCAGAGCAGAACAACACAATACATGATACCACTGCTCGGTTAGATTCCTATCACCCCCATTTGACTTGCTGCCACTATGGGGCGCGACAGAGAGTCAACTCTCCTTCCACCACTTGGAAAGATTAACATTTTGAAATCTACAGTTTGAAATTTTAGATGATTTTGTACTATTGATAGAACTCTACCTATAGATGTAGCCATGTGTACTAATGTGTTAACAGATCAAACACTTTATTCCCAAATGCTGCAGAGTTGAAAAATTACTTAATTACAAGTAAGCAATTTGGATCACTCATCATCGATTGACATCCTCTACGTATGTCTGTGCCACAGGGAACGATCCTCCCAGTGTCCCTCGCTCTTCAGGGCCTCCTGTCAGTCGTCCCCTGCCAGCTTACCATGACCTCCTCTCTGAGGGCAGACAACCAGGACCTCTCCCTGGAGCTGAGCCAGTCCTGCAGGCCTCTACATCTCTCTGGGACCCTCACACACTCCTTCCTTGGGCTGAGGACTCAAGGTGTACCCCAGATGATCACCTTAGAGGCCAGTGCTCCTGGAGGCCCTGAGCAGGCTGGGGACCTGTTCATTACAGCTGGGACATGTTACATTAGAGCCAACAGAGTCATAGTCGCCAAAGGAAAGACACAGTGGCTCTGGGCTCTGGAGTCAAAGTGCCCAATGTTACAGGTACTATAGGTTTCTGTGGATGATTACTAAAGCTTTGACATAGTAAGTTGTATTAAACTGTGTATCTGGCCGTGTGTCCATCACATTAATAACTTGGGAATTTTGTAGATCAAACTACTCTTACAAATATTATTGATTGAGGCGCATGAGTTTACATGAGTTTAATTTGCTACCATTTACCAGTAATTATGTCATTATGTAATAATGAAACAGTTCTGTCCATTCTAGGCTCATTTGAATGGCTCAATGTCGCAGAACCCTCGGGGGATCTGGACAGCCATGGTGGACACTGAGCTGGAGGGCAAAAGGGGTTTCCTGAGGCTGAATGCAAGGGCCTGGCCAGAGCTGAGTGTGGAGGGCGAGCTCAGTCACAACCTTCCTGCTCTCAAAAATGTACCGCAGTACAGCAGACTGAGAGTAACCAGTAGGTCCGGAAAACAACAATATGACACCGAAGCCCTAATTCAGATGGAGGAGTGTACGGTCAGAGCCAGCGGAGTTGTGATATCACATGCAGGCCTGCAGGGGTCCCTGGTGTATCACAACAACTGCACAGTGATTCAGGTAGAGTAAATATACTATTGAAAATTAATTATTTCATTCATGATTCATGAAATGTATAATAACTTCACTATATCACTTTCTAATTATGTTTGTAGGAGTGGGGTAGTCCGAACAGGATACAGTCCTCCGGGTTGTTAGTTGTCTCCCCAACTCTTGCCGAATCTCAGGTCTCCATGGCGATTGATGATACCGAGTTACAAGCAGCAGCTGCTCTTAAAAAAACAAAGGTGTGGAAATACATGAAAACATCTGTGATTTTACATTAACATTTTACTTTTTACATTTAAAAAACGTCAATTCTTTGCCTTTAAAATGCAATAAAATTCACATTTCATTTGTAATACATTTAACACAAAGATGAGCCTTAATTTATCTATTTTCAGAGGAAAAAGGATGTTACACCATGTATCATAACTCAGTGCTGTTGTTTTTTCAGGATAAAAATGAAGCGTTGCTTAATCTGAACCACTCTGTGCCCCTGCTGAAGAAGCTGGGCCTCCCTGCTAATGCTACAGTAACAATGATTTCTGGGAGTCATGGCAATGGCTCGTACTATTACCTGTTACACAGCAGTGCAGAAAATCAAAAGGTAGGAGGCAGCATTAGCACTCTGTGAATCAGTTTCTTGGGATGTTTGATGAAATGCTCTCTCAAACCACACAAGCCTGAGGAAACCAGATGGCAGAGTATTCCAAAATAGTGCATGTTTCGTTCATAACGTCTACATAACAGCTGCTGCAGTTGATATTCTGAATGTTTTACAGCTAACTCAAGAGATGGCAGTGTCAAAGATGTCTGAAACAGTCAGAGTGAAGAGTCATTTTATACACACAGTCAACTATCTGACGAAACTGGGAGTCCCTGCAAACAATAGCATCCAGGTTAGAAACTCAAATAGATTTAACCACCAAGTTGATTGACCTAAAACTGCTCACTTAATGAAGGTATACACTCTCTCAGATGATTAATATCACAGTGACTGTGTGTGCAGGTAGAGCTTGGTTCTGCTGAGGGGAAGGCCTTCACCTTACAGTCCCAGTTTGGAGGTCAGCAGGTGGGAGTGAGACTTAAGATGAAATGTCTCCCAATGACCAAAGAGATAAGAGGAACCTTGTGGCACAGCTGGTCATGGCTACAGGACAGGGGACTGCCACTTAATATAGAGGTAACACACAAGTGTTCATTTTTTTTGTTCTTTGCATTATATTGGTTTATTGAACTGGTATTTCTAAGAGTGAATGACAAAACACTTATCTTATGATTTTCTTCTCCAAGGGCCTGTGTTCCGTCCAGGGAGTCTTTCCTCAGCTTCAGTCCAGGGCTCAGCTCACTGTGGACGGACACAAGCTGCTCGCGTCTGGCTTGAATGTCAGTGTGACTGATGGACGTCTGGCCCTGCTGCTCTCCTACTCACCACCAGCTTCTAATCAAACAGGGACACAGCACAGACTGGACACTACTCTGACTGCTCAGGTCAAAGGTCAGATTGAATTCAATACCTGGATTTAATATTTGTGTGCTGTAGCCCCCTGAGGTTTGGGATGTCTAAATATTTCTGCAGATGTTTCTCAGCACCTTTGTGAAGGTGAAGAGGGCAAGACAATGTACTTTTCTGTTCCTCATATGGAAGAAATTCAAAATTCATATAACCAGCATTAACATAATTATTTTATTTCATGCAACTCTTGATCTATATTTTCCATTTCTATTTCATCATGAGGTTTTGCCTTGAATCCTACCATTCACACGCAGTATCAAAGACTGACCAGCAGATGTCACCGTTTGACTTTATAAATTATTAAAGAGCAATGGGTCATTTTAAATAATCGAGTCAAAGTGTTTTTTAAAGGTTATTTCCATAGGTCCAATCATGGATATTTCATTTTTAAAATGCAGACAGCTGTCAGTTTTCTCCCACAAAAACAAAAGATGCTTTAGACAATTTTTATAGAGGTGCTGTTTCAAACTTTTAATAACAGTACTCTGATCCTCTATGTAGGTCCTCTGCGGAGCGCCTCTGTGGACATTCACTGTCACGACTGGAGAGTTCGAGTGATGGGGGACGTAGGAGGCTGGGGGGCCCATGGAGGGTCCAAGGAGGCCAGAGTCACACTAAAACACACTGTACAGGGACAAACTAGCCCTGCCTTACAGGTGGGGATAGCATACACTCATACATTCCCACAACCTTTCAGCCTCCGTGCTAACCATCTCTGTGACTGTTGATGTAGGTGGAGGCCTGGGGAAGACTTACTGACTCACAGCTGAGGTGCTCCATAGCTGTGAACCCTGAACTCAGCTCCTCACTGGCACTCATCATCCAGGGACACCATCTGCCTCATAGGTACTGTGAAAACACACAGCCTTGTTATTTATAACTGAAACTTGACATTATGAAAAGGAACCTAATACTAAATACCAAACTATATCTCCTGTCAGTCAAACACATGCACACACACACAGACACACACACACACACACACACACACACTTTAAGTGACAGATGTTCTTTTGTCCAGCAAGGACCTGATGGTGAAGTTGGTCCAGAATATTCCCAGGATGTTGGCTTACCTGCCTTCTCAGCTCAATGTCCGCTCTCAGGTGGGTTCTTATTATCAAAGCCACTCTTATTAAATCATATTTAAATGGGAATGAGGCAAAATCTCATTCAGTCAGTCCTGATCCCCCCTGGAATTATAATTGTTATGCTGTTGTTATGTTATTTTATATGCTTTTGTACTTGTAATTTAAGAGTTTTATTGGCTCTTCCTCCTCTCCAGCTGAACCAGTCTCAGTCCAGTATGGCCGGATTGGTGGAGGTGTTGTCAGGCAGGAGGAGGCTCTGGGCTCTAGGGGAACTGGCAGCTATAGAGAGTGGATACAGACAGGCTCTAGAGCTCAAACACTCATACCCTCAGGTATTTCTGAGCTAAAATATCTCTTGATTATGAATATGGTATATACAGTATATAGTATTTACATTTAAGACTGTATTAATGTGCAGGCATTGGTCATAGACATTTTCATTGGCAATATTGCACTGTAATTCACACAATAGTCATCACATTTTATAATATGTATTTGTCAGACCTAAAAAATCACACTTCATCAAACTTAAACAGACATTTTTGTCTTTCCACAACCTGAACATCAAGACGTACCCACAGCCCATTGTCTTTGTTCTGTAGTTGAAGCCGCTCCCCAGGACTGTCGCAGTGAGGACGGTGTATGAGGCCAGGAACTGGAGCTACCAAGTCCAACATGGAGCTGTGTGGGACAATCAGGAGTTCAGCTTGTCTGGTCTCTACTTTGCACCTCCAGCACTGGAGATTGGGAACCAGACCCTGAAGGGTAAACCATTGCAGACCAACTCTGCAGAGCATTACAGCCATCACAGGGACAATGTTTGTCCATTTCCATCACATATAACAGGATGCTGCATCAAGGCTGACAAAACATGCAGCTATTGATGAGTGACCACCTACAGTATGATTTTGGCTGACTACAGATTGTTGATGTCTTTCTCTTGTCCTTGACTTCAGTTCAAATCAACTGCATTCCCCGTTGGACTACTTTGGAGGCGACCCTGGAGCGTTCCTTACACGGCCGACTGGACAGTGTTTTACTGGGCTGGATGAGGCATGGCCGACTGGAGCAGGTCAGACTGTACAAAGTGTTAACGGCGTCATTCAAACAAATCTCCTCCTTTTTTTTTGTCTCTTTGAATATGAGATTGTCATATTCACTTGTGAAAATGTAACGAACATTTTGATGAAAAATGTTCGCGCACCACGAATCCAGCGATGAATTAAACAATGTATGACGTTCACGTGCACGTCTGTTTGGATTTCTGTGGTCACAAACTGTGGTTATTTCATCTCAAGGTCAGAGCTCTGAGCTCGTGGAGTCGATCAAAGGAGATGAATGAGACCAAACTGGAGCTCATGCAGCCCTTCTCCTCCGCACTCAGCCAGATATCCCTTCACACCCTGTCACACAGCTCACAGAGGGATCAACGCAGCAGCCACCAAGTAGGATGCCACACTTTTACCTGTTCATTTTACACTATTGAATTATATATTACCTCAGCTCCTCATTTAACCCAGACATGAATCTCACAATTTTTCTCATTTGACGCATTTGTCAAAACTGAAGCTCATGCTCTCAAAACCTTTGAAACAGTATTCTTCACCAGTTGTGACTCTAATTCTTTTGGCTCAAGTGTAGCAGGTCACTGTTTTTCAGGTTCTATTATCAAAACCTTTTTATGCATAAATCATCAAATCACAGCTTCTTAAGTACCATCGGGATTCATTCTTTAAACATGTTGCACATGTCTACTGTAATGGACACCATGCATGATGTTGTTTAACTACATTATTAATAATTCCAGTAATTATGGATACTATAATGTGCGATTTGAGTACAGAAAGGGACAAATGACATCATTATTTCTCCTAAAATATTCCTTACATCTTATTTATATATTTAGGCAGATCTTTTTTTACGTGGAGTTTTATTGTCAGTCAGTCATTTTCTACCGCTTGTTCCCGTTGGGGGTCGCGGGTGACTGGAGCCTATCCCAGTGACTTTGGGCCTTAGGCGGGGTACACCCTGGACAGTGGCCAACTCGTCGCAGGGCTGAGTTTTATTGTATGTGTATTTATTTTTTATTGTGCATGCAGACCCATCTGTCATGGGACAGCACAGTCCCTCTCAACATCTCCCTCAGCCTGAACAAACAGTGGCAGAACAGCTCCAGCAGTGGGCAGGCATGTGCTCTGTTCTCATCACAACAGGTTGGTGGACCCACTTCAAGTTTTAAAAGTCTTTAAAACTTGTGTACAATAGGTCTTTATTGAGTGTCCAGTGGCTTGATCTGTGTTTGTGTGTGTAGATGGCCGTGTCTTCTGTTAAAGGTTGTGTGTCAGTGGGTCGGGAGGGAAACACGTTTTCACAAAATGCAGAGCTAAGATGGAACAACAGGAGCGTCAAGCAAGGCATGAAGTACCAGGTAATGGAAAAACCTTACATTTCTATCACTTACTCTTTCTTCATGCTTTGCTTCATTGCTGATGTTTTAAAAAAAAAAATCTCCCTTTGTGTTTTCTGTGTGGTTTCTAGAAGGGTCCACAGGGAATGCACAGCCTTCAGGTTAACGTCGGCCTGGACAAAGTGTCTTCTGCACCCTGTCCTTCACATACACTCCTGACTAAGATTCAGACGAACCTCAGGGACAGCTTGGATCACACAGTGCTGCTGGGCCTCTGCCCCCCTCAGCCTGTGAGTCCACACATCTGCATTTCTTCTTGCCTTCTTTCTCATGCAATGATTAGTCATTTGGGTTTTCTCCCACAAGACACCCTGGTGAAGTGGAGATTGTAGCTGCTGTGTTTGTATAAATGAGTAATTTGTCTCTCTGGGATTTTACTGTGATAAACGTGCATAGTCTCTGAACTGATGTCCCTGAGGAAAGGTGTTGTGTCTTATAATTAATTCAAACATATTTGAAATGCACATGACACACATTTTACACTATATATATTTGTTCTTGTAACTTTGATAATAATCATAATAAACTTTATTTGTATAGCACCTTTCGTTAAGACATGCAGCTCAAAGTGCTTTACAACAAATAAAATATGGTGCTTCACATATAAAACAACAGAATGAACATTAACAACAGGGACAGAATGCTATAGTTTATGAAAAACTGAGTAAAAATAAGATGAGAATAGAATACATGCAGCTTCCATACAGGAATGCATTACATTAAATGGGAAATAAAACCCACTAAACAATAATAATAAAATCTAGTAAATAAGTAAATAAAATGTAAGTTACATTAATCTATATAAATATATCTAAATATATATAAATAAATCTAATAAAATACAGCATTTTAAAAGAATTGCAGCAGTACATATGAGTGAAGCAAAGAGCAGAAGAGTTTTGTGCCTGTATCAAGAAAGTCATATCTAGTTAAAGACTAAAGTGAAGTGATTTTAGCTTTCTTTTTAAAATATTTGGCGATCTGGCTTCCCTGCTATCTATAAGTAGTGTGTTCCACAGCTTTGGAACACGGCTGTTGCTGGGAACCTTCAATAAACCAGCAGCAGATGATCGCAGTGTTCTTTTAGGCAAGTAGTGAACAAGGGAGTTAGCAATGTGGCTTGGTCCTAACCTATTAAGGGCTTTGTATATACGGAGGAGGACCTTAAAATCTATTCTAAATGTTACAGGAAGCCAGTGCAGAGTAGCTAAAACTCTGAAAACACATTAGTGTGTTCTCTCCTTCTGGTTCTGGTGAATAGCCGAGTTGTTATTGAAATTTTGAAATGACATATTGAAAATGACCTCATACTATTAGATAACTTTGCTTCAGCCACCATCTAGGAATTTCTTTTGACCCAAAAATTCCCTTTTAGTCATAGTTAGGATTAGGTTGCCATCAAAAAACACACAGTGATGGTCAGAAATAGATCATTCTAATACTGAAACATTGTCAATGTTTAACCCTGTTGTTATTACCAAGTCTATAGGATGTTACCATGCTAACGAGTGGCTTCATTTACATGTTGGGTAAGATCAAAGCTGTAAATTCACAAGCTCCACAGCTTTGGAGTCATTCATTTTGTTGATATGAATATTCAGGTCTACATTAACTATTAATCTATCATATCTAGTGTGACTGGTGAGATAAGCTTTAAGAATTCTTGCAGAAACAGCGGTGAATATCTTGGTTGCCGATATAATGCAACGATGAGCACTGATAGTTCTGCTTTGAGCTCAAGAGCAAGATATTGAAATGACGTAAATTCACCCAGGTCAATGTGATTACACACACACTGTGTGGAGAACATGGCTGTGAGCCCTCTTCCTTTCCTGTTTTGTCTGACTGACTGATAAAAAATATAGTTTGGAGGACAAGCCTCTATCAGTGTTGCTACACCAGGAGTGCTGCTTAGCCCGGTCTCAACCAAAAACATTAAATGCAAATTCCTTTCAGTTTTTAGATCATTGATGAAGAATGATTGGTTAGCCAATGATCTGATGTTAAAAATAGCTCATTTCAGCTGTAGGGGTTCTGTGAGAGGAAAGGACACGGGTTGTGGCTGAACACTGACAAATTTAAGATTACCGAGTCAAGAACCAGACGGTCTGGGATTGCTACAATGAATTTGACTATGCCACCGGCTGTTTACATTCACCGGTATGTTGAAGGAAGTGGCATGAGCTTCAGCGTGGCAGCTTTAACTCATTCCTTGATTGGTGAGTGTGGTGGACAGGGGGAGTGGGGGTGTTGGATCCCTGACTGGGACAGAGACATCCCCTGAATGCCTTGGGTGATGTGGAGCAGAGGGTCAGGTAAGGGCCCTCTGCAGGCTTTTGTGCTCTGCCCTTCTGCTTCACGCTTGTCAGTGTATTCTTGTTTTCATGTGGCATACCAAGAGCATGATGTAGGTTGGCACCCAGTAGTCTGGAGCCAGTGATGTTTGGATGAACCCCATCAGGTTTAAAGCGGTCTTTACAGTTCCAAAAGATGTTGAAATTGTCAATAAAATATATCCCTTGGGCAAGGCACGTCAGACCAAGTCCTTCCTGGAGTTGATACTTTCGGTCGAGCGCTGGTGCTGTTCCAGTAAGAGGCATAATTGGAAAGGCCAGTTTGGGAGCCTCCGCCGCTAATATGGACACATACAGGGGAGTGTGTCAGCCAAGTCTGTGACGGGATGCTCTACAGATGTAATCCCTTGTATACAAGTCTGTCCGTTAGCATCTGGTGGCTCAGCACCATGTACAGTAGCTGCTACAGAGTCAATGAATTGCTCACTCTCACGTATTTGATACTTATCCAAAGTTTTCAGATTGACAGGATGCCACTGTGCTTATTTCCTTTCTTCAGCTCCATTTTCTTCTCTCTTTGTCTGTCTATCAGACTTTGTCGTGGTCAGGATCCCACAGGGTGAACTCAGGAGAGGAGCTGTTTTACACACAGTCTCGGCTGTCGGTGACAGGACGGCCACACCAATGCAGCCTCACCTTCTCCCTGACCAACTCCTCTACTGCTCAGGGCTCCAACATGTCTCTGTTCTCTGAGGTAAAAGACTAGAACAACCCTCTGGTGATTAACTAACAATAATGTGTCTCAGTTAAGAACTGTAAGTTTAGTTAAACAGGCCAATATTATATTATTGGGTACAATAGTTTTATTATAGGATTAAATACCACACTGTGCACCGTGGTTGTTAACGCTGCCACTCTGTGTGTGTGCCTCCTTTCATTGCGAGGATCAATTTCAGTTTTAAACCTGGAAAGTGAGGACACTTTTGGAAAATAAAGACATTTTAGTCAATCCTCTCTTCTTCAGAGATTAACATTAGAATTACGTTAGGGCAAGGATTTGGGTTATGTATGTAGTTGTGATAGTTTAAATGGAATGTTTTGACGTTTTGGGAAAAATGCTCATTTGCTGATGATTGGATCAATACCACTCTCATGTTTGTCAGTTAATATTCAGCTACAGCAGGTTAGTTTAGCCTAGCATAAAGACTGGAAACAGGGTGAAACAGCTAGCCTGGCTCATTCCAAAGGTAACAAAATCAACATACCAGCACCTCTAAAGATGCCCAATTAACATGTTATGTATCGCATACAAAAGTTGTTTTTGTGGTTTTACAGGAGGTTATGTGCCGGACTATTTCTTGGCTACTTTCTGGAGTTGCTGCTGGTTGCCAACCTCATGGTGAAGACAATACTCCAAGACGTTACTACTCCGAGCCAAGAAATAGTCAGGCACAAAAATCCCGTAAAAAACACAACAATGCTTTTTTTTTTTTTATCTGTGAGACAAACAAGTAGTAAAGTGTGTGTGTGTGTGTGTGTGTGTGTGTGTGTGTGTGTGTGTGTGTGTGTGTGTGTGTGTGCACCTCACAGTCTAGGATGGGTAATTGGAGTGTAGAGGTTGGGGGCAGTGCCTTGTCTTGGCCCCGGGGGTCGGGCCTTCAGGTGCAGGCCAGACTGGACCTCAGGGAGAAGATCTGGCTGAACGGGACGGTAGAGGGACAATGTCTTCAGACCACAGCAGGTTATATGAGCGGTAAATATAGAGTCCTCTGCAATACTTGCAAAAATGACACAAATATTCAAACTGTGATCATGAAGAATTCCATCTGTTTATATAGGTCCAGGTCTGAACAGGTCTGAGAATGTCGCTGCGGTGGCATGTGTGGGAACAAATCGCAGTTTGATGCTGGATGTGCAGAAAAGACGCGGCTCCAGCAAACCTGAAACTCTGGGCAGCGTGTTTGTGGGATCAGCCAATCAGAGGCTGATGCTGCGAGCAAGTGGCTGTTTGGAAAGTCTAACTGCAGTGGAGGTATCACCAATAGCAAGAAAGTAGCCAGGTTTTTACTACAATACAGTATGATAATTTTAAAAACTGTATGTTGTTGTCACAGGCACGGATTCAATATTTGAGCTCTCAGATTCGGAATAAGCTGGTGGAGAGAATCAAGACATTACAGCATCTCCTCGTTGAATTCAGACATCAGGTAAACACACAAACCAATCATGTAGGAATCTAACTTTATGGTTTAAATGTGCAGTTTTTAACGGGGCGACTGCTTCTTTTCACAAAATTGTCTGCAGTCCAGAGACAGTGAGTTGCTCCAAGAGCTGAGCTCTGTGCCACTTCATGTTTCCCAGCGAGCAGAGGCTCTGCTGGGGCACAGAGACAGGGGTTTGTTGGCTCTGTGGCAGAACAGCCCCCTGCGTCGCATCGTGACCGACAGCCTGCCACGCTTTCTCGGCCTCCTGCAGCATGCCTCTCTGGTGGGACAACAGGAACTGAAGAGTGAGTCCAGCCATGTCAGCTGCTGCACTGACTGGCAACGCAATCAAAAATCTTGATGGATAGAAAATTGTGGAAACAGACAGAATGAGTAGAGACAGGAGATAACACTCTCTGCCGCTGTCATGTTTGGCCAACACCGTTATTTCTCATTTCATAAAAACGTATTGTGGTACTTTTACTTAAAAATAACCCTTTAACTTACATTTTCGAGGGATGATATTCTGTTTAATGTACAGACAGTTTTACAGGTGCATGAGCTACAATGACAGAATGGTATACCGTGGTTGTGTAAACACAGTTTAAATTTGGTTGCTGTAAATACAGACATGCCCTTTAGCTTTTGAGTGAGGGCAGTATAGTCAGTCCCTGTCTTTCCACACAGACATAAATCTAATTTCTTCAAGAAACTCTTAAATAATAAACAAAGTGTGAAAAAACAAACCCAGACAATGTACTTGGTCTTCAGGGCCCCTGGCCACTCTGGCAGGTGTGTACCAGGATGTGAAAGGCCAGAGACTCGAGGCGTTGTGGAGGGAGGCTGTTTCATTGTGGACTGACGGGCTGGTGGAGGTTCTACCCGTTCTGCTGGAGAACCCTCAGCTGAGGCCACTGGCTCAGGCCAGTGTTGCCGCGCTCAGCGTTGCCCTGGATGTGGTGAGAAAGCTTTTCTAGCTTTGTGTTAGACAATAGGTAATATAAGACATTTCTCTCAAAGAATTTTGTAGATACTTGTGCATGTCTATGTTCTGTATCAACGACTGTGTTCACATGCACTCTAGTATCCCAGGTATGATTGGGTGTTTGGAGTATTCTGGTTATGTTTTGTCCATATAAATATCCTGGTTTCAAAAAACGTGGATGAGTTCTTATCCTGGTTTTGATGAAGCTGGATATGCTAGAAAAATGGGATACTGTTTTTCTGATAATTCTCTGCTATGCGCAGGGCAGCCCATAGCAGGCGTAGCACAAAATTCGGCACCCTGTACATAGGCATTTTATATGGGCCCCTCACCGGATCCACGGCTATTAATTCTAATATCTTTGTGGGCCCTCCTCACAGGAGCGCCCTGCATACTCAGTCACTTTTGTCCTCCCAAGTCCTGTGCCCCTGGCTATGTGTGCAGGTGCATCATCAACTAAAATTACTTAATAATTAGTCAGTAAAACATAAAATATGATGATAAGCTTGTAAAATGTAATTATGATCTACCTGCTGAAATAAAAGTGAAAGTCTGACTTTGGTAATGCAGAGTAGATGGAGAGGCTATATCCAGTAATGTTGAGGAAACTCAGTCTGTATAAAAATGATTTAACCTGCAGTGATGCCGGGGAACTGATCATGCATACAGTGATGTTAGTTCAGATTTCTCTTGTTCCATGTAAATGTCATATCCCAAATATAATCAAAAGCAGGATAAGACTCAAAACCAGAAGACTAATATACATGTTAACACAATAATGTGTATTAATGGTAGGTGTTCTGTGTGAATCAGGCAGGTCAACATACCTACCACTGGGTGGAGACCAGGTTGGCATTGGCTCTGTCTGGAGTCAGGAAACGACTGGCCTCTGTCTACAAATTCTCCCCCAGGTACTGCACATGTCTGAGACCTACATGAAGAAAAGCTCTCTACATCCTTTCTTTCATAAAACTAATTGAATAGGTCAGAGAAGGAACATATTCTTCATTATGTTACAGTATGCCCATCCCTCCCGTGAAAGTTAGGTTACATATAACTGTCTTTCAACAGTATTTCAGGGACTTCATTTCAATTCAAAGCAGGTCTAACAAAACTTTGAAATATAAGCATTGAAATGCTCTTCGAACAAAAGTTATGAAACTAAATTTAGGCCAGTTTTTTACCGTAGATGCCCACAAATCAACCCTTACTGCACAAAAGTCAACAAGCATTAAAGAGATATAGCTTCTACATTCGCTGTTAAATTGCCAAAATGAGATGTAAGGACATTTTTCCAGTAAGATATTTTGAAGAGAGCGTTCTTGGTTTTTCCAGTGAGTGCTCAGTGATTGCGTCAGTGCCGCTGCCACCGCTCCCCTGGTCCAGGGTGTCCGAGGCTGGACTGGTGGAGATCCTTCTAGAGGATTGGCTCCTGAGGCCCCTGCAGACCCTTGCCTCCATCAGACCTATAGCTGAGCTGTCCCGCCTCAAAAGGAAGATCATGGACAGCCCATTTATACGTAAGACTAGCTTGAAGTTTTTCAGCAACATACGCATGATGCAAATTTAATGGAGGACTTAATCAAATGTCTTTCTCATTCTGTTTCTCTCCATAAGACCGAGCTCTGCTGGTGGCGGATCAGTTTATAGTGACATTTGACGGTCACCTGTATGAGCTCCCGGACTCTTGTCCGCTGCTACTCGCTCAAGACGTCAGCGCTGACCCTTCATTCACGTTGCTGCTCAGTGCAGACTCACACAACTTCCTTCTAATAGGAATAAATAACAGCACCATCGACATCCAGCACAATGGACAGGTACGTATGTGTTAATGTTGGTGACAAAACTTGGCTCGGTTAACACCAAAAACATGTATTAAGAGAGTGGAGTGTTGTGATTTACAGCAGTCTAGTCAGCAAACAAAATGAACCCTGCAGCAGACAGGCTTCTTTCAGCGTGTCTGAAAAAAGTTTAAAAAAAAGTGTTTGTCTCCATAGGTGAAGACCAACTGCAACAACGCTGTAACACACACATTTCACACTGACAATGGAGTGGCTGTCAGAAGTGGCTCAAACATTGTGCAGGTGTCCAGTCAGAATGGAGCGTCAGTGTCATGTGACCTGCTGCTTGAGGTGTGCAGCTTCACTCTTGATGGATGGTTGCATGGTAGGAAAACTAAACATTCAGTAGGACTGGGGATAAATAAGTCCATGGTTCTACTGATCATTTTTAACTAAATTTCACACTTTTAAGAAACATGTCACGCTCTGGCACATAAACATGTTTTTTTTGCACAGGCACGTCCTCTGGTCTGTTAGGGACTAATGACAATGACGCAGGGAATGATTTTCCCTTGCCTGACGGATCTCAAGCTGAAAACCTGGACAGTTTTTTCTACAGTTGGCAGGTAGGACTAGTGCGAAGCAAATCCTAGATTCTTGTGGCTATAACGTCCGCACATTTATGTTGGTGGAAAAGTATCCAGTTCTCACCTGCAGTTTGATCATTTGCCTGTGTCTTCAGATGAAACCGGACTGTATTAAACTGCCAGGTGTCAAAGAGCACTTTCCTAAAGCAGCCACAAGCCCTGTGAGCTGCGACTTTCTGTTCTCGTCTCCTGATTCTCCACTGAGCACCTGTTTCAGGGTGGTGAGTAAGAAGAACACTCATGTGTATGAGTAATTTCTTATCTAGCATTGTGTTAGATTACGGGACATTGAGTACTTCATGAGCTTCATCACTGTCTGGTGAGGTTAATAACTGATGTTGCTATACAGTAAGACACTGTAAAATCAGCATCCTGACCTCTCCTAACCTTTCATGGACTTCACAGCCAAGATAAGAAATTCATCAGCTGGACATGATGAGGAAAGCTCACATGTGGGAAAACAAACATGACCATATGCACTTCAAAAACGGGTCTATGAAAAAATATACAAATATAACTTATTATTCCTGCCAAAAAGAAAAATGTGCATATTTTCAGCTATATAAATAAAGTGTGTTTAAATCTTAATTAAGTTTGGTGAAAAGCAAAATGTTGGACTATACGGCTGCCTGACATGACCATGAAATTAAGGATGTGACATGGAGGAATTTGAACTGAGCAGCTAAATGTGAAACTCTGTCTCATTTCCAATGTGACACATGAAACCGTTTGTGTGAGCTTCATGTGTTTACAACAGTGTGTCTGTCGTCAGGTGGACCCTGGTCAGTTCTTGTCGGTGTGTGAGTTGAGCTCCTCCAGAGCCCCCTGCAGATTAGCATCTGCTTTTGTTCATCTCTGCCAGCAGAACTACATACCTCTGGAGGTCCCTGTCCAGTGCTGTGAGTTTGACCAATTATACAAAGATGTGTGTGATTAGACTCATGTTGTGCCCGATCAACAATACTGTGCTGTCATGATGTGGCAGATGTTTTCTATTTATCAATGCCAAAAACTGTTGTTTTTTTACCTCCGTTGTCTTTTGCTTTCAGTGAAAGTATGAAGGAAGGATGAGCTAATGACGAGCAAAGATGGGTGATTTATGACCTGTTAGCTGCTAAAACTGACAAATGTACACTTTTATACCACTGTTTGTGCTACATTACTTATACACCTATATTTTGTATAAAAAATGTTGTACTTACATTGTATAGTTACACATTATTATACCTCCTGTAATATCCACTTTGTTTCCTGTTTAGACACGCCGATATTGTGCCAGTAATGTGAATGTGAACACAACTATATCAAGTAGAGGCCTCATTTTTGTATTTTATAGGGTCTGTAGTACAAACACTGAAAATATTTGTGACTGACTTTAGTGCAACCACAGTAACTAATCCTCACAACCAAACTTGGATCATAGAGAGATCAACACTTTTTTTTTTGATGAAGTGCATTTATTACCTTGTTTAATGCTATCTTACAACTGTATGTTAAATGCATGTATGTATTTCTTGTCATTGCTCAGTTAATTTGTTCCCTGAAAGATGGGTATGTAGTTGTGTATCTTGGATTTCTGTCTCTGTGTGACACACTCGGAGATCCAGACGATGTTGCGACTCTCCTGCTCCTTCAGTTTGATGTAGGAGTAAAATACCCCAAAGTGGAACTGCTGCAGGAAAGCAAGTGTGTTCAGCTTCACCTGAGGAAAGATTAAGGATAAGAGTTGAGTTGATGAGACTGAAAGACAGGTTTATGTACAATTAAGATATACAGTTTACACATGAATCAAGTTGGGAAAATGATTTTCCTCTTTGCAGTTTGCATTGTGTTTCAGCTCTGCAGAAACGGTGGAGTAAAAAATGCACCCACTTGTCGAATTGTTAAAATATTTACATTGTAGATTTTTCATATTCTCAGTAAAAATAATTGAAACCAGTTGCCCATACTTTAAAATTGAATTTTGAATTCCCATGCTTAAAAGCAGAAGTGTGAAATGTGTTGCTTGGTCTAAATATTTCTACCATAAGAAAGGTTCAACAGAAATCATCTTGGGGCTACATCAGTTCATGTGACATTCCACTGTTACTGAAATACATTAAAATTATATTACCTCTTGTTCAAAGAATCTGTCCTCCAGAGTCTTAAAATCTGATCCTGGCTCAGGGTCATCAAAAATGATTCTATACTCCTGCAGGGAGGTTTAGGTTAAAGTTAACCGCATGTCTGACATAAGTTAACTCCAGTAACAACACCGCAGCTCTCATCAAGGAGTCGTCAGAGATGAGATCAAACTCACTGGGTAACAGTCAGCCACAGCTTTGACCTGCTCGTGGTCCTCTGCCTTGGCCAGCAGTCGCAGCCCTTCAGGGTAAAGTTTGCCACAAGATGGATACAATGCATTCCTGTCTGCACCACTGAGATCTGTCCCGAAGGAGTTCACTGTGATGATAAAGGCCCGCCTGTCTGCCTCAAACTGTGGCACGCAGACATACAGACAGAGCATTTTCAGCAAAAAGTCTTGTTTAATGTAAAACTTTAACAAATCCAGACCAGGCAGTGGAAATCGTAACAGTACCTTCAGTACAGGACACATTATATCTTTTGTGCCACCACCAATGTTCTTGCAGAAAGAGTGGAAAGACTCTAAATAAGCCTTTTGAAAAACAACAACAAAGATAGTTAGTGTTAAAAGCAGGTGATGGTAACTTAAGCTTTCGGCACACAGTTGTACAACTTGTGAAAAAATGTCCTCTGGAGTTGTTCAATATGTTTGACACAGTAAAGCCTGCAGTCCAGAATCTACATGGACACACACACACTCTGACACAGGCTTCATGGGAAATTATGGTAGTCAAGCAAGTCTTTGTCCCCCTGTAGTCACCTTATACAGTTTGTTCCTGAGGATTTCAGCTTCCATCTCATCCAGGTTGGACTCAGATACAGCATCCTGGAAAAACGGAGCTATGACACAACACAGTCAGTGTTAACGTCAGTTCGATCATTAGTTTGGTTATCTAGCAGAACCTAAATATGGATGATAAAAATAAAAAATGTATGGTAAGTCAAAATTGGGACTAATTAAAGGCCAGGTCACACCAGCTTTTTAAACAAATTTGTGATGGAATAGTGGTGGATTCGCTCGCTCACATTTCAATTTCAGTTAATTTTTAGTTTGACTCTTTTATTTGGCATTCTCCTTTCCTTCCGCTATCTGCTGGTTACTGTTTTCAAAGTCCATAATATGTCTTCTTGCAGACTAATAAAAGAAAACGACGAAAAGACAGATTTAAGTGTTTATTTTACTGTACTTCTGTAGATTTCTCCTAAAATAATGCCTTGTGTATATTTAAAAATACAATTTCAGAAAAAGTACAAAAAATAATTGTTTTAATGTAGGTAATCAACTGGGGAATTTTCATGTTGATATCTATTGGTTAAAATGTTTGCCCTATTCACCTGTAGTGTCTTGTAATGTAATTTTATGAAACATATTTTCAAAGGCTGCTTCCTCAAAAAGAGTTTTTTCTCATTCTCTGAGGCTGAGCCAGAAATATCTACTTATGTAGCACTTATATACACCAAACTTTCCAGTTTTATTCCTTTATATATTTTGAAGGCTTTTACAGAGGGGTTTGTTTATATATCATTCATAGCCTGATTTAAATAACATTTTATTCCTAAAAACGGCAAAAATTGATTTTCTTTAATGGCTGGTGACAGTACTTTCAGATTTATTGAGTGATAAAAAGAGATATCCAAAATTCCCCCAGCAAAATCCTTTGACTCTAACAGTTCAACAAAATGCAACAAGAATTCTGAACCTGGCTTTGTCCAGTGTTCAGATTTCTGTTCTGGAATTGTATGCAAATTAGCGCCTTTTTAATTAGATAATACCTAATTTGCATATTTAAGCATACAATGTCAGAAAACTTGTAATACAAAAAATAACTGTCTTAATGTAAGTAATCAACTGGGGAACTTTCATGGTGATATATATTAGTTAAAATGTTTACCCTATTCATCTATAGTGTCCCCCCTTAAGTAAATTTTTATTTCTTATAATAAGTTATAAATAAAACCGTGACATAGTAAGTTGACTAACCATTAATATATTTTATTTGCGTCATGTCTAACTTTATATCTGTTTTTTTCCTTCCTAAGCAGAAATGGGCTTCCATACTTCAAAGACTTCCCTCCCCACCATTAAAAATCCATTTCACTGTAAACTGGTGATAGTTAATTATCTCTGGGGACTTGCAACGACTCTGTAACGGAAAGGGTACTGGTGACATAACTATCAATACTCAAGTTCATCGTCTTTGGGAGTCAAACACCGAATATTTGATGAATCCACCTAGTGGTGTGTCCACCAGGATGGCTGAGTAGAGCTCAGTCGGGGTACGAGCGATGCCCACAGCTGCCATTTGGTCGAAAGCTCCCAGTGGGTGACACCGTGGGAGGAGCTCTGCCACATCTCTCTGTTTCAGGGCCCCGGTGATCAGCATCACCACGTTGTCGATCATGTAGCTGTAGCTATGGCAACACAGAGAACAGAATAGATGGATCTAGCTTTGTTTGTCTGCATGGCGTTTTATACATCCCTCTTGTTAAGGACATATTTCCCCACAAATACGCCCCCTCTTTTTTGAAAGATACTATGAAACTGGGAGCGCATACAGTAGGTTTAGTGAATTTTGTTTGCTTTGAATGTAATTGACAGTTTTCTTTTGGAGATAAGCAAGGAAAAATGTTAAATGGGTAGATAACTACAGGAAAACAGTAATACTTGCTCAACCTGTGACCTTTTGTATAATTTATAATTTAGCACATGTAGTGTCATAGCATACGTTATATAGTCAAGGAAGGTAGATAGTGGAGGCAGGGCGTTGGAGCGAAGGCAGCGGAATTCAGTCACCAGTTTCTCCCTCAGCTTGCTGTCCATCAGAGACACAGTCAGGTCCCCTTCCGAAGACGACAGCAGCTTACCGTAGTCTGTACTCTGCAGGTGCAGCTTCATGTCTGAGGAAGGCGAAGACATTGCCTAAAGATTTTGCATTCAACGCCTGTTTTTCCACAGCCACTTCCTTGTTACAAAAAAACAGGAAGAGGTGAATTATAGCACAGTATATAATTCACACATGGGTATTTCTGACTTTTGACCAACACGTTACAGCTGATGATGACTAACTATCAACACACACACTCAACAGCCATGCAACACATATGGTGTATAATAAATAACATTTTGCAATTTTTGGAGCCTGCTTTGAGAATTATGAATTGCGTCGAAGATTCTTTCCAAGAACGAGTTGGCCACTGTCCAGGGTGTACCCCGCCTAAGGCCCAAAGTCACTGGGATAGGCTCCAGTTACCCGCGACCCCTAACGAGAACAAGCGGTAGGAAATGGATGGATGGATGGATGGATGGATTCTTTCCAAGAATCATTTTCCACAGTGTCAAACTTAACACGGCTGGTGAGCGGGAGTATAAACATTCCTGAAAATGTATACTGTGCTGTTCATCGACAAGGACATTCTGTCTCTCTCAGAAAGGAATGTCTGGTTCCTGGAAAGAAATTTCAGAAAAATGGGGTGGAAGGTGAAGAAACTGGGTGGGTGAGATGACACGCTGTCAGCACTCCAGCGTCTTTTGAGACGTATAGCTGAGAGTATAGCTGCAGGTGTGATACATTTCTGGGATAGCTGCACTTCGCAAAACTAAAATGTGTCCCAAAATGACAGCGTAATACAATATTCCTACCTTCAAGTGTGTCACACTGGGCCAGATTGTGATAGTCAGCGCAGGTCAGAATCCCAGCCTTCATTCCTCGAACCAGACCCTCCAGATAGCCATGATCCACATTGAAACTGAGTTCTGCCATGATGCCAAACGAGCTATCAACAAGTCTGGCTGCAGTTAAAGTGATGCTCCCCTGTCCGAATGCACGTCTAACTTCTGCATTATTCCCTCTCTGACTAACATTCATGCAATTATTTTCCCTTCCTCTTTGACACCAAGAAATTCCATTGCTGCCCTAAAAGTGTTCACGCAGTCTCAGTTCCTGCTCTTGACTACATTCAGTCTGGCTATCAAGATTAAGCACTCTTTTAATTTTTAATTTTTTGGCGTACTCTACTCTGTACCCAGAGAGAGAAATATCTCTTTTTAAAAAACAGTGTAAGTATAGAAATCATGGTGCTCTCTGGCTGGACATCATGCAGGAAAAAAAGGAATGAAGCTTTAGCCAGCGTGTAGAATGTATGTACATGTTTTGCATGTGTGAGAATTAATCTGTGTATCCCATCAGGCAGCAGACAAATGTATGCTACACAGAATCGCTGACGATTATGACTTCACTCTTCGATGTTTAAGTATTTTATGTTAATTGCTTTTGAGGACACATTGAACATATGATCTCTATGAAATAGATTATCAATCGAAACATAGCAGCCACTGTAACATTTCATTGTGTGTGCCTCTATTTGCTATCAGACACCCTTCCTTCTCTTCACTTTCCATCAGAAGAGGAGCAGACAGTGTCTCAGACAAACAGTTTGTAGACCACAGATTGCCTGGATAGGACTTAAGAGATGCAAAACCGCTTTATTTTGGAATTCACACAGACTAACATCAACATGTGTCTATGCACGTCCTTCCTTGATACACATAGGCTTAATGTTCAGTATCTTTCGGCTTTCCACATAATCGCACCAGAAAAGAACACAAAGCAGGTTAAGTCCCCATTTATCCACATGATTGCTGCCAACAAACATTTGCGACAAAATTACTTTTTTTTTTTTTGTTTGCTTAGTTTTAATCCCGTCATATTTTCTAATTTAAACACGGTTTCCTCCCATAAATCCATATATAAGTAATGTTGTATTTGTAATTTCTTTTTTTAAATATTTGAGGACATTGCCACTGAAAATGAACAAAAAGAACAAAAGCTCAAATATAATACAGGCTTACAATGTATTTATTCAATAGCAAAAATATAACCTTACTTTAACTAATAACTCCACATGTATGTAATAATTGGTAATTCCCCCATTTGGTATCCAAATATATCACCTCTCCAAGGCATGATTTACATACGAACAGAAAAATGAGTTTTTTAACTCTCAATGACTCAAAACAAATCATTTTTTTTCCCACAGTGCGTTTAACATGTTTAACATGGCAGGAGAGCAGAAAAGATATTCAAAAGCAGCAATAGTGTGGGAAATACCCGAGACACAAAAGTTTACACATGATTGTCTACATACAGTACATGGAAAAGCATATGTCACTCATCCTACACACTGTATGTCAGGTATTTGGATATTCTGCCAAACGTTTCTGTAAGTATTTTAATATTCATGCCTCAGAGGACTGAAGACATAAATACAAGGGCTTTACTCTTACATTCCCATCTCCCCTTCAATCACTGAAGTGCCACAGGCAATGGAAAGAACTTTCACTTTTAACCTCAATGTGCTGTAAAAGAGGAACAACCACAGCCAGTTTACGTGTGTGTGCATTTATCTGTGTATATATTATCTGTGTATGTCCAGGGCTGTGTCTTTGCGTGTGTGTGCTTCATCTATGTCCTCTTTAAGCACAGAGGGTTCGTCCTCCAGCAGTGGCAGATGGTGTTGAAGAGTCGACAGCGGCAGGAGGCGCAGGGGTCGCAGCACGGCACATGAGGGGAGCAGTTTTCCATCAGGCGTCCGCAGCGACGTGCAGGGCTCATAAGGTTTGACTTGTTTTTCTGAAACAACGCCAACAGAGAGAGGATTATCTCGGAGAGAATTTATATGAAACGTCTCACAAAAAAATGAAACAAAATACTTTAAATCCCCATGGACCCTTTGCCTCATGAATCATTTTGTGTGGATAAGCATAGTTTAAAACACACAGAACTAAACTTTAAAGCTGCACTAATCGATATTTTTATGTACACAATGGGTCAAATTACTGTGTTGGTCGTGTTGACGAACCCACAATGTTCACCCAACCCTTTCCAGAGCCTTTTGGTGTCTTTAAGCTTACTGTTTTGGTATTATGGCCGGCAACTTTAATGTTTTTGTTTAGTCTCACCGCTCTCATCAGCACTGTTTTCAGGCAGCAGGCAGATGTTTTCAGTGAAAAAGGTAAGCTGAACCCACTGTGTACTACCTGCCCAGCACTAAACAGCAGATAGACACAGTTAGCAACCAACTGGTGAATATAGTGGAGCATTTAATATCTAAAGAGTCAGATATTGTCACGAGTTGGTGGAGACCAAGAAAGAGGTAAAAGGATTGTGAGTATGGAACTTAAATTCATCAGACGGCCATAAACACGACTTCAAACAAATGCTAATGTAGCTCTGTGTCTGCTGGAAGAAATAAGCTACTGTTTGCTAGCAACCACTGTAACAGATTAATAAAGTGATAATATGATAATGTTGTATTCTCAGCTTGTTGCACTGCCCCAAAGTGGCTAAAAAAAAAAACACCTATTATTGCAAGTTTAAACACATAGAACTTTTCGTTGAAGCCACTACACATCTAGAATTTAATAGCATCTTTAAAAAAAGTATTTATTTTGGTGCACTCTGTCTTTTTTTTTTTATTCTACACATTGTGGCTTTAAATGTGAGTCAAACTACAGGAAATGTTTTTCGAATTAGGCACACAAAATTGTGTGATGAAGTTTCAATGAAATGTGGGAACAAGAAGACAGAATATACTTTGTAAGTTGAATATGTTTGGTTTTCTAATTTTGAAGCTCCTTAAGGTGAAATGTAAGGGGAACATTTGGATTAAAAATCCTTCAAAATACCTTCACACACACGTGCAACAAATACAAGTTATATTGCCAGCTGCCCTCAAAATTTACACAGCTTTGAGTCAAACTCTTCTCATTTCAAGCATTCATAAGCCTGCCTTACTGAAAAGTTAGTGAACATATTTATGACAAACAAAGGCAGGTTAAAGATAATAAAGAATGCTTACAGGAATTTGACTTTCCTGTGGTGGAGAAATCTTTCGCCTCGCAAACAGTCGTCTGGTCTTCACTTGGCTCCAAACTAGGGTTGGAAATAATAACAGAATCATTGTTTACTGTTAATAAACACACTCAATAAACATTGCTTATTATAATGATCTCTTTTTACTTTTATTCCAGTGGAGGTCAATTCCGTTTCCCTGGCCAAGAAAAACAAAAAACCACACTCTCTTGAGACAGTATATTACTGTCACGCACAAAGGGGAAACAACAATGCAGCTTCTTGTTTATTTTCCTCTCTTTGGTCTTACAGGTCAACACTTGATTGTGACCAGGATTTGTCTCAGAAGACAAGTAAACATACAGTATATTACATACTATAAGACTATATATCCCACGTGGGAGTTCTGGGTCTCCCATCCAGTTGGATGAGCCTGGAATACCTCCACAGGTAGGTGTCCAGGAGGCATTCTTATCAGATGTCGACAACACTTCAACTGGCTACTTTCAGTGTGAAGGAGCACTAGTTCTACTCTGTGCATTGTATTGATCTCCAAGCTCCTTACTCTGTCCTCTAGGAATTGGCATCTTATTGTGGTGAATGGGTGTGTGATCCTGGAAGCTGTGTTGTTGGGCGCAGCAGCTAATGGAAGGGTCTCCCAAGGCAAATAAGAGCAATTCAAGAACCCCTATGGATCGACCACAAATGGAAACATTAACCTCAAATGAAATCAGGAAACCGGGACCCCCTTCTGGAGTCAGTGTGTGAGTAGGGAGCTTGGGGCCTGACTAGCAGCATGGATATATAAAGAGAACTGGATACAGCGTCAGAGGCAGAGCTCTGTTCACTCCTATGAAAACTGCTCATTGGTGCATTAAGCTCTAAAAAAAACGACTTCCTGGTATAAAATGACCTGGATCTTCCTATAGTTTCCGCTTTGAGCGACCCCACAGGTGCAAGTGCACTAGCGTTTCCTTTAACCCCGCCTCCCTCAGCAGGCATGGGGCTGCATGAGTCGGCTAACTTCCTGTTTAGCCCTCTGCTAACTTGAATGGGGAAAAAATTATTTTATTGTGCAGCTCTTCTTGACTTTCCAAATGTTATTAGACCGAATGAATCAAATTCTTATATTGAAACCAGTCATTTTGTGGCGGCTGTGAAGCAAAAAAAAAAAAATAATTGTCCACCGTAATACAGCCGCTTCTTTCACAATGTAAGTCTTTGGGAAAAAGACTTGTGGGGCCAGTGTGCATCACGTGACGGACCTGGGGGCTTGGCTAGCACCAATGGGGCAAGGTTGGGGTCAGCCCAAACAGGCTACGTGGATTCACCGTCACATGGACTCACCACCCACAAGGCGCAGTGCTTTGCCAGCTAATTGGTGGGCAATAGCAGAGAACTTGGCGTGCTGACAGCCGTTGACAGAAACTGGGTTTTGGGACGTGAATTCATAATTACAGTGGATGCACAGTTTCCACTAAATAAGCCAACAACCTGGGTGTCCTTCCATGAAGAAGCCTTCTTCAGAGAGAACAATAGGCATTATCAGATCATTTCCATGACAGATATACTATATGTATGTCAATACACAGTATATGTATGTGTTAGTATAGATGTATGGTAATTGTCCATATTTGCCTTCTGCTGGAGAGCCAGCCATGCTTCCCCATTCACCACTGCCCACACTATCCCCTCCGCCATTATTCCCAAACTTGAGCTGCATTCGCATCTCCAACCCTAGCCATCTCTGTTTCATCAGAATCAGAATCAGCTTTATTGCCAAGTAAGTTTACACATGCGAGGAATTTTCTTTGGTATTTTTGGCACAAACAAATAAACATGGTAGTGTAAAGAAACATAAAGCTGCAGGTCAGGAGGCATTACTATAAAAAACGTATAATTAGTATTAAACAAAACTATTATAAGAAATACTAATCATAGAAAAGAATGTGTACAATATGATGACATGTTTAAATTACAGTGTGTGCAATGTGCAACATATTTACAACTGAATGTACAAAACTTTACTGTATTACTGTACTAAAAAATAGTGAGTTATAATGAGTCCAGTGTCTGTGGGGGTCCCGGCCTTGTTGATGAGGCTGATTGCAGATGGAAAGAAACTGTTTCTAATATAATCTCCGTTTACAAAAAAGACTTTATCTTTAATCACTCCCTGCCCGGGTCCTGCATTCGAGTCCAATCTGAGTTCATAACAACTTGTCTTGTTTATTAAACTGCAAAACTTCGAAAAGGAAAAAAATAAAACTCCCAATCTTCAAACTGTATCGAGTGCCTGGTCGTAACAAGGATCAGAACAAACAGAATACCGGTACTCACAGATAAATAGTCTTCATGTTTACTGTGAGCAAAGAACGAACACGTGTCAGCTAGAGGCCATCATCAGCGTCTCCTCTGTGGTTCCTCCTGTTTGACATCAGGTGAGTAGCAACGCAACACTGAACTAGTGTTAGCTGTGGTTGTTTAATCTTTCCACAGAAGGCAGATTATGTTATGTTAGTGACCCAATGTTGCAGTGTTTGCAGAAGTTCAGCTGTCAGCAGCCAAGTTACAATGGTATGATGCTAGCATCAAACATAAACATATTAATGGTCACTTTGATGAAGTCGAAAACTCCTTCATACATTATAGTCTGGCTAAATAGCAACCTGCAGCAGTCTACAGTCTACACAGTCAGACGGAAGAGAGTCGTTAACGCTCCTTTCACTGGTGACTTTGTGTGTGAGGCAGAAATGTTAGAACTCTATCAAGCTGAAGCCATTGCCTTATAAATAATAGTCCTCGCTCTGACCTTGCTCACTCTGCTTGCTCTGTTTTCATTGCAGTATGCACTTTAGCAGTCAGAGTGCCCCCTGCTGTTCATAAGGGGTCTCTGTTTTAAACCCTCCCTCTGGCCTTCGAGCCATTTACATTTACATTTACATTTTTAGTCATTTAGCAGACGCTTTTATCCAAAGCGACTTACATATGAGAACATTCACAAACCGAAGGCGCAGCTTCGGGAGCATTTTGGGGTTCAGTATCTTGCTCAAGGATGCTTCGGCGCATGGCTGGGGGATCGAACCGCTGACCTTACGATTGGGAGGCAACCGTTCTGCCACCAAGCCACGGCTGCCCCAGCCAAGCCTCCTCATTTACATACAGCTTGAAATTCCAAATGGAAAACATGAAATTTAAAATGGAAAAGATTTAATGATTTAAATTTAAAATGCTTAATGTAAAAGAAATATATATTTTACATATTTCTATTTAAGCTTTTAATTTAAGTATTTTCATTTAAGGCTTTCCATTTGCCACTTTTAGTTTCATATTTGATGTTTCTCTTTTCTTATTTCCATTGGCTTTTTCAATTTAAATTTACTTTAAGTTTCAGTCTGAGCATTTACAGTTAAGCTTTTGCATTTAAAATTTCACTTTTTTCATCGTCACTTTACATTTTCAAGTTATCATTGTAAAATTGCTTTTTCAATTTCCTTTTTAAGCTTGATTATAGCCTGAGTATTCCTAGTAATGTAGAAAAATAATAATATTTTTCTACAATTTGATCTCTTTAAGTTTTCCATTTGGACTTTTAATTTGAGCCCTGCGACGAGTTGGCCACTGCCACGGGGTGTACCCCGCCTAAGGCCCAAAGTCACTGGGATAGGCTCCAGTCACCCGTGACCCCTAACAGGAACAAGCGGTAGAGAATGACTGACAAAAATATCCTCCATACTTTTTATCCTTCTAGGAAAACAAGAGGTTTGCAAATGTTTCTGTTATGGTTTGGTGATGTTTTGTTGGGTTTTCTTGAAATAAGGAGATAAATAAGTTTTGTTATGTTTGGAAGTTTTCAGTCAGAAGATGTCTTGTCCTAGGGTTTTGTTCTGTGAGTTTGTGTCTTATTTTGAAATTGTTTGTGTAGTCTGCATTTTAGGTCTTGATTCTGGTGCTTCCTGTTTTATTTTGTAAGATTGTCAGTTCCCTCCTGTGTCTGTCTGCTTTACTTCCTGCCCCCTGATGTCTTGATTGTATTCACCTGGGTAATGGGATTCACCTGTGTCTTGTTTGTTCACCTCCCCTGTGGGTATTTAGTCTGTGTGTCCTCCCTGTGTCTTTGTCAGTTCGTCGTTGTCGCTTTCACCGTTGAGGCGCCACGTTCCCGCTCCTCGCATGTTGGATTTGTGGCTAAGAGTTCTTGGATTTTTGACCCATTCTTGGTACCCCTGGATTTTGCCTGCCTTGGTTTTCTGGATTTTTGCCTGGCTGGACATACAATAAACTCTCCACTTCCCATCTCAGCGGTCTGTATTTGGGTCGTCCTTTCCTCACCTGCTTCCAACACGTTACACCGCAACAGTTTCGGTTATGTCCATCCATATGGAACTACTAGAGTTTTAAACACTTTAGCAGACATTACTAGAGAAACAGTTTTACGAAATTTACAAAAGGTCCTCTTTCCTTCCTCACTTTCTGCATCATCTGTTGGCAGGAGGATTGGTTACTGATCAAATGGAAGTCTACATCTCGTCCCTCACATTCTTGCTGGATAACAGCGAGAGTCAGTAACAGTCTTTGTATTCTTAAATGGGGAAAACTGTCGGCTGACATTGAAGGGCTCGTCAAAATGTATAGGGCTTTTTTTCCCCCCTTCTTTATCCAAGAGTGTGGTCTTTCAATTGAGCATGACTCACTGATGTCATGTTTAGATCTTGTAATGTTTTCCAGTTGACAGCTCTGCTGTCTGTCTTTTTGGGATGTTTTGTGATACTGATAAAGTCTATCTGTACAAATTACTGCTGACTGGCTCTATGGATGATAAATGCACAGTATGCCGGTCAGTATGTTGGTCACCACTTTGGTCTGGACTACAATATCAACTATTGGATGGACTGTCCTGAAATTTGGTACACTTATCCATGGTGCCAAAAGTAGGAGTTGAAATAATTGTGGTGATCCTGACTTTTCACCTAGCATCATCAGGTCAAATTTTATTTTGTCCAATACTTTCTTAAAGAAATGAAAGACTAAGTTCTTTCCTGAACTCAGAGGTAGACATAAATTACAGATACATTTTTTGATAACTGCAAACATTATAATTGAGGTCTCCAGCTTGAACTGAAGACAGCTCCATACACCATTGGGTTTGTACATCTAACAGTGCCAAACAGCTGTGAGAACAGTATGTAGAATACAGTAAGTGGGGTGGGTTTCTTTTTTTTCCCCAATAAATGAGTTCACCATGCCAGATTTACATCTGCAGAGACGGACATAATTTAGTGTAATGTTTGCTTTGAAGCGTGTGGGTATGTTCACAAACATGGAGCTGGATCAATATC
The DNA here is from genome assembly GCA_011952105.1 of Coreoperca whiteheadi. Classification (NCBI taxonomy): domain Eukaryota; kingdom Metazoa; phylum Chordata; class Actinopteri; order Centrarchiformes; family Sinipercidae; genus Coreoperca; species Coreoperca whiteheadi. The sequence continues at coordinate 9,608,688 of CM022487.1, read as the reverse complement.
CAAGGGTTTTGGCGGTTTTATATTCTTTACAGATAAAAAATCTCAGCTAGGATTGTCAGTGTTCCAATGTAAATCAAAATTATTTGGCTCCACACCTCCTGTCTGCTGGTACCTGTCTTTTTAATCCAGGCTGTAAAAGACACATTGTGGTACAGGAGCGAGGGTCCTTGTACCACAATGTCTTTTACAACCTAGATGTTGTCTTTGTGCATGTCACAAAGACAGCATATCAAAAATCCTCCTTCTTGACTCTGACATCTGTCCTTCTGCCTCATGACTGATGGCTCCTGCACCTTCCCTTCCAGCTCAACACCTTGAGGCTGATCTTTGACCAGATGTTTAGACTTCACCTGTTATATTGCAGAAAATACCTTTGTTCAGCTTGATAGCGTTTCATGCCTCTCTTCCTGCTGATGCTCTCATCCAAATTTAGATCTTCTCCTTTTAGATATCTTGACCACTTGAAATAAAACATTTTCTGGGGAACCACCTTTAGTCTTCTGAACAAATTTAAATTGTATTGAAACACTGTCACTTTTCCCCTTGTTTTCTGCCTAAGTGTGTTTTGTACTTGTTCTCTCCTTTTAGTATCTTGAAAAGCTCGTACCAGGAAACCACAAGCTAAATCACAGGCTCGAATGCTTAACGAGTACGCAACGTCGAGGCTTTTATCAGTTTTACTGACCTCTTCTGGATGGAAAGTTTCAAGTCTATAGTACCTCTGTCCCAGCAAAACCGTGATGTCCCAATGTACTTTCTGGACCCTCAGTGCACACCACTGAAGCAAGAACTTAAAGCTGAACCAATATATATTTTCATAATAATATTACAATGTTGTAATGTTCATTTATGATGAACAGTAAATCTAACCTAAAGTCACATCCTTCAAAAATTTGAAAATCGTACCTGATACAGCATTGGTTTTATACAATGCTATGCAAGATTGCTTAAAAAGATAATATTTTGAATAGACATTTTGGAAATGTTTTCAATTAAATTATAGTATGGTTCTGTTAACTCCTGCTAATGAAACCACTTTACATGATATGTATACAGCCTGCAACATAAACTGGAAGTCAATAGATTTAATCATTTTCATGTACTATTTGAGACTAGGTGTTAAATTGAGTTAGACAAGATTACTCGGATTAAATATTTGCATTAGATTAGTGAAGAATTGTGGAAAGCTTCATTGCAAAGCCTCCTATGGAAACATTAATAACTGCAGTTGTATATGAGTTAGTAAATACAAATTGAAACGTGATCAATAAGCCACGCAGTTACCTATGTCTCTTCTATATATTTGCTAATTATATTAACTGCTTTGTGAAAGAAGTCCAAGGATACTGGATACATTTTATAAGGCCACTATAGGAGAACGCATAACAGTCTATGATAGCCACATACAATGTTTTATTCCGTCATTATGTTCCTTTAGGTTATAAACTGCACCATTTTCGTTCACTATGTAGCCTTTAAACGCCTTTTTAAGAGTCTCACAGCAAAGCAGAAAAGCAAACAAAATCAGCTTGAATGTCTTCATGATTTTTTTTTGTTTTTTAAATGTTAAATCCTCACTCACCTGTGTCATTCTCAGGCTTCCTCACATCTTTCTTCATGTCCTCTGCCCAGGACAGCGAGAACCCAAGCAGGAACAAGCACAACAAGTGTTTGCCGGTTATCTTCATCACGATGAAGATAATGAGGACGATCTGTTGATGACACGGTATAAATCAGTGTTGCATTCATTAAATAAATGTGTCAGGTGCTATGATGGGGGGGGGGG
>CM022487.1:9348790-9606877 GCA_011952105.1 Coreoperca whiteheadi | reverse complement strand
TAAAAAAACACTTGAATTTTACCTAATCTAGCCTACCATATGCCAATTTTTGTTTTAAGCCAAATACCTATTTAAAATCATTAGTATATCAAAGTAAATCAAACTAAGCAAATGTATTAACTTTATTTTATTTTTCATATACAGCTGCTTCCAGTGCGCCATCAACCTCTCAGAGCGTGCCTGGACCATCAAGACGATCCACCCAAGCGGACATCATCTAGTTGGTCCTGCAAAATCAACAGAGGATATCAGAGACTCTTCATATGTCATCCACTTTTTCACAAATTAATGACACTTTCAAAGAAATAAATGACTTTAAAAAAACTAGAAATAAAAACCCTTTTATTAAATGAATGCCATTACAATTTCGAGTTGTAGTAGCCTAGGTCATTTCCCAATGTAGTTAAAGTGATCTGCATAGGCTACAAGTAGAAAAAAAGAAAAGTGAAATGAAATCACTGTTGGGTCATGTCCCACGAAACTATCAACCTCCATGTCTTCAGGTGGTGCTGGGGGCACTCCATGGTGCATTGTAATATTGTGCAGAATACGACAGGTCCCCTGGGCCAATGTTCAAGATGTGATTCTGTGCATCACACAATTTGGATGTTGATTTAATGGAATTGTTCTCTATTGAGGAAGGGGAACGGATTTGGAGATGGTGCCACATGAGTACAGTCAATTGCTCCAGTAGTATCAGGAAGTCCAGTGATCTACAAATCCCTTTTTATGTGGGTCTGCTGAGCAGGGGTATGGCCACTGAATGTACTGATACCCTGGAAAACATCGAGCAGTAGCAAATAAGCCATTGTGGATTTGGTTGGGCACCACTTCGTACTACGTTATATACTATGAAAAATCCTAATTAATGACGTGTTGTCATAATTAATGATTACACGTGTGTGTGTGTCCAGGTATATTGGTCTAATTTTGTTGTAATTTAGGCTAGACCTAAAAATCTTCAAAAAGTGGAAACATTTAATAATTGCTGAACATATGTCTTCTATGTTTTCATAAAGTAAATTGCTTGTTTGTCATCATAATAAATATTTCACAGCACAAAATGCAAGTTGGCTTTTGTGCCAAGCCTATTGACTTAGCCTACATGTGGTTTAGGGCACACCTAAGAACAAGCGGGAAGTAGGGCTACGCACGCAGCCTTGGCTATTGATGAATACCTATGAATTCTTAAATTGTTCGCACGCACAATATCTGTGTGTACGCATGATTCAAGCATGACGCCATTGTCTCGATTCATCCATGAAGCCATTGTCTGTCTGTTGCATGGATTCTTCTTCCATGTCAAAACCTGCCACCCTACGTTACCCACAATGCAACTCGACCGGCGACAGTTTGGTCGGACATTCAGGTGTGTTATGTTAGTAGCGGCGAATGTAGCTTCCAGCTGCTATCTTTCAGCAAAGATGAGGAGAGTGCTACAGAGAAGGCCAGACAGTTAACATAACATTTGATAAAAGAACAACATATGCACAAACAAAACTGTACAAAATAAAAAAATACTCTAACCAAATGAGACCATGGATACTGTGGGGGAGCAGTGCTATTCTTTTAAAGTTTGTTTTGGTCAGTTTCACTCACAGTTTCATCAAATTAGTTTCACCAGTAATTAAACTCATATTGCAGCTTGAAGCTTCGGGCTTCCAGAAATTGCACAATAGTAACCCATAGGTAAGCTATTGTAAAGTTGATTTCATGGAATTGTATTAAGTATTTTTACTAGATACTCACCTACTGACAAGAGATGTCACTAACAATATAAGGGGCATGTTTTTAACAGCTTCTTATATAATACAACCTTGAACAGGTTTAGAGTGTGTTTGAAGACGTAAATGAAAGGTCTATAATAGTGTGAATGTTCCCTTTGTCTAAAATAAATTGTCTGATTTATGTTTCTAGACTCAACAATGATGATCCCATATTGGATTTAACTTCTTCTGATCTTCCTGGTGAGTCTATTACAGCTGGTGATTTTATGCACTCTGGATCATTTGAAAGGTGATGTTAAAATAACTCACTTTAATGCAAGAATCAGTTTTTCATTTTATGGAAGATCTATCAGTAGACATTTGGGGAGATAACTACCCAGCTGGAATGTTAAAGTGGCTTTAACACATACCAGTCTTATTCTTGAGTAGTTTTACTGTCTAAAATGGAGAAATACTCTAGTGTAGTTATATAAGATCATGCTGCAGGATGTGTGATTTATGGTGATTCACAAACCATTCCTCCAGGTATCGATTGCAGCTAAAGTGGCTGTGCCAACATCTATCATTTATACAATTAATTTGATACAAAACAGTCCCACACAGACAGAGCTTCAGTATTGCCTGCCTAGAGAATTATATTGGACAAACCAGAGTGGATTCTACATATTGGAGTATAGAGAGTTGAGTATTCAGAAGATTTTCAAAATATTGTACACCTCAACAAGTCCTACAAATAAAATAATGCCCTAGCGTCAGCATACCCCACGAGTAATAATGTGAGGAATTATTGTCTCGCTGCGTTTGGGGATGTGAGAAGAACAGGGAATTCTGCAAAGAACTGAGGAACATCATAAGATCAACTATCCCTTGAAAGATACATTTTTATTTAAATCTAAGTATCCTGCTTATCCTTTATTATAACTGTATCAGGTCAGACATGTTGTAGTTGTGAATTTCAAATGCCTTGTTACTCTTAATTGAGAATTAATCAGTCGGAACAGGTTTCAGTACTTGGCTTAGAGAGATGGCTTCTTGTATTCCAGTGGAGAACTTGACATTTATTTTGAAAGTAAGTAAATTCATGCAAATGTTAGTAGACAGTTACTGTGATTGCTGTTGCTGCTGAATCTTGTTAAAAAGCTCTTGCACACAGTCAGTTAGAATGAATGTTTCAATGCAAAGACAAGCACTAATAAAATCAATCTAATTACAAGTCATGTTGACAGAGTGCAGAAAGATATAATAAATAAAATATTACGGGGCAAGAAACAGTCCCTGTGGGGAAATAAGATTAGTGCCACAAGGTCACTGATGTAGACCCACATTATAAATCCTCAACCTCTCTTGTAAGGCGGTCTGGTGTTCAGCTGCTGGCCTGCATCCAAATAGAGGTCGCTCTCTTTGATAACCTCCAAAGCTCCACTAGCACCAGCCCCAGTTTACAAGCCCTTTACCGAGCAGCGGACTCTTTAAACATTGAAGGGAAAATGTGGCACCAGTAAAGTCCTGGGTTTATGTGAGTTTCTGGAATATGCAAACATAAAAATATTTATACTTTTTGGCTCATCATCATAGACAGTGCCCTCTCTGCCTTGTTGTCAGTGGAATTTGTGCTCCAGTCCAGTCTAAAATATCTTTGTGAAACTGGCAACTTTGCAGAAAAGACAGCTTTGCAAACCACAGCAAGGTTGGATTACAAACTTGGCTTGGGGGGTTGGGTCTATGGTTCACTGTTCACTGGGTTCACCTCAAAGCTCCAGGTTCACTGTGTGGCAATTAGTTTGTGATAATTTGATTTATTGCAAATTTGTTTGAGAACGTGCACTAAAGCAGAATATAAACTGGAATGATAAGAGCTTTAAGAAGGCTCCTGGATTTTCTCTAATCATGGGGAAAATTTCCGATGATATCATGCTGAAATGGAACATATTTCTGAATAAATGTCTAATCAAATTACCATAAACTAATTTAAAAACGGCACTCCTGGGTAAGGATGGTATTCCAGAATAGGACATGTCCGTTTCTGGGGCTCAAGGTAAAATATAATGAATCTGCAGCCAAGTATAGTCAGCTGCGTGCACTGCATGGGTACATGACGGGTACGTGAAGTCAACAGGATACATGAGGCCTCCCACTGGGTTAATCCAACCGTGCAAACTCGGCTCAACAATATCACTTCCAAAACCAAAATCCTTCGATGATGTGGATGTCTTTGTATACTTGCAAAGCCCCAAGTTGTGTTCTGGATGTTGCATTAAGTTGCACTCAAAGCTTGACAAGTTATTTTCATCCCAAAAACTCCTGCTGAGCTGTCAGAGATTAATCTTTCATGGGGTGAAGACAAGCATGTGGCCCAACACAGGATTGATAAAGAGTCCTGTTTTTGTATGGACCCTGTGGAGTAATCTGCAAGGAGGCTGTTATAATGTTTTTGGTCAGTTGTTTGCAAATCTTAGGATTCTTATACTTTTGGGAGTAATCTATGAGGATAAGTGAAGTATTTGTAATAAATTGAGGTTTAGGATGAGAAATGTAAATCCAAATAATGGTGTTCTCGTTCCTGTTCCCCTAACTGAGTCTTTGAGTCACGTCATACGGTGGCTACAGACATCAAAGCAGCTTTATTAGTAATTTAGTGTAATTTAATTTAAAGCTAATTGGTGAGTGAGTGACCAACCCTGGATGTCAGTTATCAGTTATTTTCCTTTTTTAATACCCACAAAAAATGAACAAACAAAATTATGATCCATTATTTCGGTTTTCGTTTGCCAGACTTAATGGAATAATTGAATGATCGGATGACACAGGGACCTTGCCCACGTCTGTGGTTTGTTCAGTGATATAAATAGAATGAAGTGAAATCAAAATGGCTCTTCAGTCTGATAATCAGGCTTGTATGAATGAAGCTTAACTTGAATGGAACTGAAGCTCTAGACTCTCACAAACACACGCACACACACTTCATCCATTAATTTTAAAGCTGTTATTCACTTTTTGAGAGGAAAACGTCTGCTCTGCTTTTCATTCGATAAAGATGGTCTCAGCACATTATCTAGGAGCACTGTGTTCAAGGTTTGGAGAGGTGGCTTTGTGAGTGATGAGAACAGAACATCAAGTTCCCAGCATCCCTTTGATTCCAGTGCAGCGGTTTTACCTTTGGAAATACACTGCCACCTTCTGGTCATATTTGTCTTTAGCTTCAAAACTCACATCACCTTAAGTTCATTATTCACATTTGTGGGAAGGAGCCGATTCGTCCCTTTTCAAAGCAACATGAACATTGTTCACTATGATTGTACCATCCATTGTTCTCTATGATTGTACTGTTGTTGAGCTCGTGTGTATTCAGATGCTTCAGAGCAGAAAATGTGTCATCAAGGAGTTTTTGTTGTCTTGTGTTTTTTTATTTTAAGATGCAACAGAGGATTCGTTGATGACCACTGCACTCCAGTAAACTACATGACCTTCTATCGGTGCTTCAGACTGTCAACTAGAGACGGATAAAAGTACAGCAAAGGTAAGAAAAGCATTAACACCAATACAGAAAAGAAATACTTTAACTTTTCACTGACTTTCCCATGGATTTGTGTTTTACATTTGCTAGCTTTTACTGCTATTAAGGAGTAAATTGTGGGAGGACTAGAAGATTGTTCACCTTGTTCCATGGTTTGATTCTTTGTCAACTTCAGTTACAGAGTATCCTCTGTCATCATCTGCCTGTTCATTTCCATTTGTGTTTTTGCTTAAATTCATTCACATCTGTGTCTCCTCCTGTGTGTGTGTTAGTGGCTGTGGCTATTGTGGCTGTTAGCCAACAAGGACCATCAGAGCTCTCCGAAAACAGTGACAGGGATCTGTGTAAGAGGAAATTATTTCAATACAGTGTGCAGTACATAATACCTCTACAATTTTTCTAACAAAAGACACATCTTTGCTTGACTTTCTTCACCAGGAGGCTGACATGGTTTTCCTTCTCCTCCAGGTTCTTCTTCAAAGTGTCAGCTTCTCTCCCAGTCAGATTTGTTATCACCACGACACACACCTGCTGATGATGTCCATGTGTAACATCTCCGTTCTGCCGAAATGTCTGTCTCTCCTCTAGAAACTCTTCACCATAGTTGTCTTTGAACCAGCGCTTAGGGGGAAGGGTTAGACCAGAGCTGGGAAACCGCTCATTAAGCTGCAGCAAAGCAATAAACAAAAGGGTGAGAAAAAGAAAATACTTACAGTGACAATATCATATCAGTGAGAGCAGAAAGTGTTAGTGGTTCATGATGCCAACAGCACTCCCACTAAGGTGCATGATTGGTTCTCACCTTGTCATCTTCTGAAGGTCACCCAGCTGTCTCCTGGACCCCCCGTCACCAGAATCTTACAAACCTACAACTCAGAAACCAACGCAGACGCCACAAATGAGCTGTAATGTCAGAGAGGAGCTGCACATTCTACCCAGTTGAGTAGTGGGCTGTTCTGAATGTTTTAGCAAGTTAAATGTGTCAGTGTGTGCGTATTATACACACACAAGGACACATACAAAAAGACACAAATAGTACACAGAGCAACATGTCGCAGCATCTTTTGCAAAACTTACTGACATGCCCACACTTGTGACTGTGACTGATTTTGCTGATTCAATAGTAATGAGAAGTCAACACACACACACAAGTTACATAAGCTTCTTCAAGGAAGTCATATGATGCCTATTGGCCTATTTTCCGGAGAAATGGCAGACCTGTTAAATCCTTACCGTGAACGTTTCCCTCTCCTCCAGGATCTCATAGCCCAACAGTGTCGGGGTGTTGGGTCGCTCCACCCAGCTTTCCCCAAGGCTCCCTTCACCCTCCAGCAGTATGAATGACCCATCCAACATGCCTTGTCTGGGTGTAGTCCAGGAGGCATCTTGGGTGGGAGCAACAACTGCAGCACCCCAGAGTCTAATGCCCCTCACCCAGGAAATACTTTCTGGAAATGAGGGCTCACAGCTCATGGACAAAGTAGTATGCATGGGAGATCCCCTCTTGGTCCAGTACGTGCGTGCCCTAGTCCAATCCACTGGGAATGGGACTGGAACAAAAGGCTGTGGCTTGGTGGCTGAGCGGGTCGTCCACCAGTCAGAAAGAGGGCTGTTCAATCCCGGCTTCCCCAAGCCTACGTGTCGAAGTGTCCTTGAGCAAGATACTGAACCTAAAATTGCTTCCGAGGGCTGTGCCTTCTGTGTGTGAATGGTTAGTTTCCTTCGTACTGATGGGCAGTTAGCTCCTGCCATCAGTGTGTGAATGTGATATGTGAAAGCGCTTTGAGTAGTCGGTAGACTAGAAAGGTGCTATACAAGTACAGTCCATTTACCATTTGTGGTGGTCCTAGTGAGCTTTTGATACCATTAACAAGTATGGAGAGTAGAGAGTTAATACATATAAACACGAGGACACACAGAGTGTAGTAGCCTACTTATACCATTTTAAGGACAATTATCCCAAGTTTAGTTTCTTGCCTGAGCTTTGCAAGGAGTGTCTTGTTGTCACAACAACACTGCTTTCCAAACACCAATCAGAGTAAACCAAATTATAACACAATGTAAAGAAACCTATTTGGAACATTGAAAAGGATAAACTAAAAGCCAAAGTAGACCAGAAAGTTATCTGGTCCTAAACAGAGATTGTGATTTGGCAGATTATCCCTCTACTGTCAGAGATAGAAATAAAAAGCTGAGACAGAGCTCAGTGACCACAATCTGACAGTTGAAAGAGGAAGACACAAAATATCATGGCAACCAGAAGAAAACAATATGTGGTCACTGTTCGACAGGTGAGGCTGAGACAGAGATGCACTTCCCCCCACAATGTAAAAGAATCAATGAAATGAGAAACATTTACTTAATTACCTTTAAAAATAAAAAAATCCAAAGTTCACATTTTTCTATTTAATTTTAAGTTATTTTTACATATATATATATAAATATATAGTTCTAACAGCAAAATCACAAATTCCCTGTTTATGTACACCTTTTGTAGTTTTTTATTCCACACTTGCTTTGTCAATGTAAAGGTCTGTTTCCCATGCCAATAAAGCCCCTTTTGAATTGAATTAAACATAAACATAATTGAACTTTTTTTTACTATTCCTAAAAATAGCTAGTGGTACTTTTTAATTCTGATATGTATTGGCCATTAACTGTGGTAATCACACATCACATCGACAACACTTTTTGTTGGAAACTCCCGGGCTCGGGGAATTCCAGCATGTTTAAAAACCCCAGTATTAACAGTGCAGTTCGGAGTTCATGCTCGGAGATCTTTGTTGCAACGATACTGAAACAAAAGTGAATCTGACGCCTAAACGATGTCGTTATTCAAACAACCTATAAACACAACATCTTCGTATTCGAACTTGCCTCTATATGTAATTCATCTTTGAAATAAGGCAGATGAAGGCTGTGTTTGCTCAGAGGGTTGTGTCGAAAAGCAGTCCCACAATAAAATAAAATCAATAAAGTCTGACACTCTCGAAACCTATTGGTATGAACGCATCTCCCAAAAACCCGGAAGCGTGTCGTCAGTAGCAACAACAAACCCACCTGCCTTAAATGACAGCGGAGCTCAGCGGCTCGCTGTTGACTCCTTGACTCAGCCAGTGGCAGCTGGTTAGAGGCAGTCTGGCAGCGGGTCATGAATACACGGGCACGTGAAAGCGCAGACATTTAATGCTAGTCGTTGAGTACACGGCGTTTAGCGTCAACAAACGGATGAACCGTTTATCAGTTGCTCTTTTTCAGCCGACCTCCTTCTCCGCAACATAAACGTTAGCTTAGCTTGCTAGCAAGGCGGCGACATTATGGCATGATAGCTCTTCCTCATTGCTTTTACCAAAAGGGGCAGTTCTGCTTTCCCTGGCTGACTTAGTGGATGATAAATCCTCGGAGATTTCCCGTAAAAGGCTCACATACTGCTATGGAGCCGACCTCGGCTATGGGCTGCATGAACATTGGCAGTCTGACCAGCACCTTGCCGGTGATCCCCTACCAGAAGCTGACAGACCTGTACTACCTGAGCCGAGGGGGGTTCGGGACCGTGTTCAAGGCACAGCACTCCGACTGGAGGACCACTGTGGCTATCAAGTGCCTGAAACTCGACTGTCCTGTTGGAGAAAGGTACCCTGTGTCTTTGTGACCACCTCATCTAACAATTTAGGCCATGTACACTGAATTTTAACTGCTTTAAATGTATAGATTCCAGTGAAAGGTTACAGAAAGTCAGCACCTATTGTGCAGTCAGAGACAACTGGCTAAGTAGGAAATCAGAGCATCAAGGCTTGACCTGGTGTCAGTTTTAATCAAATGCAAGTCTTCCGGGTAAATTTGAATCAGATGTATCCATAGTGTCCCAGGTGTTGTTGTATCGCTCTGTCTATGGTTCACACACAAATGCAGAACATAACATTTAAAGCTGAGCTGCACAAATGCTTAGTTTTTAAATATTTTGTGTACCGCGACCCTTTACTCCCCTGTGTGTTGATGCCATGGCAGTCAGGTGTGGGCAATAACGCAATATTATCATGTTTTGAATTTCAACTAGATCATATAATCTTGATAGGATAAATTAATATTGTCATTCCACAGATTTATGTTGTCCAAATGAATGAGTCTGAGCAACCTGTTCTTAAAAACTGACCAAATTAGTTATTAAAGTGTTTCATCTGACATATACAAAGAATTTGGCCTTATTTAACACATACTCGTGGGACACAAGTCATTGCTTTGAACAGCAGTTTGATCATTCTACACATGATTTGGCATATATATGCCATGTATATCTTAGCGTGTCCAGACTAATATTATGGTAATCATTTCAACAATATCGCCCAGCCCTGATGAGTCGACTACCAAGATTAATTTCTTGTGCGTGTTTCCTGTAACTCTGCACAAACAACACTGCAAAGGTCATCATTGTTTTGGCATTTCTATCACTTTGTCTGAGAGTAAAGACTGACTGTGTCACTGGCTGCGTTTCAGAGAGAGGAACTGCCTGCTGAAGGAGGCAGAGGTGCTCCACAAGGCCAGGTTCAACTACATCATCCAGATCTTTGGCATCTGCAACGAGCCCGAGTTCTTCTGCATAGTCACAGAGTTTATGAGCAATGGCTCTCTGGACCTGTTGCTCCACGAGGTAGCTATATGTCATCAAGTAACTTCATTACGTTAAGAGCTGTTCATTCAGAAACCAATCTAGTCCTAACATCATAATCCATGGCTCAATCAGAAATAATTAATATGGATTAAGAATTAAAAAGACAGCAGCTCTCCTTGGCTTTAAGGCATTTATCACTCCCCACTGTAACTAAACAGCAACAAAAAGTGGTTGGATTTGACTTGCAGTGTTGAATCATTTAAAACAATTTCTAGCAGGTTTTTGTTTTTTATTCAATCAAATGACAGTCTCAAATATAGAGAACATGTTCTTGTTTTTCCACTTTGGTTGCCAACATATCTGTACTGAAAACAGTCTCTGTTATTTTTGGCAAACTGCTCCATTTCTAGCTCTGTCTCTTTTATGCATCACTCATCATGTATCATGTGCATCATGTTGGCCATAGAAATCCTCCCTGTGAGACGGCAAGCAAAAGTGAAACTTGGACATATTCACAGTCTCTGATGTAACTTTGAAACAAGCCGGAGGAAGAGACGCTAAGCTGTGAGGAAAGTAGACTTAGTTTGGGGAAATTCCCACCTGTATTAGTGTAGTAAATATTTTCACCATTCATTTTGTGCTCTTTTGTGCATTGCTTTGTTTTGTAGTCTAAATGCAGTATAACACGTCATCTCCCTCTGCACTTCCCTGTTTTATTGAGACCCTTATCGATATCTTTACACCTGGTCTGTCCTCTCTTCGTACAGAAGGACATGTACCCGGGGCTTGCCTGGCCTTTGCGACTGAGGATTCTGTATGAGATTGCCCTGGGGGTTAACTTCCTTCACAACATGAACCCACCCCTCTTACATCATGACCTAAAGACACAGAACATACTGTTGGATGGGGAATTTCATGTTAAGGTACGTGTGTCGGCGAGAATTTGGTACAGTAATAACTGTATGTGTGACAAAAGTAAACTAGCGTTTGAGAGCTTCACTGGGGAAATATAATGGGCATTGTTTTGACAATTTTTAAGGAAAATGTCAAGAAAATAATCAACAAATGAATCGATAATGAAATGAATTGTAAGTTGCAGCCGTAATTATATGTCCACACTTTACCTTGTAGAAAAAGTGCTGGTTCAGAGCACTGCTTCAGTGCTGCTGTGCTAAAAAATTAAGTGTGTCATATTAGCTGCCGCTCTGCCACAACAGAGCTAAAGTTCGTGAAACCCCAATCTGTTGGCTTTAATTGATTTAAAAAAAAAAAAAAAAAGAGCTGATTAAAAAAAACTGCATTAAAAAATATGTCTAGAATTCTTAAATAATGCTTAAATTCTGCTATTGTTCTGTCCAGATTGCAGACTTTGGCCTGTCAAAGTGGCGGCAGCTGTCCGTCAGTAAAGGCTCTGGGTCCAAGCCCACAGAGATAGGAGGCACAGTGATCTACATGCCCCCTGAGAAGTACGAACCATCCAAGAGCCGTCGGGCCGATGTGAAACACGATATGTACAGGTGAGACCCCAAATCCCAAAAACTAGTCATTAGAAATAGGTTGGACAATAGAATAATACGTTAAGTACGTTCTCCATTAATCTGGGTATGGTTTTACTATCCGTAACATGAGCTGATGAACTCTACATTTAACAGATGCTTTTATCCAAAGTGACTTACATATGAGAACATTCACAAACCGAAGGCGCAGCTTCAGGAGCCTTTTGGGGTTCAGTATCTTGCTCAAGGATACTTCGACACATGGCTGGGGGATCGAGCCGCCAACCTTCCGATTGGCAGGCGACCGCTCTGCCACCAAGCAACAGCCGCCCTCTTGATGACTCTGCACGTTTTTTGAACTGATAAGAGTAAATATTTGTCGAGTACACATTCAGCAGCTGAAATGCTGTTTTCCTGACTGGCAAGATGAGACAATGTGCTAGCATGGGGATTGGATTGTTAGCATACCAAAGCAGAACAGTGCTGGGAAATGTGCCAGAGACTAAATGTATCGATCGTGCCAGACGAATGGTTTGATTTCAGGAATGTGTCAAAGATAGGGAGTGGTGACAAGAAAAAGTAAAAAAAAAAAGAAAGAAAAAAGTTAACTTTCATTTGGGGCTTCATATGAATCTCTCCTGGTTTGTGGCTGATAACGGATCTTTAGCTTTTGGGCAATATGTATGAATTGCTGCAACAGTTCATTCAGTCATTGCTCTTCCTCTCTGGTTAGCTTGTCGTAAAGTCCCTTAGCTCCAAAGGGGAATACCAGTCGAAAAGAATGATGTAATGCTAATCTCCCTTAACTTTTTCTCTCCATGTTTTTTACATTGTAGCTATGCCATCATTATGTGGGAAGTGCTGTCCAGGCAGATTCCATTTGAAGGTAACACGTTATTTATTACGTGGCACTCATGTTTTTAGTTTTTTATCTCAAGTTTATCCCAAGTTTGATTTGTCACACTGATCTGTGTGTTTGTGTGGTCAGAGGTGACCAACCCCATGCAGATCATGTTCAGTGTGCTTCGTGGGATGCGTCCTGACACGAGTCTGAACAGTCTGCCTGCTGACGTCCCCAGCAGAGAAACCCTCATCAGTTTAATGACCTGCGGCTGGACCTCTAACCCCGATGAACGACCTTCCTTCCTCAGTAAGCTCACACAAATAACTGAAGTGCACCAATTCGTTTCTGCCAGAAGATTACAAATTCCTCCCTCTGAAAGGATTGCGCTCTGTAGTCCCAGTTTGACCTTTTTCACAGTTTGCGATGGTATCAATCTTCATGTTGTGTAACAGGGAAATTATCCTGGTCAGTGCTAAATTTTAATCCTGACAGAGCAGTGACTTAGTATCAGCTTCCTGTCATATTGAATTTTTTTCTGCTGTCTGCTTTCACAGAAACTGAAAAATAGTGACGCTGCACTGAAAACTAATTTCTTAATATTTTAAGTTGATGAAATGGCCCCATAAATGTATTTCTTTTTTCAAATTTAGAACAAATAGAGACTCACCGACCATTGATAAATACTGTTAGATTAATGAACAGCCAGTGAAAACATTATTTCATTGAACATAATTAAGCATGTATGTGTTTTAGACAAAATAAAACAGTATAATACAAACTCAGTCAAAGTAATCAGGTTCTGTCCTTGTAGCTGCATGTCACTTTAACTTCTCTTTATGACCAAATCTGAACTAATCAAAGCCACTATTTGATAATCAGAACATAAAGCAGATTTATGAACTTCATTTTCCATTCAGATATTTAGAGAAATTGTTCATCATGTTCCCAAAACAATTTTAGAATTTAGATAATAATCTTTGGCAAGTGCAGAACAAAACCCTGAGTGGACCTTATTATCTTTCTTTCGTTTTTTTCTCACGGACACACCCACACAAACTGCAGTCACAGCAACACAGTTGCATTAGTGTATTTTCCACATTGTTGGAAAAAATAAGGTCTTGATTTATTTGTCTTCATTTTATTGTAGTAAATGTACTCTGCTGAAACCATAAAACTGCAAACTTCAGTGTAACAATTCAGTAGATTTCCATTTTATTGTTAAAAAAGGGCACTAAAATCACTAGTGAACATTGTTTCTGACCACAGTGACTAAAAAAGCAAAACTGTGAAGTGAAACCAGTTAAAAAAACATTTTGTCCTGCATTGTTTCCTAGATTTCACAGTGTGATAGATGTGTTTTACTGCCATTTCAGAGTGTTTGATTGAGCTGGAGCCCATGGTGAGAAGGTTTGACGAAATTGACTTCCTGGAGGCCGTGTTGGAAATCAACAGGTCAAAGGTCAGTCAGGGGTCTTCTCTCAGTTCTTTGTTTAAAGGGACAGTTCACCCCAAAATCAAAAATACATATTTCTGGAAGTGGTTGTCTACTGCAGTGGGACAGTGTGTGCAGGTGTTGCTGTCTGTGAAGCCCATATGGCACATGTTGGGAGTGGTGACGTGTACTCTGTGTAGGACCTTGTATTGAATTAGTTGGGTTTTTGAGTTGTATTGTTGCATAGTTTGCCAACTGATGTCTGATTTAAATATATTCAAGTCTGATGCCCACTTGTTTATTGGTATTGAAACAGTATTTTCATGGTGAGAAAAGAGTTTGTAAATCTGTGATAGTAATGTTTTGGGTGAGAATGAGCATATATTTAGTAATAACGGAGGAGTGAAGTATTGGAAGTTATAGATATCAATTTTCTTTTATATGGTCTCTTTCAACTGTATACTGGTAGTGACAGTGATGGGGAAGTTGTATGCTGGTTTGAGAAGGTCATGAAAGAAAAAAACTTCCTACAGGTAAGAGGAAAAATGTGCATTTTTGATTTTGGGGTAAACTGTCCCTTTTTAGTGCTTTGGGCATTTATGCCTATATTATTAAACGTGTGTGTGCGTGTGTGTGTGTGTGTGTGTGTGTGTAATGGAAAATACTCCTCACAAGTTACAAGGGCCTAATGTGATGCTATATTGCATACTTAGTTTGACACCTGGAACTAAAACGAGAACTGTTTAGTGTTCTTTTGCTTGGTAAGTTAACAAAAACAACCTATTATTAAGATTTGTATTGATTAATTACCTGTCAGTTTCTTCACTTTGTTAATTAACAAACTCACAGTTATGCGGACCAGTTTTATCTCTCAATTTATACCGTAGGTGTTCCTTTTACTAAACACCCGACTGCTGCACAGCTATTCGGTGCCCAGCTGTGGGGGATAGAAACCATACAGGAAGGTCAAAGTTGTAAATGTGTGTAATTCTGAGAGTGAAGCAGTACTGCCCTATGGGAAACAAAACACACATGTTGGTTTTCCCTGACATGATAATTACATCATCTAAAGACGGTTTGATCAAGTCTCAGTGGTGTTAGGAAATACTGTCTGACTGTATAGATGTATCCGTTAAATCCCCTAATTCAGGAATATATAGTTACTTAACAAGCGTCACTCAAAGAAGGGGATCTAATTATTGAACTGAGTCATTTGGGAAAGTTTGGATTTGAACTGTGACCAAGAGAGGATGATGGGTAAAAACAAATGTCACAATTTCTCCTTAACATATCTCTTTTACCTCTTTTCGGTCTTGGTGTGTATATGTGTGTGTTCATGTCAGTGAGACCGTTGCTTCCTGTTAAGAACAGGATCAAGGCCAAGATGGCATCTGTGGTTATCTGCTTGAGAGGAAGAGGAAACAAATAATTGCTGCTTGTTTTCTTAGTCAGGAAACACTATTGAATTTATACAGTAGGTCCACACAACAATGCAGGTTGGCTAGGGCAGATTAAAGACCCAGTCAGGTTATTTTTTCCTGTTTATAAACATTACTGATGAAGCCTCAAGTTGCATTGGAAAACATTAATAACTTACATTTAGTTTAGTGTGTATTGTGTAGTCATTTTTTATTTTAACATACTTGTATGGGCGTTGTATGACTATATTAAAATGAAAATGGAAAAGCCATTTCACATTTAATTTTCAAAGTGGTAACCCGCTGTAAAGTGAACAATATTGAAATGTTTATTAAAATTTGAAAATTAAAATGAAATATAACCTGATATTCCATTTATGCAAGCAATATTTAAGTCAAAATAAGTGCATCGGCCATCACTTTGCCGGTGCTCTGTGCTCCAAGTGTGGGCAGAGTCAGCCAATAGGACCACTAACTAGTTAAGCAGCAGTTAGCAGTTACT
Source organism: Coreoperca whiteheadi (assembly GCA_011952105.1). Taxonomy (NCBI): domain Eukaryota; kingdom Metazoa; phylum Chordata; class Actinopteri; order Centrarchiformes; family Sinipercidae; genus Coreoperca; species Coreoperca whiteheadi. The sequence goes on along the minus strand of CM022487.1, from coordinate 9,591,335 downwards.
GAGCAACAAGTAAAGCCATCTGTCCATCAGGAAACTCCGTAAATTACCGAGATTGAGGAGGGATATCCAGAAAATATTTTCTCCATAAAATATGATCTCTGTGATGCAAAAAAACAAGTCAGACTCGATTTGACAATAAAGCATCATCATCATCATTCAGTTTCACCATGAATAAAGGTTAGAAAAGTTGTGTATTTTTGTACAGTAATCTGTGAGGCTCGGCCCCCAGAAACGCTGCGGCGTCTATTCTAACTCTTGTCTCATTTATGGTCTGATAAACAGTAAATTCATTCATAGAGCCCTATCGCAGTGTTTCTGTACAGTAGTCAGTGAGGCCCGGCCACCTTCTCGCCTTTCTGCCACAAACGGACTACGCACATGAGCAAAGCAGTAGATGTTCAAACAAGTGACGTCCTAACTGAAGGCCCGCATTGATGAGAGCACTGGATTACATTTTCAGTTTCATTTTGACCCCATAAGACCGTGGTGACACGTAAATGTAAACGCAAAGACTGGGGGCGCTGTTTTGCTTATTGCATTTGAATATTGTCCACTGTACAGCAGGTTAAGGCTTTGAAAATGAAATGTGAAAGGCAGTTTTCATTTTCATTTTCAAATGGTTAGAAAATACATTTTCATTTTCATTTTGACATCAATATTGCGTGCATAAATAGAAAATCAAGTTACATTTTTAATAATTCATTTTCAAATTTGAATTCACATTGGAAGATTGTCCACTGTACTCCGCTGTACAATTAAATGTCAAACCGCTATTCCATTTTCATTTTAATAGAGTCTTAGAACGCCCATACAAGTATGTGAAAATTAAAATTGGCTCATTGCATTTTAATTTTTACTCAAATAACACATACAACAGTGTAAAATTAGAATGCTTTTTTCATTTTCAAGTCTTCATTATCATGTGAATATAGTCCTATACACACTTCCATACACTCATGTCCACTCATTTTCAGTGTTTTCTTGAATATGAGGGTTAGGAAATAAGGTGTCTTATTTGGGTTAATAGCAAATGTATTGGCTTGGACTTTTGCATATTTGTTTTCAACACATTCTTAAGATTTGACTGTTCCCTATCAATCTTCCCTCTCAGTGTGACTCATTCCCCTCTTCTTCCTTGTTCCTCCACAGATGATGGGGAGATCCGGCTGTCGTTTAGCCCAGTCAGTGTGTGAGAAGAGGAGTGGGGAGGGATCCCTGAACATGCTGAAGGACAGGCCAAGCCCCTGGCCGGTCAGTAGCTGGGATGTCTGTGGAAATATCAAGATAAAGTCTTAATAATAAACAGTGATGTTTGGAGATGCACTTCTAAATTCAAGCCTTGTCTTTTTGGTATTATGTCTGTAATGTCTGCGTGGAAATGTAAATTGAACATCGCTGTTTGTTCTGCCAAAGGAGAGCTCAGGCTCAGGCTCAGGCTCAGGCTCTTGTTCCTCCCAGGACACAAACATATCTCTACCAGGTGCCCTCACCAGCAGCAATGCTGCACCTTCTAAAGGTAATCATGACAGCCATTATTTGTATTCATAAATACATTCATTAACTGAGTGGCTATGTTGCTGCATGTATTTAAAGGCATGGCTTTGACTAGACTGCAAGAACAGACGAGATCAGATATGAAATGAAGAATAAGCTCACAGCACCACGCATTATGCTTTATATAAAAATCTGTGTAAAATACAAGCTTTGTTTGCCACGTGGGTGCATAACACATCTTCCTTTTTTATTTTTTATTTATTGGTGCATTACAAAAAGACAGAGGACAATTGGACAGAGCTAAAACATACAGCCATTAGCACATTAAGACAAGTACAGTACAACAGTTTATATTGAACTGGGAGGGGGAGTTTGTTTGTGACATGACATGTAAGATTAGGTGAGGTGTGTTTGTAACGAGGATGGCTAATGAGTAACGACAAAGAAAAGAATGAAAGAGACAAGTTAGGGAGAATAAGAAATAATGCTAAGAAATAATGATGAGGAAAATAGATGAAACACATCTTCTTCTCTTTCTGATGTAGAGGGGCTTCCATCATCATTCTTAGCTCATCAACTGGAGCCTCCTGAGTCTTTGAAGGACAATTGTGAAGTCAACAATCGGAACGGCTACCAGAGCCCCAGGCCCCTGAATGATTTGAACATACCCATTAAACCAGGCCTGCCTGACACTGAATGTGAGACGTTTCCGGATAACTTCACCCTCAAGCCACAGCCTCAACAAAAAGGTACAAGCAGTTAAAGCATAATTGATCAACTGGGTGATGATAATAATAATAAGAAGAATGTAACTCTGGAAAGTTAAATATAATGTTTTTATTGTTTTACCAAAATGTACAACCAAAACCTGAATCCCTCCTCTCTCTCACTCTCTCTCCTTGCTTGCAGCAGATTACTCTCCTCCCTTGCAGCACTCCCCTCCCTCACAAGGCCCAATCGCCCAGTGGATTGCGACACAGCGGGAGAAGATCGTCGCCCAGATGACAGAGGCCTGTCTGAACCAGAGCTTGGATGCCCTGCTGGCCCGCTCCATGCTGATGCGGGAGGATTACGAACTGGTGGTGAACCAGCCCACGCGCACCGCCAAGGTCCGCCAGCTCCTCGACAACTGTCATCGACACAACGAAGACTTCTGCCGCATTGTTGTCCGCAAGCTGCACGACAACAAGCAGATGGGCCTGCAGCCGTACCCGTCTGAAATCAGCTCCCCTACCACAGCCCTCCTCCCCAGCGCACCGCCGCTGTCCATGTCCAACAATATCCCCAGGAACATGTAGCGGCAGTCACAGCCAAGCAATGGAAACAATTGAGATTATAGACTGTGCCAATTTTACACTACAGTTTTACTGGTTTCGTTCTCATCGAGGTGGCCAACATGGTTCCCTTTCCCTCAAGAAGACTGAGAAATGGCTGGTTGAGCAAAAAGAGTCACAGGTACAAAACGAAGCCATTCGCTTTGAAATTTCCACTCATCAACTAGAGACATAAGGTTTTATTCTGTATAATCAGAATCAGAAGATTTTGATTGAATCAGTGATTTTATTTAACAATGTTATCTATGTAGCCCAGTATTTTTGTGTGTGTGTGCGCGTTGCCTTATTTGTAGAACGTAAACATCCTCAATACACTCAGTTGATCTGAGACAGTGACAGGGGGACTGTTTACGTGCTGGAAAACCTACGGCAAAAATAGATACTCTAGAAATCTTAGAGTATCATGTAGTCATTAATTATAAAGGTTAGTTAGCCTGATAATTACCACCCGAGTGAAGTGAGTGAGTACGTGGCCCTCACAGCTATAAAGAGTGTTTGTCTTTGTAGTGAAGATTACGTGATGACCTAGATTAAATCCATGAGAAAATACACAGTCAAGTATTGTGCAAAGGTGAACGTAAACAGCTTCACGTAAGTCATCTGAAGTGTTGGATTGAGTTTTGATTTTGATTTTGTCCCTGACTCTTTGTCCTCCACCTCCTTTTTTTATTTTTTTATTTTTTTACTGCTAAAGAGAGTCCAGGGGACATGGAGTAAAGAGGAAGTTGAGATTGTAATAAAATCTGTGTCTAGATTAAAAGGGGACCAAAGTGATCTGCCCTAGGATCTTCTTTTGGTCTTCTCAGTGGTGTCACCCCTCAGTATTCTTAATAAAGTTCACTTTAGACACTTCAGACTCATCTGGATGCTTCCAGAGTTACAGTTTTTCCATAGACTGAGCTAAGAAGAAAAAACAGTTTCACATGTTTTATCCTACTGAGCTGTTCTGCGGATGCAGACGAGACAACTGTAACACATGAAGTTCAAACATGCTTTGCTTGTAGCAAACCTTAAGTGTACTTGCTTTATATAGCAACGTTTAAGCAGTCACTCTGCTCAGTTTATCACTCTTGACTTGGTACAACTTTTGTTTCTGTAGCTGTGCTTCCTGACAGTAACACCTTTGGATAGAATCATTTTCTCTCTGTTTCTCATAGAAAGAGATCAGGAAACCTAAATGTTGGCGGGTATGATTCATACATGGCAATGCAGATTCATTTTCTTGACAAATGAATTTATCGACTAATCATTCCAGCTCTAGTGTGAATGTTGTGTGCATGTACTGTATGTGCGTATAGTTTCTCTTAAAAGGGCCTTACAATTTGCCCGCATCACTGCCTTCACTTCCTCAAATGGGTGCTTAAATTACAATAATGTAGCTGTTGCATTTACTGTACAATCTGTAAATTCACCACAGATTAACGTTTGTGTGGTTCCCCTTTCTTTAAATAAATGCATTTCATCGTTTTATGTGGATGCACAGGTTCACCATCATTACGTCCAAAGGGATTTGCAGTTCAATAGAGAACGTAGTTTGATAAACACAGTGAGAAATGAGCCACAGCAGGTCATTCTTACTATGACACATTGTTAAAGGAAATTGTATACAATGATATTTATGAAAATGTTATTTAAATGACAACAGGAAGGCCAAGCAAGGTCGATATGCTTCCATAATGTTGGACTTCTATTGCCTTGTCTTTGATAACGGTGCCTCATATTCTGCTTTTGGTCTCAACTATAGTAACATGCAAAAGCCTTTTGCACACATATCAAACAAAGTTGAGTATAAATGCTACACATTTGATAGCCTAAATTTGTTGTAACAAATTTGTACTGTTGATGATAGTTTCATCTTTTTATATATATATTTTCATTTGTGATCTCTTGTTAAAAACTCATGCATTGTTTATGTTAAGTTATGATTTAATATTTGTATACTTCCTTTCTGCAAAACACCGGCCTAATTTAGTGCACATGTCATCATCAGTATCGGTTGAGCAAACAATAATATAATGTGTTACATAAGGTTCAGTTGATGTGTAACCGTGGTTTAAAAAGAAACTAGGATTTTTCATATATTGTATCAAACTCTTCATTAAAATGCGTATTCTGTTTTTACTCCTGCCTGCGTTATTGATTTATTTTTGTGTGACATTAATCTAAGTGCAATATTTACTATATTGGCACAGTTAGCTCACTTAATATTATCATCTATATAAACTTGCGGATTGGGAAGACAAGATCTAGCCATGGATTACTGAATGGGCCTACTGGGGAGAGGCCCAGGGGCCTAACAGGTCAGGGAGCCCCTGGGTTACACCTACAAAATATCACTGAAAGAGACACATAACTACAGAGAGACACCAAACAACCACAAGTAAATACAAAATGATCACAAAAAGACACAGAACAACCACAGAGACAAACAATGACCACAAGGAGATGCACAACAACAAAACCTCAAAAAGGTGCAAAATGGCTTCAAAGCAATGTAAAATGGCCATAAGCAACCAAAGCGACACAAAACAACTTCAAACAGATGCAAAACAATGTATAAATGACCACAAAGAGATGCAAAATGACCTAAAAAAACTCAAAAGACAACTGCAAAGAGACGCAAAACAACCTCTTTCAGTCTCTGTGTCTGGCTCCTGTATAGGAGGGTTGGGGGGCCTTTTACATGTCTTTACCCAGGGGCCCAGTGTCTCATAATCCATCCATGTGTATGGCAAACTGTCTGAGTGACTGATTGGTTGGGCCAATCACAGTGCATTCAAATATTTTTTAATAACAGTACACATCACAATATGTTCCATATCATACAAACTACTGACTGTATGTATGTATGTTGACCCAGAAGCAGCTGGGCTCCCCTCTGTCTTAGCTATTGAGGGTTTCCTGGGGGCAGGGGCGAGGTCTGCTTATCTCGTCTGAAAATAGCACAGCCAGGGGAACACGAGAGTGTGGTTCGCCTGATGCTGGAAAAACACCCGTTGTGGTGGTGCTGGTCTGCAGGGATTGCAACATCGACCGTCCTGTTGCTGCCTCTCAGATGTGATCTCACCAATGTCTCACTGCCTGGTTCAGAGGAGCAGCACTGACCTGACGGAGACTCTACATGCTCAGAGGAACAAATATACCTTTATAAGTAACCACATAAAGTAAGTTTACTTTTTGTCAATTAATGTCAATACTAAGTCTCAAGTATATTTTGTTGCTGTGCATGTGGGGAAAAATGTTACTGGGGATTTGGTTACATGCATGACCTTTTCTTGTATACTGGACAATAGTTATTCAGTTTTTTTGTTTCAGTATTGAGATGTGTAGTTCGCCATTAAAGGAAAAGCTTACTTAAAAAAACCATGCCACATTTATGTGAAATAACTGTGTGTTTTGACTGTTAAATTGGAATAATCCCCTTTAATTGTTGCCCTATCATCTCCACATCAGCACTGAACTAATGGGGGATCTCAGGCAGAAGATCGGGGTCATGTCACAGACGATATGCCCAAGTTCACGGGCTCCATCTGACGAGGACCTAAAGGCCCCAAATAATGGGAAAGAGGAGAAAATGCAGATGAAGAGAGAAATCTCCCTCATTAATGGAATCTGCCTCATCATTGGCAACATGATTGGCTCTGGGATCTTTGTCTCACCAAAGGGCGTACTCATGCACAGTGCCTCTTACGGGCTGTCGTTGCTGATTTGGGCTCTTGGAGGCATCTTCTCAGTGTTTGGGGCTCTGTGCTACGCAGAGCTCGGCACCACTATCACCAAGTCTGGAGCCAGCTACGCCTACATCCTGGAGTCTTTTGGAGGCTTCTTGGCTTTCATCCGCCTGTGGACGTCCATCCTGCTGATCGAGCCGGCCAGCCAGGCTGTGATTTCACTGACCTTCGCCAACTACCTGGTGGAGGCTTTCTACCCCACCTGCCAGCCGCCGTATGCTTCTGTCCGGCTTATTGCTGCAGCCTGCCTCTGTAAGAAACACTCCTGTTACTGAGTGAGTGTGTGAGATGAGGTTCAGCATATAGTTCATCACCCAGAAAAGCAGATTGCAAGAATTAGTTTTGACTGGGAATGTAATTCTTGAAATTTTATCTGTAAACACTAGGTTATGTTATCTACTATCAAACATAAAAGTCGGTTACAATTTCAAGTTGTTAGGGAAAACTACAGGCAGTGTTTGAAATTTACACTCAATGCCCACTTTAGCATCACCCCAGTTCCTGATGTCAGCTCGATCTCTCTCAATCTCCAAGAACCCAAATTGTGCTGCAGATAGAAAAAAGACTAAAACAAAACACTTAAAGTTATCATCCTTAAGACTTTCATGTAATCAAACCCCGTTTTTGATACTATTTAGGGTCTGGGTTTTTCACCAATAGCTATTTAATTTATTTATATTCAATTATTACCACTCAATATAGTAGTTTTCATTGTTAGTTGCAGAGTCTGCCACTCCCGCACTGGATTCAAATTGCCTTCACACACACAAGGGATTCACAAGAAAGAGGAACGCATGTAATCCAGCGTTCCTATTTTTTATTTTATCTCATTGATATCTGCCTCACTCTCTGTAGCTGTATTTAGTCACTGCCAATGCAAACCCAACATTTAGCTGCTGTTTCAAATTAAAAGCATACAACTGTTGAAAAATGCGGTGACTTTTATTGTGAAGCAGCATCAGCTATATTTAGGCCGCCAGTCCTGTACAAATGCCACCGTGGTTTACAGCCTGGCTTTGTGCTGTGAAGAATGTAGTTAGCAGAAGTGGTATTTAGGTTAGGGAGTTTCTGTTTCTGGCCACTCATACTGGTCAGCGATCTTGGGCATGGGGCAGAAAGATAACAGGCTTTGATTATTGAAATTCAACTTATTACAAAATGAGTTTCACAAACTAACCAACATGGTTTACCAATGTTTCCTGAATAATTTCTGCTGTGCAAATGCAGCCTAACAAAAAAGCAGAGGTTGCACTAGAAGCTTGTTCGAATAAATTAACATCTCAATCATACCTTATTCCTCTTGTTTTTTCAGGTATGCTAATCTTCGTTAACTGTACCTATGTGAAGTGGGGCACTCTGATCCAGGACATTTTCACTTATGCCAAACTCATGGCGCTCTTCCTCATCATCACTGTAGGAATCCTGAAAATATTTAATGGTAAGATTACATTAAAGTACGAATGCATCAGCGGAAACACAATACATGTATAAACGCCACATGCTTTCAACTTTGACTTCTCTTTGTGTAGGAGAAACAAAGAGCTTCGAGAGTCCGTTTGAGGGCTCCTCCACAGATCCCGGAGCCATTGCTTTGGCCCTCTACTCAGCTCTCTTCTCCTACTCTGGCTGGGATACACTCAACTTTGTTACTGAGGAGATTCAGAATCCAGAGAGGTAACACAGACATACGGTGACATTACACAGACATACAAGGAGAAACACTCATTCAGAGACATCTACATGTACACTTGAGCCGACATGGACACGTTTGACCCTTTAGACTTGATTTCACTTCCTGCTTTTGGCTCACTGGTGAAGAATCTGCTCACAGATTTCTTTGTGGACATTACGGGTAAATGGTAAAAACTGATTGGCTAACAAAGCTCTGACCAGTTAAAATAAGGCAATACAGGTGGTGAAAATGAGCCATTGGAAATTATACTAAAACCTAAAATTTAATTGACAAACTAGAACTCATTAAATGACAAACGGTTTTTGATCTTGTTCTGTATTATTTATTTTATCCCACATTGCAGTCAGACATTCGTTTATGCTTTATTTAAAGCTGCTAAAATCAAGTTTTTATGTTAACAGTGGACCAAACGACTATGTATATGTGTTACTTGTAGTGATGAATTATAAAATGACTCTACAGTTCCCCTCAGCTCTACGAAGGATTTTTAGTGTCTCTCAGCTCGTTGTTTTGGTTTCCCTGCCCAGCTAGCGAATAGCTGGCGAGCACAGTGGTGCATTTAGCAGCTAAAGGGGCCAGAAATTTCCCTCAGACCCCTTTCAGGAGAAGACCAAAACCAGAGCTAAAATAGGGTGAAAACCTGACTCATATTTTTCAGGTGGACACATACACCACTCCAAATGAATGCTCATGTTGCCTTATAACTGCGGGATGTGTAAATTTGTAACTGTTTGCTAACATGTTGGCCATATCAACCTAAAATGTGATAATAAGTCAGTTTTGTTTACAGCTTGTTTCTGCTGCCACCAAGTGACCAAAATAGCAGTCATTGCAGGTTGTTGCAGTCTTTTTCAAGAGTTTTGTAGCACAGCCAGATACAATTCTCCGACTTTTTTATTTTCTTAAGTTGTTTGTTTTGTTTAGGCAAATTTGACAGAACTAGTACAGTTGTAAAATCACATGAGTTGTGATTACATTGTAATCATTTATAATCATTCCCTTTGAACAAAGGGAAATGGGCTGTTGAGGTTGGAATTAAACTCGATTCAAATGAATTTGTCTTCACAGGAACCCTCTGTAATCTGTTTACTGCAGGTTTTCAGCGAGTCAATAACTGCTCTGTGTGTTGTAGGAATCTGCCCCTGGCCATTGCCATTTCCATGCCCATAGTGACCATTATCTACTTGCTGACCAACGTGGCGTATTACGTTGTTCTGGATATGCCTTCTCTGCTGGCCAGTGACGCCGTCGCTGTGGTAAGACACCACCAGTCACCTGCGAGAGATAATTCACTCTGCTGCTAAATATAGTTCTGCTCTGCTTAGAAACGGTTGACCCAAGACGTTGCACTCTGACTTCAGAAACTAAAGTGGAAGTCGCTTGCATGATCAGTGAAACATGGACAATATAATGGTCAGAGGCATTGATAGGCTCTCCTGAAAACATATCTGATTAGACTTCCTCACCCAGAGAGCGGAGTAAACAATGTTAATCTGACTCCACAGACATTCGGGAATGCTGTTCTGGGTCCGTTCAAGTGGATCATCCCTGTTTCAGTGGCCATGTCCTGCTACGGAGGACTCAATGCTTCTATCATTGCTGCCTCACGGTAATCAGGGAATACTGAACAGGCACTGACTTTAGGCTCACATCATGATGAGCATTTTTCCAGTAACTTTCCATCTTTGTTGATCAACGTGCAGGTTGTTTTTCGTCGGGGCCAGAGAGGGCCACCTCCCCGACAGCCTGAGTCTGATTCACCTGGAGCGCTACACACCAGTACCTGCACTGCTGTTCAATGTGAGGACCATATATCGTACTCTTCAATATAAATGCACATCAGGTTCCCAAACAACAAAACATATGCAGGAACGCATGAATATATGAATTCATGTTCTGATAGAAAAATAAGTAACTTCCCATTGTGCTGTGTGGCTGCAGGGGTTAATGAGTCTGATCTTCCTGTGTGTGGAGGACGTGTTCCAACTCATCAACTATTTCAGCTTCAGTTACTGGCTCTATGTGGGTCTGTCCGTGGCCGGCCTCATCTACCTGCGTATCACTCAGCCGGACAGACACAGGCCTGTGAAGGTGCTACTTTTCTCGCTGTTCAGATTAATTCTGAATATAATGTAATATACATAGTGTACACGTGTATACATACGCAATATGACAGTCCCTGTGCCAGTGTAAAATATTGTTATGTGTGATAAAGTGACATAATTTCTGTAATAGTTTCAAAAGACACTTGCAGACACATCTACTGCTACATTTAGATTCAAGATTAACAGGGCGTTTTTGTCACCTGCTCATGCAATATGTGAAATGAAATGCAGTGTGACATACTCTTAAGGCTGTGCAAAAAAGGCTAGTGTGCAATAAAGACTAACAATTAGAATAAGAGTTAAACTAAGAAATGGAAGGAAAAATATTATAAATATACTGTATGTAGTATAAGTAGTAAAATGTTCAAGTGTATGTTGGCCCAGTGTGTAGGTGGGCATGTATGTATGTCCCAGTTGTAAGGCACATTATACAATCACATGTTGTATGCAATTGAGTGCAAATATGCAAATGTACAGGGCAGTGTATGGAGTTCATGGAGGACAATGTGCTACACAAAGTAAGATATATACAAAAGTCAGAGGTCACCATCCTGATGGCCTGAGGGAGGATGCTATTTCTTTATCCTTTTTGAACTGATTTAGCTTGTCAGGCTTTTGTGTACAACCTCAGTGGCCTTTTTGTGTTAAATTAACAACGAAATATGACTACGGCATGTGCATGCACTCAAAGCGTTTAGTGGGTCTGTCATGATGTGCCTTCTCTGATTATGACCATGAACTGAAGCACTGATAGAGGTAAAACTGTTTTCATAGTTTATGTAATGGCATGTAGACACACAAGATACATCAGTTTTACAAACTAACCCGATTTTTGTCTTTTTCTCTCCACAGTTGACCTTGTTCTTCCCCATCATCTACTGTCTGTGTAGCCTGTTCTTAGTCATTGTCCCTCTGTATGGAGACACCATCAATTCTCTCATAGGAATTGGCATTGCACTGTCTGGGGTGCCGGTATACTATGTGGCCATTTACCTGCCTGAGGAGAGGAGGCCCAAATTCACACGCAAGTTAAATGGTAAGTTTTAAACATAATATTTGAGTGCAGTAGGATGTGTGTTTTCATTTTATTTAAGGGTATGATTAGCAGTTAATTACTGTTCTGCATTTGTTCAGTCATGTTCAAACATATAAAGAGGAAGTGACAAAAGGAAGACATTTCCAGTACACGAAGCACGAGATTACTATGTTTATCATTACACAATCGTACACCCTTCACCTAGTTTGTCAAATATCCGTCCCACATGGTTTTATATCACTGTCAAAATACAGCATTAATCATCTTGGATTATCAGAGTCAGCAACTGACCTCTCGACTCCCTCTGTCTTTGCTCATCCCTCCCACATCTTCCCTCCTCCAGCCTTTGCCACCAGATCCACCCAGATGCTGCTCTACTGCTGCCTGACTGAATTTGACACAGAGACAGAAGCACAAGCAGGCGGTAAAACACAGTGACCAGCAGACAAACCCTGTCGTTCAGTAGCCAGCTTTCTGCTGGAGGCCTCATTCTTGTACACGTGTTGACTTCCAACAAGGCAGAAAAACAAGGCCTTTCATGGAAAGAGTGGCAAGGCGAAGGCTCCCAACTTTTGTGAGGATTACTTCTGCCAGGGCAAGTTAAAAAAAGGCCTAACAGCTCAAATGGCTCACCACTAAGGAGCAGGAACTTGGCAAGCTGCAAACTGTTGCTTTTTTCTGAAAATGCGATATACTTTTCTACAGAGATCAAGGAATATCTTCTATGAGGATTTAATAAAACTATGGAAAAAATATGTAGCTCAAGCTCACATTTTATTTTTCAGACTTGTGTGAAGATGTAAGATGATTACTTTTTGTCTGACTTTGTTTGAAAAAACATCACATAATGAAAATAATGATTTTGTGGCTGGAATTCAGTCATGTCATAGTCCTAAATTTGCAGAACCACATCTAATGCTGTTATTTATCCAGGGATATTTTTACAGTTTGATTACATATTCATATGTGAATAAATGTGCAAATGTAAAACACCACTACATTTTGTCGATTTCAACCTATATTCTAGGATTGGTTCCTGAGCAGCTTCACTTTGAAGCAGTTTTAGTTAAGTGCCTTATTTAAGGACTCTTATTCTTCACTTTGAATGGTCAATTTCAATAGGTTTACATATTGTGGGTTATGACATTTTACCGGATTACACTGGACTGACTTATCTGAGATGTCTTTTGGTTTGTCTGCAGGCACTGACTCATGCAACATTTGCACCAACTTGTTATTTCAGAGCAGGTTTTTAGAAGACCTCCTGCAACTGAATTGTAACTCACTCACAAACTCACTCATTCGCTTTTAAAAAGGGGAGTTGTTTCATCTTTGCCAGACCGATTCTTCACATGCCGACCTGAGCCGTCCACAGGAAAGGAAAGTGACAAGAGATGACACACATTGTCATGCTGCTGTTACTATCAATATTAGGTGTTATTAGCATGCTGCTGCTGTTCAGAGGAGGAGTGTTCTACCCAGTGGTTTAGTGGTTTGGAGTGGACAGCGATGGTTTCGCCCAAGGCTGATTTCAATAGAGCAACTGTGTGAGGTGATGGTCCAATTGCCTTCTTGATGCCGTTATACATTCCTTTGATGTTGTCTGCGTCAGTAGCTGATTGGATGTCGCTGCAAAGCTGTAGCCAGTAGCTGTTGGAACAGCATCATGAGGCTTGTTGGATTTTGCCCCTTGACGTTCTCTGGGCATGTAGGGTCTTGTCGTTTGGAGTGCATTTGTAGTTGGTGAGGGCAATACGTTTTTCTTCCAAAGATTGGCATCAAAACAGTCGTTGGACCTTCTCATCTTTTTGCCAAAGGCTGTCAGGGCCATGCTGGGGATGGTGTCCCATAAGCCATCCAAATACTGCTAGGCAAGATTGAGACGAGGGAGAGGTCTGTGTCGCAATATGCACTGTGAAAATTGTGAGTTTGGAGGATGCCTCTGTGATCAGCACCTCGTGTTGGGATCTGGTCCAGCTATTGCCAGTGACCAGACTGTGTGACAGGGTTTAGTCTGGAAGTCTGAGTTGGTAATGGATAGGTTGTGGCATGTGCAGAATTCAAGGAGACGCTGCCCATTCTCAGTAATTTTACCAACGCCATGGTGTCCCGAGCAAGACGGCCAGGAGTCACGGTCTGCACCAAGTCTTGAATTGAAGTAACCAAGCTGTTCTTGTTTGGAGATGGTACAGTTGCCTCCAGCTCATCATAAACCTCGTTCTTTATTACTTGGGAGGAATTAAGTGTTGGGGCGTATACACTCATCAGGTGGACAGGTCCCATGGTTGTGTTAAGGCAGAGGACTACGATTCTCTCTGAGCCGCCTGTGGGTCGTACTATTGCTCCCAGCACAGTGTTCCTGCTCTAGGCAACTGCACCCTTCGCATCACACACACCCACACCAACAACAACACACCAATGGACCAATATGTATGGTGCCGTTAATGAGACGTAGTATGACGTTATTTTTGTGCCTCACATTTATTGGAAAACAGCCAGATAATATTAACATAAAAGGAAAGACCTTTCCCTCAACTTTTCCAGTTCAGATGAATCTTCTTCAAATCAGTTGGATTAAAACAAATGACATCTATCATTTTCTTTATTAATATGAGTGCTTAATCACTAATCAGTACCTTGATTGGGTGGATGGATGGAGTGATCTGATTGGATAGAGGGATGGACTGATCCGATTGGTTGGATGGATGGAGTTTATAGTTTATAGATTACAGTACAGATTTGCAGCCTACTGCGTAAAGTGTAAACTATGTAATTTTAAACTCCTAGTTTGTCTTGAGTTTATCTGTTTTAAATACACTTGTTTCTTCATAATTTTGTGTTGTGATTAAACTGTGTATGATTTTTAATGCATCCTATTATTATTTAATTATCTTCTTTGGCACTGCACCTTTGTTCAAAGTACCATTTTTTAAAAGTCACTGTTCACATTCACAAAAATTGTTCATTTCTTTACAGCTTTACATACAAATGTATTCTTAGACAAACAGACCTGAATACAAATAAAAACGAGCTGTTCTGACGAAACCACACTGTCAAATTTGACTGGTCGACCTCATGCAATTACAGGGGAGTAAACCCAACCACATTTCATACTCTCATCTTATTATTTTGTTGTACATTGTTTTTAACTTGTTTTCTCCGTTTTCACTTCATCATGAGAGGCTGTAGATTTCTGAAAAAGAGCTGTACGTGCTGTTTTCATTCAGTTCATTTACTGTAAAAACACGTCAGTGATACAACATTTTAATATTGTTCGGGGGAGTGTGCATCAGCTGTTAAAAAACATCACAAAATGCATTCATTATGTTTATGTAAAACAAACAACTGGTTTCATAGAAAATACGATTAAATCAAATAATGTTAAACTGCAGTTACAAAGGATTTTTTAAACTATTAACTAAAAGCTTAGTGATGCGTGTTGGGAACAAAACAGAAGGTAAAATACACTGTAAAGCACCAGTTTTCTCTGAAGTCTTACAGTAGTTCCACATATGAAGGGAAATTTGGAGCGAGGGAGATCTACTCTCCACCTAAGATAAGGTACAGTTGGCAGTATCGAACCCAGAACAGATCCACTTGTTGCTGAACTGTTTGTATCCTTCAGCATTGTTCAGGCCACTTCCTGAACAGAGAAAAGCACATAGACACTCATTATCATGACTCGTCATGGATTTAAACACTGACATATATTAATTACTAAGTATAGTCTAAACTCTACAACACAAGAAGATAAAACAAAATCTACTTTCATGGTATTATAGTTCTTATCTGAGTGAAACAGATTCAATATATACCGTCAATCAGGTTCTGGAGGCTGCAGTAGTTTGTGTTGTTATCAGCTGGAGCTTTGGAGTACTCAGACACTGCCTCGCCCTGCACATCAGAAACATCAGAAGATTCAGATTTTTCATGAAGCACCAGAAGGGAAACACTATGTCAAAGAGGAATGTCAGTGACTAAAGCCGATTAACCCTCTGAACTCTGATTTTCCCCTTTAACTTTCCCTGGAGTTGCTTTAAAGTGAGAAAAATAACTCCTCGCTGTAACATCACCGTTTCCTATCTGCTTGTTTCAACATTTCATCAAAGCCCTTATGATAGTGAGTGAAAATATCCACCCCAGAATTTTACATTTTTAAGATAAGGCACCATTAAATCAAATAGAAACATTAATAATGAGCAAAGCTTGTTGTGAGTCCAGCAGAGTGGAGGAGCTGCATCAGTTTGTTTACTCATTCAGAAAAACACGCACTTACAGTCACTTTGCAGACGGTGGATTGCTCTAGGAGAAACTGAAGGTTGTTCACATTTTTGGTTCCTGGAGACGTGTGCGTGGCTGTGATCAGGTACGGAGTTGTCGACACAAGCTGCAGCACATTTCAAATTCAGTCAAGTCAGGAAGATTTCCTGCTGCACACTCAGTTTGTTATATATTTTATACATTGTGCATGTGGCATGTTCCAGTTTGCATGTATCTTACTGTTTAATATCTTGTGAACACAGTGGCAGATCAATTATTTTGTTTCTTTGAATTGTTTTAAGGATCTGTGTGGCTGTGAGTTCAGTGAGAAATGACTAATTTAATTACCACACTGAAAAGGGTAACACTTTACCTTAACCCCCACCCCCCATTTACTATTTATAACCGCTTTATAAGCATTTAATAAATGGTGTATAACACACTAATGTAGTTTTACATAGATGTAAGTGTAACAATTATAACTATAACCATATTTGATATCATTACAAATGTGTTTTACTATATTTCCATTTAATATCTGTTTACTGCAGCCTCCACAAATGATTACATACTGCTCATGCATGCTAAATAGGGAGGTTAAATTAGAGTGTTACCCAGAAATGGTACAATATATGTTCTGTTGCCCGTTCACAAGATATAAAGGTATGAATGTATATTTGATTACATTTTAATTGTTACACCACTTTCTATGCAGACACTGCTGCAGGAGAGTGGCCAAAAGGCATTTTGGTCTATCTAAAACCTTTGAATTAAGGGCAATGTACATTGTTTTTTGAGATGTTTATATTGTGTACATTACCTGTCTGAGGAAACATGTTTACATCCATCTGCTAGCTTCCAGCATTTAAATGAATGCTGAAAATGTGAATTATTTTCACCAAAATAACTCCTGATTCATTATCTGTTGTAATTAAACAATGTGTTAGGGCACTGAGATGTTTCTGACCTCATACGAGCACCTCTCTCCTGCATATAGACAGCTTTGCCGGATCTGCCAGGCCTTGATCTGGCTCACCAGCTTCTCATAAACATCTTGGCACGAGATGCCAAACAACCTGCAGAGCAGAGCAGTGAATGTTGGATTTGTTGTCGTAACACTGAGTTAAAGGCTTATGTCTTCTTTTCCTTTAGTTAAAGGCTTATGCAGTATTCAAAAAACACCAGAAAAATTGGATTAATAAAAGAGAGACTCACGCTTTAGATTCTGTTAATCAGTGAAAACTTCTCTGCACAGATATGACTAATGTGAGTCTGGTGCGTCCTGTTGTCTTCCCATGTCCAAGATAACATGCGTGAGAAATTAGGCTGCACAGAACTCTGAATTGATTAGCACCGTGTCTAACATGCATTTGACCCCTTAACACTACGACAGCAGTGGGTTTCATGCAGCCCAAACACCATCACAAAGCATTATCTATGGCTAGCTGGTCACATGGTGCAACGTGGACGTTAATAATTTAATTAAATACGCCTAGTTTTACATTTGTGTAAAAATATAAAAGATTCCTTACCCACAGTATATTCATATACAGTTTGATTCAACACAAGTTAATTTAATCTCTAAATGCTCTCCCTAGCTATCATTGCTGACTATGCACAAATACTCAAAAAGCAATCTGCATTACCATTTGACTTTGCACTGTGCGGTGCGGTCCGCCAGTGAGAGGGTGAGCGTGGCCCCCAGGAGGAGAGCTGAAGCTACAAACAGGAATCTCAGGTCCATAGTGAAGGCAGGTAGAACAGGCCTGGGTCCAGTATGTGGTCAAGTGTGTGGACGTCTTCTGAATGTCGGCTCGACCTCTCCCCCGAGGGCTTATAAGGGTCGCACATCACGGGTCATGTGGAAAACTGGAAAAGAGTACAGTTCAACATTGATTAACATGGACCACAGCTTGGGTGACAGAGAGAGAGAGCGAGAGAGAGAGTGGAGGAAACTAAAGACATCAATACAGCGTAAGTAAACACACATAAAGTTATTTCTACAACAACTGGACTCAGCATTGTTTATTCAAGTCATTTACATTAAAGGACCAGGTAACAGTGTATGTTTTAGCCCTTTAACTATGGATTGTGTAACCATTTCAAACAGGATGAATACTTTTCAAAGCATATCAGACGTTTATAGATTGATTTCATACCTTCTGCAGACATTGCTTTCCATTGAGAACAGTTGACCTTGCAGAGACCTTGAACTTGAGTAAAACACAGTAACATCAGCATCCACAGCAACATTGTGCCCCTCTGGATAACCCACAGAACACACTGTGAACACTTTTCGAAAAGACTCTGAAAATGTGTTTCTCAGTATCAGTCATTGCTTTGCAATTTATTATTCTTCTGTATTCAAATGTAAAAACGTCAAGCTCTTTAAGGCGTTTATGGTTCTATTCAACTTTTTAACTTAATGTTTCATACTCCCAATTGTGTCACTTATGTATTTCTGCGTCCAGCAGTCTAGTGTAATACATTTTAAGATTTCACAATTTTTCACACATTTCCAATTTCTGCAATGCTTTAGTGATTTAGTTTAGCTTTCAGCATTCACACGTACTTTCAGACAGAAATGCAATTTTTCTAGATATTTTTTTTTTATATAATCACCATGTGGATAATAACATTCATGCATCTGTCTTTGTGGGCAAAACAATTTTTTACTGACACCATTGCTTACTCAGAATATTCACTTACATAAGCAACACACACAAACACAGCCTGTTTTCTTTTCTTATCACACAATTCTGCTGATGTTTCAGCACGGAGGATTTGACTCGGGGTTTTTTTTAAGTCTACTCGTTGTTCAACTTGCCATGCGTAACATTATCTTGCTTTGAACCCCTGAAACTGAAACTGAAACATTTCTTTACAATTCTACATTTCTTTACAATCATGCATTTAAAAATAGAAAAATATTGCATGTAAAAGGGTGCATAACCTTTGTTATTTTGATTATTTTGCTGCACAACTGCCACGTCTCACAGTTTTCACTACGATGTACCTCAGCTTTCATTGGAAATCTAGTAACAGACAACCAATTTACAACAGCTCCCTCCAGTACATCACAGTGGGGTTTAGGCTTCGCAATTCCTCATTACAGGAAATGTGTGAGTATTGTTTGAAACATCTTGATTAAACTTTGGGACACAATAAAAAAGATGACATACATGAACACAAACAAACAACATTTGATCACTATGAATGATGAGGAATGTGCAAATCATTTGAACGACTTCTTTTTAAGATTCGCTTCAAAAAATTATTTTTAATTTTGCCACTGCAATTAACATATACTCGCAAAATGACACTTACAGTTTTAAAATGGATCAGCAGTGTGTTCAGGCACGTTTTGACAAAGTCTCAAAAAAGAAAGCTGCTGGTCCGGACGGTCTGTCAGGCTTCCTATTGAAAAACTGTGCACAGGAGCTATCTGAGGCCTGGTGCCCCATATTCCAACAGTCTGCAGTGAGCTGCTCTGTCCCACAGTTCTGGAAAAGGTCCATAATTGTACTGATTCCAGTGACTTCTTGCCCAGCCTCAGATAAAAACTATAGACCCGTGGCTTTGACTAGCATTGTCATGAAATGTTTTGAGAGACCTATGGTAAACAAACTCAAATTTGAAGTCTCTCCCCTCCTTAATGCGTTACAGTTTGCTTATAGACAAGTTGTGAGCACTACAGATGCTATTGTTAGCATGTCTCACTTCTGTAAACATTTAGAAAATGCAGATGCTTATGATTTTAGCTCTGCCTTTTACACAGTTCGTCCTCATGCACTTGCACAAAAACTCATGGACTTAAATGTAAGCTTTTCTCTGATAAAGTGGTTCTATTCTTTTCTAACAGAGAGGCCACGACAAGTGAAGGTAAATAGCACCCTGTCTGAGGTAAAAACATGTAGCACTGGTGTGCCTCAAGGAGCCGTAGGTTCTCCCCTCCTATTCACCCTTTACACAAATGACTGCAGAAGCAGTCGGCCGAACATAAGCATCTTTAAATTCTCAGACGACACGATTATTTTGAGTCTACTAAAATTTTCAGTCCTGGTGCAAAGAGCACCATTTGACATTAAATGTTGAAAAAACCAAAGAGATGGTCTTTGACCCCAAAGGTCTACTGCCTCATGACCCTGTAGTCACTGAAGGCAGAGAGATAGAACAGGTGGGTTCTTTTAAATATCTGGGAGTCTATGTGGACAATCTCTTGAAATGGAATGTACATGTTGATTGTTGTGTCGGAAGTTGTCTCAGAGGCTGCACTTTTTAAGACGACTCAGACTTTTTGGTGTGAGTACAAAACTGATGTCTTGTTTTTATAAGGCAGTGCTTGAGAGTCTCATCACATATGGTATGGTTGCTTGGTTTGGTTCACTTACTGTCCAGTACAAAGCTAAAATTGAGAAACTTGTTAAAAATGCTGTCATTTATGCATTTTAGTTTTATTTTATTCTTTTTTAATTATGTATTTACTTCAGAGATTTTACTCCTTGTAAACTTTTCTGTCCCTTTATATTATACTTGCATACGAATTGTACCAACCAGCACTGTAGTGATGGAGTGCCACGTTGTTACTACAGGGCCATGCTCTGGGTGTGAGAAGTTGGATTCCGCTGACTGTTGTCCTGCTGTTGTTGTGTTGTTGAATGTGTAAACTGTGTTGTAGCTGCGGGCAGCACTGTGAGCCCAAGACAAATTTCCCTCTGGGACAATAAAGTGAAATCAAATCAAATCAACTTCTGATACGTCTGTTCAAAGCAAATGCAGTAACTGTACCTTTGTCATTTTAGACCTAATCAGGCCTTTTGCTCAATGTAATTTGGTCAATCAAACACTAAATATGACTCATATTTTGTCCTCAGTATGGTACGGAATTTCCATTCAGTT
Source organism: Coreoperca whiteheadi (assembly GCA_011952105.1). NCBI lineage: Eukaryota > Metazoa > Chordata > Actinopteri > Centrarchiformes > Sinipercidae > Coreoperca > Coreoperca whiteheadi. The sequence continues at coordinate 9,570,783 of CM022487.1, read as the reverse complement.
CTGCCGGTTTCAAAGAGAAAAAAAACTTTAAGAAATTTGAAATTTCCCCAAAAGTAAAATTATAAACATACAACAAAAACTCCACTAAGTATCCACACAGTGTTGTAGAGGAATTAAGGTATCATTTTATTTCAAATCGAGTGACCAAACACACAGAAAGTTGTGAGTTGAGGTTTCAGACTCTGGTGATGTGCTTTACTGTTAGACTGAAGTTCAGATCTGGATGGACCTGCCGGATAGTGCCGTAGAGCTGAAAGACACAAATCATTTTAAACTCATCATATTCAGGTGTGGGTCCACTGTACAGTCAGTGATTATAGCGTGTTATCAGACTGTGTACTGCACCGATGACATCAGGGTGCACAATCAATACCGAATAGGTTCTATGAATGTCTTATCATAGAAATAAAAGAAAGGACTGGCTATCAAACCCTGTAAGGACATGAATGTATATTTGTGAACAAGGTTTGTGAGTCACCTGGTTCAGGACTGGAGCAACTGTCGTTTCATTTAGCTCCAGAGAGGATTGAACAGCTGTCCGAAGGATCGCCACAACTGTGGTGCATATACAGCAAAAGGAAATTCAAAATCATTCATATGTTAGACTTTGAATCGTGTTCTGCAAGCTTAAAACATTACCATTGTCTGATGATTTAGATGTTAGCAGGCCTGTCTTGGCCTGGACTGACTGTCTAAAGGGAGTAGGTGTCGCGGTTGACACCCCCGTACCAGAGGAGGGAAAGAAAGCTGGGAGAATATTAAAATAAATTAGACCACATTTTAAATCTAGACAGTTGAACTTCTTACTACAAACTTTAGCTCAATACATTTACTTACAGTTTACATATTTAAAATGATCTCCTTAAAACTTTCCAATGACTTCTACCAGTGTACTCACTTGTCTGTGCAGCACACAAGGCCAAACACCCAGCAAACAGGGTCAGCAGCAGCATGTTGAAGCTTTATTCCAGAAAAATAGTGAAATCTGTAGTTAGAAAGAGTTCCCTCTGCTCTCACAGAGCCTCTGGCTTCTTTTGTTCAGTACCAGGAAGTGACATCCTTATTCAGAGGGTGCGGCATTAAACAACAATACATAAGGTCCTCGAAAAATGATCTGGGCAAAACAAAACGCAGACTGTTCTATGAAATATGAGAAAGGCCCTTCACCTGTTTTAGTGTGTTGAGCAAGCAATTTGTAAGGATGTAAATGATCCAAAAATCATCCATGTCAAGAAAGGTTAAGAGTGAGATTTTTGCTATTAAATGAGTTATAGTTATAGTTATAGCCTAAAACAACCACAAATAAATTAAAATTAAAAATTAATTTTGGCAGCAATATTTTTCTACTACTTTTTATTGAGATGTCTTTACATTTTCCGTTACATTTTTAAGACCCCTGCCCCTTAAAAACAAGAACAGGAAAGAAAAAACAAGGACCGTGTTTCTTTTTTCAAATTACAAGAAAAAAGTTCTGTTTAGATTTTTGTCAAACTAAAGTCTGTCTATCTGCACATTGTGGGATAATGCCATTTTTATTTTCGTTTAGGCTACATTACAGTTGAATGAATAAATAAAATAACTACAAAAAAATGAACAAAGTGTACAAATAACACATTTATGAATATACTAAAATAAACAGTAATGGATTTTTAATGCAGCAAAATACAGAATGACACTCACTATGTCACACACAAACTATCCTGAACCTCTTTTTCCAACTTTGAAAACACATTTCAAAACTATGTCCATCATTTGATGAAGCAGTTATTCTGTGCAACTATAATTAACTACAAGTAACTATAATCCTCTTTCTCTTGTTGGCAGAGGTGTTTTATTGTTCTTCCTCCACATCAGTAAATAAAGAATGATAATAAATCAGCCATCAGACAGAGGAGCAGCACACTACGGGCTCTTTAGCTTTCTGCTGCTGCTGCTGCTGCTCGCAGAGCTGGAACGCCTGGAGGGGGTGGAAGGAGGGGAGGTCACAGTCAGATCCAAGGCCAGTTCCACAGTCTTCAGCACGGGGGAGTGAAGTGCAGAGGCCCTGGGGCTGCTGCTGGCTGAGGGCGCAGGAGACCTAACAGTACAGACCAACACCATGAAGATACAGACGAGGAGCAGCATACTAAAATCTTCAATCTTCAGCATGAAAAAAGTACACAGGATCTTGAATGGTATCTTTTAAAGTTTTATTTATACAAATCAAGACAAGTGAATATCTTAGCTAGTGTGGAGCATCCTGGTGCAACCACAGTCCTTCTCAGCTGACTGGTTATAATCCACTGACACAAGAGCAGTATTCAATCATTTTCCTCATGCACAATTTTATGATGAGTCCAATAGTTCAAACCGATGACCATCTGACAACAAGCCCTCATTCTTTCTGTGACGCATTACTATCACCTTCTCTGGAGAAGAGCTTTTATCAAGAAGTCTGACCTGAGAGAGGCAGAGCTGCGGGCAGAGTTTGTCTTGGAGCCCCGATGGCTGGCAGGAGTGGAAGACGGAGATGGAAGAGAAAGATTGGCCTGAGAGAAACCACAGAAATACACATGACAGTTAAGGAAACCTGCTTTAAATCCCCCAAAATGACTCCAAAAATGACAGTAAAGCACAGCCTGTTGCACAACTTAACGCTTAAATGTATCCTTCCGAATACAAATAAATGCAGTGTTTATTGTTTTATACCTGCAGGAAGTATTTCTCCAACACTGATCTGAGGTCAGGTTTGTCCTCCATGGCCTCGTTTAGCATCTTGTTGATACTCTTGTTGAATTCTTTCATCTCCCTCAGCTTAATGTCCTTCTCCTCAAAAGTCTCAGCCTTGGTGTTTTTTGCTGAGCGGATGTCTTTTGTCAGCTTAGAGCACTAGCAAACAGCAGGAGAATACAACATTTAAATATGATTATGGTAACTGCTAATAAATGTTCCCAGGTTACCTGCACTGTTTATACACACAACATTCCTCCTGTATTATTCATTCACAGTGGATACTGTACACAGTGCACACACTGGGTTGTGTCAAATACAGACAAAAACAGAAATCTGGTTGATTTCCATCAAATTTACATTAAAAAAAAAAACGTTTTGTAGTAATAGTGAAAGATCTTAAATGTGATTAGAAAAGCTGGTAGAGGTACACATCAAACCTGCTTTGTGGCTCTGTCAATTTTCTCGTGCTGGGAAGCGATTTCTTTATTCAGTTTACTGATGAGTGACTGTTTGTGCTCTATCTTATCTGTCTCCACCTGCTCTTCTTGCAGCAGACTCTCCAAGGTATTGTTCATGTCCTGGAAATGGAGGGCGGTACACAAACACAAACACACACACACACACAAGCACAGAAAAGCAAGCCCATACACAGAGATGCATACGAAGAATGAAGACAGAATGCTTTAACAAGGGAAACAAGGGAAAAAAATAATGAAGTATATGTTGAAAGAAAGCAGGAAATCCTGAAGATTATTTCCAACAATATTTCATGTGGTGCAGTATTAAGATTGCCCTTAAGAAACAAAAGAATTCATACTGTCAACTGGGTTTGGCTGTAATACAATTAAAATGTTTAAAATCCAATAAATAAAAAGTATTATTCTTAATTATTCAGTCCAGTTTAGGTTTTTTTTTTTGCCTGAAATCATATAAAATGTTCAAGAATACATCATGTTAGCTGTGAAAATGTATTATACTTTTGATGCAGTTATTTTGGAAGTTATGTTACAGCTTGTGATGCTGCAGTGACTTCCTGTTTACATAGTTGATTGCTTTTGATTGGACAGCACTACAAATGTTTCCTAGCAAAGAATTTGCACACGATTAAAATCTTTACTAGCTAAGACATTTCTTAAGTTTTAGTAAATCGCTAGCAGTTAGTAACAATTTAAGAAGGGCTTTACACACAAACTTAGTAATGGATTTACGAATAGCTGATGCAACACAATCCAGGAGGGATGGTTCACACATTTTTAGTGGTCAGTCAGTGGCTTTGGATTCATAGTCGTGGACATAAACACGGAAATTATGATTTTCTTTATTTTATACTATTAACTATTATGAGCATCATAAGATTGAGTATCATACTAGAAACAAATGTGACATAAAAATTGCTTGACAATAGAGTTTAGTATGTTTAAAATGTAGGCCGACTTTTGGAGGATTTGTTCTGAATGTAACACAAATAAGTTACTTCTGTGAGTATTGTTCTGGGATATGTTACTGATTTAGGATGAGGTATTTAGTATTCAGGGACTAATTGTATTCTGCTTGACACTGGCTATAAATAGGACTAACCTGTAAGTCCTGCTGGAGCTCTTGGATCTGTCTTTTCTTATACCTTAGCGTCTCCTCAGCCACCTTCAACTGCTCTTCTAGCTTCAGCTTTTCCACGTACTCTGGACCTAAAACAAAAACAGTCTAAACTACTTCAAGATCACTGATAGCTGTTTAATTGACTTGAACCGACAAAGAGGAAAAACATACATAAATCACATAACTTTCTGCTGATGATCCCTGATAAGAGTGTTGGTGCTGAGTTGCTGGTTTAGTTACATTCAGTCTACCTGGTCATACGTACTGGATTCATTTGCTTTGTTGAGGGATTTGCGAAATGCTGAGTTACTGTTGTTGAACAACTGAACGGTGTTGTCCAGAGCTCGATTTTCCAGCTCCATCTTGCGGATTTTAGCATCCAGACCGTCTCCTTTCCGCTTGTGCTCCTCTTTCTCTTGCGCAGCCTGATGAAAAGCACACAGCAGTGATTCAAATTGCTGGTGTGCACTGCAGGAACAAACCCAAACCCGGACTCGGTATGTAACATGATGGCGTGTTTAAAGACCCCTTACCTTTGTGATGTAGTAAGCCTGTGATTTTTCCTTGTCCCCCTCAGGAGCTGCCATTGAAAGCATCACGACCTCAAAGCGTTTCTTCATCATGTCGATCTTGGACAGTTTCTCATTCAGTTCAACACTGAGACGGAATCATTTGCTACATTAAATGATCTTTTTTTGGTAAAAATACTTATGTAGTTCAGTATGGACCCCACTGTTGAAACATAACTGAGAGCAAAGTTTTATCGGTTTGACCGTATAGAAAATAGTCAGCTAGATGAGCAAAGGCTGCAGGAAAGTGAGATTTAGGGTCAGAGCTGGGGTTTTTACCTGAGTCTCTGTCTCTCCTGCTCACTGATCTTGAGCTGCTGGCCGAGCATTTCTCTGTAGACCTTGATCTCGTGCTCCCTCTCCTTCATGGCTTTCTGCAGCTCCAGCCTCCTCTTCTCCAAGGACAGCATGCTGTCCGCCTTGTTGTACAGCAGATCCCTCATACGCTTGACCTCTGTCTTCGTGATGTTGTGCTCCACCATGTTGTCCTGATGAGGAACATGTGAGGTCAACAAAAAACAAATCCACTGTGGTGTCTACAGATACAACTGACATCTGTGGCGGATTGCTGGAGAGCTTACTTTAACTTCCAAATACTGAGAATTAGAGCTGAAACTAGTGAATTTTTGAAAAAATTATCTAATAATTATTTTTTCATTACTCATTTCACCGCTAGCGTGGCCAAAAATGCCAACATTTTGCTTGTTCCAGCTTCTCAAATGTGAGGATTTTCTCTGTATCTTTGGTTGTTGGACTGTTGGTTAGGTCACCTTGGGCTCTGGAAAACTGGGACAGCACACTTTTCATCATTTTCTTGCATTCTACAGGCTAGATACTGAGCTTATTTATTCCAAAAAATAAATAAATAGAATAATTTCTAATAAATTATTGTTAGTTGCAGCCCTATGTATTGTATTACTGTCTAAAGTTGCAAAGATTTCATAATGGGATCTTACTTATTTTTCTGACCTAAAGTCAAAATAGAGAAAGCATTTCAATTTAAAATGATATGCAACAGAGAAAAATAACAGATTTTCCCAGTTACTGTAACCATTTAATGTTGTAATCTTACTCAATTAATGACATACTGTTGTTTTCTGTCAATCAAATAATTGCTTCAGAAATACACAGAATAACCTTCCAAAGTGAGATATGACCTTGAATCAAACTTAGTGAAAATAAGCATTAATGTTTAATCTCCCAACCAAGGTTTGAACAGAGTAAGTCCTAAAGTGGAAACCCCATATCAGTGACTCAAGGGATTTCATGACACCTGCTGTGACATCAGTTAGTTACCTGTCTCCTGAACCTGAGTCTCTTCTGCTCCTTTTCATTGGTGTTACAGAGCAGCACGAGCTCGTCTACCTTGTCGGTCAGATCTCTCTTTTGAGCTTCTGACTTCTCCATCTCTTTCCTCAAATAACGAATGTCATCCTATCAGGGACAAAGACACGAGTCAGATGGAATTATTTCACTGTTTCAGTGTGTGAAAAATAGCAGTACGGTGAGGTGACAAACAATCAGACTGACCTCAGACTCTTTGAGCGTGTTGGTAAGCATGTTTGCTGTCTTCCTCTTCTCCTCTAAAGCTTTGGTCAGCTCAGTGATCTTAACGTCTAGAATTAGCCTTTCATTTGACTGAATGTCACCTTGCAGCCGTGCCAGTTTTGTACGTAGGCAGACAATCTGGAAGTCCTACACAATGCAGGAAAGTGAAAGACAAATTTGAATATGTGTATTGTGTAGACTAGGGAATGCTGGTTAGTGTGACTGTGGTTGGTCACATTTATGTGTGTTTCTTAGTAAGCGTGCCTGTTTACTCATGGTCATCTCCTGTCTTATCATTTCCTCCTCCAGTTTTATGAGCTGGCTGTTCAGGCTGGCGATGGTGGATTTATTCCTCGAAACCTGGGCAACAGAATCCTTCTGCTTTGTCTTGAGGGCCTGTAAGTGCTCTTTACGACAAAAAAGCTCCTTCCTGCAGTCACGCAGCTGGACATCCAACTCCTATAGCAGACCACAGACCAAAACAGGGTTACACACCAAGCTATATCCCCCCCATTTATATAGTTTCAGTGCATTTATCAGGCTAGAATGATGAAATGATCTAAAGTGCTTTCCATAATACTTGTAGACCAGCAAAGAAATTTGAAATTCTAACAGTATATGTTGTATTTGCATCTTTACAAAGCGCTGTCCTTTACTGTCTCATCTCATCTTTGATTGTGTTCAATGCCAGTGTTTTTTAGGAGAATATTAACTCTTAATCATAATATAAATTAAATGTTTTTGTTTGTTTGTCTGTTTTGTGTTTGTATAGTGTCTGTAGCTCTTCCTGTCAGGCCACATACAGCCATAACAACCTCCACCAATCACAGGGTATGGACCCCTCTATTTAGCCTAGGAGGTGAAACCCAGAGCAAAAAGCATTCACAGTCTGCTGCGCTTGGTGTGGGCAGAGGGTAAATAATGAAGGCATCCTAGATTAAATTATAACCTTTATGTGAGTGGACTATAAGCGGACATTGTTCAGAGAAATATTAGCAAGTAAAATGGGGGGGAGCACAGTGGAAATGATGCCCTAGAAACAAATACCAACAGCAAGCAGTTCTGCGTGGGGAGCAGGAACTGGTGGTTTTATTTAATCTCTATAATTGCACCACACCTCTAATGTGCTGTTAAAGTTTGTATGTCATTCCAACTTATGATGTTACCATATCAAGTCCAATTCAAAGAGCATATTCAATTTTAAAAATGCAGTAGGTGAGCTCTCTATGATTAACATTTAAATTTCTATGAGCATGAATCAAGAAAAAAGTTCCATCCACACAACTGAGAAACCAGAGACACTCTGTTGACTTACATTGTTTTTTGTAGGTTCACTGATTTGGAGGTAATTTATTTCTGAGTTTTTATGCCCCTCGTTGTCGCTGTTTGAGATCATTGACCCCATGTTGCCCAGCGCAGCTCTAAATTCATGGCAACACCAATGGACAGTAGTTGATATTTTAAATGTGTCCAAAATCTATCCGCAAAAATAATAATTATTTAAGTGTGCTGACATAAAAAAAGGCCCTGAGATGGAGTTATAACGTTATGAAGTTATAACAACCGCTCTCTTCCAACTGCCACCATAGCAAATTAACAGTTAATTATTCAGGGTTGTCAGGCTGCTCACCTTGATTGCCAGTTCCTCATCCTGGAGTAACTGGTCCATCTGTGCAGCTCTCTCCTCCTCACTAAGGGCAGTCTGAGTCACGACTTTCAGCTTCTCTTCCAGCGCAACATTGTAGGCCCTGGCCTCCTTGAGTCTGCAGCACACACACATACAGACTGAGCTTGTGTACTAAAGTTAGAGTGGTAATTTAGCAGCACACACATGTTGTAAGACTTCACTGACTTGTCATTGTTATCCTGGATGTCTTTCTTCATTCTGGATATGTGGGACGTCACAGACTCCACATCAGAGGTTGCTCTGTCCCGTGCACCTTTGCTACTAGCCAGCTGCAAGACACATGAGAATCAATTCGCTCACTCTTACAAATATGAAGCTGGATTACAGATGAGGTTTCTGATAAAATTGTAAGATTCGTTGAGCACACATTCAGCTATGCCCACAAGTGAAAATATTAGGATTCTCTAGTGAAAAAGGTTAAGCCAACGGTAGTTCAAAAGCTTAACATGCTGAGCTGCTTTGAGAAGCTGACCTCATCCTGCAGCCTGCTGCAGTTATTCTCCTGCTCCTTCAAATCCTGCCGCAGCTTTGCAGCCTGTTGGTTGGCTATGGTTATCTTCCTCTCAATTTCCTTGTTGTTGTTCCTCTGAGTATCCAGCAAGTGCTTCCTCTCTGTAATGGTGGCATTCCGTTCCCTGATGTTCTGGTTGGCTTGGGCAAGTTGCTGGTTGGATGAAGGAACGAGACGGGAACACAAACACTTGTTACTCAAGTCTACCTGTTCAGTGTGCGTTCACATTGTTCAATATGCTCCAGTTTGAGTCAGCATGTCTTTTACCAGCGCACACTGCTGCATCTCCACGTCTCGTTGCTTCATCTGCTTGATTGTGTTTTCCCACTGGTGGATGAGCTGCTGTGTCTCCAGGTGGGCCTTCTGCAGGTTTTCTGTCGTTTTATCCAAAGCAATCTTTAAGGAAAACAGAAGAAAAATGTATTCTCATAAACAATGTGGCTTAAAGATTTCAATTCAATCAATTTCCCATGGCCGTGATATTCAAGAAAAACATGTAAATGCTAATTTATACTTAAGCAATTAAGTGTCGTCTTACATTATCTGAGACATAAAAATTCCAAAGTCAAATGTTTTGATGTCAAACCAAAATGTGTTCTTCCTAAACAACCATCTGCCAGGTGCCAATGGCACTGTGACCGCTGTATAGACAAATGCAAGGGACCAGATTGTGACACTAGTTTGTCACATAATATACTTTCTTCGCTGAGGCAAACTTCCGCCCTACAAACAGTGACAATGTAGTGTTTTCTTTTACTGTACCTGTGCAGATATAGTCTCAGTCAATTCTTTGTCAAGTGCTTTGCGCTTTCCATTGGCCTCCAGTGTCTTCTTCTCTATTGCCAGAGTGAGTGACTACATCAGGAGAGGTTATATAGCTGTTAACTCAGGATGAGTCAGAGTTGTAAACAGTAGTTTAGTTTGGATGTAACTGCTGCTGAAAACAGAATAGATGAACAGCCTGGTGATGCTTGCTACTCTTTACCTTGATCCTCTGCTCATCTTGCTGGGCGTACTTGATGATGGCCATTGTGTCCTCATCTTTGCGTGTCGACTCCTCTAAAAACGCATCCATGGTCTGCTGGTCCCAGTTCATCTGGCTCCTAAACTCCTCTAGCTTCTGTTTGGCCTTGAAGATTTGGTTCTGAGGATATGGACAAAGGTTAAGCAGCACATTTTGGCACCAACAGATTGTTTCTATATTTAAAGTATACATGTACAGACCTCTAACATGTCACTCCTCTCTGCTAAAGCTCTATGGTCATTCTCCATCTTAGCAGTGTCCTGTGCCAGGCGACCTTTCTCCCTTTCTGCGAGGGCTGTGAGGTGTTTCTGCAACTCTTCTTCTCTTTCCTTTGCCTTGCACAGAGCCTACGTGCAGAAAAATCAAAATGAGAAATTAACAACACACCCTGACGCTGTGACTGTAACCCAATTACCAGAAGAGACGTACTCCTGCGTGATACGTAATAAACAGTGTATTCTCATATACCTACCTGGGTATTTTCCAGCTCTTGTTTAGCATTTCTGAGGAATTCAATCATTAACTGCTTCTGATCCTTGTTTCTCTCCAGTGTGTTTTCCAGGTGCACCAACTCCGTCTCTTTTTTACGAATCTGTTGTTGAGGTATTCATGTGATTAAAAGAACAACATAAATGACATACAATCTGCAGCATGTTTGTTCTTGTGAGCTGTCTCGCAGGGTTTGTCTGCAACTACATGCAGTTCTAAACATTTTTCTTTTGATACATGTACAGCTTTACCTTAACACTTTGTCAGTTGCCCAGTGCTTTTTGACGTGAAACTTTGTTTTAGGGACGTGTGGTCTAGATTCTTACAATTTAATAATTATTAGTGCATTGTAGCTTCTTTTTTTTTTCATTAACATGTTCATAAAAATAAAGCATTATATAATAATAACTGATGAAGCTCATGGGAGCCTATGTGGTAAGTTATCTTGATAGTGTGCCACATGACCTGGAGTCCCATTATAAATGTAGCCTATTATAAATCCCATTATCCCAAAATCCAACTTTATAGTTTAATCAGGCATCCCTGACCATGTCATTAATTCAGTGCAAACCAACTGTGGAACATGTCTGTCAGAAATATAGAGAAAATCCCCTAATGATTAAACAATAATGTAAAAAATCAGTAGGTACCTTTAGACACATATGTAAAAATAATAATAATATAGGAATGACAGAGCTAAATCCCACACATTTTTGCAGGCATAGGATATGGTTTCGGCGTGTGTGAGTTACATGATTTGTTATTTTCTTAAAAATATTGCATTATGTTCAGTTCACTTCTAAGAAAAAAACATTCGTACGTCAACCTTTCCTTATGTGCTCATATAACGTTAGTTAGTGGCTATAACTTAGTATCATCATTAATGATGAGTCCACACAAAAAACAACGGATTTTTAATGGCATTAACTTAGTTTGGTCAAATAAACACCATTAGCCAGCAGCTATTCGTTTTGTGAACTAGCCAGTTGGCTAAAGAGACTGAAACTAAACAAAACGTCCGTGAGGATTGCGAGTCTCAAATGTCAAACAACCAGCTTGACCAGCTCTAGGCTACAGTTAATTCACAGCGCTATCAGTTACTCAGCTAAGTTACTGTACCAATACTAACATAAACAACTTCATTCGTGGTGTCATAAATGAATAAAACTTTCCCACACTCACCTCTTCTAGCAAAGCCTTGTTTTCAGCGTTGGGTTCAGGGATAGCAAAGCGCTCATCCCAGCCTATCTCAGATAACACGGTATTAAGCACGCTCGACATTTTCCTGCACTGATTGAATAAGTCTCTACAAAGCAACACAAGAATAATAATTCAAAAGACAAGAATAATTCAAAGTGATAAACGTTTGCGCTACATTATAATCGAGAGCCGCCACCGGTTGCTTCTTTCTCCAGTTTGTTGTAACGTTAGCTGCCGCAACCGCCGTCTGTTGTCAGTCGCCCTTGGCAACCTCACGTGCCTTTAAACGTTGGCACCACGAGGAGGCAGCGCGCGGCTACTTAGAATGCTGCAGCACGTGCTGTCCGTTATACTTCAGAAGTCTATTTATTTTCTACATTATAATTCAGTTAATAAACGTGTCAAAAACATTCAACACGGACGTTACTGACCTTTACAGACAATACTCCGCGGTAACTTAAAATGTAGCCTATTAGACAAAAACTGTTCTAAAGAGGGCTATGCGTGCTGAGAAGAATACAAGTCACTTCCCCATCTGAACTTATGCATATGGTATCTACCTAAAAACATGATCATTTATATATTATTGTCATTTTAAAGATCATTGTCATGAGAAGTAATTTGACATGCCTCAAACCAGACTGCCATTACCCTTATCAGACGATCATTTCCCTGTGAATATTCCTGAATTATCTGTGAAATATATGCATGAACTACAATATGCCCAAGTGGACTCCGTTTAGTGTATCCTTCAAAGGATATACAATGTGTGTATTATCTTATTAAGGTACTTCTTTGGTTTTGTAAGACCTGTGTCTACATTCAGTGTCAAAATTCAGTTACACAGACTTTTCCAAGTTGAAAGAAAATTGCAATAGTTCAGGGCAAATTACCTGCCAATCATAAACCATTAGCTCTACTAAATCATTACATGCATTTGTACTGCAGCCAGAGGAACAAAGACATCTTCCATTTTCAATGGCATTTAGACCTAATTTAACACAAAAAACCTCTTCAGATTTATTAAAGAACTCATACTAAATCATAACCTACAGTGTTCACTAACCAGGGTTTACTGAGAATGTCTTCTATTGCTAACCTTTATCTAATCTGTTTGGTTTTTTAAAGAAATACAGAGACCTGGCAGCTTTAAAGATACCAAATTGAAACATTTATTTTATCTTTATACATTTGTGTTTAAACAAACAGCATTATGCTTAAAAAATTACAATCAATGTTTTATACTGACTTGTCGCACAAATGCATCATAAAACAAAATCAGGAATGCACACAAGAGTATTAAAATTCAATATTTAAAGAAAGACATCCCCTCGCGAACCCTCGTGTTTAGATTACAATTCAAAAGTGTGTCTATCTACCTGCTTTTGAGAGGAGCCCAACCATACCATTGAACCATGTGGGCCAAGATGGTCACTCCTCCCTAGTTGGCTTGAGCGCACACAAAAAGCCCCGTACTTTAGATAAAAGTTCCAAACCACCACAAGTTGACCAACAAAGAGATATGCCTTTTTTATATATGTAAATACACACACATATATATAAAGTCTCTGCTGTGTAAAATATTTCAGTCCTGAGGGTTGAAAAGGCAACATAGTTCTCAGCTCAGTGCGGTCCCCTTGTCCTCCGATCACTGCGCTCTGTTTTGTAGAAACCTCACACAGATATTCCTTCAGTGAGAGCAGTACTTTAAACTGCCGTGCTTTTGGTCCCGATGTGTGGCCGTGCAAACTCCACAAAGTCATCAATAAGGACAGGCCATGCTCCTGTTGAACACGCAGACAAAACTATGGGTGAAGACGTGATCATGGATAACTGACATTTTAATACTGTAAAACCACACTAGGCATGTGTGAAGCAAGGCAGACGCACTTATTCTAACAGGAAGTGAAGGAACAATTACAGGTCATAGACGCTTGCATGCACAGAATGCCAATGGGTTCACTTTCAGCTGAGTGTAAACACTGTACAAACCTTCCTCATCATAATTCGACATGTCATCTGTGATCATTGTGCTGAAGTCTAGTAGGAGGTTCCAAGTGTCCTTAGGAATTGATCTTTTGTGGTGCTCCTGCAAATAGGTTGGGGAAAAAAAAAAAAAAGTTGAAGCAACACAATGCGAAGTAATACTATCTGCATTTTTAGAATAATCTTGAGAGTGATTATCAACTTACAACTAAAAATTTGTTCCACAAGTCCAGGAACTTGAATCTTCCAGCCAGTACTAAATTCCAATATGCAATTGCCATTTCTAAATCTGTAAGAAAACCTGAAATAGGTCGATACACATTCAACAAAGAAACAGTTAATATGATGAGCACTAAATCATTCTTACCCAAACCTTTCTGGCCAGGATTCTTTGCAAAATTAAATGTAAACTGGTAAAAGTCCTTAAATTTCCCTTGGTCCTTTAACTCTTGGTCCATCTTTGGCAGCTGAGCTTTTAGCTTCTCTATGCTGTCACACCTGGGGAAACATAAAGGAGACTTTTTGCTGAACAAAGAAGTGCGTTTTCAGTAATGACATTCATCTTTGCTTACTGTAAAACTAAGCAACTAATAAGATGCATGTGTACAGAACTGTAAAACGGTAACTGTCAAACAGAAAATTAACAAATGGGGATATATTTGTCTTCTTTCAAACAAAGCCTGGAACCTCTATGGCATAGAGGTGCTAATAAGCAGTTTTTGAAGTACAATGTAAGTGTACACAGAATATATCAGCTCTCAAATAAACTATCTGCGCTTTAATGTCAACATGTTTGACTGGATCTATGTACGTGTAAAGGGGATGCTGTTTAAGAATGATGGTAGCCCATATAGTATAGTAGCTGTGTGACTTTATAATGTTAATGTCAGGTTCACAGAGAAGAGAGGAGGAGTTTTAGGATTGTTTGTGGCATCAGAAAATACATTCTCACCCCTGTTCTGCCATGCCATCCATGAACTCCTGTTTTGAGAACTCGCACTGTGTTGCTGCCCTGAACTTCCAGGCTATGAGGAGGACACTTATACTGGCTGGGTCCAGACCTAGGTCGTCACAGAACTGCTGGATCCCGTCAATGCCGATCTTGTTGTCATCGTGAGGATCTAAGGAAAAGAGTTTGAAGAGTGATTTGATTAAAATACGAATTCACAGCCAAATGGAAAACATTTTTTTCAATGAACTACATTAAATATGGTCAGTGTTGCACTGTGCGACTTATTCCTCTACGGCCTATAAAATCTTTAACAAGAAAATTGCATTATGTGGTATTATAGTGGTGCTTTATTCTTATACATTAAAATGGCTTTCCATACCTCTGTATCTGTTGTACAGCTGCTCAAGTTTCTTCTTGTCTAAGGCCCCTTTTAGATTTGTAACATAGAGCTCTGGATTTTGGAAAAACTTGTCGGTGGCAACATCTAGCTTCCAGTCATTCTGTGACAGGCAGGTCAGTGCGGTCTTCTCATTGGATTGTGTGAAAATCATGAACTGACGAACTTTATCCTTTTGTGAGGACTTCAGCTTGTTCTGCACAAATACACAGAAAACGACTGTTACTGCTATATTAGACTAATATCACAAAACCAAGCACATTATTTCTGTAATGCAATAACTAATCAGTTGTCAAAAACTGCATTTTTCAACAAGAATCAGCACATCACTGCAGGACTCGCAATCCACAAATTAAAGTAATAGCCACGGCGGGCAACGTTAGGCTATTTGTTAGCTACATAAACACGGAACCATGGTCAATCACATCTAACGTTAAGTAACAGCAATAATAGAAATAGCAACTAACGTTACATGCTATCCTGACAGCAGTGAACGACTTGCAAGGTGTTGATTGTCAGCTGGCTAGTATCTTTACACCGATGGTGTAACATTGAACAAGCAATCAGTCATAAAATCCCACCGACAACAAGTCATAGTTTACGCTGCTGCAGTATGTGTAGCTAGCTAATTTTGTGTTTCAGTTGGTTTAAAGGCTAACAAGCTTAGCTAGCTAAATAGCCGAGCTGGCTACTCTCACCGTGAGCTAGTTAGCTAATGCTAACGTTGAGAGCTACGTTTGTTTTCATAATATAAAGGGAATATGAGGTCATTAGCGTAGCTACTTTACTATATTAATCACACCAAAGCAATAGTTCACGTGTGCGAGCACTGTTTATCACAGCATCACGGCATCAGAACAAAAAGAGTCATTTCTTACCATGTTTGTCTTTGCCCGACTCCCTTTCCTCCCATCCAGCTGGCTAATGCGCGTAAAGTTTTTACAAGTCACGTAAAAAGTTCTTCCGGTTGAAGCATCACTACTAAAAATAAAATTACAATTACAATTACAATTAGTCGCGCCTCGAATATGCCATATCCTAAACTATTCGAGTTTCTTTTCATCACCTAACACATTACATCCATGTATTGTACGGTGAAAATACCTTTTATCAAAGTTCGCGAGTTTTGATACAAATTTGGAAATAGTAATACGTCTCCTTTTTTATTTTGGAGCAACTTGTCGGAAGTGACTCGTGAATTCGCGCGCCCTCCATGTTCGACCCGAACGAATGTCGCTCTGGATGTTTAAAAGTGCTCTACAAAGATTTCAGAACACATGGAAATCGTACAGACACAGGTTTGTGCCTTGGGTTATACTGAACCTGTCTAAAAATGAGAAAACTCTGCGGCAGGTGACGGAGCCCTCGAAAGACAAACTGGTCCCAGATGACGAGGTTTCACAGAGCCTGCTGCAACTCTTCAGAGTCCTGCTCAGGAGTCATGGGGCTAATCATGGGGAGCCCCGAGCAGCTCAGACTCACTTTCTCAGACAGGTAACAAGTGAAGAAGACCAGTGTGGAGGAAATGTAGTGTGTGGACATGATGCCATGTTACAGTCTCTGGGATTCTGTATTGACCGGAAGCCTAGCACTTTGCCCTTTGCAGGAACTGGAGTGTTTATCACCAAAGGATTTGTGCCCAAAGGAGCTACAGTGGCCATGTACCCTGGCACAGTCTATCAAGCCTATGAGCCAATTCTCCTACAGTCCATCAGAAATCATTTTGTATTCAGGTGTATTGATGGTGTCTTGATTGATGGAAATGACAAAGGCATCTCCAAAATGGTGTTCAAGTCATGCAGTGGCAGGGACAGAATAGGGCCTTTCATGATGAGTGACACCAGCTGGCTGACAGCCAGCCCACAAAACCCACTTGCTGTGGGTCAGTACGTGAACAACTGCTCCAATGAGTGGCCCGCTAACGTGTGCTACCAGGAGTATGACGTGCTGGACAAATTTCCCATCGAGCTCCGCCAGTATCTGCCTAATGTCAACTACAGCCAGGACACACAGAGGTCTCTGCGCTGTGTCGTTCTTGTATCACTCAGAGACATTACAGCAGGGGAGGAACTCTTTTCCAACTACTACACCATTGTGCATTAATTCATTAGTCAAAGAAGGCTACACTCCACTGTTCCGCTTTGGTGTCAGAACAGAAGAAAATGTAAATTTTTCCAATTCAGGCAACATTATCATTGTCTGCCTTCCAAAGGAAAAAATCATTTTCAAAAACATCTCTCTTTGTACACTGAAATAAAGACAAAGCATATCTTGTTTGGTTGATTGAATTATGCAAGAAACTGCTCTTTTTTGACAGTGTTGAAGGATACTTTATATACTGAAAGGTCCAAGATGAATTGGGTCACGGAAACAGGCCACATAGGATCTGCATGCTCCAGACCTGAAGTAAAGGTAGCAAAACCGTAATTCAAAAGTACCCCATTACATAATGGTTCTGCATTCAAAATGTCAAATAAGTAAAAATACAAAAGTGTTATCAGTAAAATGTACTTAATTATTCAAAATAAAAATTTGCATTAAGCAAAATAACCCTTTTTTAGAGTTTTATGTTCTTTATTAAATCAAATTAATATTTTATATTATTGGGACGTTATTACTGATGTATTAATGTGTAAGAAGCATGCTGTGATAAGACGTAGTTAATTTCGTTTATTATCCTTTTGGAAGTTCCCTTTGTGTCTGGGTTAGACAATTACAACCACAACAAAACATATTACAGACCACATCAGTGCAGCAGAGTGCTCCGCATCAACCTCACCAACAATCAAGAATTAAGTACAACAAAATGCAAGCGACACGCCTATCATATCATAAGGGTTTGTTTAACAGTGCTATACTGGGAGGTCGAGCTAAAGATGCTGGGTAGTCTAATCTCTAAAATGTTTCGGATGAAAACTTCAACCTTCAGAGTAACTTTATACGGAGCATAAACTGGAACTATTCAAGTCACAAGGGCACTTGACTACAAATCTTATGTAAATCAAATTAATTATATAAATACTTAGTCACTAGCTTTGTGTGTATGTGTGTGTGTGTGGGGGGGGGGGGGTCAAATGCTCAGATTCATGCACACAATTTCATCTATCAGGGATTAAAGTGAAGCTCATCAACATCTCGGGGTACAAAACAGTAGAAAGGGCAATCAGCATACACATCCACAGTTAAATGGGTTCTTAAACGTATGAGGGTGCAGGTTCTCTGAGTATCATGCAGTAATTCAGAAGCCAACTCTTCCGTACAAAACAATTCCAGAATGATGGCAAAAGGGAAGAGGGGAGAGAGACTAGGCACCAGACACACAGACGGTTGGATCTTGGAAAACACAGGGCAATACAGAAAAAAAACTGCTCATGTTAATTGGTCACAGTGAGCTAAATTCAACTCTTTATGTAATAGGGAAACACAAGAACAGTGCATAAAATTAGAAAATACATCATGTTGCTTATTATTGTGTAATAAGGATCAGTGTGACAAGGAGGTTGAAAGAAAACTGGAGTGAAACATTTTTTTTAATTAATAGCAATTTGGAGTTAGGCTACTCAAGTCCAGCAAGTAGTGGAGGTTTACAATATAATGTCTGGTGCCAAGAAGGAAGCCTCCCCTTGATTTTTTCCACATTGTCCCACAAAATGACTGGTGACCATAGACTGTATAAAAAAGCTGGTAACACAGGTTTGTCTGTCCAATCAGGTTTCTTTAGGGCGTACTGTCTCTGCCCTAAGTTACCTCTTTCTATACATACACCAGTTACATATGAGAGGTACTGTATAGGCTGTTACGTTTTAAAAGCTTTCTCCAGTATTACTTTGAAAGAAATAGTGTATTAGTTCACAATAGTGGTAAGCAGCTGTGGTTTATAGTGAGCTCACTCACTGATATCTAATATACCACAACGTTGCCTGAGCTGATTTATCAATGCAGGACAAAAGGTGAAACACTTGTAAAACCCAAAGACTGTATAAAACACTGCCTTCACTGCTGCATTCCCTCCTCTAAACATCCTGCCTATTAATAGCGGTTTCATGATGTTGGGGACGGAAATCTCCTCTTCCAATCTGTCATTTTCCTTCTTACTGTGCTACATTAATTGTATTCATGAATTGTATTTCGTCTTTTGTATCGGCCTCACACAAAGCCTCTCTCCAAAAGGTGTTGCACAACCTTGTTAGATGAATTTTGACCTGTCAGAGACGCTGTAGCAGCCGAAGCACTAGTTATTACTGCAATATCCTTCCGCTGAGAAATATAGTCTGGAATAATTTTCACAGTTTTATCGGTTATTGAAATTTAAATTTGTACATATTAGATGGTGAATGAAATGTAAAGTGATCCAAACATAAAGCCAGTAAAATGTGACTATATTGTCAACAAAACGAATCATTAAGTTCATCAGTGAAAATAGTCCGGCTGCATAAAGGCGGTTACCATCGCCATCAGCGATCTTTCCAGTCGCATGCTGAAGTTGTGAACGGATCATGTCTAGCGATTCTGCTGATTACAACAGGTAAAATTGAACATTTGGTCACTTTTATAAAACGACACTCGATGTTTATGTGCCTTCAAGCGTTTCACACTGGTGTGTACCATGTATGGTGCCGATTTAGTTATTATCTAGTCAATTAATGTTGGGCCCCAAATGCTTTGAGGGTGATGTGGATGCTAACCGTTAGCTTTGTGGCGTTAGCTACCGAGCTACACTGCAGTTCCAAATTGCTGTTACAAGCCATTTGGATTAGGGTCGCTTTATTTTTCTGATGTCTAGTATAAAATGTATGGAGACCGGGTTGTATCATTAAAACAACTTTTTGCTGTCTTAAGTCAACGGAACCGTCGGACCAGGCTTGCGTTACAGGTCGGCCTAGTTTTCAGGCAGCAGAAGCCACCGTTGGCAGTACAGGCCCGACAGTCCGACATATTGGCTAACGTTAACGGTGAGTGAAGCAGAGCTCCATGTTGCGATATGCCGAACGTGTACAGATGTTCGTTTAATTATTTTGATACTTAAGCTGTCAAGAACCACGGTGGGTGTGAGAGCCGGTCTGAAGCCTTTCGGGGTTAACGTTACATAGGCGGCAATATTCGGAGGGGCAGGCAGTTGAGCCCTGCTCGTGGAGTTTGACACGTGCGCCCAGCGAAGCCCGAACTCCGTAATGCGATACTCGGGGCGTAACCCGGACCGCTGAGGAACCGCTCACTACACCTCTGACCTAGCTTTTACGTTCTAGTGGTTTACATCGTTTACAGTTAACGCGAATAGGCGACTTTTCATTAGGAGCTAATTGGCACGACACGTGGTAGATGTGACTCCTCTGTAGTTTCCCGTGTTGAGTTGTCTATCTTAAAGACCATTTGCGATTTTGTGATGGTGCTATGTCTTATTGTATTGAATCATACTGGAATTTGACCTATGTCCCTTCTCCTGAAAAGCTCAAAAGATAGAGACCATGGGGGGCCAGATGGAATGGAGCCTGATGGTGTCATCGAGGTATGCACGAATGGCCCCCGTTTTCTTTTCACAGCTGAAAATACAGATTCGGCAAGCAATTTGTGTACTTATTTTCACTCAAAAGGTATTGTTCCTTTTTTTGAATTCAGAGCAACTGGAACGAGATTACAGACAACTTTGATGATATGAACCTGAAGGAGACTCTTCTCCGGGGAATATATGCATATGGTTTTGAAAAGCCATCTGCCATTCAACAAAGGGCAATCATTCCTTGCATCAAAGGTACAGAAATAGTATTTTACTGATAGAGGGTTGTTTGAGTGAAATGATGCTTTACCATCTTTCGGGACTTACCCATTAATGGGGATAACCTTTTTCCAACTGATCACTCAATACTGTTAACTTGATTCATCAAGTGTCCTGTGTGAACTGCCGTGAGGCAATGTAACAACACAATATTAACCATTTGTATAGAGACCAACTTTAATTCACATTGTGTGAAACGATTGCGTTGGGAAGTCTTTTCTCACTGCAAATACAATTTGTCCTTTTTTTGATGTTAGGCTATGATGTCATTGCCCAGGCCCAGTCAGGGACTGGCAAGACGGCCACATTTGCCATCTCTATCTTGCAGCAGCTGGACATTGAGCAGAAGGAGACTCAGGCTCTTGTGTTGGCTCCCACCAGAGAGCTGGCTCAGCAGGTACTGTTCCTGAGGTCACAGTAACCTCAGCAGTGTCTCAGACCTATACAGCATATTGAGGACACTTAATCAAGTACGAAGGTACCTTCTTTTTTTTTTTTTTTATTTGTCTAAATTCTGAAATTGTGAAACACAAAATATCCTCTTAAGATTGGTGCAGTCTCATCCATGGCTGCATTGGTCTAAAAGGTGATCTGGCTTACCAGCATTGATTGTGCTTCAAATATTCATATGTTGGTGTGGAAAACTGGGTGATATGATGGCATACCATCTTTCGGGACTGACTCTTGAAATGGAGATTTTTTTTTTTACTCTTACTGATCACTTCAACTGGTTATTCTACACCTTTGTGTTAAAATGTTTTGTCATGCCATCTGTTCCACACTATCCTGAAATATTGTTGTTTTGTGCTCCTGTCTCCACTCATTAGATCCAAAAGGTCATTCTGGCTCTGGGTGACTATATGGGGGCAACCTGCCATGCCTGCATTGGAGGGACCAACCTCCGTAGCGAAATACAGAAGCTCCAGGCTGAGGCCCCTCACATAGTGGTAGGCACACCAGGACGCGTGTACGACATGCTTGGCAGGACACACCTGTGTAAGTATCACCGGTCCTGTTCAACAGAGATCTATTCTCAATCAGTTCTTTTCACAAATTAAAAGCTTGACTTGACTCTACATTTCTGCACAGCCCCAAAATATATTAAGATGTTTGTTCTGGATGAAGCTGATGAGATGTTGAGTCGAGGGTTCAAGGATCAGATCTATGAGATCTTCCAGAAACTGAGCACAAACATTCAAGTAAGTATCTTTTGGATAGAGGCACAACACTGACAGTTAAGATTAAATATTGTGTCCTTCTGCATTAACAGAAGTTTGCTATAATTGTGTGATCCAGATTTGATCTGTTTCATGCAATAATGCTAGCAGAGTATTGCGTGGAAGGAGATTATTGCGCACTGTACTGAAAATGAGATGCGGTCGAACCGCTTTCTTAATGTTCATTGGCCTATGTCTCAAGGTGCAGTGCCACAATTAGGTCTGCATTTAAATGTTGTACTTCTGAAGCATTGCACCAAGTTTTGACTTGGTGATCTTGGATGTTATGGTAACATGTAACGGGTCTTCTACAGGTGGTTCTGCTCTCTGCCACCATGCCATCAGATGTGTTGGAGGTGACTAAGAAATTCATGCGAGAACCCATTCGCATCTTGGTGAAGAAAGAAGAGCTTACCCTTGAGGGTATCAAGCAATTCTACATAAATGTGGAACGAGAGGTAGGTTTATCTGGAACATAAGCAACACGGTAAAATTTCAGTAAGCCGCATCTCACTACTATGAATGTCATATATCCCTTCTCACTAAAGCACCCTGCTAAAACTGCAGGAGCCAAGCCTCAGGTTTGGCTCATGTGGCCGTGTAAGCATGGGTACACCAGGGAAGGAGATTAAAGGCACAGTATCGGAAATGAGGCTTTGGGGGACCTCTTTCTTAATGTCCAGTGTCCTTCGTCTCAAGATCCTGTGTTTCATATTTGCTGCTCCTTTTTGTTAATATGGCGTTCTAGATGCTTGATAAGTGGCCTAACTGTAGGCTTGCATCATGACTTGTAAAGTTAACTTTGTTCAGTTGATAATGCACAACTTCATTATTTATTTTTTCCATGGTGTCTCCAGGAGTGGAAGCTGGACACCCTGTGTGATCTGTATGAAACACTGACCATCACGCAGGCGGTCATCTTCCTCAACACCAGGAGAAAAGTTGACTGGTTGACTGAGAAGATGCATGCTAGAGACTTCACAGTCTCTGCTCTGGTAGGATCTGTTCTCTGCCTGCTTGGCTTTACAACTGTTAGATCAATCCACTTTTTTGTTTCTTTTGTCAAGGCTTGTCAGTATTAATGCTGCACATTTTCCTAACTAAAATGATTCTCCGTTAACAGCATGGTGATATGGACCAGAAGGAGCGTGACGTGATTATGAGGGAGTTTAGGTCTGGCTCAAGCAGAGTGTTGATCACTACTGATCTACTGGTTAGTATGAGGTGCAATGCGGCGGTTGATGGGCAGTATGTCAAATGATCAGTTGTGAAGTGAAAACCAACCCCAAATGTTTTTAATCCTGCAACAGTCCTAAAATGACCAAGCAATCAAAACTTTTGGGAGATTAGGGCTCTGTCTCCACAATGGGTTCTTCTAATGTAGGAATCTGTTACTTATAACATGAGCAACATTAACATGTGCACAAAGTTTTAGCCATCTGTCTTCTTAAACTTGTCATTTGAAATGCTTTATTTTTTTTTTTCCTCTTTTCTCAGGCTCGTGGGATTGACGTCCAGCAGGTTTCCCTGGTCATTAACTATGACCTTCCTACAAACCGAGAGAACTACATTCACAGGTGAGTTGCATCACATTTTGCACAAATAGGTGAACCTGGGGGGACCTCCTGTATGCGACTATAACGTGGCTCATCTTTACCTTCTACAGAATTGGTCGTGGTGGCCGTTTTGGAAGAAAAGGAGTTGCTATAAATTTTGTCACTGAGGAGGACAAGAGGATTCTTCGGGACATCGAGACGTTTTACAATACAACCGTGGAGGAGATGCCCATGAATGTGGCTGACCTGATTTGAGCCCTGAGAGAATTCTTTTTTTAAACGCAGTGATAGCGATTGTCCACTTGCATTGTGCTTCTATTGTTCGAGGGGGGGAAAAAAAAAACCTCTCAATGCTAAACCTTGGGTCAGGATTTTGGTATGTGTTAAAAGCGAGGTGACTTCTATGGTGGTCCCTCTCGGACAGTTGTAGATTCTAACCTCGTCAGCCAGCTGGTTGGAGCTACAAAGCCATGGGGTCTGTAAACATTAAGGTCCTTATCAGGTATTTCTTTCCATGTTCAATTAAGATGTGTGTATTTGATGTTCTCCATCATTTAGTAACTTACTTGTGGACTAAAAAGTATAAGTGCTGTATTAAGTCTGCAAATTATGTTATGCTAACATATATGCGATGTATCGTGGGGCTGCTTAATAGAAGCACTTGTTATGTTATACTACAGATTCACTTGCTTTTTGTTATCTCTTGTGAATGTTTTAATTTAAATGTAACTTTGTTTTTATCCCAATTGCTCTATCCTCACTGGTTGGCCATATTTTGCTGACATGTAGTTTTATCCCTACCAGAGTATATTGCTGCCCCCCCCCTTCAGATTTCTACCCCAGAATTGTATGACTATCTTAATAAACTGAAATTGCTGTAAAACTTGCTCAAACGTCTCAGAGTACTAGCAAAACTGCGGCGACAATGGTGTATATACACTTCCTGTCGCCCAAGTTAGCGTGGTCAGCTCTCCCTAGTTCAGTAATACGTAGTATTAAGGAAACGAGTTTTCTCTTTACCTACTTAACGTTTACATTTATTAATGGTTTCACACCCCCCTTCCTGTTTATCCGGCCGGAAAGCGACGTCAGCGGCACTACAGTGAAACCCGACCGACGGTTAGACAACTCTCGCGAGAGTGCGTTGGTGACGGACATGTCGGTCTCTATTAAAGTTAATTTTCCTATGACATGTCTGAAAAATGTTAATGTAGTGTTATTATGTAAAGGCGATGTGTGGCTTATGAAACGGGTCCGATATTGACTATGGGGCGAAAGAACCTGTCGTTATCTGTGCTCCCGCTGGCGGGAGCGGAGTCCGGTCCTGCCTCTAGTCTCCTGAAGGGGCGGGGATACAGGCCATTACTCGTGAACCGTCTCTGGTACTACTGTTCAGTTTCATAGTACTTGGGT
Source organism: Coreoperca whiteheadi (assembly GCA_011952105.1). NCBI lineage: Eukaryota > Metazoa > Chordata > Actinopteri > Centrarchiformes > Sinipercidae > Coreoperca > Coreoperca whiteheadi. The sequence goes on along the minus strand of CM022487.1, from coordinate 9,546,153 downwards.
CGACACTGAGTGCATTCTTACACGTAACTGACATAGGAAAGCCACCTACACATTGCTTTAATGTGTTACGGTCTAGCGCTTGAAGCAGCACGGAAAGTCAGTTTTTGAAGATTTGTGACACCACCTGCTGGCAAGTTGCTGAGTCCAGCATATTGGGTCTGGTTTAAACTTATACAGGGAAATATTGTGAGGAAGTGTATTCTTTTAGTCAGAAAAAAGACATTTGATACAGCATGAAGTCTGGGCTAAAATCAATGTTTTAAGGGATTTTTAAGAGTCCTTAAACATACTTGTAAAATCTCAAACATGTCTATTAAAGGCCTATCACTACTCAAAGCTTCTGGGACCAATTTTACATTCATTTTGGTCAAATACTTTGTTCATATACAAACATGACTACATGAAAAACAACCTTACATACTTGCACAGTATGCAAAGACAGCAGACCACAATAGATGTATCTTAATACGCATTCAAGTGACATCACTTGAGCCCATTTATCAGATTTCTTGTAGTTCCTTCTGAAGCAACAAAATACTTTTATACAACTTTTTTTTTCCACACATGGTGTAGTAGCTTCCTCCCCAAGCCCTGTGAACTGAGTTTGAGCTGTACAATTGATGGAGTTATCCTTTAAGCAACATGGACATGGAGTTTCCTATATAAAAACTTAGTTTAGTCCCTTTTTATTTATTTGTTCTCTTCCTAAATGCCTTATTAAGTAAGTCCAGCGCTGTCTAGCAAAGTGGAGTTTATCCAACGGTTGCCTTTCAGTGTGGTCAGGAAAAGAGGGCATTCAAGCGTTTGGAAGAACACATTTTCTATAATTGACCTCAGCACGAGTGTTTCCAAAATACATCCATGGTTAGGTGGCAGTAATGTACATAAATCTCCTGTTGCCTATTAACAGATAGTTAGAAAACCTCATTGATAGCTTGATATTTTACTGAAAAATAGACATTTCTAAAACAGAAATGGATTCAGCAAATTACAAAGTGCTTACATGTTGCGATTATCTGCAGAAGACGCCTTCGCCTCATTGAAATGAGTCTGCAGGTATTTCTGATGAGTTGTGAAAAGCAGTATAGCGCTGAGCCCACAACTGGCGTTCGATCCGTGATCGTTTGGGCTGGAACATTCTTTCACAAAGCAGATATGATGATAGTAAATGGATTCTCAACTGAAGTAGAAAGGATGAGGTAAAAATAAAAACTGAATTTGAATATTCCTCATAATCTCGCTGTGACATGACATTTATAAGGCAACACAGGAATGAAATGTGGGTGTTTTTCTTCAAGGTGCCAAGTCTTGACTAATGTTTCAAAGAACATAGGAGAGGATACTTGCAAATTGCACAACCAGTAAGTGTCCCTTAATGATGAACATGTACAAGCAACATATTTGTCACTGCGGACTTGCTTCATGAGTAGGCTGCATTGCTGTAATGCCATTACACATCACAATGGTCAAGTCAAGTCAAGTCTGCTGGAAGTCAATTCTTCCACATGTACATTACATACATACAGAGAATCGAAATTGCGTTACTCTCAGACCCCCGGTGCATACAGATAACACTAACAGTAGAGCCTAAAATCTAGATCAAATATAAAATATAAGCTAAAACTATACAATAAGGGAATATAAAAAAAAGACATAATAAAAAAAATAAAATAAAATAAAATAAAAATAAGCTTAAATAAGAGCAGCGCAAGGCACATGGCAGATAAAGTGCAAACCAGTGAACAAACAGTGCAGATAAAAAGATTTTAAGTGCATTAAAAAAATAGCTTATTCAGTCTGATTAAAGTGACAACAGGCTTATTTTAATTAAACTGACTGATGAGGTGGTGGAATGACATCGGTTCCATGGTGAATGAGGTAGTGAGCAGACCAATGCTACACAAAGTGACTGGTGCTTGACATCAGATGTTAGTGGAAGGACCTGGGGATGAGGGATCTGGGGGGGGGGTTGCTGGTCCTGGCCTGGAGACTCCGCAATCTCCCTCCCTGATGGCAGCAGACTGAAGAAGCTGTGTGACAGGTGTGTGGGATCACCTGCAATACAGAGGGCTTTGCGAGTGAGACGGGTTCCATAAATGTCCTGGAGGGAGGGGAGAGAGACACCAATGATCTTCTCAGCTGCTCTCACTATGCGTTGCAGAGTCTTCCGGCAGGACGCGTTGCAGGCGCCATACCACACAGTGATGCAGCTAGTCAGAATGCTCTCGATGGTTCCTCTGTAGAAGGTGTACATGATGGGGGGTGGGGCTCTGGCTCTCCTCAGTTTGCGGAGGAAGTAGAGACGCTGCTGTGATTTCTTGGCCAGTGCTGCAGTGTTGTCGGTCCAGGAGAGGTCCTCTGTGATGTGCACGCCCAGGAACTTGGTGCTGCTCTCTCTCTCCACAGTCGCACCGTTGATGGTCAGAGGAGCATGCTGAGTGTGCGCTCTCCTGAAGTCAACAACAATCTCCTTCGTCTTCTCCACGTTCAGAGAGAGATTGTTGTCACTGCACCACCCGGCCAGGCGACTCACCTCGCTCCTGTAGTTTGTCTCATCTCTACATCAAATAGAGATGAGTGAGATTTTGAAATATAGGATGTAGTGAAATGCAGAACAACCTCATCAGTTATAGGGCATATTTGATAATGAAAGCAAATAGTATCATTTAAAAAAGTATCATTAAGTCTTTAAAAAAAGGCCTATTATATGTGTGATAAGATCCTTAATTCTGAAATAAAAACTACATTAAAAATGTGCTATGTTTTTTCCATATTATTAGTATTATATATTATTGTTATCTATCCAATCAGAAATATACACACACACAAAGAACCACATTTTCCTCTTAAAAACTGAAAAGCCAAATTAAGGTGCTATATATAGCAATAATCCAGCTAGCTTTGCATTATGGCTATTTTTTTGCCCTGTTTACCTTAGTTTAAGGCGTGATAACTCCAAATCAAGGTGACCACTTCCTCTGTCACTTCTCTCCAAAATGTCTATATTCGTGGGCATTTCCAAAACAAAGTGTGCATATTTACCCATTTCTTATATTCAATACATTAAGGAGCGTTTAAGCCCAGTTCACCTCTCAATAGCAGTGTATAATGTAGCCATGGTAGCATTTTATATTTTATATATATCATCCCAGGCTGAACTGCACATTTAATTGTGTAAACATCTTAAATTAATTGGCAAAAACACTGTTCGGATGCAAATATGGCAACATCTGTAAAGGATACAACATCCTAGGAAGTATGTTCATCTTGAGCAAGCTTCTTCTCCCTAACCAGAAAACAGACAGATTTCCCCACTTGTAAATCCTCTTTGCTGCGTGTTGTAATCGGCCTAAGGCTACGTTTAGCCAGTTTACAAAGAAAGGAGCCAATTCTTATTCGGAGATAGGCTACCTCTTTTAAGTATTTTTCATAAGCTATAATCAAGGCTTGCCCATGGGCCTCAGCTGGTGCATTGACCAGCACAGTCTGCAATTATATTTTAGCATGTCAACTTTGTCAACACAATTATTTTGCAAAGCCACCTCTTGGGAAGTGACTAAAGAGGAGCTTCATTGTTCTGATGACTCAGAGGTCAGCAGCTGACTCGTCATGGGCTGATTCTCAGTAATGATCACTTGAGTAAATCTAAAAATAACGAATCACTTTCTATCTGTTCAATTAGGCTAAACAGCTCACATATTGTCATTATCAGATTATCTCATTTAAATGACATAGTTGCATTTTTTTATTATCTTAGTATCAACCTACAGGCAATTTAAAAAGCAGTCAGTTACAGCAGTTTAATAAACAGATGTAGGCATCTGTTTGTGTTTTTAGGGCCCGTCTAAATCCTTTTTGTGAATTCTTCTTCTTTATGCGTTGCCTTGGAAACAGTGAAGCTGTTTGGAGGACAGCTAATCCAGGCAACTTCACATTTCAGGATGAGGTGCCATAAATAAACATATAGACAATTCACAGCGAGTCGAGGTGAAGTGAGGAGAGGGCGACACGGAGACATTTACCAAGGCGATTAAGGGATTCAAAGAACAATGGATATTTACTGAGATGAGATTTGGTGAAAATTCCATGTTCTCAGAGAGGAAACCTGGAGGCCGCTGCAGCAGGCTATACAGTACTGTAGGGAATGAACAATGCAGATGAATACAGAAAGTATTTCCATCAAAAGTTTGTATTGAGGATAATACAACAGATGAATAATTACATTGTCACACATCTTCAGAGATGTGTGAGTGTGAAAATCTTCATTCAGTCTTGGTTTATTTAACAGTCGACTGTAACTCTAAGGTCCTGTATTTCCCCTCACAACTGAAAAATGACCACCAGTTTTGTTTGTCTGTGAAGGACATTTATGTCGTGTCTGTTGAGCACTGACACAGGACCAGCCAGAGTCATTACTGTTACGTGTGTGCCAGATGCCTCTGTGGAGCAGACATACTGAGGAGACTGATGACTTTCTGGCCGATGCCGGGGGTATTTTTGGCTCCACGTATCACATGTCAGATGGAAATCGCCTAAATGAAAATCATTGTGAGCAGTATGGTCGTACACACGCTTAGGCAAAGTCCGGTCCTTTGGGTAGTAAATTATGGAGTGGTTTCATGCAGGACTTTTGCACTTCCACTCTAATGAGGCTTGTGTAACACCTACACCTGCTCTGCTGCTCAGCAAACTGTTGCTTTGAAGAGGAAGGGCAAACACATGCAGGGATTGAGGCTTCAGGCTAATTTGTGTAGTAATTCAACTATTAAAAATCGGTTTGAAGCATTAGACACGCAGGATCAATAAGTAATTATCTCTCTCACTCACGATGTTATTGGTCACACTGATGGAAAATAGAATATTGGAGATTGTATTATAATGTTTCTGAGTGAGCAGGATTGTGGTGCAGCTGCAGAACGTGCTTTAAAAGTGAGTTGTTGTTTTTTCAAATTGGCTGTGTCTAACAGGTGTAACCAAAAAACACAGGTGAAAACAATCAAAGCACTCAAAGACAGGAAGCCAAACTACAGGACACACGAGGGAAGGAGAATATTTCAAAATAAAACAGGAAACAACTAGACACAAATCCAAAACCATAACACATTGGGTGGACACTCATGTGGTTTTTATTCCAACTACTTGTAGGCCTCTCAACACTACATTTAAGACACCACCGGGCGGTGAAACACCTATCACCTGCTCGATTACTTCAGACAGAGCTCTGACTCCGGTGGGTATACTGCCTGAGAATCATCGGGATTAATGTCTCTCAAATCCAGATGTTGACGCAGTCCAGAGGCATTACAGGTTGGTATGTATCTGATAGGCTGTGTATGTCACCTCCGGCTGATTAGGTAGCTGCCCCTTTACACTGCCCAAATCCAAGATAACTGTCACCTCCTACACCAGGGGTCTCAAACTCAAATACACAGTGGGCCAAAATTTAAAACTCGAACAAAGTCACGAGCCAACATTGAACAAATGAACCTTTTAATATGGACCCAAATAAGTGAATTCCACTGAATATGGAACAAGCAACGCTTATTACCATACAATATATAACTTAATAGTGCAGACATGGAAAATCATGTTGTACCCACGTTGGCTCCACATACAAGACAAGCAGGTCTGTCTTTTACATATGTAAACAGATATTCTATTTTTGGGAAGGGGTGGCACGGTGACAGATGTAGCATGAGGTCGCTATGACTACTGTCACAGAGGAGAGGCCGTTTCTGGGTCCTGTCCTGATTGACGCGCCAAAACAACAGTAGAGCATTATGGGATTTGTAGTATTAGCGGTGAATGCGCTATATAATACGCATATAATACGGTGAATGCGGGCCAGCTCCAGTAGTTATTTGGTATTGCCTCGCGGGCCAAATATAATTACACTGCGGGCCAATTTTGGCCAGAGTCTGACACCCATGGCCTGCACCCTCCCCTGCGCCCCCTGCGCCAGCAGGTGCAACGCAATGAACCGCTGCACGCCTTTCTACAGCTGCAGTATTCGGTGTGCAGGATGACGCGACGCTGCCGCCACCTACAGACTCCACGGCCGCAACTGCAACAGCAGGGACACGCCGAGGAGGTAACTGCTCTATCGGCTGTATAATCCCCGTTATAACACGCGTCACGCCCAGACCCGTCACTGTGTTTGACATTTCTTCTAGGAGGAGGCGGCGCACTTATTGCCACCGTCTGCAGTCTCTCCATCAGCAACCGCGGCAGCAGTAGCAGGGACACAGCAGGGTAACAGTCTATCTTCCATTTCAGTGGTCGGAGCATTGCATATCGTATTGCATTTAAACTGGCGCCTCGTGGTGGTATAATCATATTTCACGTCAGGAGTATCATCATTATCATCATTATCATCACATGCATCACGACCACTCCCGTCACTATGTTTAAACACTTTTCCGGGAGCAGCCATATTACCAACTATTTAGTTGACCCCCGTGACACACCCGTTATCACACCTGTATGCAGACACGCTGTGGATGGATTTTTAAAACTCCAAAACCACTCTTTGATTCCAGCACGAGAATGAATCAGCTGGCCTTGAAGCTTATCCACATCCTCGGTTTTGCCGCCCCCCCCCTCCAGTTTTGGAATGTCGATTGAGAACTTTCCAATTCATCTGATCGTCTGTTCATCACCAAGTTACACGAACCATCTAGTCGGCCGTCCTCATTTTTTTTACAAAATCACCGCCCGCTGCTCTTGCAAAATTATTAATATTTCCACAGTAACCATAAAGAGCACAGGGCTGTTATCGGTCAAGTATCTGCGCCCACACACGCCAGCGTTACATTTACCCAAGCCTATAAAAGGAGCTGCAGGAGTGCGCGTCTTATGGCGCTTTTCCATTACCAGTACCAGATCGACTCGGCTCGCTTTCCATTGCAGAAAGTACCTCCACAATCGCACCTGGTCGTCATAGCGATGCCAGCAGGAAACTGCGGGGACCCACACGCACATGTGTCAAAAACAGCACACACTCAATTTCCTGAGTGTGTGCTGTTTTTGATCCTGGTTATGTGGCTGTTTCTCGCAGCAAGAAGACAAACGTTGTCTCGTATTCTTCCGAGTTGCCATACTAGTATATCACGCAATCTCTGGCCAAACTATTTAAAAATGGTGGAGTTATTCAGGATACTCCGTCTGGCGCGTGCAATGCAGTGAAAAGTGACGATTCTCTCTGACCAATCAGCAGTCTGCCGTGTTTTCACTTCACATTTTAGTGTCCCCTCAGCTGGCTTGGAACCTCGAAAAAAAGTACCTGGAAGCAGGTACAGGTACAACTTTTACAAAGTGGAAAACCAAACCAAAGTCGAGTCGAGTCGAGCTGAGGCGAGCTGGTACTGTGTAGTGGAAATGCGCCACTAGAGAGCATGGATGTCCCCGGGGGTTTACTATCCAACTGTGTGAATCCACAACCCGCGTGGAGCCGGAGACGGAGGCCTCCACCTCGGATGCTCAGGCAGGCCCAAGCAGCGGGTCTGGCGTTATTGTCTCGGCCTTCGCAGAGCTGAGGCACAACATTGGGACACACACGATCACAGATAAAACAGCCGCGAACACAGACAGGTCACATATGTTGAGTGTTTACAAACGTCTCTTGGCGCTTGGCTAGTTCACGTCCCGTCGAAATGGTTTTCAGAGAAAGTGCTTTACACCTCAGTTGCTGTGGCCCTTTTTTGATTTAAACGCACACACACCTATAATGAATGGGTATCAACTATCAAATAAATGAATATTTTACATTCATTTGCTATCATGTAGTGGTTACACCCATTTGAATGTTTTATTTAACATCCCACAAAATCCCTCCATACAACAAATGTGTTCCCTCGTCACTGGTAGACAGTAGCCTACTGACAGCAAAACATACATATGTATTTTTAACTATTAAACACTAACCTGCAATGTCAGAAGGAGGAATGTTTTCAACGTAACGTGGTCCTTAGCACACCGAAGGTAGCTGTACAAACCAAACTTTTAAAAACATGATAAAATAGGATTTTACTAAAAACGCATCAGGATCACTAGGAAAAACAGAGTATGAGAAAAAACTCAGGTTACTCACCGTGATGAGAAGCCATTGGCACACCATTCAAACAATAGTCAAACGTGGGGGAAAGCGTTGAACCAATAGTAACCAACCAAAAACACACAGGAGTTAGAAAAATTGTTAAACTGTAACAGCGGTTTATATATTCTCACAGATCAACATGGCAACAGGGAGGGGCATAAGCGTCCCCTACAGGTATGTCTGGGTATATTCTAGGGTTAGGGAGTGTATACAGGTGCATGCAAATTTGCCAAATTCTTACTACTTCTGCTTTTACATACATTCATATTTCTACATCCACTTGGTTAAAATGGAGACTCTGCCTTTTATTTACCTGTTGCTGTGCTGAATCGTAGTATCAGAGTTACACCGATGATGGCTTTTTTCATTCACCAGAGTTTCCCATCTAAGAGTTAGTCAACTCAGAGCTCAGGGTTAGGCTCAGAGTTTGTTTGCTTTCTGAAACAGGGCCCTGGTGCCCTTGAAGTTGTAATGAAACAGCTGAAAGTGTTGTGCCGTCAAACCTGTGAAATCTTCCAGTTTTTGCGAATGGAAGTTTCAGTAGCTCATGTTTCATCATTATTGATGACTACTGCTGTCAACAATGATATTGAAACCCTTTGACTTTCACTTTGGAGATTTTATTTAATTAAAAAACATTTTTCACAAATTTAAATACAAAAAAAGATCTTATAACAACAAAACTGTCCATTTAGAACGCACATTTTGTTGCTCATCATTACTTCATCATTATTTTCAGCACAAGAACTGTTTGTAAAGTCTTTTCAGTTACACATCTATTCTACTTCACCGTGAGGAATTTTGCACTTCATGACAAGGAGGCATTTTTAGATCTGACACGCCACTGACCTACTCTATATTTTTCTCCTATATTGACTCACACATCAGGAACGCCCAAATGCTTTGCATCGTCACTTTGGAAACACAAACCTCCTATAGGTCCATCAATAGTTAAAAAAGCTTTTTTATATATATATATCAACTGGCTGATGTGGAAAAATAGTTAATTTGTTAAAATCCCATTTGAGAGCACGGTGGGTTTGAGATGGGAAAACAGCATTTTTAGGACCCATTTTTAACACATTCTGCTGTCAATGCAAAGCCAGTGTTCCTACATTATTAAAGCACCAAGACTAGAGGTCATTGACGTGTTGGTGATCTCACACTAACAGTGAAAAACATGAATCATCTTGTCTCTTTGCCTCTGTAAAAACAGAACACACACTCCAGTGTTTTGACATGGGTGTCCGACTGAAAGGACTGAGGTAATATTCACAGCAATGATCCTCCTTTCATTATGACCCTCTCCCTCTCTCTCTGTCACACACTGACAAACACACAAACCTGAAGTAATACTACAAAAAGGCTGCTTTGCAAGGATAGGTGTTAAAATTGTAAGGTTTACAAAGGAGAGACAATTTCACAGCAGTGCAGTACAGCCTCCCTATGAGTCCAGAGGTCTTCTGTTTCACCTGCGGGTTGGTCACTGCCTTCCACAAGTCATAGATATCCTCCACGTGACCGTGTGAGGTCATCATCTGGTCATAGATGCATAGGTGGTAGGGCGCTTTGCCCTCCCCTGAGAAATAGACGTGCTCCTGCGGTGACACACCAATTGCATTGGCGCAGATGCCCATGAACACATCGTCTATGTAAATAGAGGCGTTCAAGGTCAGCGTGGCTTGGTAGATTTTGTCCGCTACATCCCTGGAGACGACATACCCAGCCCCAGCTGTGTAGTCAGGGTACGACAACCATTGGTACATCTCAAAGGGCACATAGTACTTGCTGTCTTTGCTGCGGATTGGCGGCGCCCCTCTGTGCACTCGACCAATCCAAAGGTCCATGGCTCCTCTGCTGCTCATGTCCTGCAGGTAGCTCACCAGGTTGGGCATGTGGACAAAGATGTCGTCGTCGGCGGTCATGAAGAAACGGGCATGTGCGCAGCGGCTGTGCATCCAGTGGAACTGCAGGATCAGCTTCAGGGTCAGATTGTGGAAGGAGTCTAAAAAGTCTTGTTGGATCAAATCCCCATGGAGACGGTCCTCGTTGATGAGCTTCTTCTGAAAACCAACCCTGCTCCTCTTGGTCCATGAGGGCTCCTCCTTCTTGATCTGAGGTGCTCCTAAGGCAAACACCACCTTGACTGTCACTCCCAGGGTGTTTTGGATGTAGGTCTCATTACCCCAGGTTGATCTGATGGCGTTTCGCCTCTCAGTGTTCTCTGGGGATGTTTTGACAAAGAGGAGGAGGAGGACGTCCTTTCTGGCACACTTATCTGGGTGATCCAGCAGGTAGCGGAAGTTGCTGAAGCTCCTGGCCTGCTCACGTGGGATGGTGAAGCTCTTGTTGATGGAGGTGAAACTGTTGACCAGATAGCGGTAGGTGTAAGACTTCACGTGGGTGACAACGCTGTTGTCCAGCTGCTCCCAGCAAACCATCACCACCGACAGCACCAGGCAGGTGGTCATCAGCTGCACACACTGGCATTTTCGTATGCGGCGGAAATTCATAAACATCCTGGAATCTTGTCACCCAGTGGCGGTGGTCCCTGTCTGGTTGGTGATGACGGTGAAGCAGCTGGTGTGTGAGAAGGGGGAGGCGAGATGGTTGAGAGTGTTGTTCCAGTGCCTCAGAGCAGTACTTGGAGGGTCTTCCATCCTAGGCTTTCCACAATCAGTAGGAGGCATAGGCGTCAGTGGGAGTCACTGGTTCTGCTGAGAAACGTTTTCCATCGCAGCAGAATCACTCACAGGCTCACAGTCGCCCAAGCAGCTGGAGATTCATCTTTCATCCATGAAGCGTCGTCCTAAAGTACTGAGAAGAGAGAGCACATTTACTTTGGCGATGGGATACTCAAGTTGAACCTCTCCTCCCCAACTTTCAATAGGAAGAAGGGGAACTGTAAAAACATCAAGTTTTCCAATGTCTGCTTAGCCAATATCTTCCCTATTTGTAAGTATAGTATGAGTGTTTCTTTTCTAATGTAATGCTTTGCAAGCATGTGTTTTTTCATGATGTGTTACCTCAAGTGAAGCATTTTGTAATAAGAGAAAGCACACTTTACACTGTGTTTCAAAGCAGAGGCACAAATGAAACTACATTAAACTGAGACTTTTTTGTTGTTGGATCTAAACTTGGCATTTGACTAAAAAAAAGTCAGCTAAAAAGTCAGTCGGGGGGTGGGGGGGCAGGGGGGGCTACTGAATGCAAAAGCCAACACAGCAAATGTGGCAATGCAAGCCAGACCATAATGAAGGGGTTTAAGGTGCAGACCCACTGAAATCGCTGAGAGTCATGGAAAGCATTCGGACACAATGGACAGCGTCAGAATAGCTCGGCAGCACAAAGCACAACGAGAATAGCCTGCTTCCGACCAGGCCTGGGCTGAAACCAAGGGGGGATCATGATGGGCCCGGGGCCTGGGACTCCCACTGCACCCCAAGAGCTTTTTAAACATCACTGTATGGCCTGTACCTAATGGGGTCACTGGCTCAGAATGGCTCTATTTTCTCTCTGTCTGATAATGAGAAACTCTGCTTCACCTCTGGTTCATGCTCTTACACAGAAGCACTTACTGTTTCACCCAATTCTTTCTTATATAGTACACTTTGCCAGGCTGGGCCAAATACATTTACATTTAGTCATTTAGCAGACGCTTTTATCCAAAGCGACTTACATATGAGAACATTCACAAACCAAAGGCGCAGCTTCGGGAGCATTTTGGGGTTCAGTATCTTGCTCAAGGATACTTCGACGCACGGCTGGGGGACTGAACGGCTGACTTTCCGATTGGCAATACCTTACAAATACAGCCTACTGTAACAAAGCATATGTCAGTTATATATGCTTACTCTTGTCACCAATTTGACAGAGGGTGATGGATTTTTATATATGGAGATAAGCACACATTTAACATATGAATATGAGAGTTAAAGGGAGGAGTGATGGGCATGTAATGGGGCAAGACAACTGGTCATACCTCATCCATTCACCTCCATTGTATCGGGGTGGTGGCAGAAATCTTAGAGACTGATATCCAAGAACTTTCTGCATGGCTTGATACCACTTAAAGTACATGAGATTTTTTTTATTTTAATTTGGGTGAACTGGCCCTTTTAAGGACAAAGTTATATCTAGTAGTCTATATCTATATCTTATAGTACACTAGAAATGAAATACTATCAATCAATTTCTCAATGATATAACACTATATACGGATTTGCTTGAAAATTGTGGTTCTTATGGGAGGAAATTCTGAATCAAACAATAGATAGCAAACCCAATGTTCTAATTAAGATGTCCAAAGAGACAGGGCTCATGTGGCAGGTGCGCAGTTTCATCAGCCAACAATATGACTGTGCTCAATTAATACGCCCTTTTTCCAGCATACGATATTGTGCGCTGGTTTGTACTACTTTGAAATGATCTCCATTTTTAATATTTCTTCACAGTCTTCCTTAGATGTTCATTTATTTGTGTGCGTTTTCTGTGGTCTAGTGATTATTGCATTGCACGATGGTTAAGTGTAGCTGCTTAAAATGAATTCGGTTTTTAAATGTTGCCCGAAGGTGTTGCCACTATCTTGTCCTGGAAACAAGTTGCTCTGCAAACCGGTTGTTCCGCAGTCACTCTCTGTACTCTGCTGCACTATACCGTACAACACCTTTACTGAGCGAGCACAAATACAAGCGGTGGTCCTCACTCCTCAGCTGCCTCTAAAACAAGCTCTGTGAGTGAACGTGAGCTACCCCGCAAGCATATTTCTAAAGTCACCACTTGTATAAATAGATTTGAAACACACAGAGGGGAGGGAGGGAGAGAAAAGCATACAATCAGCCAACTGATCACTCCAACACTCACCGACAAAAGACAGTATGTGCGTGTGTGAACCCGAGAAAGACGCGGCAACAGTCTCCTTTTGAAGTCGGCACGGCTCCTCTTCTCGGCTTGAAGTTTACTTTTCCTTCAGGTGACAGGAGGTGAAACGCTTGTCAGAAGCAGGCATCCAAACCCTCTTGTGTGTGTCGGAGTGAGAAGATCCCTATGTGTGTTTTTTTTCTGATCCCTTCCTCTGAGTGTGTAGACTGTAAGTTGCTCTTTAACGTGCCGGTTGCCTTGGTTCTTCTCTCTGCCCTCCCTTCCTCTTTCAGTGTGGGGGTGGCCAGCAGTCTGTGTAGGTAGTAGTAGAGAGAGAGGGGGGAGGAATTCATGAGAGAAAGGCCTGCCCTCCATGCCTCTTTGTGCATCTTTGTTCTCTGTCTGAGTGACACACGAAAGGCAGGATGACAGATGAATATAAGACTCAGTCTATGTTTGTAAAACTACGCATGTAATGATGTATTCAACCCTTCCTTGTAAAAGTTGTTCTTTTCCTGTTCAAAACTTAGTCCTTTTAATATAGAAATTTTAACATATTTGCTACATTAGCTTGAAGATATTCAAAGAATGCTCTGTTTCTCTCATTTGAATTTCCCAATATGTGATAAAAGATCTTCTGTACAGTAGCTGCCAGGTAATGGAGATTTACTATATTCTCTATAGCAACGATCAGAAAATACTTTCCAAACTGTTGAAAGACCAGGCCTCCTTTCTCCGATTGCAAATTTATCAGCAGGAAAGGGCTGCTCCAAAAATGCTGCAATGCAAATACATGGGCACTGAGCTACAACAGGTGACCTGATCATACATAATGTTCTCCTGTATGACCAGATCACAATGAAAAAACAATCTAAAGAAATGCTTTGATTAAAGTGTTTGAAAATTGCGTAACACGTTTTGTTTGATAATGAAGTGAACGCAATGATGGACGCAGCCTGCAGGAGTATTGGTCCCAGAAAATAAGTAAAGGAACATTTCTTGGGTAATTATATATTTTATTCCTTTAATTTCCTAGTACGTGTCATGTAGTTACTGCGTAACTTGATACTAATTATGGGGAATGCCTGCCATGAAGCCGCTGGTTTAACAGATTATTATTTGGCATCTTGTCATGGTTTTGAGTTTGTGTTCGGGTATTTCCTGATTTATTTTGAAATAGTCTCCTTGCCTTATGTGTCTTCTAGTTTTGCTTCCTGTCCTTGATTGCTTTGAGTGTTTTCACCTATGTTCTGTTATCCTGCTCTCACCTGTGTATTTAGTCTCTGCTCTGCCTTTGTCGGCTCGTAAATCTTCAGTTGCTGTGTTGGTTTTGCCGCTTGACTACCATTTAGACAATAAATCACCACTCAAGTCATCATCCTGCCACTTCTGTACGTGCTGGGTCCTTTCCCTGTTTGCCTTTACTATCTGACACATCTGGTTCATTGTGTGATGTTTCTGGCTTTATACAGCATCAAAAGAGCAATTTGAAGAGACTGACATTTACCCACACTCTTATTTTGTCCTTAATGTGGACCCAAATTAAAGCATTTGCAAGCCATAATATGGTTATAGATGTGTCAGCGTGTATGTAAAGAAAACGAAGTAGCTTAGTGAGTGTAAATGCACAAAAAAAGAATTCTAAAAATATACTGAATGACCTGATTAGAAGAAATGCTTGTCAGGAGGTCACAGATGGAGAACAGTAGCAGATAGTCAGGTCCTGCTGAGCGCATGAATAATGCATTGGCTGGAGCAGGAAGTGTAAAAAAAAAAAAGTATAAAGTACGTGAATCTTGTGTGCACACTTACAGATACAGAAATCCACACATGCATCTATGTTACAAATGGAGAACTCGCTTTTACCTGATCATTTCAGCTTTTTGCACAAATGAAAACCTTGAAATGAAAGATAGGCTTCTAGATTATTTAAAAGCCAATCACAGTACAGTATCCACATGCCCACATGCTCCTCCTCATACTGGCTGATCCCTTTGTAGGGCAACTTCAATACAGTAAGAGATGCATTAGAAAGTTCAGCAGAAAATCGTATGAGTAAAATCAATAGGGTATTTTCTAAAGTCAGTCTGAGTATGAAATTCCTTCTTTGTGTTTCCCCAGACTGTGTTTACTTAGCCTGTAATGAAAATATTATACTTTTATGTGTGTGTATGTCCATGCATATAGTATGTACGTAAGATGTATGTAGCCTATGTGTATGTATGCTTGCATGTATATGCTCATGATCAATTTTATAAATATTTACCTCTTGTAACTGTTCCTAATGTTGCTTATGTTTATAATTGTTTGACCTTAGAATGGAGATATATCTTTTTTTTTCAATGTAAGGGCAAATGTATGAATAGACTACATGTGGCACACTTGTATTCAGAGATTCAGACCAGGATTATGCAAACTCAGTTGGTCTGTGTGGATTCGTCCCCAGGAGGCTTTCCTACACTTAAAATACAAAGCATGCTGGTACAATGCTTTTTAAGAAGTATATTTATGGTGGGAAAATGAGAGGCCAATTCACAGAAAAAGCACAGGGATCAAGTGAGTTTGTATAATCCTGGTCTGCATCTCTGAGTTCAAGTGTGCCATATGTAGGCTATTCATACATTTAGTGTTTCATTGAATACGTATATCTATATATTTATTTTTTACACTTAAGTGAAACATGTCCCCAAAACTCATCCTGACATAGTGGTGTCTCTGGAAAGTTTAGAATCATCACTAGAATCTAAAATGACGTTTGTCACTAGATAGAAAACAACAGCAGCAGTAATGCCAAATGTTCAGTGAGGAACCTGGTGACAATGTGAGGAAAAGAGAAGGAAGTAGAAGACTTAACTGCTGACTAATATCTCGTAGAATGGTTTTATAATCGAAATGACATTCAAAAGGCTGCTAAAAGCACATTGAGCCTATTTTACATTTCCAGCAGCTCATAACACAACAGCACATGAGGTGATTGTTGCCTTTTCCACAGTATTTGAACAAAACTAAGGGTCTGCTGCCTTGCTAGCGGCTCTGTGAGGCTGTACTGAGGCACAGCGGCGCTTTGAGCTAAAAGCTGACATCAGCACGCGAACATGCGCACAGCGATTATGTCGGCAGAGACGTGACGTCAGTGCTCGAGCCGCGCCGGTTACTCGATCCTTTCTGCACATGCGCTAAACAGGTCCTGTAAGTCAAAGAAGGTAACCGCAGATGTGCCTTCAAAATTCAAAATCTAAAACTTAATCTTTCAAATCACAATAACATTGTTTTTAATCATTGGAAATGTAATAGTTCACCACTATGTAATAATTACTGAGGTATATTTACAACGACTTTCATAATGATATACTCTCTGGAACATGTATTTGTCATACATTGAATGAAAACCGAAATTTTAAAAAAGTTTTTAATTACAAATGAAGTACGGATTATCTGATACACGGAGCGATCTATTACATTTCCAATTATTATAAAAACATTGTTATTTTGAGTGTGAGTAGGATTTTTTGTGATCAATCATTCACTCATGTGTAACTCTGAACAGGCACATTTGCGGTAACCTCTGCCCTCTGGTGACTGACAGGACCACTTTTGCACATGCGCAGGACGGATCGGCAGCCGGTACGGATCCGGCCCTGACGAGTGTCAAATCCACTTAATGTTAGCGAAGCTGCGAAATTTAGGCAAGCAACTTAAAAACCTATAATTTCCTCTAGGTATGAAATGAACTCCATCTTTCAATAACAGCCCAGGACTGTCATGTCTAACGTGAGGGTACTGCGCCCCATCTTTTCTGGCATTGCCAACACTCAAAAAAAAACTATGGAAAGATGTTTCCAACTGTATTACTGACATCTTGTACAAAGATATTGCATTATGGACATGTTATATTCGATTCTTTATAGGTCAGGAACTCGGAGGAAAATACATCATTGATCTATTGATTTATTCCAGCCAAATTCTATATATACGTTTAACGTTACAAACCAAAGATTTTGAACAGTACATAAAAACTATTAAATCTTGTACCAATAAAAAGGCCATAAAAACTGTAAGGGGGTGTGTTGCCTATAGATTGTGTGTATGTAAAATGTAATGTTAGCTGTTCTGAGCAAAGTTTGCATCCCACTGAAGATTGTGTTTCACCCATTTTCTCAAGGAGCCGTTCTCTTTGGTCAAAGATTGAATGGATAAAGCAAGACATTCGTTTTCCATCTGAGTTGTGCGCTCACTGCGCTGTAGGTGCATTGATTCTTAAATTATCTCTATAATTACAAGTTGTGCCTTGTTTGTTATGTCATTTTGGTTTGTCCCACTGTGTATGCAAGACATGACACGCACAGATTATACTGTGCTGGTATGTGCTTCCGACACAGACATTCATTCAGGAACTCCTTCGATAAAGAAACGCCGGGAATGCAGAAAATGAGAAGCTAACGAGCAAACACGTTGGTATTATCAAAATAGATTTTATTCTAGACCTTGAAATCTGAGTGATTTTACAACAGTCAGATCAGGAGGCTGCGGGCTGCAGCCATGCGAGTGAGAGAGAAAGAGTACAACATAGGTGAGGGCAAAGACAACACAAAAAAAAAAAAAGCTGCAAATTGTTATTTACATGTATGGTGTTATAATACATCAGCAATTAAATCCAGATTTGATATTTTTTGTTCATTTTGTGTATGTAGCTACAAATCAGAATTACAAAAGTTTTGAGAAGTATAAAACCTTCAAGGGCTCTCCAACATAGCAAAGATAGAATTAACGTTAGTACTTTCGGTAGGAACACAAAATAGCAAACACACTTGAATGCAGTGTAAAAAGCTCATCATCTAAAAACAAAACATTATAAAATACCATTCCACTGTCATAGACATCATTTGAAATAGTGTCTTTGTGGTACAGTCCAATCACTGCTGACTGTATTAAAGCAAACTTCAAAATAGTCATAATTCAGTACAAAATTTGTTTAAACAAGTAACATTCTGAACAAAACCTCTGAAATGGTCCGGCGACGTTTGTGTGTGTGTGTGTGTGTCAAGCCGTTAGGTGTTATTTATGGCTACGAGATGAGACCTGGAATGCCATGAAGTTGGCTTGGTTCGACTTTGACGTGCCCCGAGGAGTCAGACAGGACACTATTCATCCTGGAACACTGCACTTTCTGCATCAATTCGGATTCATCTTTAAGAGCATTTTAAACATTAGATGTGTCTACGGTGGCTTGAACAAACACCTCCCTGTTTTTCCATTTTTAGTCTAAAGTGCAGGAAAAAAACAAACCCACCCTTCATAGGGCTGCTCTTTCTTTATATCGCTATGACTGTTTAATGGTATTTTATAAAAACCCATTCCTCGTGGTCACGACCCCTGGTGATGCACAAGTAACCTCATATGCTGTATTTCAAGCGTCTTCAAAAAAGTAACTTTAAAATCCACCCTTAGCGTACGAGTGGCATACAAAAGAATCCCCTGTGATAGCACAGATATATTTATATTATATGCAGATACCATGTTACATCAAGTCATATGCTGCAAGTCTGCATTTTAACAACAAGCACAGACTTGCCTCAAAACGCCAACTCTGAACACTACAAACAAAAGCGCCTTCTATCCGTGCATAGGCCTGAACACAGCCCGACTCCATAGTGTGTGTGTGTGTGTGTGTGTGTTAATGCTATGCAACGACTGCCTGACAACAGCCAACCAAAGCAGGGACTGTAGTGTGTACTTAGGTAAACACTGGACATGAAAGCTGCACATGTTAAAGTCCGGACGTTTCAAAGCCGACCGAATGTTGCAAACGACTGCTCAATCTGACAAACTGTGATATGAACTCTAGCATTGTCAATGAGCTGTTTCAGTTGTGATGCGATGCCAATGATGAGCCATGTTTAAAAAGGTGAACTCAAAGACCCTGTGCCTGGAGAGGAAGTGATACTCCAGATGTCGTCCTGATGTTTAATGACCAAGCAGGGGTAACAGGACACAATTAGAACAGCTTAGTCCGATTATCATTCAGCAGCGATTAGCAACAAGCCATTAATTGAGGAAACATGCAGAATATGACTATTAATTGCAGTTATGGGCCTGTTTTCCACCTCTTTCCCCGCAGATCCCAGAAGCTGCACTGAGACCAGAAAGCAAGCTATTCGTGTGCTGAAGTTACCTCACTACTGACAAAAGCACAGTTGCCTATTCGTAAGCTTGAGACAGATTCGGGACGAGCTCAAGTGACGGACACCTGACACTGACTGCACATCAATGATGTCATTCTGCCCAGCACACTGTTAAAACATGAGATCCACGTGGTGTTTAACAGCTATGAAGATTATCTTTCAGCCTAGAGGCTTTGAAATCTTTAGAGCTCTATATTAACCTGATGAATTGTGAACACCTGAAAACCGTTTTTGAGGATAAAAGTTGCAAAAACAAGGGACAGTTTACCCTTTGATTAACTGCTTTATACTTTCTTTTTTAAATGGCAAAAATGGAACAAACTTATTCGATAAAAATAGAGCTGACAAAATTATAAATCACTTCATCTTATAAGATATTCATCTGCATTTTTGAACCTTAAAGAGTGCCAAGAAGTTGATGAACGGATTCTCCCAATGAACAGCGTTGAACACCCACTGTAAAAGACAAACAACTCAACACCCCCACCCCACCCCCTATTCTCTCCCAACCCACATGTAATATAAAACCTACAGAGATCAGTGAAATCCAAATTCAAAACAACAATGTCCACAGGACACCAAATGCTGATCTATGCAATATGCACACACCAACAACAGATAACAAATCTTTATAATTCTGGTACAAAGGGTAAAAAGAGGAAAGCAAGAAGAGTCCTGGTGTTTTGGTTTGCATGTGATGGGTCCAACAGGTTTGTACTGTGTGATAGCAGAGAAATGTTTCTTCCTGCAGGTCTGTGAGAGCAACACAAGAGTCCATACAGACCTGTTGTATGTCTGACACGTGCGTATGAATTAGGTGGCAGAGGTGTGGTCCTTGTGTGTACGTGTGTACATGTGTGTGTGTGTGTGTGTGTGTGTTTGTGGGGAGGGGGGGAGGGGGCTCCATTTGGCTGTAATGGTGGGCCATGGCATCTGATGGGACTACAGCAGTGTGACGGACAGGCAGGGACAGTCAGTCGTTTTGGCTATGTACACATTCGTAGTCGGCCCATGGCTCCCCCAGACGAATGTCATTTCCTCAGGTCTAATACACAAACCTAGGAAAGAGAGACACATTTCTCAGCCACAAGAGTTTCAGTTTCTGCCACTTCAGGCCTCTTCCTGTTAGAGGCAGGACAGATGCATCATTTTTCATCACTACAGTTCTGTGCAATGTTAGTGTGAACAAAAGCCAGAAGATTTCTGGGTCAACCACAAACGATAGGGCCGTGTTACAGAAAGTGTCACCTATTCAGTGTCCGACCAACTGCGAAATACGGTCACAATCTCCCCTTTTGTTTCTGAGTTTGGTGTAGTATAAAGGCCAAAAACGTGTTTTTCTAGGACATAACAATGTCACAGTGAAGTTGACCTTTGGGGTGAAAATTTTCATCACTTCATTGTTGTATCCCATTAAAGGTTCTGTATACGAGATTTTGAACATTAACATAGCAGCAAACAACTATTTGCTATTTAAAGATACAGTGGAGTAATGGCGCCCTGAGCAGAGAACGACGTCACACTCCCTCCATGTGTGAGTTCCTCTGTGTGAAACTGTTGGCTTTGATGAGAGCAATATAACAGCTGGCTCTTTTCTCAAATAACCCAGTGAATAAAAAGGATTTATGTCCACCAAACCAGAGTTGGTAATTGTTGGAACAGTGGAAAGACGAACAAAAACGGTTTCGGGGAGTATTATCTGCAAGGTAAAACTACTATTTTTCTCAATGAAGTCTGGTAGGCCGTAGCACCCATTTGATTTAGTCTGAGATGCTGGTGCTCTAGTGCCAAATTTAGTGGCAGCGAATGTCGCATTGTGGCAAAAAACGTGTTTTTCAAGGTAATTTTGAGGTCACAGTGACTTTGACCTTTGACAGAAAAATTCTAATCAGTTCATCATTGTGTTCAAGTGGATGTTTGTGCCAAATTTGAAGAACTTCGTTCCAGGTGTTCCTGAGATATCGCGTTCACGAGAATGGGACGGCTAACTCTTGCGCGGAGGCATAAAAATGTGAAAAAAGGAAGGGTCTGAATATTTCCCAAAGCAACTGTAATGGTGTTCATCACAAGCTGTTAATTATTGACAGGTTATAGATGGTTCAGTGACTCATTTTTCAGACACTAACGGTTCTAGTATTTACTGCAACATCAACTATTACATTACATTTTCATGCAGTTTTTGAGGCAACATTCTGCTCACTTGAAGTTCCCACACTCAATTTCTGCACAACCCTCCCTTTTAGTAGCGGTTATGATGTGCGTGGCAAAACGTTTCAGGCAGCACAACTCACCGATCCATCTGACGCGCTGGCTCCTACTTTGTCCCCTGTGGCGTTCCAGCACACCTCGAAGATCCCTCCTGTCCCCCGGTAGCTGTGAACTAAAGCACCCGTCTGAGGAAACACACACACATAAACACACACATTAGCAATGGTAGGCAACATCTTTATCCAATGTATTTACGCGAACTTTGTACAACTTTGGTTATAATAAACATATATTAGTGTGTGTGGTTGTAACTTGAAATCGTTATCCCACACCTGAGTGTTCCAGATGTGGACACACTTGTCAAAGGAGCCGCTGGCGAGGTGCCTGCCATCCGGACTGAAGGCCACGCTGTAGACGGGCTCCTGGTGGCGCGTCAGAGTGTGGATACACGCCCCGCGCTCCACGTCCCACAGACGCACCGTTGAGTCAAAAGATGCGCTGGAGGGAGGGAACGAGAAAAAGAGTGAGCTAAGTGTCCAAAAGTCATGTTGCGAAAAAATGCACACCCGTGAGATACAGAATGTCAACTGGACATGACATTTATTAAAAGGAAACGACCTAATTAATTATTTGTCTATGCATGAATTGTCTGTGGCTCTGGCATCCCCCAGTCCGCATGTCAAAGTGTCCTTGGGCAAGATACTGAACCCTAAATTGCTATTTTCGGTGTGTGTGGATAAGTTATAGTTCCATCTTCTATTAGACACAGAGATACTACGGTCTTTCAGTAATATACCGCAGATGGCATTGTCAGTTTGGATTTTAGCGTTGTTCAGGTGGAAAGCCCACTCTGACCTGCTTGACCCTGTGTTAATTCAAAGACAAAGTCTGTGTCAAGCTTAATATGGTGAACCACACCTAAATATTATTATGTGCAGCCCTGAGGTCATTGTAAAATATTTTATTGATGAAGTTCTATAAAGGAATGGGACTTCTACCAAAATATAATCAGAGCAGTGAACGGAGAACTTGTACAAGTTATCAAAAATTCAGCAATACATATTTATTGTCCTGATATCTCCTCATAATTAGGCGAAAATATATAATTAATTAGAACGAAAATGCAGACCTTTTCTGTATTTTTCCAACTTAAGAACGTAGGATTCCATACACAGTATTTGTGTCATCTTACCTCTAAAAATACAAAACTAACCTGCAGCATATGTGGCACTGTGTTGATTTTTGTGCATATAAATAGTTGCCCCCCATTTCATTTTGAACTGTGGTAACAAATAAGGTTGAAAACTGTTGAAGAATCTATTGTCAGTCTAGACAATGCTTAGTCTAATGTGTGTTACAAGAAGGAATATTTACACCTGTGTATTCAGCCTCGCCAGCAGGGGGCACTCGATGTCTTACGCATCAGTAGCTGACGCTAGTCAAAGAAGTGTAGTCAGTACGGGATGAATGAGTTTACAGAGGACATGAAGGAAGGTGCTTCTGATAATGACTATGTCTTTTGTAAAAGAATAAATGTGTTGCACTGAGAGTGAGCCTCCTCTCATTCTTAACCCTGTAACACATATGACTTATAGCATGTCAAATGACACAAGGAGAATCAGGGTGGTATTCAGATGCTGCTTAGTGGTCTCACCTAGCCAGCATGAGGTTGGCACTAGGGTTGTTGGTCCCGGGGCCTGTGGGGCTCCACTTGATGGTGTAGATTTCTTTACTGTGGGCCTGGAGGTCATGGACACATAAGTCCTGCTTCATACTCCAGATCTATGGCAGAAAGGAAGATGCCAGCTGTTAGTATGGCTTTTATCGCAGTGTACATCAACACATTCAAGCAGGAATTTGTCTGATTAAGGCCCATTTTTGTACTTATCTTGGCCATTAAGTGACATGCACTGCATCTGCATGTGATGTGGACTGACCTTCAGTGTCATGTCATCTGAGCACGAGGCCAGCAAGCTGCCAGTGGGATCCCACTTGATGGCGTTCACCTCATTCTACAGTGAGTAAGATGAGAACACAGAATATTTGACAGATGTACAACATGTGCAACAATAGACTTAAAAGAAATAATATACCTTTAGTATATTGATACTTTCATGAAAATATATCTCAAGGGATTACAATAAGTGATGTTCTAGTTTGTTATAGTTTGTCAAAGCTGTGAGGAGGATTTTTCGACTGAAAGTCCAAAGTTGTTGGAGTTGTGAATTAATGCACCTTAAGAGCATTAATAACTTTCATCAGAAGCTACACTGAGTCAGAACCAGAATGCAGATTAGCTACCCTACAATGCAGTAAGAGCAGGAGTGTATTTGGCCAGCAGAGGGTTTCCATTTTCCTCCCTGTCAGAAAGAAGCGCTCACACAGGAGTCCTGTCTTACCGTGTGTCCCTGGAAGGTCTTGACAGGTCTGTCCTGACCCAGCTTACACACATGGATGCACATGTCTGTGCTGCAAGAGGCAAACGTGTTGTTGCTCTGCCAGTCCACGTCCAGAGCAGGTGCTGTTGGGAGGCAGAGACAGAGCTTAGTGCTGCTGCAGCAGTGAGGTATGTAGACAGGACATGAGGAGAAAAGATAACATGAATATGGTGGTCTAAATATAGATTTCATATTGCCACATTGGATCTGATAATTAATTAGAACAATCTCAACTGCAGATAGTTGTTTTGAAACAAAAACATGCTTTCTGCACAGTCATTTAAGACTCTAGTTTGTCACTGCCACACCCCAACAAACCACACAATGTCAAAATGCAAAACTGTTGTACTGTGTTTACGATAAGAGGGTTGAATATGGCAGCCAAAGATCACAATCATCATGTGTGACAGGATTTGACAAAATCATTTGAATGTATTATCACTATGGTCTCACTGCAGTTCAGCAAAAGGTAACATGTCTAAAAACAGAAAGACTCTTGCATGAAAAGTCACGTGGAACAATCCAGCAGACACCTGTCACGCACCCGAGTGGAAAGGAAATTGTTGCTTTGCCTCTCCTGTGTGGGCGTCCCAAATAATTGTGGTCTGTGTGAAGGAAGAGATTGTCATTATTTATACTAAACTAGTTAGTGTTAGGAAATCAAGAAAAACATCATATAAAATATAGAAAGTATATATATTTAGTTATATACTATAACTAAAAAAATATATATACTGCAAGTCACACTTGCGATATATTAGGGAAGTTAATATATCACACACACCTAAGGCCTTTTGATACCTCCAAGACATCAGCACTTGGGCACTAATATGTATGCTGAAGGTGACACTGTGTATGTCATATTTCAGTGCACTAGATGGCAATGTTGAACAAAATTCATAAATTGTTGTCATTGTGTGACAGGACGTGAGCATGTCTATCTAATTTTTAGAGGTGTAATAAAGCAACCAAACTACAACTTATTATAGACTATAGCCCTTTGATGTACTTTAGCTGTGTGACAAACCAAAAAGAACATATGAAAAGCTGACTTTAAAGCAGTATTAGCTATTTTTTGGGACCACTTTAACGGTTAAAGGCCATAAAACCAAAACAATGAGGTGAAAGATACTTAAACTATCCATAGAGCTAAAGGGAACTGTACAGGGTGATAATTCTCTGCTAGTTTACCACTACGAGTGAACCCTTTCCCATCACACAGTTATTTCATCCAACATTAATATAAAAAATATTGATTAGTGCTGCTTTAACATTCTAGAAAACTGTTGATTCCTGGAAAACTACTTTTACAGTACAGCAGCAAAAGGATAAATAAAAAACTCTATCCAATGAAACCCTCACACATTTATTTATTTATTTTAAATCAATCCCACCCGCCCTCTCAAACTGATATCACATTTAGGATCATCCCTCACTGTGTTACATGTGGGATCCTGTTTGCATGGGAAATATGTCACACCTTAGTAAAAGTATCTTTAACGTGGTAACTCGGATTAAGGAATAAGCTACAATGCTCGCAAGGTCACACATTTCTCAAAAATATTCCGCTTTAAAAACCAAAGCTAAAAACGATGTGCCTTACCTTGTCTACACCGGCACTGAGGATGAAGTTTCCTTTCTTATTCCATTTGAGTGCAAATATAGGACCTTTATGCTGACCCAAAGTACTCGCCAGGTTCCCTGGAAATACAAAAAATCCCACACAACTTAGAAAGACAGCAGAAACTTTTCACCATCCATGCATCCTTGCAAAGCTATGATGTAGGAGAAGGTAAGAATCTTACCGTCTTTTGTCCATATTCTAGCAAATCCATCATATGAGCCTGTTGCTAGCAATGTTCCCTCACTCTGAAATAAAGATGGAGACGACTCATTAGTTTTAAGTCTACTGCATTCAATCTTTCTCTGATTCAGGTAGAATTGTGCCTGATTTTACCGGTATATTCCACTTTGTTTATTAAACAAGGCTCACTTTATGAAATAAGCAGTTAATGACTGATACAATATTAGTGCTGATTTGGCATTGTACGACTTGTATTAGTCAAGGGAAAACGGTTTGCAGCTGAGCAGCATAAAAGGCCTTTTCCCCCATGTGAGGGACTCGCCCCCATATATCTGGTTTAAAGGAATGCCTTTAGCAGAAGTATTGGTCAGAGACCCACACACACAGACCACTAGATTAGATTACTAAAAACTGCACTCAGTGGAACACACACACACACAATCACACTGTTCAACCACACACACACACACTCACATTCCAGTCTAGTGAGGTGACGTCTTTGTTGCTGGGTACGTCCTGGCCCCCTTCCCGTATGCAGTGCCTCAGAACCAGCTGGGTGGATCCGCCTATGCTATTCTCACTCAGGTTCCAGATGCGTGCTGTTGAGTCCCCGGACCTATCCGAGTAAATACACACACACACACACACACACACACACACACACACACACACACACACACACAGACAATCAACCAACATTAGGCGCGTAACATAAATTAGATTTTTAAAATCAGTACTGAAAATGGTATAAAACTGACCATCGTTGCTCTTGAGTAGGGTTGGGGTTTGAAAGCATTTTATCGAACCTGAACCCAGTATCAAATCCGAAATCTTTTTAAATCCCTATCAAACCTTTTCACATCATCTGTTGAGGAAAAAGGAGAAACAAATTTTACAAGCACAAAACTCATTAACTGTTACGTGGTTTGTGTGGATGTTTGCACCTTTTTGCAGTCTCTCTTAAATAACGGAACGGTGCCAGTAAGTAATTGCATATTTCTCCCTTTTGACAGGTGTGCCATGCTTATGAGCAGGACTGTTGAATATACAGTATATGTCCCCAGTTGAATACTCACCTGTTGGGTTGGCTACTTTTATACATTTTAGTTTAATGCCATTTTAGAAAGATGATGAATCCTTATGGTCTTTGATTTTGTTTTGTTTGGCAAAGTTAAATCACTTCCTACTGACAAAGACTTCAATCCACGGGCTGTGAAGGGAACTTAATAACATGCATTAACATGTATCTGTTAATCATGGCTTAGGGTAAGGGTCGCGCGACAGTTTCAAATCGCATATTTTGCACACTGCCTTTGTCTTGGCCTCGCTCAGTCTAAAGTGCTCTCACACAGCTGAGGTCTTCGCCATCTTGTCTTCTCTTCCAGATGAACTGAATCATGACACGCGGGCAGAATGTTTACGTCTGGGCGAGTTTACTGGGACGCGTGACTTACCGGTAAAATCTCACGTTTGAGTTTTAACAAACTACTATATTTTGTAGTAGATTCATTTTGATTTATAATGACGGGTAAAAAGATTAATACATTTTGTTTCTATTATTCTATTGTCCACAATGTGAAAGCAACGAAGCTTAACCGAAAATACAAGCGCAGGCACTTTCGTCCATAAAGCACATGCAGGTGTGGCTCTACATAGAGAATATGTTCCAGCTGCAGGGAACTCTTCAGTTGGCTAAAGCAAATATATTTATTAAGTATAAGTATAACAATGTTACCTTTCTTCAACTGTCCCATCCTATTAAAACCGGAGTATTTTATTTCGCCAGATTTAAACATACAATTTATTTATTTATTTTTTAAACGAATATTTGAATCCCAAAATTGAAAATCGATTACCAACCCACCAAGCGAATATTCGAATATTCTGGTCCAGCCCTACCAATCACGTCTTTTTGCTTCTTTTCCATCTGTCAGACTGCTCAGAAATGTTAGGGATCTCCCCTGAGCCATGTTGACAAACATACTGGGACGTACGGTGGAGACGTAAATGCATGACATCATCGAAAGAGAGAGTTGTTTCACCGAGAGGATGTGTTTGAACTGGGGACTTACAGATCTGTGCATGTTGCTTACTTGGACCCTCAACATTAGAATACAGTGAAATGCAATATTTGCGGTTTTGCCCAATCAGCCAAGAGGTGCATAGTGTTCACGGAACCCAACCCTACTCTAGAGGCTGTCTGGTTTTGCTAAAGCCAAACAACAAGTAGTGCAGACTGCTTAAGAAACCAAAACAACTTCTTGGTTTGCTATGCGGCACTTCAAGTCCACCATTAAGGAAAGAATACAAGGCCATACTCAACAACCAACATAAATCTAAGGCTGTCTCCTCTTAGTCAACTGATCTGTCAGTCGTCTTGGTTGACTAATAACTGCTTAGTCGATCTGTTGTATTTCATAGACAGTAAGTAACAATAAGAATAATACAATAACAATAAGAATCCTTTCGTCATTAGGTTTTACTGGAAAATCCGCCAGCATCCCAGGAATAATGTGAAATATGCTTTGCTCCTGAATAAACACTACATTCTTCCACATGATTGCATTCATCTGCAGAGGGGTAATGACACTGAAAAAAAAACAATGACTTCAGTCAACAAAGATTTGTTTAGTGGTGATAAATGAGGAAGGACTTATGAAAACAAGCGTGCTCTCCTCATACACTTAGGTTTTCTCTGAACAAGACAAAGTTATTTCTTTTGTTGTTTGAATGTTTTGAAAATTAGCTGACCAATAAAAGATAAAGATATTGCTTTAAATCAACTCATGAAGGTCCATTTAGGTTAAACAACTAAACCTAGTCTTGGCCCCAGACAGGACCAGAGGAACTGATCAGAACCGTTGCTGCTGTGCTTTTTCAAAGCATTGTGGTTGAAGGCTGTCATTAAAAAGGGAGTTGTATTACATTTAAATATGTGCTAATAACGTGACTAACTTGTATTTAATAAATAATAAAAGAATGACACTTTACCAGGCTAGTCTAGACACTGCATGTACAAACCATGGGAAAGAAAGAGGTGGTGTGGAGATACTGACCCAGAGGCGAGGAGGTCATTCACTGGGTTCCAGGCACAGATAAACACTTCGGACTCGTGGCCCCTCAGGACCATGGCTTTACTCTGGGGGATCTCCATGTCCCTGTCCACCTCCATCGTCTCCGAGTGGTGATCTACAGGAAGCAGTGAGAAACAAAAACCTTTAACGAAAAGTTGACATAACAGTATTCATTAACTACTGTCCTAATGTTCTGAAGGTAAAGAGGATGCAAATGCAGATACAAGGGTAATGGAATATAAACAAGATGTGATGAATCACCGATTCTGTTAAAAAAGTATTTTACTTTTGAAATGAATTACCAGTGTTTCCCCAGACAAAGGCCTTATCTGGGTGGACCAGTAAAGTATATTAACAACAAGGCAAGCAAACTTCCAACATCCATTTTAACAACGGCAGAGGTTCATAAGAACAGTCTGACATCATCTAATTCCCTACGAACCAGACCAGTCCCACTGCACTGCACATGTACGTCATCATCTGATCTGTTTAATTCAAACAGAACGGCAACGCCACTGTTTCTTGACAAAACTCAAGTAACGGGTGCTGCACGGACTGAACACCAGCCTGACCAGCTGCCAGCCGTGGAATTTAAGAGCAGGCCGTGCTGTTGTAGAATGACCAAGAGCGTTTTTACCAAACCACAGCTCGTCCAAAAGTAGGCAGTGTGCAACATATGAGTGCAAGAACCACGTGTGGGTGTGAAGAAAACACCAGAGTCGCTTCATGTTAGGTCGAGAAAGTCACAGACATTTTACACAAAATTAAATCCCATAGTTATCAGCAAGAATGAAAGGGAAGGTGTTCAAGACGGTGGTGAGACCAGCGATGTTGTACAGCTTAGAGACAGTAGCACTGAAGAAAGGACAAGAGGCAGAGCTGGAGGTGGCAGAGCTTAAGATGTTGAGGTTCTCTTTGGGAGTGACGAGGATGGACAGGATCAGGAACGAGTACATCAGAGGGACAGCTCATGTTAGATGTTTCGGAGATAAAGCCAGAGAGGCCAGATTGAGGTGGTTTGGACACGTTCAGAGGAGAGACTGTGAATATATTGGTAGAAGGATGCTGAGGTTGGAGCTGCCAGGCAGGAGGTCTAGAGGAAGACCAAACAGGAGATTTATGGATGTGGTGAGAGAGGACATGAAGTTAATTGGTGTGAGTGAAGAGGATGCAGAGGACAGGGTTAGATGGAGGCACATGATTCGCTGTGGCGACCCCTGAAAGGGAACAGCCGAAAGGAAAAGAAGAAGTTGTACTCCAGCCGTCGCGAGAAAGGCAAATAGTACGGGCGGGCAGGCAAACACACACACACACAGAGTTAAATGGAGCTGGTAAGCTTTAACTCCATGCACTAAGAAGTCCAAATCACATTTTACATTTAGGTCATACCGCCGAGCCCTACTTTGTACGATTTAAGTCTTTAGTCCATTTCTGGACTTACATAAAAAGGTGTCAACTCAGCCGCTTTCTGCTTTGGTATTAACATCACACTTTATATTTAACTGTCTGCAGCATAGTAAAATTCACATCCCTGACACACACATTCAAGTGAAAAGGGGAAAGAAATACACAGTAACAAAACAAAACAAAACATTTAAAGGGGTGAATCCCAAACAGCTTACACAGCATCTTATAAACATCTTATGTCGAGGCATTTAACCCAGGAATGACACCCTGCATAAGAACACCAAAACTATCTAGAATTTGGCCGACCATTTTTTTCACCCAAGCACAAGAAAAAACAATCTTGTTAAGATTGTTTGTTAAGGTGCTGATTCAGAGATTGTTTACAACCATGAGCTAGCTTACTGGCTAAGGGGTGGGATCCGTTTTCCTCCCCGTTGGCAGCGCCCTCTCCATTCTTCGTGCTTCCCTGGGGCCCTATGCCGCTGCCGCTGCCTGCCGCCGCCGCCACTGCCGCCGCCTGCTGCTGCTGCTGGGCCAGCTTGTCCCTGTAGGCCTGCTGCCTAGTCTGGACTACATCTGGCATCACAGCATCGATCAGAGACAGCGACTCGATGGGCCTCCCGTCAAATAAGGTCCCGTCCTACAGAGACAACATGCAAGTTTATATATTCACATTATCCATCAAATTCCCTACAATGCATAAACCAACAGACAAACTTCAGTCAAAACATAAAGCTGACAGTGAACCTCTTCTTACCAATATATTGTAAGGTTACACTAATTATTAGTTGACAGTTGAAAGATGGAGCCTGACCTCATTGATGCTGACTTCAGCCTCCACATACTGCAGGCCCTTCTGGATGATGGAGATGAGGGCAGCAGGGGGCACCAGGGCTCCATTGATGTTGGACTGGCTAATGTGGCTCTCTATGCCAAAGGTGAACGCTGAGTGGGAGAAGCCTGGAGGAGGCATGGATCATTTGGAAAGTAGAATGGAGTCAAAGTTTGCAGAGAGTCAAAAAGCAGTATATGATATTACATTTGAAATCTTGTTTAAAAGTAGGAAAACAAAACCACAATTCACAGCAAATATAACTGCATGCCAAAAAAAAAGTATTTGCCAAAACAAATCTTTGTAAGACTTACCTGACTCTTGCAGGTATCTGTACACCAGGAAATTGACCTCATCACTGCTTATGCTCATTTTTAGTCCTGGTGATTAAACCATTGGGTCAGCACAGGATAGGAGCCTGTAAAAGCAAACCACAGAGCAGGGAGTCTTGCTTAATTGAGAGGCGATGGAATCACAACATAGAACTGAGCTGAAAGGAGATTTTAGTAGTAGCTTCAAAGTATCTTCATCGCTCAAGTGCATTAACATCCCACAGAAACATAAATGGATAGTAAATAGTAAGATGACGTGCAGGGGTACTGAGCCAGGAGTAAAAGCGTGCCGTCACTAACTACGTAGCTCACTACCAAACTGGCACCCACGGCGAAAACAGAGAAGAAGAAAATGTTAAAAAAAACAACACCTTGCTTGACCTAGATCTTGCAACTTCAAAATAGAGAAGTAGGCAAACGCAAGCTGTGATCTGCCATTTGATAAATAATGATGTTTCGTTCCTCTCTACTTCTCCTGGCTGCAGAAGCCTCCTGGCTCTAAGCAGAGCACCAGTTTCCATTCATTAACCTACAACTGGAAATAATTACTAGCCATCTTCAAGAGGCAGGCTGGGTATTTTAGCCTAAACGTCTGGAATAGATGGGCTTTAAACCGCAGCAATAACAGATCCTATAGTGCTTGCGTCCGGGCTCCATATTTATTCATGCAGAACCCGCACTGTTTAAATGGGACTGTGGAAATAAACAAGGGGTCTGGACGGGGGACAGAACCTCTACTGTTTCCATCATGCCAGCCCGCTGAAAAAGTCAACATGTCTCCTGCACCATCCCTAAGGCTGAGATCCAAGACCAACTGAACCAAGAGGCCTGGAATCTAGTAGAAGTCCTTCAGCTATCCCTAACAAGGTGGTCAGAAAGTCTTGATAGCTAGTGTTTCTCACACTGAGGCACCAGAACTCAGCAAATGGCTTGATAAAATCAGAATATTTCACAAAAACCTTTTGTTTAGGAAGACACCAACAATAAATAATAATCTTTCTACATAAAACACAGCATGATTCCAGCAAAATATGTGCTTTTTCTACTGCACCAGTACTTTACTCATGCTCTTACAGTGTGTTGTGTTTTTCCAGTACACTTTTGTTAAGGTTCAGTATGGTTGTGGTGCACGATAAGCATGTTGATAGAGCACTCATGCATATTTTGACACTACCCGGTGTTGAAATGGTGCCGACATTTGTCATCACCATGTAAGTGACGCAGGAGCAGTGAATGGGGTCAGAGCTCACTTACAAGAATAGATTGACCAATTCATCTGGCTGACACGATGTCCAATATTTGACTGCTTTGTGAAAATCGATATTGATACATCACTACCTATATCATTTTTCTTTTCAAAAAGACATCACAACGGCTGACTAGACACGAGTTAAACATGCAAATGACATATCCTCACCTGACTGAATCGTGTTATGGGACTATACTTTCTGTTGTAGGTGTGATAAGACAGCATTGGACAGCCTAAATAGCTGCTAGAAAAGTAAAAGTTGGGCCAAAAAACCCCCAGCAAATTACTAACAGAATTGCTCAGTTAACTTTTAAGTATATGGTATAATTTGAAAGCTTATCAACTTTATAGTTCATAATCATAACTCCCAAAGATTCAGGGCTATGAAGTAGCTGTCTGCCAAACTAAGATTGGCTCAAGCAGCTAGAATGGAGATCTCTAAATATATTTAACTCACTGACACACATAACCAGAAGTCCAGACCACATTTAAACTGTGCCACTGTAGGTCTCGCTCGGAGTGAGTCTGCATTTCTTGAACAGATAACTGACTGAGAACGATGGTACAATTTTGGTAAAGTGGCAAAACAAAATATTTTATCATTTTATTTGACATTATGTAAAAAATTTATTTATTTGAAAAATTGTACTAGCCTAACTTGAAGTTCACTTTTCCAGCAGCAAGATGCTCTGGTCACTGATGAGCATTAGAGTCAAGTTATGCATTCTTTATGATTATGAATACATTTGAACGATGCTGAACAGAGTATCAAGTGTATTTTAATATAAGAGCAGTGGTGGAACCACCACACTAATAAACTGACTCAGACCAACCTCATGATCCCAAAGCAACAATGAAAGTAGGTGCCTTAATTCCTGTTCTAGTAGGATATATTCTCACCGAGATCTCACTCACAACAATAGCAAAGCTCCTGCACTTAACCAAAAACAAGGCATGCAGGACATTCATTACATTTACAAGCAAGCGAGCAGTTCTAGTGGTAATCGATTAAAGTTCTTGATAACTGCAACAGTTATGTAAACAGGTATTTGAGGTATTTTAGGGAGGACATTTGAGTAAGCATAATTTGTTCAACTTTGTTCCGACCCTTTTTTTTTGGGACATGCCTAATACTAACTGTTGGTCTTGACTGAGACATTCCTGTTTAATGTCGACCCACTGGTTGGATACAAAACTAAATTACAGTCACCCTCTTCTCTTTATGCCTCTGGAAACTTTGCCATAGCACTGTGATCTTCCAGACAGCAATTTAAGTGTGCAGACAAAGAAAGGGGCAAAACAAAATCTATACATGTGGAAAAAACCAATGAAGGTGTGACATTAAACAGTGAGATACTCTACCCATGTGATCAAGTTGTCTTCAGACGTGCCTCATGCCTCGGTTGTCCACAGCAAGAACTCGCAGCCCCTGAGAGGAAAAGAAAGAACTGAACTATAATAATGCATAATTAGGAGTAGACATCCCACATCCATTTCATAATAATGATAAAGATTCCACTGTTTCTCCAGTGTGAAATTACTTGCACTCTGTGTAACAAGTACATCTTTAATTGCAGTATTACTATAAATAATTAGGAAAAGAAAATCATTAATTCCATTTAAGAGTCTCCTTGGCGTGCTTTTTAC
Organism: Coreoperca whiteheadi; assembly: GCA_011952105.1. Lineage (NCBI taxonomy): Eukaryota > Metazoa > Chordata > Actinopteri > Centrarchiformes > Sinipercidae > Coreoperca > Coreoperca whiteheadi. Next base: position 9,512,025 of record CM022487.1, on the reverse strand, counting down.
ATTGCACACCACCTCCCACAATTTACTGTAGTTTAGTAATCTGCCCAGACTTTCCAAGTAACACCTAAGTAATGCATTTTGCACATTATTATGTCTTTAAATCTTGAGCTGCACAAGAACCACACAGGCCCTGATCAATATGTGCTATGAAAAATGACCTTAATTAGAATGGACATTTTGGCAGCAGTGTGTCAGTGAGTGGGTGAAAGGTCAGCTAGAGGAAAGTGTTATCAACAAAGGGGCGTGTCACCAAACAATGAGAGAACCTGGGTCAGCAATGTAAAAAGTCAAAACAGCCAGTGGATATTTGTGCTATGCATGGTCTATCTATTCCTGATGGACAGTAATGAAAAGGGGAAGTGTATTGTAAAGGAAGTGAATCACAATAATTACTCAGTAGATCACGCCTATAATATTAAGCAACATCGGATCCCCAACTGCGGAGATGGATTGTGGTGTTTTAGTCTGTTTTGTATACAGCAACATTCAACTGCGCAAGTCAGACATTGTTTTGTCGCCATTTCAGGAGAAAAGTCGTATATGTGACTGTTGGGCCTTGTTCGGCCGCCCCTCCTGAGGTCATATTGATTTCGTGTTAGTTAAATACATGCACGTTATGTCAGCATGGTAATCTGCCAGGAGCTAAATTAGCAACATAGCAATGGCAAGCTACTTGCGGAAACACGTTGCCCATCCCCCATACACGGTGGCGAGTGAATGGGCTGAACAAACTACAGTGCGTACGTTCCCCGACACGCTGTTGGAGGCAGGTAACATTAGTCACCAGCCCCAGTTCTTGCCGATGAATGACTTAAAACGCACGTTTTAAATGAAAGACATGTCCGAGTCAAATGCCCATTTTTATACCAACGCATTGCAGCCCTGTATCCATGAAGTGGAACAATCATTTAACTCGCTACTGTTGTAATGTAATTGTAGGCTGACAACTGTCCACATGTCATGGGTCACCAAGTGGATGTACGGGAGAAATGGAATTCGCATTCTATTGTCAAGTAAATACGCATTACTTGCGTATTCTTCTCATTAACCTCGCAAACTAATACAATTAGTAGTTTATTATTTACGACCCGTTTAACGCGGTATCCACGATAAGCTAGCTAACGTTAGCTCACGGGCTAACACGCGAGTTAACATTAGTTTTGCCATAGAGGCGGCAGCGGCCGTCCCCACACATGCCAGTCGGGCAAGGCGGTCTAAGATTGCGTTAATTAGATGCTGGTCACAAACTATTAGCTACAAAACAAATGCAGTTGCATTGCACTACATGGGTTAGCGTCATTTTGTAGAATGTTATGTAACAATTGACAATAACGTTAAGTTAGCCTCTTGGAAATAGCATTTCTGACGAGTACCATGATTACTCGCTATCACTCCAAAACAAGCTAACGTTAACTAGCTGGCTAACACTAGCATGCCATGATAATGACAGTGTTGCTATAATCTCGTACCTACTTGGATAAAACCTTTCAACTGGCGATATCTTCCACAGTTCTTGTGTTCAATCAAACCATGCTATCGCTTTAATCGACTGCAAGAAACAGTTTTCGCACATGTACTATCGTTAGGTTATAATATTTAAACTACAGCCAGGCGGTAAGAAGCCAGCAACGGCTTCAGACATTCGACACAGTGGCGTGACCTGACATGCAAAAATGAGCTGACTGTAACTACTGTTGTTCAAAGCGCCACTCTCTAAAGCTCAATATAACGATTACCCCGTGACAAACGGCAGCATACAATATATTTATCGTGTCCTCTATCGAATACGGCAATGTGGGGTGGCTAAACCTAGTAAGATTAACGTTACTAGCTAACAGATCTATATTCTTTAACAGCGTTGTTTAACATTTCTTGAATATGCTATGTCGGTAACTAACCTATTGTACAAAAGCACCAAACAACACCTCGTGGTTTGCTAAAACTGGAAGCCGTCCTCAAGCGTTGATTAAATATTTGCTCCTGGTCCGTTTGACAGGTTCACAGCAAAATGGAGCCACATTTCCTCCTTGAAACCGACCAATGAGAGGGAACAGGGGGGGGGGAATGCTGAGGCCTCTGGAAGTTTGTCCCACAGCCAAGCACCAGTCATAACAACAGTGTCCTCGCCCATCCCCCACTACACCTCATTTTTGCTTGCCTGGTCACCACTAGCCGTGGATTAATGACACCCCACCCCCTATCCTTTGCTCAGTCATTCAGACTGGGAAAGTCAACAACAAGCTTACATCATCATTGCAATCTGTGTTTTACATGGATTTTTTTTTATCTGTATACATAATCCATAATCATATTCATTTCCTCAATGTTCCCAACGAAGGTGATAGCCTGAAAGCATGCTGTACTCTGATGATCTAAGATTTACCTAATGTACCTAGTTTGACTGTGATCAGTGACTGTGCCCATTTAAGTGGCTGCATTGCTTCAGCCTTTTCCAATGTGAGATGATGACATATCATGAAATGCAGAATTGGGGGCCATTAAAATTAGTTGTACAACAGCAGCAAGTGTGCAGCATATTCAGTACACGCCTTGTTGCATGTTTTTTTTCTTGTTGCCACAAATGTAATCATCTCTGCTGGGAGCACCGATGCACTGACACCAACCTTTCTTTATTTCTCACACTCTGCATTCTCACAAAAATAAGAAAACCAAAGAACAACCACGACTTCAAAACAACACGTGCGTCATTTTGTAAGACAAATAATTAATGATGGCTTGGCATAGGTATCTTTAGGCAAGTCAACATTGATAATATGGCATACCTACAGCATTTGCATGCAATCAGATGGTAAAAGTCTAAAAGGTAAGGATACATTTATATAGCCTATCTGATTAACTGTGCTGTTGAGTGATGGCTTTAGCAGCTGTAGCAGACATTGTATGTTACTGCAGTACACTGATTTTTTGCTACCTCCCAGCGTCTGAGCTGTTTGATCCTCTCACTCAGTTATCTCAGGGCTCATCTGGCCCTTTGTCAACATCTTTGCAACTTGTCCTCCAGAGACCTCCCTGTGTAATATCTTGTGCCACACATTCACCAATATGGATGGATGACAGGATGACACAATGCATGGTAATTTCTTTACATAGAGCAGAGCTAGAGGGATTCTGCTGGAAGTGGTCTAAATGTAAAAAACTCAGTGATAGATGGTAGATTTTGATACACCACAAAACTGTGCACCAAATTCTGCAAAATTCACTGCTGTTTGTCTCTGTTAGTTCATTTACAGGTGATTTCCCTCATTCTAGCTCTTGCTTCTTTCTCCTCAAGCCAGGAGAAACAGAAATCACTCCTACTGTGTGAGGGTGTTTTGGCTGCCAGTGAAGAAATGTGAAGCAAATTCCTCCTCTCCAATGCCAAGCTTTACGCAATATATGATTCACTCTAAGTGCAAATATTGTGAATTGACTCACCTCTTCTCTGTGACTGTAAATCCTACTCATCCTTTTTTTCTACATAGAGTACATGTACATATACTGTACATGAATAAATTTAAAAAATACATGCCAACATACATTTGTGAAAATCTTTAAATCATACGTTCTGTTTTTAGAGTACAGTAGTTCTCCATAAAATGAGATTAGCACAGTTTCCCTCCATAAATGTGAGACTAGAAGGAATACAGCGGTGTCTGTGGGGGCAGGGAACTAATCTGCAGGACGATAACACGAGGTTGCTAGGGATGTGAGCACAGCGACAACACTGATAAATATGTGCTGGACCTGTTGGCATCGTGTAATTGCTTGGATACTGCCACACAAGTGGAGGCAAGCTTTATCAACTGCCTTAGCAACAGCAGCATTGCCTTTTCATTGTGTGTGTATATGTGTGTATAAAGAAGGAAGAAAATGAACAGGAGATTAGTGGTCACATCTAAGACAAGGACATATTTTGTTTTGACTTACAAACCCCTCTAAATAAGTTATACCTACTTGATCCCCTGTTGCAAGTGTACATGCCCAGAATAGGAAATCTGACAAGCTGATGATTTGTGTTTTCTTTATTAGCCACAAACGTTTTTTAATTTGCATTTATCACAAATATACAAAGTATGATGAAAAGTATGTACATTGGAGAGTCCCGGCCTTCAGACTGGGGCCTAATGTGTTATTTCTTTCAGTGGAAGGATGCACATCAGTACAGGTGACACATCACTCAATCGCCACCTAAAATATTACCTTGTGTCCAAGATATATGCTACGTCAAATATCAGCAATTCAAATACGGGACCAGACCATCTTGACCTAATAGCTGTTACACATGCATCATTAACACGATGAATTATGTGAGCGGCAGAAAAAAGAGGAAAGGGGAGCAAGAGAAAGGACTGCAGCTCAGCTGCGCTGCCTGCTCAGCAATAGCTATTTTTAGATCCTGAGAAACAAAGAAACAGAATCGCCTTTCATCCCCCCTGTAACTATGTTGTTTCATGTCCAAATGTGGTACTTGAAGACAGTCTGCATTTCTTTGTAGCTATGTTTAGGCCCAACCTCAAATAAATACGAAGGCCTTTCCATCTGCTCTTGAGTCTTTCTTCTCATCCTGCTATATTTGTGCACGTGTTTTCCTGCTGTCTTACTGTATGTAAAAGGGGCTGTCATTTTTTCAAGGCTAAAGACCAGGGTATAATTAAAGGGGAAAGCACCTGAGCTATGTGGCAGGAAGGAGATCATGTATCATACTGTACTCTCTGGCCATCACTGGATGGGGCTTGGAGGAGGCAGTGAATGTGAAGTGGTGAGAAGTACACACTTCAAGCAGAATCTGATCTCACAGGGATTTGGCACGCAAAGCTGAATCTTTAACGTACAAAAATAAAGGTGTGCACATATATGCAATGCCGGCCCCAGATTTTAGAGCATTTTGTCCATTTCAGAAGGCTCAGAGAAACTACTTAAAAAGATTAACAGTGATTATTTTCTCTGCATCATATGAAAATGGGTTTAATGCATGGAACTGCATATCTAGTAAATTTTTGTGGCAACAATAAAAAAAAAACAATAATGAAGATGTGATTATTCTTTTACCAAACATTGAGAAAATAGAATATTTTGTCTTCAAAACAAACCAATACCTTTACAACGGTTTGCTTACTTGCTTGCTTGAATGGGAAATAGTTGTTTGTTGTACATCTACTAAAAATGAAAGGTAAAGATGTAAGTTTATACACACATTGACTAAACTGGCCTTTAGCAAGGTATTTGTCCAGACCTGCTAACATATTTTCAAATATTTTCATATTTGATTTATCTTTCTCCAGTTTCTGAGGTTGCAGAGACACCTTGTGGCAAGAGATGGCAAGAAGTTTTCCGGTCAGTGTTTGAAGTGGTGGCCTCCAAGTTGCCTGTACATACTGTACACTTAGAGCATGAAAGGCAGAGGTGTTTGAAATAACTGCTCCTGAATTCCTCTGTATATGTGCAGCAGTGCCTGCAACACACACAGCGATAGGCCCACAGTCGAGCCAGTCAGAGCCAGTTATTTGTAGGTACATTGGACATTCATTGTGGTGGACCAACTCATTTTAAGCATGACAGCATTGAACAGGGAACTCATATTACTAACACAGGTATGGCAGGCATTCCGGGTTAAGAGTTTAAATAAGAGGTAGCCAGCTGCTGTCCGGGGGAGCCCAGACCATGTTGGAGAGCCACTGCTGACAGTTGCCCAAAGTCTGGCTTATCATAACAACACAGCGACAAGAGGTAGGCCCTCACAGATTGTACATGTTACCACTGCTACTTCAATTTAGCACACACAAGTCACGCATTAAAGCTGGGGCTTATTGTAATTTGGATCTGCAAAGACAAGAGATTATTACAGGGACCACGGAGAAACACTGTGCTCAAAAATGATCCAGCCCACAATAGAGGGTCAACACACAGCACATAGCTGGGATCACAAAGGAGTTTTAATCTCATAGATGTGAAATTGATTCACAAGGGCTCAGAGTGAGCTACATTGTGGGCTTTAGATTGATCTGCAGTGTAAGATTGCCTTGGAGATTTCACTGCATCTAGCCTTTTTGACCGAGGGCTTTGATGAATCTTAACTGGATAATATGATAGGAACATGCTGTTTTTCACTTCTGTGTTTGAGGAACAACAAGAAAGTAAACAAATGCAAAATACACATTTTTAATTATGAATGGATGATTGGGTTTTGACATTGTGTACAACAATATGAACTGCCTATACAATACGCTTGAGACATGCAGTTTATAATCCCTAGGTAAGTGTTTACTGCTCTTGTGTGTTATACCTCTGTGGGGTGCTGTGCAGTGGAGCATGGGACTTTTTAAAGGCACCAAAATAATCCCTGGAAGGACAAGGCAAAAAATACATCCTGAGACATTCTTCATCAATGAGCACGTTGATAGCAGGCGAGGCTTTGAATTCCACAGTGCAGTTAAGCACACAAGGGGAGCCCTCAAACCTTTCACTTTTATGACGTACATACAAAAGGAAATTACAAATAGTCATATAGGACCTTGGATGGATTATGAGACAGTGGGCACAGACATTTTAAAGCCCCCCCACCCCTCCTACATAGGAGCAAAAGGACTGAAAGAGATGCAAAAGGACACAAAACGGCCACATCGTTTGTAGTCGTTTTGTGTCCTTTTGCATCTCTTTTTGTCTTTATTGTCTCTTTGTCGTTGTTTTGTGGTAATTGTACGTAGGTATTAAGTTGTTTTCCATTTCTTTGTGGTCACTTTGCAGCTCCTTTTGCATCTTATTGTAGTTGTCTCTTTGTAGTCATTTTGTGTTGCTTTGGGGTCATTTTGCATCTCGTTCAGGCCCGTTCAGTAATCCGTCCATGTGTAAGATAAAACCTGCTCTAGAGTTATGTGGTCCACCACATGCCATTTTGGTTTATCACTCATTCAGTCTCCTTTTCAGTCTCACAAGATGGGAGAGAGGCAGGCGGAAGAAATATGAAGCAAGGACACACCCATAAATAATATACAGTGAGGTCTGCTGATCCTATCTGCCTCTGGCTCAGGATATAGTTCATTAAACTGATAATAGGAAAATCGGGACAATACCTTCCTGCTGGGGTAAGCAGTTTCACACTACTGCCGGGCCATGGAGCACCTCCTCAGACACACCTCCAGTGCTTTATGTGGTGACACTGCAGACAGTGGTATGAAGGACGCAAATATATCCAAAATCAATCAATCAATCAATCAAGTTGGTTCACTCAGAACCAGTGTTCACATTATTTTTGATTCAGTTAAATATTAGCCATTTCACTTCAATAATTTCAGATTTTCAGATTTTTATGCTACAAATGGATACAATTTCCCCCACTGTCAATTTCGATAATTGAGAGCATTTTATTGTGGGGGGTAAAATTGCAAAAATCGCTTTGCTAAAGCTAATCTGGAATGTGAAAAATATGTATTGTAAATTTTCAGCATTTTGTTTAAAGCTTTTTAATCAATTTCCTTCATTTGAAACTAACTTGGAAGGCCCTGCAACGTTCAGCTCAACACGTAAGTCTGTCTGTCCCATAAATCACTAAGCGTCACCATCCATTTCTTATAAGTTATTAGCTAGGAAGTCACCTATAACCATAAGTCCAGCCTCCGTGGAGCATGAGCCACAGCTCCCAACAGAATTACTGCTCTCAAAACCCTTTAAAAGCTTGAGCCTGACTCAAGTTGGTGCAAGGAGTTAGGCGGCCTTTCTGAAAGTGTGCGTGTCCATGTTTAACTGAAATCGATACAGTTATGTGTGGAACTTGAGGCACTCAAGAGGCAAAGTTGTAAGGCAGAGCATACAATTCATGTAAGTTTGACTCTATGTATGCATGCAAAATCATGTGGAAAATGTTGAGGAAAGTGTAAACCCAGATAAAATTTGTGGTTACCTTCAGATTTCTTTGGTCACACTGGGGCTGTCTCTCTGCAACATTTCCCCTTAGCAGCTGGGACTGTAACACAATGAGGAAAGTATTCATCTAAGAGGAACTTGTTGGCTGGTTTTGTAACTATTCTGCTCCTAGCTCTCTGGCAAGGTTGTCATCCCCCACTGAATAAATAACCAGCCTGCTTATTGTGCTTACATGTTAGATGATTGGATGATGGCTACAGAATGTCCAACAATGTAAAAACTGGTCCATTCTGTACTGATTATTCTGCATCTGAAGGGGAGTAAATAAACAATATGATTTGATTCTTGATTCCCACATGATTGATTGGTATTTCTTATTCAATTTTGACTCATGATGGAGCACAAGGCAGTGACATCACTGCTTTATATGAGCAAACGACCACACATAACTAATAACGAGGCCATGTATATACATTTGTTCTAAATTGTGTTTTTGATTAAATGCCTGGCAATCTCAAGAGTGGGTTTGCATCGACCCTCACCTTAACACTAACCCTCGGCTGACCCAGAACATATAACTCCCTTTCCCGTTCATTTGCATCTGAATCAAGGCTAATGTTATTTATGGGACCCAAAGCTTCATGTGTAGCATTGAATGCTGTGTTTCCTGCAAATGGTAGAACTGGCAGAGAGCGTGAGGACGCACATGTTGTTGTGCCAAGAGAGGACCCAATGACTTTGTGTTGACAGCAGAAGTATTCAGGATACAGCAGGTAGGTTTTTCATGAGCGCCTCGTCAGCATTAGCACCTTTCATCTGTGGCTATCTGTCATCTTGTTTACTCTTTGTAGCATTTCTTTGTGTTCAAAATGAGATGTTTACCTGGTGGAGTCCACTATATCAGGGGTGCTTCCTGTCCCAGCACTGCATAATACTCTGATAATCAGGAACTGCTGTTTGCAGGGTTTTTAGGAGAGACTTACTATTTCTATTCTACAAAGCTGGACATATTTACAAAAGTTTGACAGCAAATATGCACCAAAGGTAAAGTATGTTTTGTTGTCTAACAAATTTGCTTTGAAACCGGTGACTTGGGATTTCTGCTCCAGGTAGTGAAATTTATAAAAAGAAATGTACCGTACTCTTACGCTTCAGGACAGCTAAACATAAAATCGGCTATAACTCACAGGTCTTTTCAGCAATCTTTCCGTTCCACTTCAGCAAACAAAGGAGGACGTGGATCATCACGAAAGATGTTCTTTGTGGCCGGGGTCAAAAATACAGCAGGATCGGGCGGAGGAAATGAAAGGAGGTAACAGGTTCATACCAATTCAGGCTTAAAAAATTACTTAAAATGCAAAGGGGCTCTTTCCTATCATGCATAATATTTGCACTGTAGCTTTAAAAAAATATAATAATAATGACTCTTCCTCACTTTCCATCATCAGGTCAATCTACCAGAAGTTCCGTGAGGTAGATTTATTGGACAAAAAGAAGACAGTGACAGCTCTAAAGCCTGGCGAAGATCGGGCCATTCTCCTAGGACTCGGAATGATCCTCTCTTCAGTCATGATGTACTTTGTCCTGGGGATCACTATATTACGCTCCTATGCAGAGAGGTAAAGGCCTGTTGTTGGAATTGCCTCTTTTTTTATTTACACCTTGTAAGGAGTTATTGGATATTTATGTCAGAAACATGTTTTATTCATCAGATGTTGAACAAACTGCTTCAGTGTTCTCTCAACCTAACAACTGTAAAAAAAAAAAAAAAGAAATTATACCCCAAGCCTATTTTATTTCATACCATGAGATCCACAAAATGTTTTCTGTTTTGTTTCTTATTAAATTGGATCTTCATTTAAATGTCAACACAGTGTGTGGACAGAGAAGGGTGTGTGTGTTGTACTCAACTCCACGGTCACAGCAGACACGAACTGTTCCTACAACTGTGGGTCAGACTGCTGGAGAGTCTCCAAATACCCCTGTCTGCAGGTCTACGTGAGCGTCAACAACACGGGCCGTGTCAGCCGTTTATCTCACAATGAAGAGACCCAGGACACCAGCGCTGAGGTGAGTACAGTGCCAGTAGGGAAAATACTGAGAATTACTGAACCATTTCAAATGTTGACAACAGCTGTCAGACGTTGGCTGGATTATAGATTTACTCTGCTGCTCCCAATTCAGAACATGTTAGTTGATAGGATTTGGGGTTTTTATCCTGGTCAAGCTGAAAAATGATACATGAAGGGTGATGTATTTATTCAGTGTTGTGAAATAAAACCAACACAAAACGTATGACTGACTGATTGCCCTCTAGATAACATCAGTGTCCTTCAATCCTGTCCTTGTAGTGTTTCTATGTGCCCAGGTGCCAGAAGGACAGTGTGGCCATGCATGTCATGATTATGAACATCTCTGAGCGCCTGAAGGTGAACCAGCAGCTCCCTTGTTACTACGACCCCAGCGAGCAGCAGGAGACCGTTCTCCTCACCCGGCTGTATGACCACAGCGCCGTCTTCCAGTCGCTGCTCTGGCCCTCCTGCATGCTCACAGGGGGGGCCCTCATCATCGTGATGGTAAAGCTCACACAGTACCTCTCCAGGCTGTGTGAGGAGATAGGGAAGATCAAGAGGTGAAATGGCGTGCAGCAGCTGTGAAAGCCACGCATATGGTGGTTTGATGATGGACACATGACATGAAAGGGATTGTTTTAAAAGGTTAAAAAGTTCTGAAACTTTTCTGAAACTGTGGCCTCTTGCAAAAGTTCCTCCACGGCTGAGCCATTTCGAACAGCTGATTTTCACTCCGGATCGAGGATGTGACTGTTTATAAAAGGGCACTGAATGTTCCAAGGTGGAAACAGTCAGACATGTAACTGGCTGTTATACAGGGGGAAAAAACCTATGACTGGATTTTGCATGATGTTAAACATTGAACAATGTTTTATGGGCACTGTTTACATGAGTTTGTTACACTTGTAATCTAAAATATGGTATATTATGAGCATGTGCTTGCTATGTCACATACATGACAAAATCGACCTATCTTTAAATCAACGGGGGGAAAACACTGCTGTCTGTTCAAAAATGTCCTCTATGTGGTTGTTAGTGTTGAAGAATGTTACAATTTTGAGAACTATCTCAAACTGGCCTATATGTTAATAATCACATGTGATTGTTTTCTGAAACAATATGTTCTTATTTGATATCCACTGTCTCAGCGACCAAATAATATGTGTAGGTTTCTCATAATGAAATGTTTTTCATGAATGAACATATGGTACACATATCCTGACTTGATTTTTTGTCTGTCATGATGTTGGAAAAGCTATTCCGGAAATTTAGCTCACCAAACCACAATGAACATATAAAGGCCTGGTATTTAAAATATTTGTCACATTCTTTGAAAAATCTAATTTATTGAGCTGTTATAACACAATGTATACTTGCAAATTCGTAGGAAAAACTTGCCTGGACTTACCAAGCAAAGCTTAAAAGTCAAAAACATTATTCCATATTCTAGAGTTGCAAGTTTCCTCTTCAACACAGCAACTAATGCGTCCACCTCAAGGTTATCCCAAGAATTAAAACGGCAATTTAATTCTACCATTGTGGTGATTTTGCAGTGGCACTGTACTAGGCCATGTGTGTTTTTGTTGTGGTCATACCCTGTGGATCTACAGCTAAAATAAGTGATCATTTCCCCAGGATATTTGTATAGAAAGCACACAGAGCACATTTCCCGGCCAAGGCTGCACAACCTTCTTAAATTAGTTTGCTTATGTTGAAGCTAGAAACGGGTTTAGAAAGTTTTCCAGACCTGCGTCAAAACGCATAATGCTGATTGGCTAAAGGTGGCCATGATTTTTGGAGAACATCACTGTCCTGGAATAAATGTCTTTGTTTGTACAAGGAGGACGGATATGCAAAATATCAACATATGCAAAAGTTCAGACCATAACCACTGAGCAATGGCCTTTAAAATGTGTTATGTTGCTGTGACTTGTTTATTTGCCCATGGCCTGTAACGCCCTAATGAATTCTATTGAAATGCTACGTGGTTTTAAAGATACTCAATAACAAGCAGGGGTAAGGTGGAAGCATTAAAACACAATATGCAATGGGATGACTGAATCATACACCTATCAGTAATACTTTGTCTCATGCCACGGTTTCTCTGTGGGCTCCATCCACGCACATGCTGGTGAAAGAATTTGCTTTGGGCTCTGCGTATGACTGGCCGTAGCAACAGGAGAAGAACTTTGGCACTGTTTGTCTCATGTGCTCTTTTGTGGCATGCAATGTAATATCGAAGAAAACAGTGAACAAGCGGTTTCCCTTAAGCTCCCCAGTCTCATCTCATGACTAACTGCTTTCTCCACCACCTAACTCTCCCTGTGTGGGAGGGCGGTCCGTGATGATGAGCCTGCTAGCAGCCCTCGAGCAGGCTAGCTGTGTGGAGCTAGCGTGCTACCAAACTGTGCAGTTTATTTTCGCGACAGCACGATGAGGAACATCATGGAGTATTATAGACTTATTCCTCTACCACATATTGACAACATCGCCGGGAGATAGGGGCGTCTTTCCTCCACTATAGCGGGTCTGTCCCGACCCCCCAGTATCATTGTTTGGATGGACTAACATTAGACCCAGCGCCACTGCTTGAGACTTCCCGAGCGGGCACGAATGGGATTTACTCAGCTAGCCGCTGCTAATGATTGTGCTGGCTGACTAGCTTCGCGGCTAACCGGTTGGCGCTAGCTATCTCACACAGGTAGCGTTGTATATATATTTATAGATATTTATATATATATTCGTGTTTTGTTGTGTGTTCGCCTTTAATGTTAACCAAAACAGCGACCCAGTTACTCACGCGACAAACTGTCGGGTCACACCCTTTATTAACGTCAGACTGACCTTAGCTTATGCATCAGTCGAGGTCTACATATCATGACATTGATGTGCTTAGTGAAATTGGCTAGCATGGTTAGCTAGCAAGCTAAGAAACAACACCTAACGTTAACCCCCCCAAGCAGCTGCACAACAAAAACTAGTCGAAGTGACAGTCAAGGCCAGGCTTGAAGCTAAACCTTAGCAGTGTTAGCCACACTGGTGTTGGTAATGCTTGTTAGCTAACAAGTTTGTTTGTGATTTTTGAGATTCTTTTTATTCGACATCACTGGACATTATTCAGTTAACTGCTGCCCTCGTTTCGTTTAGCATGAGTTATTTTAACACCACCTTACTAAAGCGAAAAATGATGTGTTTGGTGCGAGGAAAAGTTATGTTATGGTTTTAGTTGCTAACGTTTATAATAATTTAAAAACGCAGTGACTTCTTTAATTACTGCAAGTTAACATCGCTCAAGTTAGCCAGCTAAGTTGCTATGAGTGTGTTGCTTCCGCTCCTCTGTCAAACTGAACGAAAATCACTTTACATAATGGATTTTTGCAATATGCTGAGCTCAGATACACTAAAGCAATATACAGTGGTTCTAAAGGTATTCCCCAGTTATGTAATTACTGAATTTTTATAACATTTTAGGAAACCCATGTTAAATTGGGAGAAGTTACCCCAAGGAGTGTGTATTTAGCATTTTTATATGCTGTTACTATGCAGCTCCACTATTACTTAAGCCAAATATTCACCACAAGCATTCAGCATTATTGTGCACAGGTCAGTGGTTCTTATATAATCCTGTTTCCTTTTTTCTCACAGTTGTTTGACATCGCACATCTGATAATTGCCAGGCTCTGAAGAGAGCAGATTTGCTGGCACGACCATGCCTCCCAGGCCCTCCTCAGGAGAACTATGGGGGATGCACTTGATGCCGCCCAGCATCCTAGTGGACTGCCTTCTGCCAAACGGCATGATTCTCACGTTGGAGTGCCTCCGGGAGGCCACACTGATCACAGTAAAGCATGAGCTTTTCAAAGAGGCCAGGAAGTACCCTCTTTACCATCTGCTGCAGGAGGAGAGCTCCTACATCTTTGTCAGTGTCACCCAGGAGGCAGAGCGGGAGGAGTTTTATGATGAGACCAGGAGGTTGTGCGATCTCAGGCTCTTCCAGGCCTTCCTCAAAGTCATTGAGCCAGTAGGCAACAGAGAAGAGAAAATTCTCAACAGAGAGATAGGTATGGTTCTTGAATTATTATGCAGTTACAACCCACTGTACATTACAGTAAGGTGCTGTAACAACCGTTGGCTTTGGCAATGTTATTACCCAAAATGAGGAGGATTAAGACACACACACAATACTGTTGGCTTTAACTGGTCACATATAGTGTGTTGTACTGTATTATGCCAAGGCTCACATTTCACATGTCATGAAAAATGCAAAAGATCTAAATAAATCATTTTGAGGTTAAAAGACACACCACTCATTTTTATTAAGCACATTTTTTTCTTTTAGGTTTTGCTATTGGAATGCCTATATGTGAGTTTGAGTTGGTGAAAGACCCAGAAGTGCAGGACTTCAGAAGGAACATTTTAAATGTTTGCAAAGAGGCTGTGGACCTCAGAGACAGTAATGGACCCCACAGTAGAGCTTTGTACGTATATCCTCCCAATGTAGAATCCTCTGCAGAACTTCCCAGGCACATCTATAACAAGCTAGATAAAGGTAAGACATTTTATTCTGGGCAGAAATTGTTCAGTGTCTCTGTGAATAAAAAATGAATGCATATTTATTCAATTTAATCTTTTATTTCCTTTCCCTCAGGTCAAATCATTGTGGTCATATGGGTTATAGTGTCACCCAGCAATGACAAGCAGAAGTATACCCTGAAGATCAACCATGACTATGTGCCAGAGCAGGTGATTGCCGAAGCCATCCGTAAGAAGACGCGTAGCATGCTGCTCTCCCAGGAGCAGTTAAAGATGTGTGTGCAAGAGTATCAGGGAAAATACATCCTCAAAGTCTGCGGCTGTGACGAGTACTTACTGGAGAAATACCCTCTGAGTCAGTACAAGGTAACCTAATTTAATCTTAGGCTAACTTCATCTGATGCTATTGTGCTTTGGGGAGAGGACAGCCACTTGACATCAAATTATCATCCAACACAAATGTGCTCGGCATTCATGAGATGAAATTAAATTTATGAGAAAAATGTACTGTCTGTAAAATGTTCTGAGTCAATAGACTGTGTACATTATGGTGTATAAGTACAAGGAACTGAATGTTTCAGTTGCTGACATGCTGAGTTGTATTTGTAAAATCCAATTATTTACACGCTGATCAACATTGAAATTGTATGAATGGCTTCAAAATGTCAAACGGCATGAATATCTTCAAAATGTCACAATCATGGCTGCTTCAAAATGTCACTTTGTCTGTCCTCAGTACGTGCGCAGCTGTATCATGCTGGGACGGATGCCCAACTTGATGCTAATGGCAAAAGACAGCCTGTATTCCCAGCTGCCCATAGACAACTTCACCATGCCGTCTTATGCAAGGCGAATATCCACAGCAACGCCCTACATGAATGGGGAAACAGCCACCAAGTCTCTATGGACTATCAACGGAACGCTGAGGATAAGGATACTGTGCGCCACTTACGTCAATGTCAACATCAGAGACATTGACAAGGTACACACGCAGTACCTTGCTGTGGTGCTGTGACTACATCATCTTGTTTTATTTAAAGGATCTCTGCTTTGTTCCGGTTTGACTAAAATGAATTCTGACTTTAATCTCACCTCTCCGGTACCTTGAAGGTTATGAGAAGATGGTGCACAGTGTCCTTCACTTCATGCAGTCAGAAAGGCAGCGAAAGGTATCTTTATGACTCGATGGATTAGTATATTAATCAGTTGTTCTTGTGGCTGCTCTAGATCTACGTCAGGACTGGGATATACCACGGTGGAGAGCAGTTGTGTGACAATGTCAACACCCAGCGCGTGCCCTGCTCGAACCCCAGGTAGTACACAATGAAGAGTAGCGTTCCATTCTGTGGGATTTCACTCAGCGTTGCGACAGTAATGTGATTGATTACGTTAATGGTTCTTTCCCCCGTACATTACAGGTGGAACGAGTGGCTGAACTACGACATGTACATTCCAGACATCCCCCGTGCTGCCCGACTTTGCCTCTCCATCTGTTCTGTGAAAGGAAGGAAGGGAGCTAAAGAGGTTAGCAGTGAAATGCTACATTAAAGTTATAATGTTTAAGATTTCATTCACAGTTGATTTTTCGACATCCATGGTTACCGGTGGTAACAACAAGTTCATTTTAACGCTACAGCAAATACTCCATGAGTAGCTACATTGTCAGAAATATATCAAAAGAACTGGTGTATCTGCTTGCAGTGTAGCCAAACAAACTAGCAAGGTTTTAATATAGAACTCAATCAGTTATTGGCCTTTTTCCATCATGCTATGAACAACTGCAATCTGATTTTATGGTGCGCACGGCACGAGTAGTTTTCTACACAACAGGGAGGGGAGTGAAAGGAGTTGGTTACTTTGCTGAGGAGTTGGAGGTGTGCAGCCTGTCATCTGCAACTCGTCATCTAACAGCTCATTGGGGCATCTCCATCTTGTTTCATTACTCTCTGCAACAGATGAAGCTGATCTGCTGTCTAAAAGTGCCAAAAACAACAATGTCATGTTTTGTAGACACATTTAGTTACATGAACAATCATGGTCCACAGTAACTTCAGTGACAAATACATTGTGTTTCCTGTGTCTGCTTCACAATAAAAGCCACCCAGTTTTAACCAGTTGAAGAAGCAAGCGTAGGAAATGCTGGGTTCGGGTTTCCATTAGCAGTAACGTAATACAGTTCTGACACGGCTGTGGGAGAATAAAACATAAATGAGTGAGTGAGGCTGATGTCAATGAGATAAAACAGTAAAGCTGGATTACATACATTCATCCCTCGTGTGTAGGTAGGCAAGCGTTGCAATTAGAGGGTGACACGGGAGTGGATTTTCATTCCTGTCCTGTCCCAATCCTATGACAGAGTTTAAAATAAATTCCTGTCCCGTCCTAATCCCAGAAGAATGACTCCCGTTCCATTCTGTTCCTGATTTAAAAATAACAAAATCAGAAAATAGCATTTTTTCATATTAGAAGGACCTCTGATTCCTGGTCCCTCCTGCTCCAGTTGACTTTTTTTTCCTGTCCCGTCCCAGTCCCATGATGAATTGTGAAATTGACTCCCATCCCGCGGGAATCCCACAGGAATCCCGTGACCCACAGGATTCTTGAAAAAAGACAGCCTCTAGTTGCAATGGCAGACTCAACCCCTAACAATGAAAATGACTGTATTGAGACGTAATTATAGAATGCAAATACATTAAATGTCTATTGCTAAAAAAAACGTCGACCATAAATAAATCTGGAAACGGGGTTTGATTTCATGAAAATGTTATATTTAATAACAAATAATAAATGTTATGTTGAAACTCTTGTTTGTTCTCATCCAAATTCATTTTTGTTTGATTTTTATTCGAATCAAAGTAGTTAACAAAGTCGGTTAATGTAGGTGTGGGAAATAAACAACCTCCCTGTTTTCGGCACTGTACCTGTCCCTTCCATAGCCTCGAGCTGCTGCCTCTCTAATCATTTGCATATGCATCATCTTACTGGTATTTTCCTGTAGGAGCATTGTCCCCTCGCCTGGGGCAACATCAACCTGTTTGACTACACCCACACACTAGTAGCAGGGAAGATGGCTCTCAACCTATGGCCTGTCCCACATGGCCTGGAAGACCTGCTCAACCCCATCGGCGTCACAGGCTCTAACCCCAACAAGGTGAACAGCAAATGTCAATGTTATGAACATAATGCTCACTCACTGCTTGTGAGAAATCATGTCTTATATTTTTTACAGAGCAAATAGTGGTTTGATGGAGAGATTTCAAATGTAAAGAGACATTGCCCTCCTTTGTTCTATCATGCAAGTGTTTTTTGTTAGTTCACTAGAAAATATGCTTTTGCAAATACAAACCTGTATGTGCCAGAAATATTGGAATTCTATTAGAATACAAAATACACAGGTAGTCAAAGCAGATTTCATTCAGTTGGATGTAATGGACCATCCCGAAACACTAAGAAGATAGAATAACAAGGCACAAAACTTTCAAATCTTTTTTCCCAACATTTGAAGCTTTTCAATTCATGTATTACGCTTGTACCTACAACTGACCTCTAAGCCTCATGACCCAGTTTTAATCGAGCTGGTGACAACCTGTAGAGTGTGAGAGCTGGATTTAAGCCGCCTCGATATAATCAAGCAAGCCTCTTATCCCACTTAATTAATTACTCATTGACATAGGCACCTTTCTTTGAATACAGTAAACACCTTAACCTTACCCCCTGCTACCGCTTTTTAAACATGCAGGAAACCCCTTGCCTGGAGCTGGAGTTTGACCATTTCAGTTGTCCTGTCAAATACCCTGATATGACCATCATTGAGGACCATGCCAACTGGAATATATCCAGAGAGCTTGGCTTTAACTACTGCCATACCGGTTTGGTAAGATAACAAACATTTGTTTTTGTTACATAAGAATTTTCATTCTGAGCAGCTGTCACATTGTAGTTCACTCATGCCACAGACAGTAACTTAATATCACCTTTTCATTTACATATTAAGTTGTGACATAATGCGGTGCGTGACATTGTTGCTCCGTTTATTTTATTACACTATGTGTCACTTGTGTTATATGGTATCATAGAGTAACCGACTGGCACGTGACAACCCCCTGACCGACAATGACAATGAGCAGCTACGCCAGGTGTGCAACAGAGACCCGCTGTCTGAAATTACTGAGCAGGAGAAAGACTTTCTTTGGAGGCACAGGTAATGTGTGGTTGCGGTTGTATACTATTATGTGGGTTTTTTTGAGGGGTCAAAACCATTACATTTCGCACAAACGTTATTGAACTGTCGTGTGGAGCCGATTAAGATGTCATAAAAGCTATTAGTCATTTATTCTCTCCCCAAACTATTTTAGACAAGACTGCGTCAATATGCCAGAGATCCTTCCCAAGATCCTCCTGGCTGTGAAATGGAACTCCAGAGATGAGATTGCACAGGTAAACTCAGGTTTCTACTGCTGACACACCTTTTATTTTGAAGGGCATCACGTGGGAAAATAGATATGTGCCTAACTTAGTTGTTATAACTGTCTCATGCATTGTAAGGTTGTTTAAATTGCAAGAATGCTAAAAAAATCTATATCTGTAGTTGGTGTATGTAGGTTTTTTTTTTTTCATTTCAGATGTATTGCCTTCTGAAGGACTGGCCTGCTATCAAGCCAGAACAAGCCATGGAGTTGCTGGACTGCAACTTCCCTGATCCTATGATCAGAGAGTTTGCTGTAAAGTGCCTTGAGAAATACCTTACTGACGACAAACTCTCACAGTACCTCATTCAACTGGTTCAGGTTTGTTGCATCCTCTGGCTTTAAATACAATTAATAAATAGTGTGAACCTTTTTCATTATGGAATGTTATTAAGAAGGCTGATGTTTCAGCTTGATATATTTTAAATAATAATGGCAATTAATAAGGTTATTATGGTATTTTCTATGTTTTCTGTGCCCATGCCCAGGTTTTAAAGTATGAGCAGTACCTTGATAACCCACTTGCACGCTTCCTGCTGAAAAAGGCATTAACCAATCAGAGGATAGGACATTTCTTCTTCTGGCATTTAAAGTGAGTTGATTTAAAAAGGTCTTCTTTCAGTAGTTTGGAGCCTTGTGTATGTGACTGGAAAGGTTAAACTGTTGTTTGAATGTCACTTAACTGTCTGGTCCCAAACCGTGTTGAATTCAAGAAAGTTTTGTGTGTGTGTGTGTGTGTGGAAGCGGAACTGATTTTCCATGAGGACACAAACAACCTCTTAATGTGTTTTTTTGGTTTGCCTACATGTATGCAGGTCAGAGATGCACAACAAGACAGTGAGCCAGCGGTTTGGTCTGCTGCTGGAGTCGTACTGCCGGGCCTGTGGCATGTATCTGAAGCACCTGAGCAGACAGGTGGAAGCCATGGAGAAACTCATCAATCTCACCGACCTCCTCAAACAGGAGAAAAAAGATGAGGCACAGAAGGTAATTTGACAGCCAGCAGCTGTTAATTGCGACCCACTGAATCGAGTTTAATCTACCAATCTGGCCAAAGAGATGCCACAATATAGTAGAGTGATAGAGTTTGGACACGTCGTTTTTCCAGTTTGCTCCTTAGAGTAATAGCCATAGATTAATACAGAAATAAAAGCTGGTACTTAATTAAAGGTTCCTCTGATAAGGTTGGTATGGAACATTAAGCATAACCAATATTTCCACAGCATTATTTCCATCAGTATCAGTTGCTTTTTACAAAAGTACTGATCTGTTTGATTTAGTTTTGTTCTTGATGTTAAGCTGCTGTTAATGATTACAATAAAAGCCTTCTAGGGAAGTGAAAAGAGCAGCAAATTAATGCAAATCTTCTCCTTAAAATATGATTCTATTTCTTATAAAACAAGGTGAATTAGACAAAAGGCCCATATCTTATTATTGCACCCAAATAAAGGCCTTCACTTAAAGAAATATAGGCACTTAATTTAAATAGGCTACCTTTTAAGAATGAATGGTATTCAATCATTTGAATCCATGTGACATGGTAAAACGGTCTTATTTGTAGTAATCCAAAAACAGATTTTTAAAAAAAAACTGTGTTAGCTAGCTCACCGGGACCTCTGTGTTCGCTAGAAGTTTAATATATTTAGTACTGGCTTCAAAAAGGTTATAGCCACTAGCTAACGTGCCAGTCATACTGGTAATGGTGTCCAAACCAATGAATTAGTTAGCGAGCTAACTAGAAAATTGACTTAATATCTAAATACAAAATTATCAAATCAGTAATTGCCGTTATCCGTGATCAAATGACCAGTACCCGACCACACGGCACACAAAAATGGTGCTCTGTGAAGCAGCATTAGCTCATTGTGAAAGGTTAATAGTTTTTCTGAGGAAAAGCAGACTGTACGTTTGTACGTTTACCAGGCCGAATGACTCCGTCCGCTGTCTAAAACTAGTTGTATTAATTGATACATTGGTTTCTCTCCTTTAAGGTTCAAATGAAGTTTCTGGTTGAGCAGATGAGAAGGCCTGATTACATGGACGCCCTGCAGAGCTTCACCTCCCCACTGAATCCAGCGCATCAGCTGGGAAACCTCCGGTAAATATCGAACAATTCAACTCAATTCACAGGGTCTTTATAGGCATGGGAAACAGATGTTTACATTGTGAAAAAAACAAAACAGTATAAACAATATAAAAAAAATGTAAATCTACATAAACACAAGAATTGTGATATTGCTGTTTATTTAAAAAAAAAAAGTTAAAAATAACTCAAATGTAAACTTGAAGTTCAAAAACTAAATATGGCTGGCATTTAATGTTTATTTTTTCTGGAGGTGTTGCTTTTGCCTTTTCCTGTTCAAGGCTTAAATATTATTTATGTAATAAAATGGCAGTGTTTTGCAATGTGATGTACACAGCCTCATTTTACAGCAAATAATGTATATATTGTTTTGAGCCAGACCTCGTGAGCACGGGCACATTTACTGAGAACTTGTCTTTCTTTTTATCATATTTGTCCCCTCTGTAAACATACTCCTGTCATCGTTTCAGCCTGGAGGAATGCAGGATGATGTCATCAGCCAAGCGACCTCTATGGCTTAACTGGGAAAACCCAGATATGATGTCAGAGCTGCTCTTTCAGAACAACGAAATCATCTTCAAAAATGGAGATGGTGAGGTGTTTCCCCCCTTGTATCTCTCTTGCCGCCTCTATTGTCTCTTGTCTATTTGTCCATCTTTGCCTCTGTATCAGTGCACGCGCACACAGACTTAAAAAATGCTCTTGCTGAACATGCAGCACAACTCAGTCTAAGCCTGTAGGGCATATCATAGCACACACACATAACCTCATCTATGCTCTCTACACAGAATTCAGAAAGAACAAGACACGTTATTTGAATCGCACATTACTCCAGATGCTTGTGCATTGTGCTGCACCATCTGTGACCAAACTGACTTTGACAGCTCTTCTCCATAATGCATCATGGAGTTGATCAAAGAGCAGCTAAGCAGCTAATAATCACCTTACTGTCATCCACCTCCTTGTCTCTCTCTGCCTCCGCAGATCTGAGGCAGGACATGCTGACGCTGCAGATCATTAGGATAATGGAGAACATCTGGCAGAACCAAGGCCTTGATCTCAGGTAGGCTCCTCACTTCGCCATGACAGCAAGGATGCAGGTGCACATTAACAGGCACTGCATACTTTTATGTTCTGCACTCCATACCTGATAGGTGGCAACCCCTGACAGCCACCTCAACTCATTTAATATGAAATCCGTCACCACTGTCCTAGTATTTTCTGCCTCTCTTTATGTTTCTTGTCCTTCCTCTCCCAGGATGCTGCCGTATGGTTGTCTGTCAATCGGGGACTGTGTGGGTTTGATTGAGGTGGTGAGGAACTCTCACACCATCATGCAGATCCAATGTAAAGGAGGCCTAAAGGGGGCACTGCAGTTCAACAGCCACACACTGCATCAGTGGCTCAAGGATAAGAACAAGGGGGAGATGTGAGTGGCAAAAACTGATTTATACAGCTTTTCTAGTCTTCTGTGGCCTGTAAGTGATTATTATAAAGACTAATATGGAACTGTAATGTATGTTTTTCTTCCTTTTTATAGGAATAGTTACATACAGTCATTGAATTCTCCATTTCCATTTGTTTGATTTCTTAGGTATGACCAGGCCATAGATCTGTTTACGCGGTCGTGCGCAGGCTACTGTGTAGCCACATTTATCCTGGGCATAGGGGACAGACACAATAGCAACATTATGGTCAAAGATGATGGACAGGTAAAGATGACATTTTAACGTCCTTTCTATGTTATATACACATACTTTCTGTTTCTGTCTGTAATAATCATTTAATTTCTTACTTTTCTTGTGTTTTCACAGCTGTTCCACATAGACTTTGGCCATTTCCTCGACCACAAAAAGAAGAAGTTTGGCTACAAGAGAGAACGCGTGCCCTTTGTGCTCACACAGGACTTCTTGATCGTAATTAGCAAAGGAACTCAAGAGTGCACCAAAACAAGGGAGTTCGAAAGGTAACACCAGCAATAGATAAGAGTTTGCTATCTTGGGATAAAAGAAAACCAAATCAAAATGGGAGATTGAGTTATTTCTGTGGCGTTATTAGATTGAATTATTAACTATTCTACGTAGCAGAGTTGTAGAATATCCTGCACTTTTGTCTCCACTTTTGTTCCACGCTTGTATCCCTGTTTGTAAAGGTTCCAGGAGATGTGTTACAAGGCGTACCTGGCAATCCGGCAGCATGCCAACCTCTTCATCAACCTCTTCTCCATGATGTTGGGCTCAGGGATGCCCGAGCTGCAGTCATTTGACGACATCGCTTACATCCGAAAGACCCTGGCCTTGGACAAGTCGGAGCAGGAGGCCCTGGACTACTTCATGAAGCAGATGAACGACGCTCACCACGGTGGCTGGACTACCAAGATGGACTGGATCTTCCACACAATCCGCCAGCATGCCATGAACTGAAATGACAATTAAAGCAAGAGAGGAGTAAAGGACTGTGGCAACAACAGCACACTAATAACCAAAAGAATAGTGATAAGGGAGCAAGGTATTTTCTCTAACACACTAAGGCCTGGTTAATGCTTCGGCCAGAGTGTGACTCAACTGCCGGCGCACCACAACAAGGGTGCCCAGAAGGGCCAGTTTCAGGGATATGATGCCTAAATTCTCCTGTTTCTACAGGTTTCTGAATTTCTTCTCCCTGCACTATGAACTTAAGAAGGCAGGGTGGAGTTAAATGTCATCAGTCTTCTTCATAGGAACTAAGCAAGGACCTCGGCAATGTTGGCTTTCTTCATGTGGACAAATGTTTATTTTTCTTATTTTTTCATTTTTTATTCTTTCAGTACATCTACAACCATCAGCATTAAGAAAGGAATATCATGAAGTGGTATACCATAAGCACTACTGGCTTTTTCTAATGATGAACTGATAGAGCCTAACAGCATTATTTCCACTACCTATTTTGAACTAATGAAGACCGGGAAGATATCAGCGCATGCAGCCAGGCCAGCTGAGACAAAATGAAAGGGACAATGGGAAGCCTGGCGGGTGACCACAAAATCATGGTTACCCTTTACAGTCATAAAAATGAAAAACAATCACCAACACTCTTAGTGCAGGACTGGCAGAGGATGTGTTGTTAAACTATTAACTAGCATTTAACTCTTTTGGAGCAATTTAAATAACGACTTATTTGTAGCCTACAGATGACATGTGTTCTCAGTTTAGAACTCATGTCACAACAGATAACTGACTTTTGTACAGCAGCAGTATATCCTTAGACTTGTATGCATTCTGTGCACATATTCCTTTTTGAGTCTATTTTCTACTGAGCCAAAGTACTAGATGTGTAACCCCACTACTCAGCAGTCTTATTATAAAAAAAAACAACAGTCACTACTATTCCAGGTCTCGTGTGTACTCATAGCACTGATCTCTGCAGTATTTGTTTTTGTTTTGTCTATCAGTATTATTCTGTCAGTAACACCCCCCCCCCACACACACACACACACACACACAGTTGGACCACAGATGGACCGGAGAAAACCATTTCTGATGGTCCGCTGTATGCAAGATGTAATGGATTGGTCTTTGTCATTCAGCTGATAACGACAAGAAACGCAGGGGAAAAGGATGTGCAGTGTTCCTTTTGTGTGCTGTGCTGTTACACTATGCAAGTTTAGATCCTAAAATGAACTGTAAACTGCGGAAAAAAAAAAAAAGGTTGACGTCAAAGTGAGAGAGAAATGCATCTCCCCCGACATGCTCACACAGAGCAGTGTGTCAGTGGACATTGCACAGACAGTACATTGAAGAGAGCAAAAAATGCTGCACTGTAAGAGAATCGTCTACTTCTTCCCAACAAAAAGAACTGTGAGAAATGCCTTTGAACCCTGCCTTTCGCTTCTCCTTACCAGGTTATATTTGAAGCTTCAATCTAAGCCATCTGTAAAACGTTTTGACTTTTGCTTCTGTCTTCTTGCTCTCGATCACCCAAATGACAGATAGTTTAAGACGTACACTCTCCTCACACATGGTCCCAGATCGTGACATCCAGGTAAAGAAGAAAGAAAAGAAAAAAAAAAAAACCTAACCTAAGTGAATTTTGTGTTTTTACTTTGCAAGTGTCTTCTTCCCTCCTCTTTCCTATGATTGTCACCCTTATGTGTGGAAGAATAGTCTTTGCAGGTTAGCTCACTGCACAGACACATACGTAAGAGGTCAGTAAATGTTCTAGCTTTACCAAATGATACGCAACAGGGCGGTTTCCTGGACACTCACGTCTGTCTGAAAGTCCAATTTTTGTTTTCTGTACATGGGTAAAGACTTAAAAATGCTCAGGAAACCGATCCTACTGAGTTGCATGTGCTTCTGTACGGGTTACAGAGCAGTGGGCCGGACCCAAACTGAGAAAACTAGACCCATATATACTTTATTGAAGAACTATCTAAATGATGCTATTTCCCTTTGTACTTGTCATGGTTGTTTTCTGTTTGTCACACTGCATTATGCATGAGGTCCTTGAATATCTACTTTTTTTTTTGTTTGACCTGATGTTTACTTGAATTTCATGTATAGAAATGACCTTGTTACTTGTGTGAGGTACAACAAAGTCACAATGAAGGTAACAGATACTGATAACTGCTACTACATGTGCAAATGCTCTCCTTGAATAACTACAGAGGTAATATATTTTTGTATTTTTAAATGTAAGCAAACTCATATAATTAACTGCTAACCAAAATAAAAAGAGGACTCATGCATAACGTGCACCATCCTCATACAAAACCCAGTAGACAGCTTCTAGTTGTTGAAACGATATGAATGACAAAGCAGAGGTGAATAGTTGAATGAAGGACAAGGACGTGATGCTGTTATCAGAGTACGATTTTTTGCCCTAAGAGGAAGTCTGTAAGCACAATAAGGAGGAAGAAGCTACCCTGCATGTTTTAATAAGAACCAGACTCCTATGTTAGTTATATATCCATCTGTGTATATATCACAAAACCTCTTCAAGTACTTGTTTTAGTCATCGTCATATGACCCTGTCTGATAAGAAACTGTATGCTTTCATTTATTGTACTGTTGAATAAAAACATTTCTCCCTATCTAAATAGATTACCGGGCAGTTTTATTACATTGAAATGTGTGTAATTTACAAGGCACTTTCATGATTATAGATTGACATTAGTGTGGGACAATGCTCGAATCGGTAAACAATTCTTAAGTTTGTTTAAAAAAGACACAAAGAAAAAACAAAGACTACACACAAGACTCTACTCGGTGAACTGGACTGGTATGTATCAACTTTCAGAAGTGGTCCTAAACTTTGACTTATGAGTAGCCTACATATTTTAGTAAAAAGTAAAAAGTCGGTATTTGTAGCTAAAAGTGACCAACATTTTAACAAAGTCTGTGATTCTTTATTGCTAAGTGATGCAAAATAACGACAACAATCATGTCTAGCCAAAATGCCCTCTCTCAGGCAATGTTTATTGTTTATTGACATTAGCCACTAGTTTCATACACACCTTGTCAAGCCTACCCATCATGCACTGTGTCCACCATATATTTGCTTTAATATATTGGAAGCATGCAAGAACAAAGCTTTTATAAGATCCTCTATAGTTATTTTGACAGCATCAGGTATGCCGTTTGGGAGATTGTTCACAAAAATCTTAACGAGTAACTTAACACAGAGTTTCACTGCCCTCTCTGGTGGAAAGTTGTCAGAGGTGTGGTCTGGTGTATGTCTAACCACACCCAACAGTGACGTCACAGTGTACTGACACACCCTGGAGGACACTGTC
Organism: Coreoperca whiteheadi; assembly: GCA_011952105.1. Lineage (NCBI taxonomy): Eukaryota > Metazoa > Chordata > Actinopteri > Centrarchiformes > Sinipercidae > Coreoperca > Coreoperca whiteheadi. Next base: position 9,485,238 of record CM022487.1, on the reverse strand, counting down.
CATCGCTGCAGCAAGGTGAAAAGTTAAACCACTGGAGGTCAACAAAACAAGACTGCCAGATGGTGTTAAGTTACTCCTAAAAGAAGTCAAAGAAGGATATAGTAACCATTTGAAGTGAAAACCATCTTACGAGGCCCTTTAAAATGTATTCTAACCATGTACAATTATTTCTGGTTTTCTGAAATGGAGAACATTGGGGGTTGATTTAAAATTAAATATTTCCTTAAAAAGTTTACCTCCAAGTTTATAAATTTGGAAGAAGCTTGAGCGTCTACATTTGAGGCCAAAATTGTACTCTGAGTGCTCTGAGTGCTTCACACAATGTGCCAGTTACATATTTGCAAGTTGTATGGTTGTGGCATGTTGCAGCACACTGGATATGTCATGAAGGAGACTGCATGCTGGACCTCCGGAGGAGTCTGTACAATTTGCCCTGAGTGTGTCTTGAAGTCAGCCTGCCCCCTGCAGTCTCACTGCACATCCCAGAGGAGAGATGGGCTAAGTACTGCGTCAGCTTCACAAGGCCCACCAGCAGAGCTCCTCCAGCCAGCATTAGACAGGGCCACAGCAATGCAAACAGGGCCTTCTGAAGGGTGTACTTCCTGTTCAAGATGACGTTGCCAGAGTGCCTCATGCGGTCAGTGAAGCAGGACGAGGTGCTCCCCTGATGAGTGTCCAAGCTGTTTTTCACTTTCGCGACTTCCTTTTGAAGTTCTGTTCTGTCCATCTGACATTTGGGTATGTAGAAACACTGGGAAAGAAAAGATATGATTCAAGTGTAATTTTTATCAAGTGACCTGCTTGTTAGAGTTGGCAGCGCTGATTGCAATCAGCGAGAGGAGCTGCAAGGTTCTTTTTTGACTCAGTTTTTTGTCTGTTACCAAAAAAAAAGCCTTTTCTAGCCTCCATGTGCAGCACGGAAAAATATTTCAGACAATTCCTCTGAATGGAGCAGTGGAGAAGTGCAGCATGAGAGCATCTCGTAATAATGTCTTCTGGCTGATTCACAAGGTTATAGTAATCAGAGTACTGCTAGTTTTCCATCCTGTCAGCCAGTTCCAAACTGTTTTTTGCCTTCACTGCTTTCTCATGTGCTTCCTCAAGTCCCTGCTTGGATGGCTAATATGAGAACTAGGATGACTCTGAGTCCTGAGAAGCAAAATTAAGCTCTACTACATAGAGTGGTCCTACATGTCAGTTGTAGTACATAGACGCAAAGCTTTAATGCTCAAATCCAATCCTCAAGGGCCAGTGTGCTGCAGTTATCCTCTCTTACAGTGGACAAGCCACACCTGGTGTGAAGCAGATCCAAACCTGAGGCTCATAAAGCTATATGGTGAGACCTAAAACCTGGAAGTTACTGCCAAAATCCCTACCTCAGGAGAAAGGAGGACCGATTCCTCGTCAAAGTGTAGAAAAACCATCTGATTGGAGCCCGTGAGGTTAACCGTCACCCTGAGGCATGGCACAGTGCTCACACCTCTGCAGTCCACCCACTCCTCCAGGATTTCGGTCTTCAGCAGAACACAGCTGGCCTTCTCCTCCCAGTTACTGGGAAACAAGAGGACAATTTCGGTGTACCTAAGCCAGGGTTTCCATCCCCTGTATCTCCAACACGTAAACACACTCTCACCAGACAGGCAATAATTGTTTCTTATTAGATCTATGACGTGAGGGGTGTTCTTAATTAACTTTTTTATTCATGTTATAGCACATCTTATGGAAGGCCATCTCTGCCAGGAAAAGAAAAAAACTGATGAAAAGCATTTAAAAAATAAATATATAACATTATGAGATACGTTCTATCTCCCCTTTTGACTTAGTCAACATTTTAACTTCCTATGAGTATTTTCATTTTTAAAATGCCTAACTTTAAATTTATTTTAGCAGCATGACTGTGTCAGTGTTTGTCTGTCGGTCCACCACTTTGGTCCAGACTGAAATGGACAACCACTGGATGGATTGCCATGAACATTTGGTCAGATATTCATTGTACCCAGAGGATGAATCCTCATGATTTTGGTGACATCTTGACAACTATGGGATGGTTTGCCATGACATTTTTGAAAATGTGATTTTCTTTCCGTCCTTTTCTACTATTGATTAAAATAACATCGACTATCATGTGGCACCCCTTCTAGCATTAACAGACAGACTACAGTGTACCTGTTAACATAGGGTTTGACCATAGTGATGCCGACCACAGATAACATGAGCCCAGAGAAGGCCATCATGGTGAAGCCCAGCAGGATGGCTCTGTCCTCCCCGACACTCGACGACACTGGCACCTGGGTCCGAGCTCGCTGCCCTCCACGCCCATCCACCCCTCTACACCGTTCCTGCTCCTGTGCTGTGTGGAGGAGCTCTCTGTGTCTCTCACACACCCACAGGCAAACAGACAGACATGGATACACACATGAATACATAAACCTTGGCCTTTTAATGAAAGCAGCTTGTTTGTCTATATACAGTATTTCTTCCTCCAGGATTTCCTCTTTTTATGTAGATTTGCACAACAGAGATCATAAAAATGTAACCAGTCAAAAAATAGTGCTTTAACTTAATTTCTTGTAATGACAAGATACATTTTAAAGGGCTACACCGGCGAATTAGTATTGTACTTGAATGCGACTTGTCTGTGTAACTGTTTTTAGGCTTGGCGTTGCTTTGAGATCATTGCTAACATCAGCATGCGAACATGCGAACAATGACAATGCTAACATGCTGATGTTTACCAGGTATAATGTTCACCGTGTTCACCATCTTAGTTTAGCGTGTGAGCATGCTAACATTTGCTAATTACCACTGAACACTAAGTACAGCTGAGGCTGATCAGAATGTTATTAGCAGGTTTCTGGTCATAAACCAAAGTATTAGACAAATTAAAATGATGATGCTAGATGTAAAGTCGGGATCACCAAGTTATTACAGTGGTGAACTGAACATTACAACAAGTGAATGCAGCAGAGGCCTATTATGAGTCAAGCCCAACTTTTTTTAATAGACCCTCTAATTAAATACCCATGTCTTTCAAACTCCCCAACCCAGGTTCATAACACAGGCTTTCTGGTTAAAATGTCAAGTTTCAAGCCCAATGCGAGAACCCTGATGACCTCATCAGGTGTTATTTTGTCAGACACATACAGTACAGTGTGTATAATCATGTTTTTCCTTCTTAATGACTTCCCAACAGTGTTCTCAAAGCCTTGTCGCCTGGCCCAGTCGATCGTCCTTCTCTTACCGTGTCTGCCGCCTGCGAGCACCCTGCAGGTTGATGTTAATGGGGATGCTGAACGACCCCCTGGGAGAAGCTGTGTTCAAGAACATGCCCACTCCTACCTCTATCTCAGCCACCTCCCAGCCTCAAGTATGTATATCCACCTAACAAGCGCCTCTCTATCTGAAAGTCAAATGTCCCTCTGTCAACAGCTGATCATCTCATTTCTCCAACAGGCTCCAGCGCGGCACGGTGACTGACTGAGTGGACTAGATTGCAGTTTATTCACCGGGGAACTCCTCGTTGTTTACCAAGGCTCAAAGGTGAGTGCAACAACGCCTCCCAACCTCATGTGTGTTTCTATGGAAACCACCACAGGTAAGGCAGGTAGGATGCTAATGGGCTCTCAGTGGGCCCGTGATGCTCAGCTGCATGCAGCAATTTGTCACAGAAAAGCTGAATGAATCCCTTCTAGATTATTACCTTTTTACACAGAATGAAACAGCAGGATTACACTCCACAGGTTCTCCAGTTTGTGAGAGCAGGGGAAAAAGGCCTTAAAGTTGCGATTGCATGCCAATTCAAGCATCGTTAGACACACATATAGAAGACATACTGACCCAAACACATGCGTCCTGCGACCCTTCATCATCCTATAGGCCTGTTGCGCTCCAAGCCTCTCAGATTCCCCCGACACTGTGTGATATGAGTGCAAGATGCTGAGCGAGTTTATATATGTTATTCAAACAATCGAAACTCTATGTATTATTCATGGGTTGTTGGGAAAACATATGGAGGTATTAACTTGATGACAGTTCTGTTTAATATAACAAGCCCAAGGCTAGGAACACCACAGCAGCTTGAAAATAGAGCCAACCATTCAATAAAACAGATAGCGATGTCATACCTAATTTATTCAGTATGGAATACAATAGAGTGTTATTATTTTTAATATTTTCCTTAACCTTTCTTCACACATTCTGGTGTAAGGCTTCATATTCTGGTTAATGCAATCATGGTTTATCTGATATATTTGATTACCTGTCGGCCCTATGTTTTTATTACTATGTGTGATGTATTGTTTTTGTGTACTGGCAAATGGAGTCTTTTTTTTGTGAGACAGCAAAGTTATTCATAGCTATGACCTACAACAGGGCCGATAGGGCTGGCACATTTCTTCACAGGGTTGTGGGAGAATCAAGTCCTTTGATATAACTGACGAAAACAAGATTAAAAATGTATAAAGCTCAGTGTACTTTACCTCACCTGGTAACCCGAGACATTGCCTTGACCGTGAGGCTCACAGTGTGGTGCAGCACTGTGGACGTGACTCAAACAGAATTTCATCCTTAACATAAATGCCTAATGGAAACGGACTGCTGCAATCATTTCAAACTGGACTGCATTGTTTACGTTGGTGATCTGATGTATTCTGTCATGCGTTTCAGGTCTCACCCCTGCTGAGGCTCTACTATAGGAGAAGCCTCGTGTGATCTCTGTTTTCTATCTCTAAGAGGTTCTGAAATGACCTTGTACAATTGTGCGACAAATTCCTCTGATTAACCAGGCCGGCAGTTGTAATTGGACTCACAGTGTTTCCTGTTATCTGATTATGCCACTGAACAACATTTCTGAACAACATGCACAGGCAGAGGTTGGTTCATAAAAGGCTGCAAGTCACTGAGCACAATGGATAATCACCAAAAGAGGAATCTAACTTTTTTTACCATTGGACTGATATTTATGCTGAGCGGGATTGAGTATGGTAAGTTCATTATGACAGCTTTATGGATTTGAAGACATGAGATAATGGTCTCATTAGAGCAGAATCTGTCTGGCATTTTGGCTGTAAGCACACATCACAGAGGATACGGCATCTGATTTAAATGAAATATATTTTGCTGTGTGTAAATGAGGCTTGTATTTTACACATCTCCCTCCTTTTCCTCCACACTCCATCCTCCCTCATCCCTCTCTGGTGGTCTCAGCCGTTATTTTGCCTACAATATGGACATATCTCCAGATTTTGGAGGCCCCTCCTTACTTCCTGGGGCTTGGTCTGTCTGCCTTCAGTCTGAGCGGGCTGCTCACAGGCCCGCTTTTTGGGTTCTGGTCAGACAGGAGTAAAACTACAAAGTCCATCATCCTTTTCTCCAATCTTTTCGAGATTGTCGGTGAGTTGCTAATCAAACCACAAGACAAACCATATGACACAGAGAGTCAGAAGCCACTGGCGTGACTGTGTGTTCAACTGTTGTGTGAAACTCTGTAGCTCACATTTGGGCTTTGTCAGAAATACTTCCCTCATTCATAATTCACTACATGCTGCATAGGGAATTCTATGTACAGGACTATAAAGTGTCTCAGATGGCAAACTAAAAAAAAAATGCTTTCATTTTGCAGCTTTTTCAATTTGCCCCCCCCCCCCCCCCCGTGCGTGTGTGTGTGTGCAATGCATGAGGTTAGTTACCTCTCAGTTTGCAACCAAAAACTGGAAACCACTTTTTACAATGTATTGTAGGGATAATTTGAGTTGGATGTGTGCTGACTCGACATTCACACAACACTATGGCAAAAAACACTTGTGGACTGAAATTAATAACGAGACTAGGAGACTACAGCCATGCTAGCTACAACTACATATTAGCTAAAAGTTAATGCCAGCATGCTAACATGCTCACAGTGACAATACTAACATGCTAATGTGTAGTAGGTACAATGTTTACCTTGTTCGCCATCTTAATTTAGCGCATTAGAATGATAACATTTGCTAATCAGCACTAAACTGCGGCTGATGGAAATGACATGTTTTAGGTATTTGGTAATAAACCAAAGTTCTGGGCACATTCAAATTTTTTGACCTGATGATGGCGCTAGATAAAACAGGTTGTTACAATTTATTAAGGGGAACAAATTTCATGGCAATCGATCCAGTTGTTGAATTATTTCCGTCCGGACCGTGCTGCTCGCATTGCTTTTAGCATTGATTTTGGACGCAACCTTCTCGTCAAGCTCTGTTTCACACTTTTCATTTTTATTTGTTCTCAGGTAACTTCATGTATTTTCTCGGATACTCAAAGTGGCTGTTGTTATGCAGTCGGCTTGTAGCAGGTGACACACGCGCACATGCATGCGTGGCATGAAATAACACCCAAAGCACGTACTGTATCAGCATGTGTGTACGTTGGGAAGGTGTAACAGAAGGATGCTGCTTTCTTCTCAGGGGTCGGTGCAGGAGCGGGCTCTTCCATCTTTGGTTTCCTGACTCGGAGCACTCAGCCAGAGGAGCGCGCTGGTATCTTTGCAGCCATCATGGCCTGTCGACAAGCTGGCCTCCTTGTCGGTCAGTTTCTCCCCCTTCATCTTACCACAGACAGGGGTGTCATTTCACCTCTCCCCACCTCCTCTGTCTTCTGAGAAATATCAGACACCTGGAAAGATTTTGTGATGTCTTCTTTGATGTTCAGTTTCAACTGTCAGAAGGAGACATTCAATAAAATAACTAAGGTGGAGGCCACTGTCTCCACACATACTCTGTTTTTATTCCATCTCCTCTTTAAAGCTCTTCCTCCTGTCTCTCCAGGGCCGGCGTTCAACCTGTTCCTGCGGCTGTGTGATTTCAAACTGGGGCCCTTTGTTGTGAACAAATATACATCTCCTGGGGTAACAGCATCCAGATAATCAGTAATCCAAGGTTCTCCAAAAGCCTCATGAATACAGATACAATCGTCAGAAATAGTCGTTCTACATTCTGCACTCATCCCGGCTCACATGTATTTTTTTCCTCTTTGTTCTCCTCTGAGTAAGAAGAATATAAAAAGCCTGCAGCGATACTCAGGCCTGTAACCACCCGTATCGATCTATTTCCATCTCATGAGTCTCTGAATAAAACACCTGTAGAACGGATGTAGCTTAAATGAGATATAACAAAGCTCCATACGCCTACTTCCATTTTTCCACATAATTTGACACTGCACGTCTCTCTTTATTTCGTCTGTGCCAGGTTACTTTATTTGTTGAACACTCCTCTGCATATATCAAATACTTTGTCTCCTGATAGTTTTCTCGGATTCTGATGTTGTGAAAAGAATTTTTTATTTTTTTTCATTTTTTGCAGTTAAACTATAAAATTAACTGACATTTTTGTCTTTTCCCTCCTAACTCTCAGATCTTCATGTGCCTGATGTGGGTGCTGCTCCAGTTCGTCGTCCTGGCTATGTACTGGGATGTACCACCCATCAGCTCAGACGGGGGAGCAGTGATGGTGGAGATGAAACAGGAGGAGGGTGATGAGGAGGAGGTGCCGCTGATGGGGTACGACGAGGAGCCGGTGCACACCTACAGAGCTGTCAACTCCGACCAGTTGGAGACCTCCACCGTATCCGAGATGGAGCCCGTCCAGGGTGTCTTGAACCCCTTCAAAAACTTCAGCGCCAGCGGAGGTGAGCGAGAAGGTTTGACTGCCTGTCCTGAGCAATGATTGTCAGCCCTCCTCTGCCCTATTTGCGGGGTTCAGGTAGGAAGAGGTGTCACTGCCAATGCACATGGTTTGTATCTGCTCTATTGATTTTCTTGCACACACATACATTCATACTTACACACACTCTCCATTCTCCAGGGCTCTCTGAGGAATTCTGTGTGGCATGTCAGATCAGATTCCCTGTGTATTGATTGGACTTGGGTGCATGTGTCTGGTTTATGTCAGAGTGTGTATGTGTGTATGTATACATGATGTCTGGTGTCTTATTGGATTAGTGTCATAGTAAGTTTACGTGAGATGCAAGCAGTGATTGTGTGCCATTATTGATGAGCTTTTTCTGTACTTTGTTAGTCCGTGCATGTCTGTGTGTGTGTCTCTGTGTGTGTGTCAAACCTCTGTATCGATTCTCTCACTCTTTAAAGATGTGGCAAAGGGATGGATAGCAGACTTCCTTTTTTTATTGACTGGCTTTCTGTGGTTGACTTGTGGATGAAATGGAGACAGAATTGGTAATGTGGCCAACATCCTTCTCATTGATTCCTTTTTGTTTTGAAGAAAATCTACAACACCAGAAACTCAGAAGCAAAACTGGAGGATGTTTGCAGCTCTTGCACATACAATAGGAGTGACTGTTAGCCGGAACAGTGTGTCGGGTATTCGCTCTCCTGTATTATTGATCTTCCCTGACTTTTTGTGTGTGAGAGAGGAATCTCAGGCAGATCTTTCACTTTCTTTCATCAAGTCTTTTCATTTCAGGTTGGGGTCGTGCATCACAAACAACACAAGTAAAACCTGTATGAATTTCTGATTTTGGAACAAGGAAAATATTTTGCGTATAAGCAATATATAAACAATTAATAATGATTTCAAGGAATTTAAACATTTAGGAGAAATACGCTAGTTCATTTTGCTGGGTTTTAGCTGAGAAGATTGATAACACTCTCAGGGCACTAAACATTAAGCTACAGCCAGGGGCGGTTTAGCTTTGCTTAGCATAAAGACTAGAAGCAGGGTGAAACAACTAGCCCGGCTCAATGCAGAGATTCAAAAATATGCCTCCCAACACCTCTAAATCTCATTAATTAGCACGTTATATCTCACACATATAAGTCACTACGCCGGCCCAAAAAAATTGTTCCAGCACGCAAATCCCCGTAAAAGAACAAGTTGTCGTTTTTACATGTTTGTGTTGCCCAGTGTACAGACTGAACAAGCGAGATATGCTGGTAGGCAGATTTAGTTACCTTCTGACAGAACCAGGCTAGCTGTTTCCTCCTGTTTCCAGTCTTTGTGCTAAGCTAAGCTCACCTGTTGGCTCTAGCTTTATATTGAAGTACAGACATGAGAGTGGTATCGATCTTCTCATGTAATTCTCAACAAGAAAGTGAAGTTTATTTCCCAAAATATCTTTAAATGAATACTTGATAACACAGTATAACATAGTTGTAGTCATACATAACATCTTTAGTTTTTAACACATTTTTTAACAGGTTTCCACCTAAATGTTACACTTAATCAATGCTTTATAATTTTGCAATATTTGCAATTGGTTATTCAAAATTAGCTCAAAAAAGGGTCAGTCTGCCAATTTTACACATGAAGATTAGTTTACTCTTCATGAGCAGTATTATTCCGCTCTGAAGGAGTTTAGTCAAGTCTGTGAAAATATCCCTGATGATGTTAATGAATTAATGAAGTAATTTTGGCTTGAACCTGAAGACTTGCAAATTTATAACAGAAAGTTTTTGTCACAAACTGGGGACGTGGAGTTGAACTGAAAGATGTGGGTGTTTACAGTATGTGGCAGGGAGGGTCTAATGAAAGACGTTATCAGGTTGCATCATGGGAGTTGTAGGATCCAGTGTTTTTGGACTTGGCTCACACTACGGAGCAAAAATGTCTACTGTATAGATTTTTTACAATCCCCCTCTTTCAAGACCCTCAACTTTATTCAAATGCAAAAATTAGTCACTTGATAGCCCCATATGACAATGTTTAAATCCACATCAATATACCTATACCCACACAGAACTTGTACATTTGTAAATACACACTTTAAAATACAAGCATACTGTAAATATATACACTAAACATACAGTACACACTGTATATACAGTAAAGTAAAAATCAAAATCATATCAGTAATCGTAAAAACACTGAATAGAGAGAAATGAACTATAGTAGCACACTGTAATATCAAGCCATTCCTCCAGCCATCTGGCACGTACTTCCAAATTTATCAGCAATCCTGGCTCATTTTTCCTCCTCTCCAAGTCCATAAGGGCGTTTTTGTTCCAGGAAAAACTACTATAAAAATTTGGAATTTATTAAAATATAGTTTTCTTGTGTTATCATGTTTTGGATATAAGAAAAAAACCCAGAGCTCTCGCTTATCTGTAGAAAAAGAAAAAGACAGTTTGTTGGGCTGGAGGATCAACATGACCAACCAGCCAGGATTCGTCACGCCTGCCTTTTTCAATCTTAAGATTACTTTTAGATAGTCCAAGTTTTCTTTTCTCTTGAAACTTCTTTATCTCAGCCTAACTTGCCAGTTGAAACTTTCGGTTTAATGGTACCACTTGAGCTTGTTTTATGATTTTCTCTTTGGTTTCACTGGGGGGTTTTTTTTGTTGGTATATCTCTCTGTCTTTCACTCTGCAGAGTTTCTGAGAGAGGAGGTGGTTGTTCTCCTCACGGCTCAGTTCATCACTCTCTTCAATCAGACTGCGCTCGAGGTGAGAGCAGCTACCGTTGAGATCCATCAGCCGGACTTTCCAAGCATTTCACACAATGTCACACTATTTTACCCCGAGTTTCATCCAAACTGCATCAATCTGAGCCTTACCTGGAAGGACCTGTGCTGTTGCTTTGAGAAAATAATCAAGTATTGCTTAACTCTCAAACTAAAACTGATGTAACAAGTGCACAAAATCAGTCTCTATGTCCCCTACATGAAAAATGAAGAGGCCTTCTCTCTTCTCATTAAACTGTGGTGACTGAGTTGTCACCCAGTGCTGACCTGGATTATAACCCTTTTAATATCAAAACAAAACATTTCTTTTGATCTGGACTGAATGAAGCCTTTTGAAGGACTTTAAATGTGCTTGTTTCAGCTCTTATAAGAATCTCCACCTCTACCGCTGACTGAATCACTTTGTCTAACTGACTGACCTTGTGAACATCTTTCTAAAAATCCCCAGACCATGGTGACTCCTCTGACACAGCGCTCCTTCAGCTTTGGCGAGTTGGGCAACAGCCTGATGTACTGCCTGTGCGGGGTGGAGGTCATCCTGGGCTTCTTCTTTGTGCGCTGGCTGAGCAGGAAGGTGGCGGACCGCGCCGTGCTAGCCGTGGGCCTGGTCATCTGCTGCACAGCCTGTATCTGGTGCCTCATCTTCCTCTGCAACCCCCGAGGTGCTAACCTGTCCGGAGGAAGACGTCCAAACACAAATGCCTCATGTTCTGTGCCAAATCCTTTCTGCGCGGCTGGTGTTGGTGTGTAGAGTGCAGCGGAGCCATATTGGGTTACACACTGGCTGAATTGAATGTGCTCTGTAAATGATATCACTCAGGCTCTGGCAGGCCAGCAGGAGATCATACAGGCAAACTGGATCCTGTATGTTCATGTTGGCCTGCGTCTGTTGCAGCTTGCCACATTTATCACTCTGATTACAAGTGACAGGTGCTGGAGCTGGGGAGTGCCTGAGTACATATAAAAGGATTACTGTAATCTAATTAGACAAAAATGCTATTTGTTAAGGCATATCTTACATTTGTTTGCTATTTGTTACAGTTACAGTTAAAACAACCAAAAACAAAGAAATGAAACCTTGAAGGCAGATACCTGAAGAAAAATACGTTTTTCTTGGACTACTAAGAAACATGCTTGATTGTTGAAAATGCATCTTGATTTATTCGATTATAGACTTTCAGCTTATGTAGGAACATCCAACAGTTTGAGTGGGCACAGATTCACACGAACATGTGCATGATGCAAAGCAACCGAGAACAAAAATGTAGTGGCTGCCAGCTTGGCAGTGGTTTCGTTTTCAGATAGAGCCATCTCTGGTGGTGCCAACCCATTTGGGGAAGGAACTTAAAAACGAAGAGAAGAAGGGATGGCTAACTGAAGCATGATTTGTCACATACTTTGAATCATTATCACTAGGCATTATAAATAAACAGAAACAAAATATTAAAATGTAATAGCTAAGATATCTATAAACGTATTGCTTTTAGGTATGTGAGACTTAGATTACAGTAATAGAATACAGTCTGTAAATATAATTGTTTAATTATATGTTTCATATAATTTGGGGGCAAACAACTGCAATTCATTAATCCAGGGTATTATCTTTCCATCATTGCCAGGTGGTTATGGATGGGAGCTGTCAGCCTTCATCATTGGTGTGTTTCTGCAGCTGCTGGGGCTTCCCTTCGTCGCCGTGTCTCAGGTGTCGCTCTTCTCCAAAGTCACTGCAGAGAAAACACAAGGTTGGCTCATTTTACTTTGGCGCTGTTTGCATGCTTCAACATATTAAAACAACAGATTGCCGCCCAGCATATGTGATGCAAAGAAACAGTTATACATGCTGTATTTTCTCGCCATATTTGAAATGTTTGTAGATGAAAGGAATAACCTTTAATTCTTTGTTAACGCATCACCAAAAGGATTCAGCCAAGGTGTCAGACGCTCAGTTGGGGGCCTGGCCACCATCTTGGGTCCTTTGTGGGCTGGAGGATTGACCAATAATTTGTACATAATGCTGGGCATGATGCTAGCTCTCCTCATAATGATCACAGTAAGTAGAGCACAGCTCATTTGAGTATTTAATAGCATCAAACAGAAAGTCGGTAACATGATGAATTGAAAGAAGAGTTTGATATTTTTGGGAAATATGCTTATTTGGTTCCTTGGGTGACATGAGAAGATCGATACCACCCTCATGTCTGTAGAGTAAATGCTGTATCCAAAAGCATAGCGTAGTATAAAGACTGGAAACATGGGAAACGCAGTCTGGCCTGTGTTCTTAAGGAAACCCCTATATGACAACCTAAATATCACTTTCTTGTCCACAGTATATGAGATAATCAATTTCACTCTCATATCTGTTCACTAAATGTGCTTGGAATAAAGACTGGAAACATGGGGAAACAGCTAGCCTGGCTCTGTCCAAAGGTAACAAAATCCACCTATCAAGTGGCAAGAATGAGTGTATTGCCCAAAATGTTGAACTATTGCTTTAGTTCTGATCATCTCAATGAGCTGGAATTGACATAGTTAATGCTTTAACCCAGTGCTTCCTCTATTCCACCCTACCCTGTATGTACCTTCTCTGTTAGAAACTATTCGAAGCTGTGGCTTAAGACATTTTTTCTCACATACCCAAAAACAGTCGCTGCTCGCCAGTAAAATGCTTAACTCAGCATGTCTTTGATAGCCTCCACTTATTACTTGGTGCACTCTATCCTCCAAAGCCACATCACTCCGTACATTTTTGCAGGTTATGACAGTGCTGTCCTACGGCAGCCTGACTGAGCCCAGGGCAGTGCAGTGCGCCCAGTGCTCCGACAGTGGAGGATAGAGCTGAAGTCTGTCTGGAGAGCAGGAGAGTTTGAAAACGGACAGAGGGAGTGTCCTTAACTTGTGAGAGAATCAATTCGAGTCTGCTGCAGAGGAAACTGTTTGAGTGTGGAATAAAAATGTTCAAAACACATACTGTACCTCAGAACCTACCAAAGAGGTGATCCCACTTCACAGGTTAAAATACTGTATGTTTTTAAGCTTTGCACAATCTTTGTGTTATCAGATTTGATTAGAATCTACCTTACATGCATATCACTATCAGACTATTAATTATATTCTACACAAGGGGGCACCATTGCTCTCACATTGAATATTCAGAGGTGTAATTGAAGATGAAAGCCATTATTTTTAAACTGAACTATTTATATTCCCAGGTGTTGATGAAAAGATAAGAGAGCAGGTTTTTCCATGTGACCCCTGTGTACCAAATTTCCATTTCTTGTTCCGAGTCTTTCTTCCTTCACAAACAAAAACCCTCGCTGAAAAGGAAACAGTTGACACAATGAGTGCAGAAGTGGAGTTGTCAACATCGTAGCAGCTCCATGTCAGTGTAGCTGATTGAAGAAGGGGGTCAGAGAAAGTGAAGCTGTGCAGATGTTTTGATATTTATTTGTAGTGTTGGAGTAAAACTGTGTTTTTTGTGTTAAAATTAAATACAAAGCCGTGGATGTGACTAAATGAGAACGATGTTATCTGAAACTATTGGTCTATATCTTGTGTGCAAATGAGAAGCTCCTGAATTAAAACCAAATTTAAAAAATACTTGTTAATTAGCCCTCTCTAGCGTTTTACTATAGGGGGGATTTAAAGTTTAATTGCCTGTATTCATAATGCAAAACATGACAAGGTGTGACTTGTGTATAGTCAGCTGTTCTTGCCTATATTCTCCTCTAGGATGTGCTGTATGCTACACATCTGCATCTGAGAGGAGAATGCTGTAAGCAACATCAAGGCACTGTAGATTTCCTTTGTACCAATGAACATGGGTTTGGCCAATCTCTGTGTTTTTGCATAATTGCAGATAAGGCTCAGTAACCTTTCCAGTTTTCTACACTCAGCATGTGATGTTCGGCTTTACAGAGGCTTTTTGCCTAAAATGGAAATTCTAATCTGTGAGACTCAAGGACATAATATATATAAGTACTTTCATGCCCTGATCAGCGTATTCATGTGCTTGACATTTTAAGGGAGATAACAGGGTGCATAGAATCAGGTCAAGCCTAAATTTACTCTGTTTGAACTAGCTCGCTTTTTCAGCATGATTCCTGCTGTCTTGTGCTCTTAAAGAAACTCCTATACAACAACCTAAATATCCAGAGCCAGTTTTAAAGCCGCTGAAAACTTGCATTTAAATAAGCATCAATGACTATTACACCAACATTTTCAAGGTGTAATAGTTATTATTGTTCCTGTGTGTCGTGTCTGCTCTTGGGCCCACCTCCGATGACAATTATTCCTTAAAGCAAGACTATGTAATTTTTAAAGAAGAAAAAACCCATTCGTCCTCTTACAAATGAAAAGTTGAATTCATAAACAATTAAACAGCCTTTCACATTTCAATCCACCGCTCTTACATTGCTGCAACAGCCTCACTTGGTCTGGTAAGTACACTAGTGTATGGTGGCCAGTGTTGGCTAGCTTTTAGTTAGCAAACCGTGGGTTGATATTTCTGCTGTGTAAATGACTGAAACAACCAACAATCACATTCTGATTAAAATGGTGCAAAATTCTGATTGGTGCACAGAAGTTAAGTGACATCATCCTTTTCTAACCAATCGCCACCCAATTCCAACCAGCAAGAAGAGCACAGAAGAAAAAAAATTCTCTGATGTGAAATATAAAACAAAGCTGTTTAAACTTTGGCAGAAAATAGTGTGTTATTGTGAGACTCATAGTAAAAATCTGACTGAGAAAATATGTTTTTAGGGCCTTTAAAGAGATTGCATTAACTCTGTATCATTATATAATTTAAAAAACAGATACAAGGTTTGTACCAGAATATGAGACAAACCATTTCTCTACATTGTGATCATCCAGCTGTCATGCACAAGCTTGTCTGGATCGGTGCAGTCAACTATTTTTCCAGCTTCTGGTTACAGCCTATAGAGGCGGCACACAACACCCCAAGGACATAAATAAAAAAGCCAGAGGCCTTGGGCTTTTATGTTAAATATACCAAAGGTAGGCACGGACGCACGAGTTATGAAATTTTAAAGATACACAGAACGACCATTTGTTGCAGAAGCCAACAATTATTTCTGTGAAGCATGGGCGAGAGTTTGTCGCTATGGAGATGGAGTTTTGTGAGGGGGAATGTAAAAAGCCAAAGATAAAATAATATTATGTATTTTGAGAGTGGAAACCCCGGGTACTCTGGTGGAGCTGGTTGTGGAACAGATGAATGTGTAGTAGAGCTTTAGTGGAAGCATCTGCAGGTTGTACTACTACGTGACTATATATGGCTCAGTCTGCTTTCTACATACTAACTGTTTTCATGCCATGTCTAGGAAGAATAACTCAGGTGCATGCAGTTATTTTTGCTTCAGGAGAGCGTAAAAATATCTCGGTAGCTGTAACAATTATTCAGTGTTTACTGCTTTTTTTAAAACTACATTTTAGTCTGTTATATCCAAGTCTTACACAACACAAAGTATTTTTGTCCCTCCCACATATTTATTCTTTAATTTTTACACATTGATGTCTTTCTGATTAAATTAGGAGCGGAAGTCGTTATAATGTCGCGCTTTTGGGTGAGAAACACTCTTTCAGGAGGCAGTGCCAGGGAAAGGAAAGATAAATGTGACTATTTAATGCCGTTAAATCAAGATAACATGTTGGAAAAAATGCAAGGCAAGCATGTGCATGACTCGCTTAAGAAGCATAAGTGATGGTTTGATGACATATTCTATTTTTATATATGTTTCCAAACCCTGATCTTCCATTTGCTGACGCGTGCTGCAACTTTGTGCTGTTAGGCTGCTTGTTAGGACAATACCATGCTCAATGATGCCGAGTTCCATTTACTAATACTTACTGGCAATACTGGACACAGGTACATTTTATGGTCTCAATAAAAGGAACCTAACCTAGTAGGGTCGATTTTTGTAGCTTTCACCAGAACCAACACACAGGCACTACACGTTCTTATTTCTTATAGAATTACACGTACAGAATTCCGTTGCCATTTATGATATATGATACTATAGTACGAATGCTGTTATTTTGCGAAGTGTAGGGTGGAAGTATTGAAAAGGAGAGAATAACATGTAACCATACAGATATACAAAGACATAGTGCAGAAAATGTGATTCCAATCTGTTTTCATGACCAAAAGCTTCCTGAGGTGAAATCAGAGAATGAAAAAAATATTTGAAAAAGAAAATACTGAATTATTACTTAAAAAACAAGGGACCACATGTACGCTCAAATTCTTGTTTTGTTTTGTATGTGTTGCTTATTTCCAACTAATAGTTGTTCCACAGAAATCCAAAAATTTCACATATGACACATTTTTGACCTGATGGAATAAAAAAAGTAATGATTGGTCCATTATCACATTAAAAAAAACATAGGGTGAGATATTTTTTCTCGCCTTAAAACATAATTAACGCAGTAGAGTTTTAATGAAATATATCCCCTTTTAATTAAAGGAAAATTTACTCTGGCCTCTTTTCACTTTTTTTGCATCGACCAGCTTTGAAGGCAAATTGACACTGTTGTCTAACAAAGATAAAGGTAATTGGTCACAAAGAGGAAAACAGCATTTGACTGGAGCCAAAGTATAACAATTATGTTAGCGACAGAGGGGCAGAGAGTGGCTCTTCTCTTCCTGATGGTATTAACTGGACTGAGGATGGTTGTTAATGGGTTGTAGATGAGAGATGAGAAAAATACGAAGGGGGATGAAATTAGGCCAGCAATATTCATTCAGTGATTCACTTTTTCCCTACTGCTGCTATCCATATTTTGTGCAGAAAGATTTCTCCCTACAAATCATTTATTAAGAGATTTAATTTTTCAATGTATATATTCAGGATGTCATTTGGTTCCTTGGTGGAAGCTATTCATTAAAAAATCTTTTTAAATAGATTTCAGCGATTGGTCTCCTGCCAGCTCGATCAAAGATTTACTGTTTTACAGTTATTGTTGCTGAGTTAAGAACCTGACTTCTGGATGTCATTGCCAGGGTGTGGCTCAAGTCCAATATTGTGTGTGAGGGAGAGATTTAGAGGAACTGCACTGCTTGTGACACACACCCGTCATTGACATAGGGCATTCCCTAGCCCCTAACCTACTGCCTAACCCCAACCCTTACCCTTACCCTAAACTTGTGGGGTCCAGCATTTTGGCCCCACGAATATAGTAAAACGAGCCCACACACACACACACACACACACACACACACACACACACACACACACATACACACACACACACAATGGGAGGGAAATTTGCTACCAATTAGGTTTTTCTTTATCTAATTCGCAGTATTATGTGTGTGAGCAGTCCTAATACTGAGAGTTCGAATCTACACCTTCCAGCAATATATCGAGATGGGCGACTAATGAGCTGACAGGGGAATGGGAAAAGTGAAGAGAGGGGAGGCGAAAGTACTCGGTATCGATGAATACAAATCACAATTTTTCATGCCCCCCTTTCTCATAAGCAGCTTTAAATTAAAACACAGGACAAGCTTGCGGGAAGACAAATGATTTATCATATGTGACAGCGGTGCTCGGGGTATGTATATGTGTAGCGGCTACAGTCACTCAGGTAGCCCCCTCTGCATTTCTTATTGCTCCCATCACTGTGTGTTTGTATTCTGCATGGCTTGTATCGCCTCAGATACACTGAACCACTTGCCTCCACCCACACCAACTATCCACCCCCATACTCATATGTGAGCCTTAGTGAAATTAATGCCTCGGGGACATACACGAGCACTGAGTTTAAGGCAGCCACGCGCATTGATTGCAGCCCATTGTAATGGCAATGGAAATATATTCAGATAATTGTCATGCTCATTTAGGTATGTGACTTTCTTATGAACCTGGTGTTGCTTTGCAAAGGGAGAGAGCGTTTTTTTGTTTTTTTCCCCCCCGCAGCAGCACCAGAGAGCCTCAGAGCTGACAGTAAATTTGCTCATCAACCAGTTTCGTTCCAGTGTGAGGTAAAATTATCCAATATTTCACGGTCTGGCCCTTTGAAGGTGGCGTTACTCAGCAAAGCTCAATGTGCTATGGAGCCAAAATGTAATAGTGTTCAAACTCACACCATATTTTCATGGGTGGATGCAGGCCAGTACAACCCGCTGCATGAAGAAATGATGAGAAATAAGAAACTCTTCTTAGCCACTCTTGGGTACGACCGACTGTGGTAAACAAATCAAGTAAACAACCAACCCTCACGTTTCATTTCACCCTCCTTTATCCTCCTGCGGCGGTAAAAAGCCCAGGTCATGCTTGTTGTCTGACAGCATTAAGGTCAAGGTTTATCTGCGCATGGACATGTGGGAGCCCATTGATCTCATTAACAGCATGTGTGAAGAATATCATAAAATGATGAGAACTCCATTGGAGGTCAGCCGAGGATCAATGTTAAATCCTATCTCATTTCTAATCCTGCTGAGCAGAGGGGCTCCGCGGGGCTTAGCTGCTTAAAGAAGACAGCGTTTGACTATTTACTTTAATGCTCATATGAATAAATGTAATGACACACAAGTGGTTTGAGATGAATTTTTTTATTGTCTGTTTGCAGGCACTTTAGTAGTTTTTCATTGTCAACAAATGCACTATAAATACACTGATGGATGATGGAGAGGCTTGACCAAAAGGCGCACGCACACATGCGAACACGATCAAGGAAAGTATTGACATAAAAGCAATTTGAAATTAAAATCAATTGTTACATCTCCTGGCAGACTGATGTTGTGTCCTCGGCTATTTTTAAGGAGATTTCGCCGCTCTTATCTGCTATCTCCACCCTCTTAGACACAGCCTCTTCAGATCAAGGATTAAGCTTCTCATTATACATATCACTTAGAGGATTAACCCTTTCGCACACTCTTATCGCCCCAAGTTATGAATCTGACCGCTGATGGATGTAAAAGTGGATGAGGGGGTTTCATGAGATTGATTTTGAGGCAGATTCCAGCCGGCAGCTGTGAAGAAACTCCAAAACTTTGTCTCCCACTCTCCCAAATCTAGGAATTTAACCTCTGATTTTGTATGTTCCTGAGCCAATTAAGCTGTGAGATTTGTTTGAAGTTGTAGATTGAAAGGAGAGCTTGCAGGTTTTCGGGCCCCAAACAGTGAAGGGAGACCACAGGGGTCCAAGTTCCCAGAGCCTGCATGTGTAATCCAGTCTAACATGCATGCAAATCTCATCTGTGCCCGCACACAATGGCCTGTCTGTGTGGAGGAGGGAGGAAGGGAAGGGGAAGCAGGGAGAGACAGAAAGAGAGAGAGAGAGAGAGAGAGAGAGAGAGAGAGAGGAAAAGCTGTAAGTGTGTGTCCTCTGTGCCAGAGCATATGCCATGATATGCTCTTAGGAGACAGACTACAGACACAAAGGTTCACAGACTAGTAAGAGTCTTTTATTGTCGTTGATATTTAAACATCTGCATAATTAATCCAATATCTGTGGAGCTCTCTGAGGAGGAGAAAAAAACACAGCATCGCCCGTGGAAAAGAGAACATTGTGAATTCTTGGCACTGCTCTGAGTGCAGCTCTTCTTCTCTGCCATGTAAAAACAAAAGTTGGCAACCCAGATCTCAGGGGAAATTAAAAAATCTTTGTCTTATCCAGCCAATTAAATGAAATACACCTTTTTGTACATGGCTGGAGCTAGCCCCTGGAATCTATTTATGACCGTGTTGTGGTTAACACTTTTACTACGCTGCTCACCGCAGAGAGCTTCATCCTGCAGGGTGAGGCTGGAAATCAGGGATACAGGGTTGTTTTTTTTCCCAGACGCAGAGACACAGAGAACTTACTTTCCATCTGTCTCGAACATATAGATTCATAGGATTATCCCAAATGCTGTTTTAGTCCTCAGCAGAGGCTCAACTCTTTCATGTGAAACATTGGATTAGATAGTCAGGCAGCCTTTGTGTGTGTTGTCTCCAGTCTTCCAATGGCTCCTTTCTCTGCCATCTTATTATTGTGCGTGACAGTGTTTCTGTATGCCCGCCACGCCTTGAACTTTATTACATTTCGATAACTTTATATGTGTGTGTGTGTCTTTCTTCTCCCAAGCTAGCACCTCTGCTCTATTGGGACCCCAGTGGGCAGACCATAGCTCAGCAGGGGGCCTTCACTCCAATTTGCCATCGTTTGTCACCATTTGTTCGTCCTGACAAACAAAATGTTGGCCCTCCGTCCCCTCCCGTTTGGCCACAGTCACACATGGGATCAGCTGCTCTCCTCTTCTCATGGCTCTATTTCAGTGGGATCTCTTTCTTTTTACTGAATAATTCGGCTCTGCACTGCTAACACGGCGGACATGTGCTTAAAATAGTTTCCCCGTCTAATTACCTCATTTCATCTGACATTAATATTGGAGCATGTTACTGTTGCATTATTGATGGTGTGTTTGTCTTGGTGTATGAGCTGTTGATTAAAAGATAAACTGGAGCTGTTTCCGTATGACAGTTTCTTTATCTGGGAGTCAGAAGGCTTCTACAGATTTCTTTTCTCTGACCCTGTATTCTTGTCTATTGTTGATGCAGTCAGATGTCTCATCCAGCCTCGGCTTCATTGTGTACTTAAATATCTCTATTACAGGCCCTTTCAAAGGTAATTGCATAATGCACTGTAAAGCCAGTTTTACGATAAACTCTAGCTGGACAGACTTCCATGAACAAGAGGCCAGCTGGGTTGAGCACTGACGAATGAGGCCGAGATGCTTCAGGCAGATATGAGCTTCTGCTGGCATGGCAACCTTCTCGGTGGTCAGATAGCCGATGCTGATTCCCTGCCTCGTATCACTTTCTTGCATCTTAGCTGGTGTAGCAGAGAGACTAAAACATGTTAAATTGCTCTCCAGCTCCATAAAAACACAGGAAGGTCAAGCAGTTATAGAGCTTTCTGAGGCTTCCTGGGAGAGTAAAGCCCCTCTTTGGATTGCTTGCAAATGGACAGGCAATAAACTTTAGGTGACTTTACGGTGTTAACAGCAAGGAGTGAATCCAGTCAGGGGTTTGATTTCACTCTCCTCTTTCCTTCTTCCTCCTCCACTTCTCTCTGATGTTCTGTGTCATAAGGTTTTAGCTGCGAGTTGTGAGATGAACCGACAGATGACCGTACCATTAGGCTGAGTGGCTGGCTGTTCCTCTGGTCAATGAGGCCACAGTGACAAATAAGTTGGCAAAGATTTAGACAAGAGGCTCCTTGGCACCGATGCCCAGGCTGCTTCCTTTCAGGCCCCAATGAGGGACGAAGAACAGATGTCTGGTCTGAAGCCACAGAGTTTCTCTTGAGCTGTAATTTTTGTCTTGTTTGAAGTGAGCCCCGAGGCATATCTCATTTTCAGCCCTTGTACCAAATCATATGCATACCTTTATTCACATCTTGAAGACTCTCATTAGGTGAAATGAAGAGTGTCAGATATGGAGGAAGCTATTAAGGACGAGCAGTGAGCCCAGTGGTCTGTCGTAATTGGAGACAGTAGTGCTGAGATGAGCTTTATATTACCAACGCCAGAGTAAATACTGACCTTGCTATTTCCATGTTTGTTGCCCTGAGGGCGTTTTTAGTCTCCGGTTGTGATTCATAAGAAAGTAATGGTGAAACATAAATTCAGTCTCAGAAAAGCAAATATATTGGCTTTTGCCTGCAAAGAACAAAAAGATTTATTGATCATTAAAAGGATTTATGCATAAGAAACTCTGCAAGCTTTAAGGATAACTCTGGTGATATTCTATATTTTTGTTATTGTCAACAAATCCCACGAAAAGACCAAAAACATCAGGATTTTGATCCTACTAACAAGTAATGTCGGTGTAGCTAAAGCTTGATACAGTATATATTCCTCTGTGCCAGAAAGCTCTGTTATTGTTCAAAAACTATTCAAATCAAAGAGCCTCTCCGTTGCACTGGGGGACATCTTCCATCATTACAATGAACATGGGCACTGTAGTTTATTTTCAGTCAATCCAACAGACACCATGCTGCTGTAAAACTCACTTGAATACCAAATGTGCGTTAATCCACTGATGAAAATAATCCTTAACAAATGCACTATTTACTCCTGCTTAAGTAACATTTGCTAAAACCTACAGTGCCCAACAGTTTTGGGAAATCTCTGAACCTTTTGTAACAAGACTAGAGGGGCCAGTATACCTCCACATAACTGCTTGTCGGATGTTCGAATAGCTTCAGAACCCCCCCCCACACACACACACACACACACCACATTTTCACCATCAAACAAGCACTTCTAATGAAGCATAACAGCTTAACAGTTTACAGCCATGCTAGCGTGTCTGTGAAGCTGTACTTAGGCACAGCGGTACTTGCTAACATCAGCATGCTAACATGCTAAAATTGGCAAAGCTAACATGCTGATGTTGTATAATGTTTATAATACTGTTTACCGTGTTCACCATATTACCTCCGCATGTTAGCATGCTAACACCGCACTAAATACATGAATGCATTATTGGATACCAGACCCCAAAATGGCCCCTATTCATTCCAATGAGAATGGCGCATCCATCAAAAAAAGTTTTTTAGCTTCCGGGTTTACTTGGGTATGCGGCTCACTGAATATGTGCAGTAGTGTTTCGCCCGCTGGCACCTGCAAGTTCCCGCTCGGCCCATAGACTTTACATTGTGATGACGTGACAGCGCTTTTCTCGGCTCGAGGAAGGTTTTACAAATATATAAGCTGAATGGATCAAAAATTCAGAATAGAAAGAGTCATAATTGAACTAGTTTTACAGTTTGAGGTGTCCTGTCAACAGTTTTACAGACGGCCATTTTAAAAGGGTGGCCTATGGGAAAAATGCTTTTTGGGCCACAGGGGAATTTTTGCTTGCAATACCGCGAGTGGCCACTGGAAAACATTGGAAGCAAGGCTGATTGGCGTCGTATCCAGTTCTTATTATATATTTAATCATAAACCAAGGTAGCACAAATTAAACATTTTGACCTGATGGTGGCACTGGATGAAAAAGCTAAGGGATCACCAAAGTCAGTAGGATTTATCATGACTGTACAAAATTTCACAGCAATCCATCCAATAGATGTTTGATACAACATTTTTACAAACTTTACAACTTTAATTTCATTGTGCAGCCAGTCCTGTGTTGTAGAATGACAAATAAATGTACCTTGAACCGTGAACCTTTGATTTTTCA
Source organism: Coreoperca whiteheadi (assembly GCA_011952105.1). Lineage (NCBI taxonomy): Eukaryota > Metazoa > Chordata > Actinopteri > Centrarchiformes > Sinipercidae > Coreoperca > Coreoperca whiteheadi. The sequence continues at coordinate 9,461,593 of CM022487.1, read as the reverse complement.
GTCTGGACCGAAGTGGTGGACTGACAGGCAGACATTGCCATAGAGCTAGAGTGACTAAGAAATGGAATAATATTAGTTACACGTTTGAAAAGATACATGCCTTCAGAAAGAAACAATGGGCTTTGGGCTGAGTGAATTGTTGGTTTTTGGCCTTTTATTGGATTCGTTGACAATAAACAAAATATAGAATATCACCAGGCTTATCCTTTGTAATAATATTATGAGATTATTATATGTATCTTTTAATGTCTTCCAGCAATTAAAAATCCTGTAGATAAAACTGAAGAAATACTTGGTAAAGCTTTAATGCGTTCAAAAGTGGGATCCTCAAGATGATAATATATTGCTGCTTGAGCAATCATTTGATATGAATCCTCCACTCTGATAACTAAATTATTGATTTAAATGGCAGCAATAAAAACTTGTCAGCAAATTCATTTTAATTGACAGGAACAAGCTGTTAGTTTCGTCACTCCTCATTTGACTTATGTTTAAGTTGGATTTTATTGGCATTGAAACTCAACCAGGGGTATTAATGAGAAATGATCTCACTTTCATGCCCCTCCCCACCACCACCCCACACCGTACAGGGACGTCAGCGTGTATTTGGATTCAGGGTTTTGCTTGCTGTTGAAGGTCTTTGTTTTTACACCACACTGCTGCCACAGTGTCTACGTGTCATATCAATCTGATGTAAGTTGATGTAATACTGATAGAAATGACGCGATTCCTGAAAATCAGCGCTCAAGTTCACAGACTGTTGACAGATGACATACATTTTTAGGTTTTTAAAATTGCTAGTAATGTGAGTAATAACATAAGGTGTGTTGTTGTCACTGTTAAAGGGTCTTTTTATAGGGGAAGTGCAATCAGTGACTATCATATAAAACAGTCGTAAGTTGAATTATTCTAGCCTTCATTTCATAAACATCCACCATTTTCTAATCAAATCGCTTTCATCAAGAGCTCATCTAGTTGTTGCAAACTATGTTAATGTGTTAAAATGAGCAGAGGATCCACCAGTGTGGTTGTAATCAGCACAGACTTTCATTACTGTATGTTAGAAAGTAATAGGAAGGCACAGCAGAGGGAAAAAAAGGTGATTATGAGTCAGCACCGGGAAAAATAAAATCTCCCTCCTAATTAAATCAAGTGTGCCCTTCACTTTGCTAAACTTCCATATCTTGTTTTGATCGAACAGTCCATGGGACATTTTGAAAAAATAAAGTCCCGCATTTAAGCTCCCAGAATTAGATTAAACTCTGGTCCTTGCTGGATTCATCAGCATCCTCAAATGGAAATCACTCAAGAAAAAGGTATGCGTTTCATTGAGACAGGAGGTCGACTCATCATGGACCTCTAACTGGCAACTGCAGCTATAAGACAGACTTCAAATAGAAGCTTAACAACCACATTTCAAAAAGGCTTATTAATCTTGTTTTCAAGCTTTTGTATTCAGGGAAGGAAATATTACAGTAGATAGTGTGCATTCTATTCTAGGTATATAATTCGTCACATTATATAAGATTATTAAATGGCAGTGTTAAAACATTACTAAAGGACATTTAATTCAAGTTCTGTCCTCTACCAGGCTACATTTCTATGTCTGCATGCTATTAGAAGTGTGTCCATAATGAAGCATACAAGAGAAAAGAGACCAAAGCAGAATTCCTATGCTTTATAGATCACCATTAATAAGCCATTGATAACAACAATAATATAAAGCATTTCTGAAATAAAGTATTTAGATTAGAGCATAAGATAGTGGTACCCAACTGTTTATTAATATGCTTTGGATAAAAGCGTCTCTAAAATGAATTTAATGACACCAGAGTCAACACCTAACTGACAATCACTAACTCTTCTTCCTTTCTACCTCTGCTCAAAAAAACAAAAAAAACAACAAAAAAAACCCTTCCTATCCTTAGCTTTGTACACTGTGCTAGGCTTTAATCAGACTCATTTTTTGATGCACTTATGCTTTTTGTTACCTTGTGTTGTTATATTGCTTCCATTGTCTTCCTCATATGTAAGTCGCTTCGGATAAAAGCCTCTGCTAAATGACTAAATGTAAATGTAAATGTAAATGTAAATTAAACACTCCGATTCAAGTGACACTGCCTCAGGTGTCTTTAAACAAAAAGACGAAGCTTGGGCTGGCTCTCCTCATACAGAACCTGCACTCTTTAAACTGTGCCAGTCTTAAAGTTGCATCCATTGATTTAGTAATGTACTTCCATAAAGTTGGAGGACTTCCGAGAGACTGATTTACCTGAAGCAGCAAAAGCAGGGACTCTAGAAATTTACTCCCATGTACAGGTCCAGCTCCAAAAACACTGGATCGTACATATTCCATAATGCAACTCGAAGGCGTCTTTTGTTAGACCTTACCCGTCTGGTAAATGCCTTTGTCTTTCAAGGTCCACACCCCCAGTTTATAAAGCAGGTGTTTGTTTAAAAAGTGTTACATTTGTAGCCTCTAAGCCCAAGCTGGGATAACCCTGGTGACATCACTATGACATCATTAGGGTTATTTTCTCAGACTGGACAAGAGCTCCTCCAGAGCCAAAGAAGACGTTTTTGTACAGTAAGACATTCTGCAAGGCTAAGGCTGATTTTGACATGTACAATATTGGATTGCCTCTTAAAAGCTAACTTACATGGATCAATATCATGTTGTACATTATTAAATATACACCATGTTACTATAAATGTCAAAATGTTGATGATTTGTATGATTATTTAATACTTCTATATTCCTCTTTACCTTAACATACATCTGCACAGACACATAACGTCGTTCTCTCAGCTGCGGTTTCTCTGCCTGATTGTTTACGCCATAAAACAGCAGGAAAGGCTCTTCTTCTACAGTCCTCTTGAAATCAGATTACAGAGAGTCTGAATTCCTGCAAGCTTTTGATGACCAGGACACGATAAAGACACAAAAACTCCCAAGAAAGGTTTTTTTTTCTTAGAACCTTATGGAAACAGAAAAGCTATTTAACGCCATGGTCTAACTTGGTAAAAAACAAAAACAAAACAAGAAGTTACATTTCTGTGTTCTTGCCAAGAAAAGCTTGCAGGCTATAAACATCAAGAGAAGGTGCAGATGTCCTTCAGAATGACCATCACTGATGCATTTAGTACAATCAGTAGAAAGAATCAACAAAAAGCTTTCCTACCAAAGAGAAGCAGCTGTCAGACATTAACATCAATAACATACTGACTGTAAATAATTCATCTTAAACATTTAAATGAGTTTAATTATGTTCATCAAGGTGCATTTAACAGGTTTTCCGGCATATTGCTAATTGGAATTACCTCTTTATAAGAGTAAAATAGATTATTAGCTGAACATGTCATGCAATATAATGTTTTCTAAAATGCTATACAGTTTCAAAGGACTGATTGGATTAGCCATTTGACCTTACTTAAGATGTCAGCAGCTGTATGGCGTGTGCAAAATGAGGGTGAACATTAAAAAGATGATTCTCTAGAAAGTTTAGAAATCTCTTTGAGGCAACACTGTGACTTCTCCTTGACCTTTAGTGCATGCCATAATAATGATTTTGTTCGCCAATAAATTGTGTTTTAACTGATAAATCAGTAAGTGGGTCTTAAAGGGACACATGATGGTACATCCTGCATGATCCTGCCAGACAGATGACACAAACAACAAACAGCTGACACAAAAGTAAGGATTACAGTTAGCATGACCATTCTGTGTGACATGTGAGAGCATCTGTGCGTAACAGCAACATGAAAACATCTTTCAGTTTCCCACCTCCAACACAATAAGAGGAAATTACATATACTGAGTGAAAGCTGCACAGCAGATAACATGCTATAACAAAGCAGAGTGACTGATTTAAAACATTTCCACAGATCTGTGTTCGGTGTGAAAACAAAAAGCCTCCCTGTGCACGTAAAAAGACAAATTCATTGTATTTAACTGTTCCTACTTTGCCTTCTGGCTGTATAGTTTATTTTTGTGGAAATTTACATTTTCATTAGCATTGCGAAAGGCCCATTTACATGTTTTAGTGAAGTCAGCTTTCAAGTTTGTTGTGTTCGTCCATTTAGCTGCAGCCACTGAGTCAGTCTGGCTGGGATCCTGAAATCTTATTTTCTAGTGTTCGAACAAAACGTGCAAATGATGCTGCAAAACAATCTCTCTGTATTATGAAATGCACAGTGCACTGCCATAAGATTTACATTTCGGTGTTAATCATATATTACTGTTCATGAAACTTGGAGATTTGTTTTAGTGCTACTACAACACTTGCAGGACAACATGTTGTTCAGCCAAGAACAAGTCCTGAAGTCCCTCTCCTTCATGCCGAATCTTCCATCATGTCCCGAGCTTTCATTATCCTTACAAATCTCCCAGTGTGCTAACAAGCCGCTACGCTCAGTGAGTGAACAGACGGAGCTCAGGGGGGAGAAGAGGATCAGAGAGACTTGGAGCTCTTGGGTTGGTGTGTGCTGAGAGATTCACATCTTTTTTTCCCCCGCACATACAGCTGGGGCTCAATTAGTGTCCATTTTTACTAATTAAGTACACTCTGCCTGAATCAGTGGTGCAAAAACTAACGTTGTTTGTGAAATCATACGCTGTATCCGGCTTGCTGCCCCTGAGGCAGGCTGGAGGCCCTTCTACTGTACATTGCTCTTCCTCTTCCTCTTTGTCTCTCTCATCATGTGTTCAGAGATGAAGAGAGAAAATTAAGCATTCCCAGTGGTTTTCTATAGCTAGTAAGTCTTTTTTTCATGGTCTTGTTTACATAAAATCCTACTTGCAAGAAGTGCCGTTTTTAACAAAATTAGGGAAGAGCAAGAGTGTCGATATTTAATTTGTCGCCTCATGTGATCCTGTCCTTTTTAAACTTTAGCCCTTAATGTTGAACGTCTATTTCGGCATGACATCCGTTACTGTAGCACCGTGCTAAAGCCCAGCTAAAGGCATGGTAGAGGAGTTTTGTGCATATTTTCCTAACAATGTGAAGCAGAGTAAGCTTGGCACAGCAGATAAATCCTAAAGGACTTGAAGAAGAGACCCACAGTCACAGACATTTACAGTGTGAAAATACCCTCACTGGTGTCTGAAGTTAACACTTTGTAGTTTGATATGTGTTAAATTGCTACCACAGAGAAAATTGGGTCCGAGACTGTCAATCTCTACACGCCATCTGCGTATGGTATTAATTTCCCAGGCAAGACGACGGTCCTTCTGCAGAAGGGTCAGACTTCTCCAAAATGATCTGTCAACCCCTTCATCCCCTTTCGCACTCTTATCAATGCCGCACACTTCCCTCTCCACTGTTGCCATGGCTACGGTTTGGCAGGGATGAGCTGTATCAAACGCGCTCTGGAGTTTAGCGAAGACTCTTCTCCACACTTACCTCTGTTATGTTGCTCTAATCCCTTCCTTTTGATCTCCTTTTGATGGAGACATTAAACCTGGAGGAATTCAGGATGTACCTTACAAAACCTTATGCTACTGTTTGACTGGATGAGACGCTGATTCCCCTGTGGACTGATGCTCTGGTCCGGCTGCGCTGCTCTCTTCCCGCTAACAGATACCACCTCATTATCTGCAGCCCACAGATAGGGAACCTCTAGCAGTCGGGAGCAGGGCTTTCTTCTTCTCCGCTCTTTGAAGCGAAAGCAAAAACAATGAACTGCAAAATTTAAGCTTGATGATTAAAAAGCAGCTCTCTTTGTGACAAATTATGACTTTAAAATACTTTTCAGTCTTTGGGGAAAAAAGCCTGACATCTATTAAAATGAGACTTAGAGTCCACAGCCATGTTAGCAGCACTGTGACGCTGAACTTAGGCACAGCAGTTTTGAGCTAAATGCTAATGTCAGCGTGCTTATGATGATCATGCAAACACGTTAATGTTCGGCAGGTTTAACGTTTGCCGTGGCGATGTCCAAAATAACCCTCTATTTGCTCTAGTGCACAGCATTTACCCGTTTACATTTACAATTTACATTTTATTCGGGTGTAAATGAGAAATTTCAGAAATTCCACAATGGAATGAAAAAGTAGTATCGTTTACATGTATACCACTCTCTGCTAATAATCCCACAATGCCATGGTCCACATTTTATAGATGCAAAATGAACAGTCAATAATGATTTATAAGTGTCTGAAATCTCAGTTTATTGTTCACTATGGTTAACTATTGAGTGAATGAGGACACGGCCTGTTCACCATCTTAGTTTAGTGTGTTAGCATGTTAACATTAGCTAATTACAGAACAGAACAGAAAGTATAGCTGAGGCTGACAGGGATTACTTTTTAAGTATTTAGTCGTAAACCAAGTATTTGACAAATAAATATTTTGACCTGATGATGGGGCTAGACTAAACGTTAAGGAATCACAAAAGGTATTACCATTCATCCTCTGGGAACCATGAATGTCTGTCCCAAATTTGATGGCAACCCATTCATTATTTGTTGCGATATATTTCTCGCACAACCAAAGACGTCAACCTCATGGTGGCGCTAGATGAAAAGTCAGGGGATCATCAAAGATAGTGGAGTTCATCCTCTGGGAACCATGAATGTCTTTACAAAATGTCATGGCAATCCATCAAATAGTAGGTGAGATATTTCAGTTTGGACCAAAGTGGTGAACGCCATTAGCATGGCTAACAAGTTGTGGAATGTAAACTTAGTACATTTATTCAAATAATGTACTTAAGTACAATTTTGAGATACTTGAACTTTCCATTCCTTTCTACTTTTTACTTTTACTGCACTACATTTTGGAGGAAATTATTGTAATTTTTACTCCGCTACATTAATTTGATAGCTGCTGTTACTTTGCAGTTTAAGATTTAACATGGCTACAACACCTATGACCGTTGCAACTTGTAACTGAGCTGTTTGTACACTGTTGAATTGCTATTTTTACTTAAGTAAAAGATCTGAACACTTCTTTCACCACCGACTAAAACTGATTGCAGTCCAGCATCAAGATAAAACCACAGGTCTATCTCTCTGCCTCCAGAGTCAGTGTGACGGAGTGATGAGAAGATGTGTAAGACTACATCCCACAAATATTTCCTCACTCGCGCTCCTTTCCTTCATCCTGTGCCCTGCAGCCCTCTGTGAGAAACATCAATATCACTGACAGATGGTTGAAACACAGCGAGTGTGAGAAGAAAAAAATAACAGCTATTATACAGTAGGACTATTTGTGCTTCTTGTGCATCCTCATGTAGTTTAATTTGAGGCTAACGAATTTCCATTTCTGCTTGTGTTAATGCTAAATGAGGCACTTATTCCTGAATATTCATCCACTGATGCTGTGTGCTAGACTGGTTGACATAAACTATAGCAACACATTAGAGTCAACGCTATCTTAACAAATTAACTTTCACCTGTCACATTAACGTTAATGACTGACAATTAATGTTGAGGGAAGTGCATGATGCAACACGACAAGAGCACATGCAAGCACACACACACACACACACACACACACACACACACACAGCAGACATGCAGCTAACCTTTAATAAGGGGATTTGATTTTGAATGTATCATCATGCACAGACATGTTTTGTGTGGCTATTTGTCAGCAGCAGGTATAAAAAGTTGACTTGTTGTTGTGAATATGCCGGAGTTTATATGGGCTGCATGATGAATAGCTGGTGTCAGGTGTTACCATGGGGATGATTACTTGAAAGCAGCCAAGGCAGTATAAGCATTTGGGATTTCTAGCCAACCCATCAAATGCTTGGCAGGCCATTTATTTCGAATATACAGGTAGTTTCAGGCGATAAGAATCTGCCTGTGCGCTTGTGTGTGTGTGTGTGTGTTTGTGTCTCTTTGTGATATAGACAAAAAGAGATCCCGCTGCATTTCAGTCAAACAGCCTCTTCCCATTTAATTACAAAACCGCGGTGACACATATCACTGTCAACATCAGCGTCATTGACCCCGGTAACAGGACGAGACAGTGCGACATACTGGCTCCTCGCCGCTCTCAGCTCGGACGGCAAGGAAGTGTTTTTGTTCCTTGTCTCTCCTCATCTTTCCAGCGAACTGTAAAGCCCTCCACATGTAGAGGAGAGTCCCTGAAGCCAGCAAGCCAGCCTTCTCACTCACGGCCTCCTTGCTAACACGCTCCACAGGCCACAACAAAAGGGGCTCTGAAAACAACCTCTCAAAACTTTGACTGGCAGCCTGGTGGTACGATCTGTCCCGATGCACCACACAGATCCTTTGCAGATGTAGAAAGATAGGACTTGAGCTTAGAATCCACTGATCCCTTTGGTCTTCTTTTATTTTCTTTGCCAATTTGGGATATCTGCTCTGAGACCACGGCATCACATGCCCCCACCACGTTTACTCAAAAGCCTAAATTCTGTCTTTTCCTGCTCTTCTCTATCCGTGGCCTTTCCCCTCCCCTGGTGGGGATTTGTAATTCAAACTGGGTTGGGGGACATAAACCCCTCTATCTCATCAGCAAACATACAAATGCATAATCTGTTCATTCTTTCGAACCCATTCACATGCATGCTAATGATCTCTGTTGGCCCCTCTTTTCACCAAGAGCTCACTGCTTTGGTGCTTTGAAACACACCCAGGCAGTCGGATGGGGTCTTTGAAATGCTACATCAGGTTGTATTTGTTACAGTGGACAATGTGACAGTGTTTCTCAAATCTTTCACCTCATGGCAACATGACAACACACACACAACTCTGCTGTGAAATGTCACATCCTCACCATGTGAAAGTCATGGTTAGCAGCCGATAATTAGAGGAACAGTTGGAGATTTTGTTAAATAAGCTTATTTGCTTTCTTGCTGAGAGTTAGATCAGGGGATTGAGACCACATTCATATCAGGTAAATATGTCGCTGGAGCCAGTTAGCTTAGCTTAGCATAGAGGGGGATAGAGTCAAAATCTGTCTATCAGCACCTCTGAAGCTCACCAATTAACATGTTATATCTAGTTAGTTTAATCTGTACAAAACTCAAGTGTAAAAAAGTACATTTAGTTCAAACTGTACTGAACATATTTGAGGACATATACCATAGCTGGCCATCACCATAGCTCAATTAGCCATGCAGCTAGTGGTCTGTTGTCTGCTCCATTCCAGTGCGGCTCCCCACCAGCATTCCTCACTGGATCCCCCACCAGGGGGAAAAATCCTCCTGCTCCAGTTGAGCCAAAGCTCCTGTGCTAGCAACACCAATACTCCCCCAGTGCTCCGAGCTCCCAGTCTGGGCAGTCCGATAATGGGAGTGCTAGCTGCAACAAGTAAAGCCTTCTGTCTATCAGGAAACACCGTAAATCACAGAGAGTTGAAGCAGAGCAGCCAGGGGACATCAGAGGAAAAACCAGAAAATATTTTCCCTATAAATATGATCCAGTTTCACCCAATCAGTGAATAAAGTTGTGTTTTCGTACAGCAATTAGTGAGGCCTTCTCGTGCACTATGCATATGTTGGCGCAAAAATGGCACAAAGAAGGCCAACTGCTGAGATCACGTGATTTCCTGTCAACTGCGCAGATGGCTCTTGCGGAGGACCACCATTATGTCTGCATCCAGGTCCCGCTCGCTCCACTAGCTTCTGTAACCCAATGCAGTCTCTCATTGAGCATTTTTGCATTTTGTCTCTCTGAAAAAATGAAGCGTGCTCCAGGGCTTACTGTCCATATTCTAAGACAAATTAGCATACAGCACTTTTTATTAGAAATCAAAACCTTCGTAATTTTACAAGATTTTAACAATGATTACTTTGTGTGCACAGCATCCATGAAAGCCTACCAGAGCGGGTACTTGCATCATCCTAACTTAGTTTTGTCCATGTTAAAGTAAAGTCCATTTGTAGCTGTAATCTCTGCTATCTAAAAACCTTTGCTCCTCTCTGTCCTGCTGTTATTACCATAGACTGCATAGATTGATACACAGTTTATGGTTATTGCAGACATGTCTGAAATCGGCATAGACCCTTGACTCACTCATGGACTCGCCTCTGTCGTCAAGCTGTGATGTTTAACCCACAATGGGATGTTTAATGAGGTTTTCTTACTTCAGGAACAGAACCTGGAAGTAACGGTTTCACTTATGCTCTCTATTTCTTGGCCAGGTTACTAGTAGTCCAACAGCCTGGCACATAACCCCCCGTAAAACAGCCAATTGTCATTTTTACATTTCTGGTTTTGTACCAGAAAAGTGTAAAACACGATTAGAGTTTGGCTGTCTCCAGTCTTTGTGCTAAGCTAACAGCCAACAGCCACTTTTCTGATGCACAGTATCCCGCTCTTCAAACCCAGCAGGGTACTGACAGCCGTTAATCAATAGCCGGGGCTTGGCCATTTAATGGATCACACACTGCAGAGATTGAGCCGCTGACAGACAGAGGTGGGGAGGCCTCTCTGTGCACAAAGTGCACTGTCATGCTAATCATCAGTCGGTGCAACACTGAAGGCTTTCATGAGGAAAGTGCTGGCAGGTAAAGGCGAAATTGGGAGGCATTATTTGTGTGTATGTGTGTGTAAGGGTGTTTCTGTTTTTAATTAAATGGGAACAAATCATTTGAAGGAAAAACTGAGTATTTGTGTAATGAGATGTTTTTGCAGCTTTCCATTTTATATTTTTTATTAGACGTGATGTTGCAGCAAAGATTAAAGTTGCATTTAGGGCCAGCTGCTTCGCTGAAATGTTCAGATATAATACCAGGGTTAGGGAGTAACGGATTATCTTTAACAAGATTACAATAATCTGGTAAATGTAATCCAGTAATTTGGATTAAAAAGAAGAATGTCTCATAACCTGTAAATTATAGATTTACTGTAAAATCATGGAAATACTGGGAAATTACACAATTTTCTAAAGGTTCTTAATGGTTAATTACTGTCTGTGAACAGGAAAAATGGGTGTAAGTGAGTGATAGATTACATATTCAAGTACAATTTGAATAGTCAGAATAAAATATAAATGCAGTAATTAAGGTTTTATGCCATGTGGAATGCAGACAGGGATCCTGTAAAGGTTGACTTTACTTATTTTTCATGTCTCTAATTCTGGTGCATATGATCAATATTATGAATATGAATTAATAAAATCTGCCACTCTGGGATTTAAAGAAACAAAACATTAGTGTTTATCGAGAGATATGGTTAACCTTCAAAATAAATGCACAAAAAAAAGCATGGCCATCAAATCAAAGCTGATTTGAAAGATAAAAAGTTTTCCCTCGACTGTCATATACTTAATGCACCATATAACATGTTATCATTCTGCGTTATTGCAGCTATCTTGTCTGTATGTACTGTTTCCTTCATTTGCTGCCTTTTCACCATGCCACTCTGCTGTACAGTATTTCAGAAAATTCAATTAAAGTACATTTTACATAAAAATGACTGCTGAAAAGACTTTGATTTCCATTTGTGCTCGCAGTGCAGAGATACAGAAATTCCTTCACAGTGAGTGTTAAAAGAGCCGGTACCGCGTTGTTAAAAAGCCTGATATTTTTGTGTCTCTGCTCACAGTTTCGGCTTAGTGCTGCGTGCGCTTCACCATAAAGAGGGTAGTTTTCCATTGATTCCACAGGCAGCTTCAGCACCAGCAGCAGCAAATCACTACTCTGTTAAAAGGCCCTGATGCGTAGCAAACTCTCCTGCCAAGCCTCCTCGCTCCAAATCTGCCTGCTTGCAGACCCCCTGTAATTGGAGGCATTAAACTTGCTTTGGACAGGATGGCAAATGAGAGCTTTGAGCTTGGAAGAGAACTGGCTGGTGCATTCAGAAGGGGTACACAAGTAGATCCAGCTAAATCTGACAAATTACTGCCAATCCAGCAGATCTGTGTGTGAGTGGGGGGGTGCACGGGTGTGTATAGTTATGCATCTGAATATGCATGTGTGTTTTGCAGTGTCTTTCTTTTCTGTGTCCTGTCTTGGCTGGTGATTATGTACATCCAGTATACAGGCCGAGCTGATGTTAATCTCGCAGTAATCGTGGGGATCGCTCTGGTGATGTAGGGATTTGACGTTGAACCGCAGACTGTCTGGTCACTGACGAGCAACCAGCAGCCATGAAATAAAAAACTGTCTGTCATCCTACCATCAATTCCTCGGTTTTCCCTCCACCAAGCACGCTCATTAAAATCTCTGAGACTCTGTCGCAGCTGATTTCTCATCACTTAATGGTCTGTAATACATTAATGAGATATTTTCCTTTAGGTTTGCTGCCATTTTGCATCATCTTTAAGATGCAGCAGTGAAAAATATTACATCCGGCTCTGCTGAGATGGAGGGTTACCAATGTTTTCTCCGGTGAGTAGCGAGCCAGAGCGGCAAGTGAAGCTGGAAACGCTCCAAATGTTTAATGGTAAACAGGATGCAAAATCTCACTTTTGACATTGTGTCAGATGTCAGATGCAATGGAAATTAACAAACAAACACGTTTAAAATAGGCTCCTTTTGTTTTATAGCTTGATTAAAAGCTGGGCCCTCGGCAAAATAGGTCCTAAAAAATACAGCTTTTCACGGGAAGACTTCCTCCTCAGCAGACTTGTATCTGCAATGTTCTCCAAAGTCAAGCATCTCTACACATCTACTTTCTTTCAACGGAAAGAGCAGCTATACCACCACAAAGCATTTATCTGCTGTCTAACCTGCGAAGCTTTGACACACAATATATGCCAAGCTTCGTGGGTCACCTAGTGGAATTACACTCAGTGTCTGCATATATTGCAGATTTCCATCTGTGTTGACCTGGTGTGTGTACATCCTGTGAGAGTGGCAGAAATGATTAGAGTACATGCAGAGAACACGACACCACCATGCCTCCCTTTGGTGGCTGATCATACAGCTGCTGTCTGAGCAGCGAGTCAAAAATGGTTAAGTATGAACCTCCGGAGCCCCCCGATAGACAAGCTTCCTCTCTCCTCTCAACAGAAACAGAAGGTGACAGCTTCACTCATCTGCACTGTTGTGGAGAGAGACCCAGTTTGTGTCCTGGCTGACAGATTAAAGCCAAACAACACTGACATTTGGTGTGAAGCCAGATTAACTTTGCCTCCTTGAAGCCTCTCCAGCAGCAACAGAGACCGAAATCCCCAGAATAGTCCTGTGGTCTCGCTAATTGGCGAGCCACGTGGACCGGCCTTTGATTAACCTGAAATCTTAATGAGTCCATCCAAAGCTGCTGTGATATTCTGACTGAGGAGGTAAAACACACTTGCTATTCCCTCTTTTCATCCCTCGGCCAGATAAGTGGAGACCTGGAACTTCAGCCTGGTGAACCCGACAAGGAATCAAAGAGAATACCAGAGATCCATTTAATAATTTATTTGCATATGATTATCGTAAAAATACTGAAAGAGAAATGCTTATTTTTGTTCTAGTTTTCTGGCTTTTTTTTTTCTTTACAATCTAATACACCTTTAATTGACACACATTTTCTTTCATTGTGACATATAGTTTCAGATATGTAATGACCATTAAATGCAATTTCTCCATTTGTTGGCTCCTCAACAATAAACAAACAAGCATATAAACGAGGGTCATAGAGAGGCCAAAGTCAGGTCAGATAGTTGTAAATGCTGAGCTGACTGGTTTAATAGAAATATAGTATTATATACAGGCAGTTGTTTTAGATAGGAACTGCGCTGACAGCTGGCGTGCTGAAGAAAACACATGTCAGGAGAGATGAACCAATGCGTGATTTGTTCTACATCAATGTTTGTAGGTCAGGTCAATATTAAGGTCACAAAGCTATCATCTGGATAGGGACCTTTTTAATTCCCACTGATCTGCAACACATTTGCCAAAGTAAAATATACAACACAGCACTACCACGGGGCGCTCTTCATTAGAAAAAAATGCCTAACAGCGATCTAGACAAATTCTCCTCAGTGTTATTATTATATTTATGAATGATTCTGTCTGAGCAGAACATTTCCTTCTTCATTCACTCATTCATGTCTGTCTGGTTTGTTAATGCGTGAAAAAACAAGCATTGTAATAAAAAAGTTAAGCCGCGGTGCTTGTAAAAAAACACATGAAACACCTCTTTGCAGTAATAGATAATAACTTAGCATTCAAAACAATGCGTATATGAATCAAATTAAGGTTAAGAAAACATGGACGTTAAAGTCCATACAGCAAAATGCCACCAAAGCAACAGTTAATGTGGAACTTGTTTGTACTTTTCTCACGAAGAAGTTTCCACTTTGGCATGCACATGATGTGTCCCGCACAGTGTCAGTTACATCTCTCCTCTGACAGAGAGACGGTGTGAAGACTCGGATGCTTTGTACAGATTTGTAACACGTATATCTCCCAGTACATGTGGAAGACAGTATTTTAAAGGAAGCAGATGAAAAGTGTGTTTTTTTTCTTGTTTCCAAAAAAGCAAAATAAAAAGAACAGAGTTGGTTGGGTTTAAAAAAGACGAAGATTGATTGGATTGAAGGCCTACAGATGTGGAGCGGTCTTGAGAGTTAGTTTTAAGCAAATGCTTGCTTTATCTTGGCACTGTTGTCTCATCTAGACACCGAATCCTATCATCTGTGTGAGCTCTCCAGTCCTCAGTCTGAGGGCGGAGAGAGGGAAGGACTGATTCCCAACCAGCAGAAAACACATGCAGACATGCAAACACAACCTGAGAGGGGGCAATAGGAAGTTTGGCTTTATGGCAATAGTCACAAATCCACAAGTGTCAAGTAATGAACACACACACACACACACACACACACACACTGTAATGGAAAGTTATCTTTAAATCAATCTCCAGAATTGAGATCCAAATCTCCAAAACGGTCCGCCTTCTCTCTGTGTAGCCGGAGCTTCTTTTTTATTTTACATCAGGCTCTTCACGTCAGAGTTTCTAGGTAGTTTTTATTAATTCTGTATCCTCCGGTTTGCAGCGGCTCACACTCTTATGGGGAGAGTTTGGCTCATCTGTTGCCGAACGATTTCCTGACTGCTGTCCGGACTCTTCCTGTTGTGACCCGGCAGCGTCCCTCCGAGCCGCAGCAGGTCCCTGCCAACACAAAGCCACACGGGTCAGCAGCAGGTTCACAGCCACTTTAAACAAAAGATACAGCTCGTTATTACTCCGCTAAGTGCTCTCATTGAAGGTGGATAAAGGTCTAATCCATCTTAGTGACAGGGTAGCTAAATTCTGCAGAGTATATACACCTACGACCTCATGGTTATAAACAATAAAAGCAACATTAGAATATGCTCAAATCTGCTGATCTAGAGCTTCAGCTGCGATAGTCCAACTCAAATGCCAAGCCAGATCTATTCATCACATTTCCAGTTTTAATAAAAGTTCAACATATTTCTCAGCGATCTTGGAAAAAAGCGCAGCAGCCTCCGCGTGTCCTTTGTTGCTGGGCCAGTGTCCTTGTTTTTAAGGCCCTCGTGGCTGAAGATACTCTACAGATAGCGCTGCATCTCATATCCTCTCTCTCCCTCCGTTATCTGCGCCAGCATCGTTGAGCAGCCAATGGCAGGTGAGTAGGAGCGGGCGTTCGCTGCCGCACATGCAAACATGGGAGACGCTCTCTAAATCATGCTCTGACAACATGATCCTTTTCTCTCTCCTTCTCGTCCTCCTGCTCCTTCTCTGTCTATCTCTTTTGCTGTCGCATACAGATGAGGCCATTAATGAATCATTGGCATGTCATCTTCACACAGAGACACGTAGCGTAACATGCACACACACACAAGCATCACACACACACACACACACACACGCACACACCCCTTTCCTATTCGCCCATCACAGCATTGGGTGCGCCCTCCCCTGATGCATTAAAAAGCTCATTAGCAACCTAATTAAACACATTCCTCTCTTTTAGCTTCTCCTCAATCTCTCTTATTACTCACACTTCATCACCTCCTGCTTTTCCACATCAGCAGCTCTGGCTGCTGTCTGTCCTATCACCTACATTCCAGCATCCAGCCAAGTATAGGGGGAATTAAACCGAGGTCAGCCATTACATTTCCACACACAATTAGCTTCACTGAGCCCAAATCCTGGCATAGGAATCGCCCTTGGGGCTTGGTGTTAGAGTAAAACTGTGAGCCAAGGAGCTGGCACAAGACCTGGATACTGTATGTATGAATTCTGCCTTTTGTGTGTCGGAAACAGGAAACTATCGCACAGTCAGAGCCACAGAGTCGAGGATGTGCGCTTGATTCATTATACATCACTACAGAGCTGAGGATCTAGCATCTAAACAAGCACTAATCATACTGTTGACTGGATGCCAGGCTAACAAAATTCAGAACAAACACGTCAGTAAAAATGGCTGAAACCTTTGGAGTCACTGCGCTCAAAACAAAGCTGAAAAACAACTCGTCAGCGTGAGGACAGCTACCTATGAACAAGTCAACTTCTGCACTTCCAAAGGAGCTGTCGGAGAAAAAGAGGCAGACGTCGATCTGGCAGTAAAACCCTTCAGCTCAAAGAAAAATCCTCCCAAATCAACCAAAAGCATAAAACAAACCAAACCCAACAAGCATGAACCTCGTTGTGCCTCTCTTTAGGCCAGCCATATTTTCTTTCCTGTGACATCTTATTCCAAGAACCCAGAGGCTCGGCGCTGCTCGTCTCTGCACCAGGAGGAGTCTTCATCCTGCACTTCACACTTGTCATATACAATACAGGGGACAACTTCACACAAGGTGAAAGAGAGGGAATTGCATCACCCTTTTCTGGGTTAGCACTATTCTGCTGTTATTGTAGAAAAACCTCAAAAGCATTCTGTGCTTGTATGGAAAACCCAGCAGAATAATGGAGAATACATTTTTCGGTCGGCTACAAGAGCTGCCAAGTAAGCCAACAGCACAACAAAACTGCACCAACACAGCCAACATTACAGACTTTATGATGAAAGTTCCTGCAAATTTGTTATCAAATATTATAACATTTCTACTATGGGCTTCTGCATTTACTGTAAAGTCTGCATGCTGTTTTTGAACTGAGATTTTTCACAATGGTCCCTTTATACATAGCTGCACGATGCAGCTATTTAGTAAGTACATTCAGCAAGTTTGTCTGAAGAGTTGATAACTCTCACAACAAACTTGTCAACGTAGCAACAGTGCGATATAACACATTTCCGGAAGCAAACACTTTCCATCCACCTTGAAGCTTCTCTCCATTTCTCTTTATTAATGCAAAGAAGCAGTTTGAGAACAATGCTAAGCCATAAAGTATGACATACATTTTTTTAAGAAAAGTGTGTGAGAAAACTACTTAGGTCTTTGATTGAACACTTCCTCTGTTCCTGTGCATATGGACTCACCCTGAGTAGGTGCTGGTCACCACCTTGAGGCTGGCGGCATTGCGGAGCAGCTTGTCCAGGGTGCTGACGATGCGGGAGAACTTGGGCCTCAGGTTTCTCTCCTTCATCCAGCACTCGAGCATCAGCTGGTGCAGCACCATGGGACAGTCCATGGGCGGGGGGAGCCGGTAGTCCTGCTCTACAGCCGTCATCACCTGAGCGACAGGAAATCTTTCTTAAAAGTCTCTGTGAGGCTGCCCTTTGAGCTAAACGCTTAACATCATCACGCTAACATGCTCACAATGGCAATGCTGACATGCTGATGTTCACGTGTTCATCATCTTAGTTTAGCCTGTTAGCATGCTAGCATTTGCTAATTAGCTCTGAACACAAAGTACAGCCGAGGCGGACGTGAATTTTATTAGTTCTGCAGGTATTTAGTCATAAACCAAAGTATTGGACACATTATCATTTAGACATGAGGCTGGAACTACAGGAAAGGTTAAGGAATGAAGTTATAACAATTCATCCTCTGGGGACCTTGAATACACCAATGTCAACCACATGATGGCACTAGAGGAAAAGTCAGGGGATCATCATAGTCATTACAATTCATGCTCTGGGGACCATGAATATCTGTATAAAATGTTTACCGCAATCTATCCAGTAATTGTAAAGATATTTCACTTTGAACCAAAGTGGTCGACCGACATTGCCATCACAGCATCACATTCACATTTACTATGCAAAATATCGACCCAGAAGATCTTGGATATAAGGATTGAAGCGAATTTCATGTGGTGCTTCTACAAAAAGTGTTAACATTTGGCTCTGACGCATTTGTATTATGCTCATTCTGTTTGGCCTTTGTTAGCGTGGTGGAAGAATAATCCCCAGATACTGTATTATGTCCTACATGAGACAGTTTCTCTGCTCATGCTGTCACACATTCCAGTCTTCCTTTCAATATCTTTACAAAACTATAAAAACAATATTCTCAAGTCTTCTTCAAAGTTGTCACTTCTAAACTGGCGTGATTGACAGGAGAGACAATAAGTGGAGGATGAAAACGTTCGCTCATTGATTTGATTTCGCCTAGCAACTGCGTTTCCCTCCATAAGCTCTGTATGGGGTTTAACTCCCCACAACAATATAAAATTGCCATTTGGGAACAATAAAACATTTCTGCTGCACTCCTCTTCTCCTGCTGCTTGTCCTTTGATTTTTATGTCGTGCTTCTTGCTGGCGAGCACCTCTGTTTATACCTTGCATTTGTTGACTCTGTTGCTTATTGAGCGATGACTGTGGCACAAAGGCTATTGGGAACAATAGAGGGCCTCCACTTTGTTGCTTTCATTACTGCATGTGGGTTTTGTTATGAAAGTTATACATACATTACTGGCATTTTTCATTCCGGCTCCTTTTTTTTGCTTTATTGCTATCAGCGTTACAACTCTCTTTCTGAAGCACAATACAGAGCAGATATTCCTCAGAGAATAAAGTGGAGGTGTACACATTGCTTCAGTACTTTGTTCAGAGAGGAGGAACCAAGAGATTTCTTTTTCTTCCCTGTGAGCTCACTGCTGTAGTTACGATGTCTGTGCAGTGCAGATAGCCTACAGGTAACAACGCCTGTAAAAAAAAAAAAATAAATAAAAAAAGAAGCCTTTTCCTTAGTATGCCTTTGTATGTGTGTGTGTGTGAGAGAGAGAGAGAGGAGGGAGGCTTTGCAGTATGGATTTGTAGAGGGTGGGCAGGCTAGGGCTGTAAATAAAGTGGTAAAAAACTAGAACACAGGCACACAGCTGCACCAACATCTGCAATGAGGAGATAAAGAGAGCAGAACAGGCCTAGGTCCAACACGTCACGCTGGAAATCAAAGCCACAACAGAGAAACTCTCCGCCTGCCCCAAACCTAGCCATAAAACTCCCCTGCGTGTGCATTTGCTCTATAGATGTGTGTTTTTAACATGAGACTGTCAAGCTAACTCACATCCTGGTTGCTCATGTCCCAGTATGGCCTCTCTCCATAGGACACCACCTCCCACATGACGATGCCGTAACTCCACACATCACTAGCCGAGGTGAACTTCCTGAAGGCGATGGCCTCTGGCGCCGTCCACCGGATTGGAATCTTCCCTCCCTGCTCACACACACACACACACACACACACACACACAGAGGGGGATGGTATCAGCACCCTTCACACTTCAACACACTTCAATCCTATAACAACACACATGCAGAAACTAATGCGGAGGATCAAATTAACAAGCGCAATTACACATGTGCAAAGTATGCAAACACAGAGCGGAGTTAGCCCACACACACACACACACACACACACACACACACGATACTGACCAGAGAGCTTGTGTAAGTGGGGTCAGCGGAAGTGTCGTCCAGAAAGCGTGACAGGCCAAAGTCAGAGACCTTGCAGACCAAGTTGCTGTTGACCAGGATATTCCGAGCGGCGAGGTCTCGGTGAACGTAGTTCATGTCGGACAGATACTTCATCCCTGCAGCGATGCCACGCAGCATCCCGACCAGCTGTGTCATCGTGAAGCGCCCGTCGTTCAGCTACAAAACCACAGCCAGAGATAGAGCAGGAGGGAGGGTGAGGCGGTTAATGAACAAGGAGGTAAGCGAAGGAATGAAAAATGAAAATGAGGGGGGAAAAAAGCATGCGTTGAAATGTGGAGAAAGAGATGATAGGGAAGAGTATGGGAGATACGGAGAAGGAGAAAGCACCAGAGACAGCCAATCAGTCACTGAGGCCATATAAACATGACATCTGTCATAATGCTTCACGGCTGCTCCTGACAGTCAGTGACAGCTGACCTTTTCATGCATGCTGTCCAATTAGCTGATTGGTTTGACTCTTTACTGTCATACTAAACCCATTAAGGCTCAATATTGACTCCACACACAAAAACAAAAAGGGAGCGGCGACGCTGAAAACAAAACCAGACAACTGCAGGGTTGTTTTTTTTCCATTCTCCAACTGACACAAGTAGTTGCAGGTACCGGCAGCACACGGTTGTTACCACAAAGCTTTGTTTGCATTTTTTTTTTTTTTGTGCTTGTGAACATTAAAGCAAAATGGGCCTGTCAACTGAATTAGAATGGCATGTTGCTCAAAGCTTATTTTTCCCATTTGAAAATCCTTCATTTGCAGAAGTTTGCACTTTTATGTTAACATTTGAGAAGCATGAAACAAATGTGAGATTAGGGCTTTCAGGGTTTGATTTACAATCCTCGACGTTTATGAAGCGTGACAGTGGGAAAAACGGGAGATCGTAATAAATCAGCACTCCAACCTGTGAAGGCTCATTAAACCTGATCTGTGTGAATTGAAACCAATCAATAGAATATAAATAAAAAATTAAATAAAAAAAAATAAAAAAAAAAAAAAAAAAGGGGTTCTGCAAAACTGGATGAAGCTGTGACTACGCTGTGAGGTTTTCTTTCGTGACCTGGATATTGAATATAAGAAGAATTTGGTGGCTGAAAAAAAAAACAACCTTCGACACAATCAATCCCTTCTTTGATTCACAATGAGAAAGCAAAGAACACAAGACGTGACATGACAAAACCATAAACATTCTGCTTTGTAGTCTGCACACTCCAATGAAGTCTGACAGCAAAACAAGCCGGAATGGATGGATGTGTAAACACCCATGATTCATAGCAGGCCTTCAAAGCCCCGGTGGAGTGTACATATGAGTGTGTGTTATTTCTGTATATGTGCAATGCTTCTACACGTGTATATGTCGTGTGCGTTTGTGTGTGTGTGTGTGTGTTGTGTGTGTGTGTGTGTCCATGTCTCCAAGGAGCTGCAATACGAAGTCTCATGTGCGTGACACACATGGACAGTTTGTGCATTAACTCTATAGTCCCCTCGTTAGAGCAGAACTCGGAGTTGCTCTGAGTCACAGGCAGTGTGACACTGGCGGGAGAGCGGGGGTGAGGACAGCACAGGCCGGGGAGTTTTTCGTGTTATTTGTCAGACAGCTGACTGAGAGGAGTGGGTGAGAAGGAGGGAAGCGGCTCAGGCTGAAATCTCAGATGCAGGGCCGCAACTAATGATTGTTTTCATTATCGATTAATCAGTCCATTTCTTTTTTAATAACAGATTAATTGTCTGGTCTAGAAAATGTCACGAAAATAGTAGATAGTGTCCATAACAATGTTCAAGAGCCCACGGTGATGTTTCCAACAGAAAAATTAATTGGTAATTATTTGATAATTGATTTGTCACTTTTCGAGAAGAAATGCCAAATATTTGCTGCTTTGAGCGTCTCAAATGTGAGGATTTACGGCTTCTCTTTGACTTCGATGATAGTCAACATGTCGTTTGGACAAAACAAGCAATTTGAAGATGCCACCTTGGGCTCTTTTTCACTTTTGTCTGACATCTCATCAACAAAATGATTAATTGATTATTTGGAAAGGTAATTGGCAGATTTATCGATAATGAAAATAAACATTAGTTGCAGCTATTTCTGATTGCTTGCTTTGTCTGAGCAACAGTACAAAATCCAAAGACGTTCAGTTTGCAATAATAAAAAAAGCGGAGAAAAGCCGCAAATTCACACGTATCACAAGCTGGTAGCAGCAATAGCAATTCTGCTTGATGTTGTCAATTAATTTCATTTTAATTGATTAAATGATTGCGCTTGGTATTCATTTTCAGTACGTTTTTGAGCAAACAGTATTAAGAACAATTAAGAACCAATATTCAGCATTAAATGCCTCGTCAAGATCTGTCTCATTTATGTCTTTAGTCTTATATTCACTAACTTAAGTCTCATTTTTGCAAAGTTCTTGTAAGTCTGCTTGTAATGACCTAAATGATTAATTTATTAGCAAAAACGTATACAGTAACCATTAATTTCATTCCCGATAAAATTAATGATTGTTTGCGCAATCAATCGATAAATCATTGATATATAAAATGAAAGAAAGTAGTGACAAAAGCTCATTACAATTTCCCTGAGCCCAAGAGGACAACTTCCAATCGCTTGTTATATTCAAACAAAACCGTCCCAAATAAATTCAATTTAGAAAGACGAAAAACAGACAAAAACAGAAACTTCACACATTTGAGAAGCTAGAAGCTGAAGCTGAATTTTGCTTGAAAGATTACTTACAAAATTCTTGCGAATTAATTTTCTTTTGCTCGACTAGATGAAATGTATCCGTAGCAACAGGTATAGAAAAAAACATTGCAATTGTGTCCATTTTGGTATTGTATTTGGGCAACGTTCTAATATGGCTGCTAACACGTTTAGCTTAGGGACTAGCATACTAATATAATAGTATAAAAGATTTCAAACAATACCCAGCCCTGCAAAACAGTTAAAGGTCCTTTGGGGGGGGGGGGGGGGGGATTGTGCCTTTATATTTTCAGGAAACATGGGGAGATAGAGATAGGAACGATATGCAACAAAGGTCCCCAATAACTAAACCCGAGCTGTTGCAGTTATGTGGCATCAACCACCTTAAAGCGAAGAGAAATCAAATCAAGCTGGTCAGTGTCAAGGATCATCAATATTATTGATAGTGCTGCCCAACATATCCCAACATCTAACCAAACAACCAGCTGTACATTGCTTAGAGATAAACTGCTCTTAAGGCCAGCAGCGTGGCATTGATTCATCAGAAGCATTAAGTAGCCTTATCCAGCCTAACAGTTTCTTCACAGTGCGGCAATGCAAGAAAACACATTTCATTGAATGTAAATGACATGTAATAGCCCAGACGCAGCTGGAAACGTCCTGTGTGACACCTCATTTCTCATCCTGGCTTTGTTCAGCGTTTTGTGTAGGTGGTGGTGGTCTGAACCGAAAACTCTGATCAGTAATGTATTCTGTAGCCATACAAAGACTCTCTAATACACTGAAGCAAACCTACCCAAAGGTCTGCTGTGTGACAGTTTTCCACCAGGAGTTTGAGAATCGGAAAGCCTGTCAGCATCAGTCAGTCACGTCAAGCAGAGACACTATGCCTGTCTCCAGGCGTTATAGTGCACATTTAATCTCTATCACTCAGCAAGTGAGCGCCTCGGGGTGTTTTACAAAGAGTAAAACATTCCGATAACCCAGAGGTGTCGTGAATGACTGGCTGTGTGTGTTCCTCTCAGCTTTGATACAAACAGAAAGTAATCTTCCCTGTCAGAGGTGTTGCGGCACGCACCTCCCACCAAGCTTACCCTGAGGAAGGAATCGAGCGCTCCGTTCTCCATGAATTCGGTGATGATGAGGACGGGGCAGCTCCGCGTCAGGACGCCCTCCAGCCGGATCACGTTGGGGTGGTCGAACTGGCCCATGATCGAGGCCTCCGCGAGGAAGTCCCGCCTCTGGCACTCGGTGTAGCCGGCTTTCAGCGTCTTAATCGCCACGACAATCTCCCTGCGACCGGGCTGCTTGAGACGACCGCGGCACACCTCGCCGAATTCACCTGGATTAGGAGAACAAGGTGGGGTAAGGGGAGGAGGGGGTGAGGGTGATGGGGGAGAGGGGTTGAGTGAGCAGAGGAAAGAAGAGGAGAGGTGGAGGGTAAGAGGAAGTTGGGGGATGTGCAGGGAGAGGGAACGTTACTGGTCGGATTCGGGAGTGAAGGAGCTGATTTGAAAGAGTCGGGGAGTCGGCTTCAACTGTGATAGAGGATTAAGAAAGAGAAGAGGAAAGGAAGGGAGGTCAGAGGTCAAAGATGTTGGGGAGAGAGGGAGTGACCGGTATCGATCGAGTGTGCAACCTGGGAGCGGTGAAGGGAGACAGAGGACGGGCGAGGAACTTGGGGGTTTTGCATTTGGTTTCTGAGTACGAGTGTTTACAAGGGAGACAGAAAGAGAAAGAAGGAAAGAAAAGACAGGGAGGGAGGAAGGTTGAACGAGCAGGAGCAGACCGTCATTTGAGGTGAAGTTAGGACACAACATGCCGCTGGAGAGAAGAAAAAAAACAGACTAGAGGGGGAAGAGCTACAGAGAAGATTTTCACTTCAATCCTTCCCACCCGCAGCTCTCATGCACATCCGGAAGCAAGCCTAACCTTTTCTCCCCGAGAGGACTCTCTTACAGAACAGACCTCTGGGCTTAATGGCACATTCCTGTTCAAATAAATGATTAATAAACCTGAATTATTCTCCATCTTCTTGGACAAAAACAACGGCGTAGTTTACCTGCACCGATGACTTCTTCTATTTTCACACAGGAAATGTCTATCTCTTTGGCAAACTCGTGGACGGCGTCGTTGGGGTCCTCGTAGGTGAAAGGGTCGATGTACACTTTGACCCCCGGAGAAACTGAGAGGAAGAGAGAGAAGTCAGCATCTAGTCATACCTATCAATATATATCGATGTAAATCGATGTATAAAAAATACATATAAAATGATCAAACTGATGGTCAATTTGATTATGTCATTAAATGAATAGTTTTGAGAAATATGCTTATTCGCTTTCCTGCTGAGAGTTAAGAGTTTGGTACCGCTGTTGTGTCATCATGATAAATATGAAGCCACAGCCAGGAGATATTTAGCTTAGCTTAGCATAAAGCCTGGAAGCAGGAGGAAATAAGTGAGCCCAAAGTGAAGTGTTAAAAAAACAACAATTTGTGTTTTTATGGGCAGTTATGATCGGGACTATTTCATGTCTGGGCGCCATTACTTCCTGGAATCTCCTGGCTGGCAACATCACAGCAATGACAAGACTTCAAGAAGTTATTGCTGCTGGCCACTTTGTTTTTTAAAATGAATTAAACAA
The DNA here is from genome assembly GCA_011952105.1 of Coreoperca whiteheadi. Classification (NCBI taxonomy): domain Eukaryota; kingdom Metazoa; phylum Chordata; class Actinopteri; order Centrarchiformes; family Sinipercidae; genus Coreoperca; species Coreoperca whiteheadi. The sequence goes on along the minus strand of CM022487.1, from coordinate 9,436,555 downwards.
AGGAGTTAAAACGTGTTCATTTGTGAGCATTAGAGGTGCTGGTATGCAAATTTTTTAAACTTTGGGCAGAGCCAGGCTAGCTATTTCTAGTATTTATGCTAAGCTAACCATCTCGTGGCTTTAGCTTCATATTTAATGGACAGACACGAGTGTGGAATCAATCTTCTCACGGCAAGAAAGCCAATAAGCGTATTTCCCAAAATGTTGAATAACTTCTTTGATTGCAACATAATTTAATAAAATGAATTGATCACATCAGCCACATGTGATTCCAGGTCTACAGCACATTTGCCTTCTTTTTCTACCGCTCTATGTGATCTGTTTGATCTTATTAATTAGTTTATTGATCAGGGACATTGCTGATGCCAGATGTTAAAAATGCAACATAAATGTACACTACAACAACACATCTCATGAAGTTCACATATAAAAAGGAGTATAGTGCCAAACATCAGCCAGACAACATGGTCAGGAAATGGTTTCATGCCTCAATCAGGTGATTGAATAATTGATTGAATCAGTTGGTTAACTGTACTGGCATGACCAAAGGACCACAGAGGAGACAGTTCCCAAGCTGAACGCATAAACTTACTGTATTGCTGCAGTTTCTCAGTGTACTCCAGCTCTGAGCCGCTGCGCTGCTTCCTGTAAACAAGCAGCACATAAACAGTCACATTCACAATAATCAGTCTTTTCCAGGTACAGCGAATGAAACTATTATCTAACTTGACTATCAGATGAAACCAGACTGCCAAGGAAGAAACTCAAAGAGTAACTCTGTTTTTTTTCTCTTCCAGAGCTCCTTTTTGAAGCTATAGAGCGAGTATACACTCTTTGAAAGCACGTTAAAATTTAATGAGCCTCTTTGTTCAGAGCCTAACTAACAAAATTAAACATGTAGTTCAGGCTGTCAGTAATAAAAATCAGAAACTTACTTAAGGCAGACAACAGCGATAACCACCAAGGCAACAATGACCACCAGGCCCGCGGAGGCCGAGCCGATGATGAGAGGCAGCTGGTCCTGCACTGACTTCTGAGGGTCACCTGGACCACACAACACACAAAGACACCAATTAGTAAATAACAGCGGAAAGACTAATTGAGAGATTAAAGGGTGGCCTGTACTGCAAGTGTAATGGCTACCAATTAAGGCGGCCATAAAAACTACTAAGCTTGAACCCTCATTAAGAAAACTGTAGCAGCACATCATCAAGAACAGACTGTAGCGCAGGAGGGAGGTTGCCCGTACTGTGAAGGCTGGTGCTGAAGTCCATGGGGTTGCTGTAGCGTCCGTATCCAGCAACAGTGCGAGCTCTGACCTGCACCACGTAGGGCGTGGCGGCCCTCAGCCCCTCCACCTTGGCTGAGCTGTGCTGCGACGTTACGGTGTGGGACATCGCCTGGCCCTGAAGTAAAACATTGGACCATTAGAGCAGCAGTGTCAAGTGTTTCCTGATCATTTTCAGATGACTCTTTTGGTTCTCAGTTAGCATTATAAAGCAATACTATGTAACTTTTGAAAGAAGAGATAATGTAATGGTCAGCTTACAAATTAAAAGTTGAAGTCATGAGCAATAAAATGCACCATTTCTTATTTCAATAGACAATAGGTTTTGCCTAAAGGTTGCAAAATATTATGTCCTGACAAAACTTGAAACCTTTTGTACATGGTATTATAACCATCAATTTTCATACCATGGTATACTGTGAAACCAGTATACCGCTGCAACCCTAGTCTGGTATGACCTATAGCTCGTGGTGGCTGAAGCTTACAGAGCACCAGCTCTGTAACCAAATGAACTGAAAGAGTAAGTTTGTTGACTTTATGACTTTTTTCTTCCTGCACTACTGTTACAGTTCATTTTATTATTTGCCATTATCCCGTAATTGTCACTTGTGGCAACGGTTTGACGAAAAGTAACACCTTTAAAGTTTTAAGCTAGACTATAAATTAGCTTTTCAAAAAAAACTAACCGCACACAATCTTCCTCACAAAAGTTGAATTAATACGCAATACAATGTACCTAACAGGGTGCTGGCCAAACAGCAACTGACAAATCCTACTTATTCTGCCTTTAAGTTCAGGTCAAAGATTTGTGGTAACTGACTATATAGTTTGTTATTTGTTTGTCTAAGCTAATTGATCGCATCACCGTTCAGTAGCGAGTTCAGTTTTTAACAAGCTTTAAACGCACTGTATGTCACAGTTGAGCTGGGTCTTTCAGTCAGCAGCGACTGGAGCGCCAATCCAAATACTACTATTCGGTCTGTTCAACTTGGGGGTTTCGTGTTAAAGATTCGTACATGTATTGAACATCAGAACCTGAATTGTCCAGAAAAAAAAGTAGAACCTGGCTAAACTTTTGCCACAATTCAATGTGACGTCATCCAGCAAAGCGCTGAACTGGTTAATCAAATATATGTAAATGCACCTTACTGGTATATTACTTTGTGTACGGTGTAATTCTACTATTTGCCTCATAATTGTCGAGAAGCAGTTTTAAAAGATGGGGAGATGATGTTGTTGTGATAACCTTCCATAGTCCTAATAGTATTGGAAACACTCTGCCGTTTTTTTTGTGTCTGTTAATCCTTCAAACAAATGGACCTATTACTAAATCTTGCCTTACTGGAGCCAATGCAGGCCCTTGCATTATTTTAATGCAGTTGCTGAGTCTAACCCATAATCTCCAACAATAGACATTTTTTGACTCAATCCAATCCCGCCCCCGCACACATCACATTTCAATATTAAATTTTTCAGCATTCATAAAAACACTTCTCTCTGTACAGAGTCAGTAAGGCGTGCACTGTGACCTACATTAAGGTAAAGGCTAAAAAGTCAGAACTTACCCTCTCATGGTATTTAATCTCGTAGTCGAGGATGACCCCGTTGGGTTTCTCAGGGGGCAGCCACGACAGGCTGAGTGTGTCTGAGGTGGAGCGCATCAGATGGACGGTGGGCACTGCTGAAGGTGCTGCAGTTGGACATCAGAGAGGACACGGTTTACATCCCACTTTAAGGTAGTGGAAAGTTACTTCAGTTGTGAGTTGGGGGATTGTCACTTTAAGTTACGAGCTGCCAAGATTTTCTCTTTGAAACCATCACAGTAAGATAATTATTATTCAAAATACTTCAACCTGAACGGTTTAAGAAAAACGGTAGATGTTTCACCTTCACTGTTCTGCAGTTTATTGATTTGTGAGGCCTGAAAGTGACTCAATTGACAGTCATTGTCTTGGGTCCATAAACTGCAGTAAGGTGGATTAAGTGCAGGTTAACTGGGAGAGTAATTACAGCCTGTGAAAGGTGCTGAGCAGTTTGGTTGATGATGACGCTGCAGATATTACGGGGAGATGTTGAAAGGTGACATTGTCAGTGATGTAATGTAAGACACCTGGTTGACAGTGTGCTGAATGCTGACAGTGGAGATATAAGTACACTTAACATTTTATCTGCCTTTCATGTAACTCCCTCAGAAAAGCAGAGCTCCAGCTAAGAGCTTTGCCATCTGTCGCTCTCACTGTGCTTGGTCAAAAATGTTTACCTGTTGGTGTTAGTACTGCTCTGGATACTACGAACTCATTAAGACAGTCTTTGACATTGACTGAACGCAGGATCCACTAGCCACTCTGTTTCACTGTGATGTTAAGTGGTATGGATTGGAGCTGCTCTATGAATTAACTTGGGTTGTGGACACATCCAATGTCATTGACAGACCTTCTACTAACCGGCTTGGTTGGTGGTGATGTTGACTGTGGAGTAGCTGGGTGAGGCGGGGTTTTTCCCAGAAACCCCGTTGACAGCCTGCACCTCAAAGCTGTAGCGGGTGTGAGCCTGCAGGTTCCTCACCACCACCTTCCTCTGCCTCAGCCCCAGCCTGCGAGGGGCGATGTCCACATTGTCGTCGCAGCGCGTGCAGGGGCTCCGGTCTCGCAGGCATTTCTTACACACCACGTTGTAGACGAGATCGCTCCTCCCGCCCGTGTCCTCGGGCTCCTCCCACTCCAAGGACAGCGAGGTCTCGTTCACGCTGGATATAACGTTGCGAGGCGCTGAGGGGATCGCTGCACAAACACACGCACACACACACACACACACACACACACACGTAGGTGTTTAAGAAGGTGGGCAGGCAGAATAGAAAAAACACACAACTGAGGATTTAGTCATGTTCCCTATGCAAAGCTTACATTATCCATCCTCAATGGTGACAGAAGGCAACAAAAGGAAGTATTTCATGTACAGAAATAGGCAAAGAGTGTAATCCTATTCTTTTTATAAAATCTTTTTGCACAAATAAATGTGTTAGATTTCTTTACATGCCCCAAACAAATCCCTAGGATGGAGCAAAGGGCATGGAACCATGTAAAAATGTAACAACACAGGAAAAATCCTTCCTGTTGCAAATAAACTAATCAAAAATATTCAGAAGCAGGAGGAGAAATACATCTTGTCACGCACAAGGCCACGAACGCCACTGTTCATCATTAAGTAATGTTCCTTTATGAAAAGCACAATCCTATATAGCTCTACACTGTAGCCCACGTCCATTCCTATGCATAACCCCTCTTGGCGCTCGTGGAACTTGGCTAATCCACTCTTGATAGAAATTCATGTTCGTGTATCAGTATAACCCAAGGCCGCCACGTTTCAATAAGCAGCGCTCCGTTTTGAGTGAAGAGTGTTTGAAACCTGGATAAAGTTTGATAACCGCAGAGGGAGGCAACAAAGATTGGTTCAGCAAACTTGCTTTTCATCCTTTTGCAGCGAAAGAAGAGAAGGGCTCTCATAAGCTTCCAGCGGCAGAAAGTCTAACCTGTCTCAAAGCAGAGAGAGAGAGAGAGAGAGAGAGAGAGAGAGCGAGCGAAGAGAAGGGAAGGCTCTCAGGCCATCAGCTCTCGTCGGCCAAAACGGCCTGTCCTCTGAGTTCAGCTTGCCCTGAGCGGCATTTCACTCGCCCTGTCCTTTCTAATTAGGCAGACACAGTTCAGAGTGGAGGCTCTTCTAATTGGACACCCATCTAAAACACACGCTGAGCCCAAGCTGCCGGCCATTGACTGGCTGAGCCTCTCTTGTGCAACACACCGCTTCCAACACAAAGCACAGGCTGCCTGGCACAAGCTTTGACAGACCGCAGGGACAGAACTGTCAGGCCTGTGTGTTTGTGTGTGTTTGCGTGTTTAGTCCGAGGTGGTGCTTGTGTCCCTGCCCGCCTGTCTGGGTGTGCTGGTCAATGTCCACAGTGTTCCTGTGACAAGGATCTGGGGAAGACAGTTGTGGGCCGTGTGTGTCATTTAACGCGGCGAAAGGCCCCTGGGGGGTGATTGTACACGGTCAAGGCAGCACACGTCACTCTCCATCAGCACGACTGCTGGGACTTCTCTCAGAGGCCCGTCCATGCAGAACAAGCATGGCTGCTGCAGCCAGCACAAGACCAGACTAGTTAGAAATATTGGCATGTATTTTTTAAAAGAGGATAAAACAGTTTGTGGAAACAGCTTTTAAGCCTCAGGAGTCTGGCGGGGCGTTTCCATGGCCGTGTTTGGCATTTGAGGGCCTGCATAGCTAGGAGACACACTGTCAGCTTCTGTGGTGTGCTACCAACTAGAGTACGTCAGGGCCGTGTACAGCCCACAAATACTGACGCAAGAAGGTTTTTTCCCTTTTTCAACAAGCCCACATATCGCTGGTTATGTAATCTAAATCGTCTCTCCCTTCACAACATACAACATTGGGGCGGACCCATCAAGTTTGTTAAGTGGAAGCTAGAAAGCTAGGCTAACTAGCTTCCACTTAACAAACTTAACTAGAGCTGCAACGATTAGTCGCTTAATAATCGATCGAAAGAAAATTTTGATAATAGTAACTATTTTGATAATCGATTAATGATTTCAGTCATTTTTCAAGCAAAAATGTCAAACATTTGCTGGTTCCAGCTTCTTGAATGAAAGGATGGGCAGCTTTTCTTTATCATTTACGAGAATAAATGAAGAGTCTTTGGGTTTTGGACTGTTGGTTGGACAAAAGAAGCAATTTGAAGACATCCATTTTGGCTCTGGGAAACTGATATTTTATAGACGAAACGAATAATCGATTAAAATAGTCAGCAGATTAGTTGCAGCCCTAAAATTAACAACACGATGGGTAGTTAACTAGACTAACTAGCTTCCACTCGGAAAGTGGGACCTCAAATCACAAGCTATTTTTAGCACCAGCTCACACAGAGTTTGCTCCAGTCCAATGACAGTAACAACATCGTGAGTTGTAACCAAAAATGAGCGCACCCTGGAGAACACTACTATCACTATCAGAAACATAAACAAAATTTAAGCATACAATAATTATGTTTTTTGGCCACTTGGTGGCAGCAGAAACATTTGACATATTGACACTGACATATCACCACCTTTAAAGTTGATATGGCAAAGTTGTGTATTTACATACCCAGCAGTTACAGAGCAACATCATTCATTTTGAGTCGGATTTCTGGCAACCTGGCGGATATATATCACTCTCTTTTAGCTCTGTCTTTGGTCTTTACCAACTCCTGAGGGAAATATATGGCTGCTAAAGGCTCCACTATGTTCAAGAGATAGTTGCTAACTGTGTCTGTCTGCTGTTTGGTGCTGAGCAGGGAGTCTACAGTGGATTTATAGAGCTTTTTTGCTGAAAACAGCTGCCTGCTGCTGCCTGAAAGCAACACTGTGAGAGCAGTGAGGATGAAGCAAAACAGTAAAGTTGCAGCTAAACAATGAGCTGAAACTCACTATAACTCAATATAAGCTATAAGCACTGTGCACGGATTCAGGTGATAATTCTTTGTAGGTTCATCACTACGGGCGACCCCTTTCACATTGTCACTTTGTTTTCACATTGTCATTTGATTTTGATATTATAAAAATACCAATTAACGCTGCTTTACATTTCTTCTTTTCGGTAATTACAATTTCAACCAAATAAGTACACAGTCAAAACAAACACCTGTTTATTTCAGCTGGACTTTTAAACACAATGATACCTGCAACCTGGTATTGATAATTTACCATATGTTACTTCTTCTTCTCTGACTTTTCAAAAGAGACTCAGCATAAGAGAAGTAGAGGATTTTTTTAGTCTGTGCAGTGGAGGATCACTTACTGGTGCAGTCAGAGTCAGGGGGGTCGCTGTCAGCGCGGTAGAAACCATTCTGGCAGGGACAAATATTGGCTCCTCGTGCACTGGTGCGACTGTTGGATGGGCAGGGAGAACAGGATCCCTCCCCAAATTTGGATTTGAAGGTCCCACGGATGCAAGCTGGACGAGCAGGAAAGAAAATAAAAGGGACAATAAGAACAAAAAAAACCCCAAAAACATGCTGTCACGTATTTAAAAGACAGCTTGATGAGCTGCCACATCTGTCACAGAACAAAAACCGTACCTGTGAAGTACCTGCGAAGCTCAGTACTTATGGAGAAAATGCTGATACGTACGTGAGAAATGGTGAACACTTAAGCATTAGGTCTTATCCATATATTTGCATCTGCTCTTTCATTTTCACCCTCTCTACCAGGTGACATTAATCTCCCCAAAAAGAGAGTCGGGATGACAGCTATGTTTCATGTTGAAGAGGAGGAAAAAAAGGATAAAGATGAATGTAGACTACTGACAGGAGATTGCTGTTGTCAGACAAACAGGGATAGAGAATGCTTCTGAGAAAAGGGATACACCCAAAACCCATCTATCAGTGTCTGTTCGGTCCTCAGCGCTCCAAACCACCTCGCTGAATACAAACAAGGCCTCCACATGCATGCAGAACAGCTCCATAATAAGCCAATAAATCAATTCAAATGAAGGCACTTCAGACTAGACATAAATTAGCTGAGGAGAGTCATTAGAAAAATATAAAAAGTATAGTAATCTTAGACGATGTGTCCAAGCGATTAATTTGAATTCCAAAGAGTCACGCTGAAGGTTGGCTGATATCGAGTCTTAAGGATAAACCAGCATAAGCCCAGACTAAAGAAGGATTCAGATAAAGGGGATTAGCAGCAAAAGGTCTGGATATATCAGCCTCCAGAGCCCCACATTTTACTGTTTGCCACATTCCTAACTGGTGGTGTAAAAGTGGGGTCTCTGGCAAACATCTGTCCTGTCAGCGTGAGGGCTCATAAAACCCAGCCAGAGAGAGAGAGTGTGATTAACTAGTTAGGCTAAGTGGTCTTTCAGTTTGAACTCAAGTTCCTCCCTAATTCCCAACAATGGCACTTTTAGCAAAATCAGCGCAGCTAATGGCCCCGCATTGTGGCTCTAAAACTGTGCAATAAAAAGCCAAAGAAGATAAGATGAAAATGTACTTTTTTTTTCTCTCTTTCATAATTCACCGAGACCTTTAGGCTCTACACTCTCTGATCAGACTTATTTTTCTTCTATTACGCAGTGCATCATCATTTTCTTTTATTTGTTTGTTTTCCTCGCTTCTTTTCGAGGGGGTGCTGAATCACCCCACTTTCTTGCTTCAATCCATAAACCTCTTTGGAGGGCACCATGATTCTCCTGTTTTTGATACAATAATGTTTCCCTCTCCCGCCTCTGTTGTCTCTCCTCTCCTCTCCTCTCCTCTCCTCTCCTCTCCTCTCCTCTCCTCCTCTTCTTCGCCTTCTCTCCATCTCATGCAGCGTTTGGCTGCGAGCGAGCGGCAAGACTGAGGTAAGAAATGAAATGTCTGAGTGATTAATGTTAGCGTGGCAGTGTTGGCTCACGTTGGTCTGAATGGTGTTAATGAGTGTGGCCGGCTGTTGATTAACTAACGGGAGGCTGCGGAGGAAATTACACTTCCTCATCGCAACCGTTTGCTGAAGCCCTGGAGAGCTTTTTATCAGGCATTGGTGGCAAGCTTTTAACCTTGAGCCGCCAAATGGCAACGAATGAGCTCCCCAGCACATGTTAGACACTATTTCTCACGCCCAGGTGAGACGTGGCTTTGCTTGTCTGTCTTTGACTTCCTGCAGCCCCTCTCCCTTTTCATTCTTCTCCTTTTGGCTGCTGTTCCCATCCCATCTTTGGCAATTCACACCTTTTAACTCACACTATCTCTCTTTCTCTGTTAATATCTCTCTTCTCTGGACTTTGGACGCCTTTCCCTTCTATTATCTGCATTTTCCTCTCTGGCTCTCTATTTTGTGCCTTCCCGCTATCTTTGTCTCCCTCCCGTCCTGCTCTCACAATATTTGTATGCTGCTCCTCTCTGCAACACCTCATTAATTCATGCTCTCCTCCACCCTCCTTCACCCCCTTTCAGGAGCCACACAATAAATGCAGCGAAGAGGGCACAGACGGAGGTGACTTGCACTGAGCATATAAAGGAGGTTTAGTTAAATAAAAGTCCAAATGTCTGTTAAATACACATACCCTGGCACTGAGTGCTGTCTGCAGAAGGTTCAAAGCCAGCGACGCAGGTGCAGGAGCCCACAGGAACCATCCACTCGCCGTCCCCGTTGCAGTACAGCTTCAGAGGGACAGACACCTCCATAGCGTTGGTCACACAGGCCCCCGGTGCGATCACTAAGGAGGTGGCTTCTGCCCCTGTAGCAGTCTCTGGGAACACAGCGAAATTGGCGATAGTGGTGGAGCACTTTTTGAAGAAAACCCTGACTGAGATGAGAGACATGCAGGCGCCCAGGTCCTGGAATGCCAGGTAGAAGCCTGCCTTGGACAGGGGGCCAAAGCTGCGCACTTTGGTGTTGATCCTGCCCGCCTCCAGCAGAGAGAAACTCTCATCTGGGGCAATAGTATCCACTTTCACATATGGGTTCTCCCTCCACAGAGGGCTGGTGTCTGTCGCTGTGTCCCCCTCTGACTCATAGTAAAACAGATTAAAGGTCTCTTTGCAGGAGCCGGGGATGTTGGGAATGCTGGCACAGTCACGGACAGAGAACTTGAGCTCCACGTAGACACGCAGCACGCCCTTACGGGGGATAAAATCCGTCCTGAGCCAGTTGTTCTGGTTGGGCTGTCGAACATTACACACTTGGTAGGTTCTGATTGGGCTCATGGAGTCGTCGTAGCCGCTAACCTCCTCCCACTGTGGAAACAATAGAGAGACACACCGTGACAACGGAAGAGATGACAGTAGGGAATATGGAAAAACTAAATACTGTGAGCACTAAGAGAAGAGTGGAATAGGTTTCAAAATAAAATTAGGCTAATTTAATTAATTATCTAATGCTTTCTCTTAATGCAACAATAGTTCTATTTCTCATACAGCAACAACTGGGCTACAGCAGAACCTCACTTATTCAATGTTTATTATGAATATTGAGTAATGTTAAATGCGGTGCATCCTAATGCAAACCATTCAAGCACGGAGGGCATTCAAAACAGCAAATTGACATCTGATACAAACAGAATATAAAAATGCAACACGTGCACACAAACACACACATTCCCACAGTGCGTTGTGTACATGTGGCCTGTGAGGAATAATTTGCAGCTAAAGTGCTTCTAATTGCATGAATCATTCAGAAAATTCCAATATCTACGGACTATTAATAGAAAACATTTTCCCATTAAAACACATTTCACGCATTATGCTCATTTGACTAACAGTTCTGATGTGGATCACGGGCTGGAGGGTTGGAGAAAGAGGGATGTTTTGCAGCTAAGACCATCACAAATGTGTTGGCTAGGCCTTTATCAAAGTCTACCTACAGTGGCTCTTAAACAAGCTGCAGACACACTTATAGGAAGCAGTGCTCATCTCTATAACTGCTGCAGTGCAATCGAAATAGCCTCAAGAGGAGATTTGGTTTCTTTAACATAGAAATTTGTTATTTCTGCTAAGAGAGATGAGAGCATAAAACTGTACATTGTATATCTATAATGCAAACAGTGAGTTATTTATTAAAATGGCCATCTAAATGCGACACTGTCAGTGTGATTGCACTGTGGCAGCACTCCTGAGCACTTCAGGTTACGCAGAATATATTATATATATATATAATATCCCCATGCCTACACACATAGCCTGGGAGCAGATATTTGCATCTGTTGTGGTTAATATACCAGGTGGACTGATGTCTTTTTTACATCGTGTAGCTTTGAAAAGAATCATTTAAGCACTAACAAGACATGACTTCTGTCTGTGCATCAATGTAAAAAGATCTGAACCATGTCAATGTATAGGTTTATTTGTTGTTAACACTAGTCTTTGTATCTGGTAACTAACATTACAGGCTATGATAAATGGCTGCATTGCTCAATAAATTTAGTCCATTAGGAAATAACCTTGTGTGGAGTCAGTCCTTTTTGATTTTTCCCCTAATTCCCCCTTGGACAGAATGCTTCGTTTCCATAACAAATGAGCTTCCCAGAAATTGATTATTTCATCTGGAAGAAAATAATGCATAACTCATCTCACGTCGCTGAGCTCCTGTGCTATTTATTCCCAAACGATGAGCCCAAGAGTCAGCATTAGATGCCGTAAATCACCAGCAACACGTTGATGCACTACCTGACAAATATGATAATTGCCGGCCCCCAAACGTATGGGCTTGTCAGGCGTGAGGAGAGGGGCTGCCCCGCCAGTCGTGACATATGACTTCATGGATGCTAGGACATTCAGAGCCGGCCCTTGTAGGGAAAGGAAGGAGGATGGCTGCCGAAGAGCGTTTCCATGGAAACTCACCATTTCCATTGACTGACTTTGCGCTCACGTAGCGAAGACAAATTACACTGGCCGGGAGTGGGGGAGGTCTGTCAGGCTGTTAGCCCTGGGGTCAAATCCATGTTGTTTTATTTTCTCACAATTCCTATAGGGGGTATCAACTGCAAACCTTAATTTCTGGCTGAAATGCACTCTGGGGCTCATATTATAAAAGTCACAGACACATGCTTTCAGTTATCAGGCTCTCTATGCTGGGGAGAAATGCAAGGTAGAGCCTACCTAATAGTCCTTACACACTGTGGAGATGTGCTTTGTGTATCTGCTCTTTTGTTTGTTTAAAGGACCATATTTGTATATCAAGCTTTTAACATTTTCCAACTGCTGAAAATCCTTGATTTCTTCTACACAATGTCACACAGTGTGTTTCTCATTTGCTTTTTAGTACCCAAGAAAGCAAACATACACTGCAAAAACAAAGATATAAAACAGTAGGAGGTGTGCTTTTCAAGGCAGACTGGGCTCTATTAACAAGCAAATGGAACAAATGTTGTTTAAAAAAACACAAAACAAACCGAACACATGCACACACACTAACTCACCCCACTCTCTGGGAACGTGGTCCAAGCCAGTTCTGTGGTTGCCCACCGACTGTCCATAAGGGTTTCTGCAAAAAAAACAAAGTAGGAGGAGGGTTAACAAACCTGAATTAAATGGTGTGCGGAGGAAAAACCAAATTGTTGCACAGCATTAAGGAGCACACACACAAGTTCTCTCTGCTTGACAAAAGATGCAGGTAGAACTTCCTCTACTTCTCTTTCATAACCTGCACCCACATGCACTCAGTTTTTGAAAGCACTGACAATCATGGCATATCTGTGATGCCGTCTAATTAAGGCTTTCTCTCTCTCTGTGTTTGGCACTCACAAATGCACTCCTTTCAATAATCATTTGTGGAACTAAGAACAAAGCATCCTCCAAGTTGCCTTCAGAGGGAAATGTTCCATTAACTAGCACCGGTTCAGAAAGGCCATATAAGCACAGGGAAATTTAATATATCACATTTGAGGGGAGGCTTTCGCCCAAAACACCCGACGGTGCCATAAATGTGTCGCGTCTTGACTGAGGTTGGTCAAATCGTAGGCATCAGGTGATCGGTGCAGTTGTTTTCTTCACCTAGCTGTTTACGACTTTGCGAGGAGGTGAGAGCTGGGCAGACGATGGGAGGAGAGGCAGAGAATTAACAGCGGGATCAATGAGCATTGTTCTCTGGCTGTCAATCACTTGTCACCTGAGTGGTGGTCCAGCGAGTTCATTACACCTCAGAAGTAGCAACCCCTCTCTGGGTTCTCAATGTGCAGCTGTGGCCGCGTTGACTCCCATTGTTCTGTTGTCGTTAGCACATAATTACTGAAACAATTACACTTTCTTCATGGAGACTCAATGACACGACGCCTGCTGTGCACCATTTGCTCACAAGTCGTTGATAACGGTGCTAAAGGAGGGAGCGAGAGGGTAAACAAATAGCATGTCCTGTGTGGAACAACAGCAGCACTCGTTCCAAGAAACACGGCTTTGTTCTGGTACCATAATGTTGGCTGTATAGTAATAATAATCCTGCATAATGTTGGTTTAGGTTTTGCTTTAAAAACAGAAGACGGTGCAGTCACAGTACAGTGTGTCCTTGCCTTTTGTGTGTCAATAATAGAAGTTTGATGGAGTGAATAGATCCGTGGTCCATGTGTGGCGGCTGAGCTAGAGATATGTGCAGTGTTGACAGTCTGCGCTGTGTGTTCATTAGAGAAACCACAATGGCTTTTCTTCTTTTTAAGAGGACAAGAGATAATGAATAGTGATCTCCACATCCAACAGGATAGATAGATTACTGTCTGTTGTGTTCAACTGTGTGCCATGGAGAGTCAGGAGAATGAGTGTGTTCATTGTAACCAAAGACTGCAAAAAGGCAGCGATCATCCTAGAACTAAGTACAGTTATCTCTCCCCATTTTAGTGCTTCATGTGGTCACGTTTACGCTGCAGTTACAGACATGACCAAAAGCAAGTAGACTTCCTAGCTCTTTGTTTCTATGCAAATTAGCTCGGCTGTGTGTGTTAATGGGAACAAGTTGACAAGAGTCGACAACTGGTATTTGATGTGCAGTGATGAACTACGAATGAAATGTTCTCAGAGCATTTTGTTCCCCTTCAAAATCATGTCATGTTTGGCAGATCATGGGCCACCTTGGTCAGATGCTGAGACAAAAATCCGTAATACTTTATAATAAAAGGTACAAAACACATGATTAAAGGAAAAGTTCATCATTTCGGGAAATAGGTGAGATGATTGATACCACTCTCATGTCTGTATGGTAAATATGGAGCTAGCGCTAGACTGGAAGCAAGGGGAAACAGCGAGCCTCGCTAGCTAACAAAGTCTGGCTACCAGCCCCTCTAAAGCTCACTGATTAATATTATTTTGATTTAATCTGTACAAAAACCAAAGTGTAAAAACAACAAATCACCATTTTACATTATGTTATGTCAGACTACAGGCAGATTTTGTTACCTTTGGACAAGGCTAGGCCAGCTTTTTCCTGCTATTTCCAGTCTTTGTGCTAAGCTAAGTTAGCCGGCTGCTAACTCCTGCTTTTTATTTAGTCGACAGACATTAGGGTGGTATCAATCTTGTCATCTAACTCTCGACAAGAAAGCGAATATGCACATTTCCCAAAATGTAGAACTTTTCCTTTAAAAGTAATCCGTCACTGAAGCATGATTCATGAGGATTTAAAGGTTGAATGAATGCAGGATGTATCATGAATTCCCGTTTATCACCACTAAGAAATGATCAAGTCACTATGAGTTTATGTGACTAGTTAATGGATTATCAGTTACCATCGAGTCACGCAGCAACATGACTACCAGTTTGATACAAACATCCTCATATTTCTATACAGTTCTGTTTTCAAGCTGATCAAATGCGTAGCTTTTAAAAGCCCCTTTCTCTCTAACTGCAATTCCAGCCAATTTGGTGGCATAAATTAGTGTATGAAGTACATTTGAATTAACAATCATTAAGTGATGATCCATTAAGCATTAACTAATCACATAAACTCACAGTCACTTGCTCATTTCTAAATGGTGAGCAACAGGAATCATGCATTAGTTAAGCATGTCAGTTAGAGTCTTAACCTGAATACAGATAACAGTGTTTTAAGAAATGTATTCCTGCAAAAGTGGCTGCCTCCATCTTTGTTGACAATGGCGATCACATCCACCTCTGCTTAATATTTAATACGTAATATCTATGCACAAAGCGATTGTGCATTGACTGACTTTAAACACAAAAGCAAGTCCTGTTACTCATTTATAAAAGCACTCTCAGTCTTCTGTACTTGTGTGTGTAAGGACATGAGTGACAGCAGCTTTAGTTGTCGAGCCCAAATATACAATTGTGAACAAGGTTGTTTTACTGATTAGCACGACTAGAGCCAGAGAGGAGGAACTAATCAGTGAAATCAGCGGCTGTTGTCTCTGCTTGGCTACACTCGGCCCTCTGTGGCACACAGCTGAGTGAACACTCGTGGACTACATGCTGCTGATCCAGCCCGTCCCTTGGGTGTCTGATCCGGTGCGTCACCCCTTCCCTCTTCTCTCCCGGTGCCCAGAGGCAACAGAGACAGAATCGCTCAGCCTCAGCTAACCACAGGCCTAAGCTGATGCTCCTTTAAACAGGCTTCACCTCACACAACGCGCATGCAGGGGCAGCAGGTTGCCCATCCTACATCTGTAAAATCCGGGTTCAAGCCCCCGTGTGAGCAGGATTTCCCAATGCTGAAGCATTCTCGAGCAAGATGCTGAATCCCCGGCAGCTCTAGAGCTGCTATTTTTTTCCGAACCTGACCTTTGACCTCGCTGTGGAGCACGAGAAGACAGCATTTTTCTACAAAGATTTTTATGAATCATGGCATTTTCATAGAAGCTTTTATTAGCCAGCAGCAAGGGGTGACACTGGTGACATCCTCAAGCTTAACATCTGAGTTCAGGCTCATGTGTTGCTCTAAAACACTCACATTTCTGTATGGAAAAGGTTATCGTTCACCAACAACTCCCAAAGTGTGTTATCGTCAACTCACTAAAGTTAAGATTGAAAAAAGATCCCATTTGTTCCACAGTTCTCCCCCTTCCTGTCAAATTTACAATGCCTCTGAGATCGCATTGCTGCTATAACTCAAATCCAAAAATCTCCCCCCTCTCCCATAAAGCTACAGCAGCAGTGGAGTCATTCTGCCCCTGGGGTAAGAAAACAATGCTGCAGTGGGAACTTTAGAGCATCACCGCCCGTGGCATTTACCGTTTTTTTTTTTCCTTTTCTGATCGCCCGCCGGAGCCAAAATGCCACACAACTGTGGATTCTCAGTGTGCTTTGGGAGCTCACACATGCTAATGTTTTATTCACTTTGTGAGAGCGGGTGCATGATGAAAGGGAGGCCTCGCCTTGTACTACACTGACACTCGCTGCCAACAAGCAAACATATGAAATATTAACAGCCAAACATCATCATCAGTGATCGCAGGATGATCAAATGTGTGGCTATAAATAGGTGTACAAAAATCGGGTGCTCTAGCTACAAAATGTTACTTCTGAGCTCATTCTTAGCAAAGGTTCACTTGTATTTGAGTGCATTGTCCTCTGTATGGTCACAGTGATGCTTAGTTTGATGCTTGATGAGCAGTTTATGAACAAGTCAAGCTGACCTAATTCAATCTCTCTTCAGGGCTGCTTGTATCTGCTTTTACAGGTCATCAAATAATTATTCTTGTTGATATTCTGACGTATAGAAAGCAGGGAAATGTGAATGAAGCTTTCTATTGATGTGAAGATCATCTGAAAACATGATGCTTAATGTTTCTCCTACAATCACACGTATACATCCTGTAGATTATTTTATCAAATGCTTTCTGAGTGGTCATCCATCTAGTTTACGAGCTTTTAAAATAAGAGTACAGTGAATGGTGACTGTAAATGAGAGTAATACAACATAAAAATGTCACAGTTGCTGAGGCTTTTACTGCAGTCTGTTGGTGTGAATTGGAGATAAGTCATCACTGTAGCCTTTGTAAATAAGCACACACTTCGAGTTGCAGTCCAGCTTGCATAATCCATGCGCAAACACATGCCAAACTGAAAAAGAACCCAAATTCCAGATTCAAGCCATGTGTTGAAATCCACCGAGTAAGCAGCTAAATAACTGACATGCAACTCGCTGAAAAAGGCCTCACTTTCCCCCCTCATTTAAAGCCATCCAATGATTTGCCCTTCGTATTTATCCTCAGAGGACAAACATTAGTTAACCCCTGAGCTTTGAGTAACAGTTTGTGGTCCAGTTGGGGAAAAGGGGGCTGATCATCACGGCGTGAGACCCCACTGGGACTTGGAGGGCTGCTGCCGCTGCATTGATTTACTTGCTGACACAAGAATTGATGAGGGATCAGGCTGGCCACGGTCCAGGAGAGGCAGATTGGACGGGGAGGGAAAGAAGGAGGCAGGGCAGAGAAATGTAGCTACAGCTCAGAGAGGAGTCACTGGGAGGGTAGCAGCGGTGGCGAGGGTGGGCTTCTCCCAGGAGCAACACTCCCTCGGTGATGGAGAGAGCTTCAGGGGCTGCAGCATACTTGTTAAGCCATTGACCTTTACCTCACACTTGTCATCTAATGCGTTTCGCATGTGTGTCCCAGTGGCGCTTCAGGGCCAGGGATTGATCCGCTCTGGTCTGTGCTTAAGCGTCCGCAGCACGGATTGGTGGGTGAACCCAACAGCAGGTTTAAAACCTTTGGCATTCATCATGTGAGGAGTGTGTTTCTATCTTACAGTGACAGTAGAGGGACGCCCCTCTGTACTGTCTCTGTGGTGTGAATCTAACCTCTCTGGTGCAGTGGGGAGAAAAGGTGGGGCAGGTGGGCACCCTGGCTCAGCTTGTGGGTGTGACAACAACAGGGACAATAGCAACAGGGCAGTCCTTCGGCCGCA
Source organism: Coreoperca whiteheadi (assembly GCA_011952105.1). Classification (NCBI taxonomy): domain Eukaryota; kingdom Metazoa; phylum Chordata; class Actinopteri; order Centrarchiformes; family Sinipercidae; genus Coreoperca; species Coreoperca whiteheadi. The sequence continues at coordinate 9,418,883 of CM022487.1, read as the reverse complement.
ATGGAAACACTGGGATGTCATCACACACACAAACACACTAAAACCACCACACACAGAGGGAATGGGGAGTGCTGATACATGTGTACATGGATTACAATCAGAGAGCAAATTGATACTCAGCGGAATTGCCTATTTAACAGAGCGGGTCTGCATTATATTAACAGCTTTAATTAACACAAAACATTAACGGAGTCTTGCTTACAGATGTAATTCCACCTATAGAAACAGCATAAATGACTGATCTGGTATTTAAACTGCAGGGATGGACTGACCCCAATATGATTCAAATTGTCAGGAAAACAAAATTGACACTGTGTAGGCTACTTTTGTTCCTACAGCCTAACGTGACATGGTTTTCCTTGTGATAATGGTCATTTTTGCTTGGTGACAATAAGGTGTTTTACTGCCAGATTCATCCAAATGCATCCAAAACAGCCTATTGTTCCTTCACGGGACACAAAAGTAGTCATGAAAATATAAAACGACATACCTTCTACAGCCAGCACCACGGGCACAATGAGGCTGCACGCCCACAGCAAGTAATCCATTGTCATAAAACAGGCTTTTGCAACATGAATAAAGGTGTGTAGACTGGACCCTTCGGATGGATGGAGACTCAAACACAGAGCACCGCAGCCGAGCGTTTTGTTCCTCTCCTAATTCTCATGCCTTCAGCTGTGATGAGGGCTCTCACCGCCCCATTCTACCAAAATCCTGCAAAATAACCGAGCGCTGCTTTATTTTGCATTCAGTCAGGTCCCGTTAATCCTTGTGTTGTGAATGCGACGCTACAGGAGCGCTACACTGCGCCCTTTCTCAGTCTCATTCTCTTTATATGACTTTACCGACACCGAACCTCTGTCCAGGGGCGCATTTCTCGGCTGCTGCCCTCCCCGAGCAGAGCATGGAAACCCGGGTACGAAGTCGTCTCTGTCCGCGGAGGAATCTGTGTAGTCCACTTTGGCCAACTCCGTGTAGCTGTTGCGCCTCTGCGAGGGATGTGCGTCGGAATGGAAACACTGGGACAGAGACACAGAGGAGGCTGGGGGCTCCGGCACCGTCAGCACAGACACAATGGACGCATAGCTTCCGGTCGAGAGTTTCAAAATAATAGAACACGCTCTTGATTAGCCTACTTAATTTATAAAGGAACACACATTAGGCCTACTTGGTGTAAACGTGCCAGTTAGCCAGAAAAGGTTTTATATAATTCGTTGTTGTTGTTTTTTTTCTGCTTCTAATTACCCCATTCACGTTGTTCCTGTTGTTTGTACTCTATTTGTATTATGTAGGCTACATACAAAATGGAAATCATACTAGAATGTTGTGCTTTTGTATTTCGATGTTTGGTGTAAACTTAATGTTGTATAGAGTAGGCTATTCTAGTTTGTAAAAAGTCACTTATAGGCATCTGTTATTGTACGTCTGCTGCTGTTTTGACACATTGATTTCCCTGCATGGGATCAATATAGTTGATCTTATCAAAGCCCATATAGAATTTGTATTTTTGTAAAAAGTAGAAATAGGTTATTTTGATTATAATCTACTCTCTCCCCTCTTGTGTAGAAATTCTAATACGTTTGTAAGGGTTAGGGTTGTGTTATTCTCCAATAGCACATTAATTTAGTCATATATGTAGTCATAGCGTATAAACTAAAAAAACTAGGAATTTTATTTTGTTTTAGGCTATTAGAGTTAAGATCAGCAAATATTTTAAGCATTTTTGCCTATCCATAAGGCACTTTTCACAACAGAAATTCCACAGTATTTGTCACAATACACATAACACCTTGTTTAGATTGACCTCATCCTAACCAGTGATGTCATAGTAGCTGTTTTTCATAACCTGTCAAACTAACCGGTTCTGACATCACTGATTAGGGTGAGGAGCTCTATACAGTAATCCATTGCTAATTTAAACCCACATTTTACGTGTTTATTTTGAAGACAAAAGTACCGCACTTCCGGCTTTCGTCTGACTGTCTCTGTGCTGCTTGACGCAGGGGGCGCTGAGGATGAGAGGGTAAGGAGGTGGGAGGAGGTGGTTGGTTGGCCAGCAGACTGAAGCGGCCACCAGCCCACAGTGTTTGTCCGTCCTGGCAGCTCGCAACGCCGGCCCAGACGCTCCGCTCACCGCCGCTAAATGCCGATCAATTCTGGCATGAAATGGACTGTGGTCGCATTGGCGGAGGACGTCAATATGAGCTTTGATAACATTGGATACACAGTGCCTCCCGCGGGTTATTGAGTGGCCTTTAAGGCTAATACTGCATAATAACCACCGGTGATTAGAGTTGCACTTGGTGATTTTACTTTGTCTAATCAACTGGATCAAGTTAATGGATATTTGTAGGATACATTTCAAAATAAAAGTCTGCATGTAGCTAGACCTACAGTAATGCTACTGAAAACTCAGCAGACACACTGACGCTTCATAGGAATACTGCTAGAACATATAGGCCTAGTAGGTTTCTCATCAAAGACAAAGTGATAGCCTATCTTCAGTTCAAAGTATTGACAGACTGCCTGCCCTCATTAGTTCATGTCATACTTTGACCTTTTGCAGTCTCTGTCTTGCAGTCCCTCCTTTTAGGTCCCTTTCCACCAGACCCACCCGGTCTTTTGTCCCTTGGCGGGTTCCAGCCGAGTGAGTGAGTGAGTGTGTGTGTGTGTGTGCGTGCGACGGGTAGTAGCTCTCGGCTCAGGGACAAGGCTCCCCTTCACACTGCTAATTCCTTCCTCTGTGTGCCCCTACTCCCGCTGCTTCCACCCCCACCCCCCCCCCTTCCTGCTGAACCCCAACACAGGAACACACACATACAAAGATTCCCCCCAAAAGTCCCTCTGTTCTACACACTCAAGATCCCCTGCTTTATCCCCCTTTCCCAAATCTTCACCCCCCACCCCAAAGTTTCTTTTGTCCCCCAGGCTTTGTGCGCTAATTAACTACAGTTCAGTTCCCAGCAGGCTTGGGTCAGCCTCTACTACTGAAACCAGTGATGGACAGCTCTCTTTAACCAGCTACATTCAAACTAAGGCACACAAAAAAGACAGACAGTGTCCTTCATAGCAGCATCGGTATAGTCATTATGAACAGGACATGTAAATGTGACTACGCTGCGGCTGTGTGGTTCTTATTTGTTAAAAATCCCTCATAGCTCACTTGTTTGTGTTTGTGTTTAAGAGGCTCCTAAGAGACTAAGAGAGTGTTTTGGACAAAATTTACAAATCTGCTAATGAATTCAGCTTTGCAACAGTCCTTGAATTCCCCCAGTATCTTAAAGTACACAGTACACATGTTCATTCTTCCTCTTATTTTGAAATATCCTGACAAGCCAAATTCCGACTGATGGGAATTGCAGAGTGCCAAGCCCATTACGTTTGCTTTCCATGTGTGGAGAAAAAAGGGTCTGATTGTATTTCTCTTACTGAAAAAGGGCCCCATGCAGTGATGCGTCCGAGTTAATCCGTACTGTATCGTCAGGTGTTGTTCCAGTGCAACCTTTCACCCCTCCAACATGATGAACTGGCAGTCAAATCCCAAGATTTAAGTTGCTGACTGGTCTGGGATTGTGTGTGCTTCAGTTGTTGCCGCGACAGGTGGAATAAAGAATTGCTGCTCTGGAGAGTCTTCCCATCCTGCTGCAGATGAGAAATCAGTTCTCGGCTCAGAGGGGAAAATACATATTTTACAGAGCATGGAGAGGAGACATGAAGAGCCGAGGGTGAGGCGTAGGGAATGAAAACTAGCTCTGTGGGACAGCCGTGTTAAGCTGACAAGAGGGGATGACAGGACATCTCCACAAAGCCAGACTGTCTCCTGCAAACTACTTGTGAATTATGGAGTCTGTCCAGTCCACAGCACTGTGTGGATAATAAACATGCATGTGCACATAGAACTTGTGTGTGTCTCTGCTACTTGTGGATTTATGTTTGACACATGCAACCATTTTCTATAAAAATTGCATGAATGCAGCAAGTTCCTTGCTGCTGTTTTAGGCTTATGTATGTTTCTTTCTTTTGCAGCACCTAAAACCTATCATTTGAATATAAAGTGTAAAGCATAAAAACTAAAAACCATAATTTATTCTTATGATTCATCTCCTTCCTAGCTGCATAATCTACAATATTTCGTACTGCAGGGAACAAGCAATAAGGGAAATCATTCCGATAAATTCTTTTTCAATCCATCAAACAAGATCAATGAATTCTCATCTTCTTCTCAATGGAAATTTGAACATCTAAATTGTAATGACAACTGGCCAAACCCCACCTCCTGATGAAGATCATGTGATATGTTTGGAAGCTCCACTAAATGGACCTTGTGGTGAGGACAAGAGGCCAAGAACATTTGAACATTAAAGTTTAGTTCTGCTTGCAGCATGACCTACAACTTGAAGGAACAGTTCGACATCTTGGAAAATACGCTAATTCTCTTTCTTGCCTTGTCTGTACAGTAAATATGAAGCTACAGTCAGCAGCCCCCCGTTTCCAGTCTTTGCGCTAAACTAAGCTAAGCTAAACGGCTGCTGGCTGTAGCTTCCTACTGAGAATGATATCAATCTTCTCATCTCTCAGCAAGTAAACGAAGATGCGCATTTCCCAAAATGTCAAACTCCTCTAAGTACAACATTTCATTAATAAGCTAAAGCCTCTATGTCACAGTGAAAATATTAGCACAACCAAACCAAAGCTGCCAAGAAATCTGACCATAAAACTGACAGAATCCACTCTGTTCACAAGAACAAATACTTGTAGATAATCTGTTTTCTTTAGGGCTGCTGATGTGACAAAACCAGAAAATGATCTGTCAACAAATACATGGAGACAAAGTTACAACACTTACAGATAATGAGGGAAAAACAATCAAGAAAAGACTTTGCCCAAAGAGTTTTCCCACAATTCTGCATATATTTGAATATCTGTTATTGCCTGTCTGTGCTCCTTGTTTGCTAACAAGGCCAAAATAAAGAGCTCAGAGTCCTCACAAGCACCGCTGAAACATGACATGAAATAGTGCGGGAGTGGCGTTTTGCTCCATTGATTGGAGAAGTAATGATACATGATTATGTTCAGACAGGGAGCTGGCTGTTAGCCGGTGCTTAAGGGCACGAGCACTGCTGGGCTTTTCACAAAGTGCTGTCAGCGTGTTGTTCTGTGCGGCGCTGATTGATTAAATATGAACTGGTGTTGGTTTGGGGAGCTCGCCGTGTTCGTCTGGAACTGCTCCTGAATCGACTCTTCTCATGAAGCTGTCAGTGTCAGCCAAGGCTCCGGGTTGGAGTGTAGCGCTTCACCAAACGCTTCCTCTGACTCCCAAACTTCACAGCTAATCAGTGAAAAGCTGTCACTTATTTCATAGTCGCTTGCATGCATAATGGGGGATTTCAGCTGGAGATTTCAGGATTGCAGGTAATCTAAGGCGCAAATGAGTGGAAGCTGGCTTGTGAAATAAGGAGTGCTCATCCAGAGAGTCAGGCAATACACAGCAAAAACTAATTAAGAACAATCCCATTTTAGTGGGCACAGACAGTTTCAGCAGAAGTCTTTTTTCCTTCAGAATAATTCACAGGAGGCGTTATTGATGATTCGCCACATTCGGCAATTTTCCCACCATTCTCCTCCTCCATTATTCATCCACCTCTACTTTTTAATCTCCTGCGAGCTGACTCAGAACTCCACTTCCATTTGCAGACTGTTCCTCCTCTATGCTCATGTCTGTAGCATTGATTAAATGGACCCCAGTGGGCTGGGGATTACATCGGAGTCTATTTGAAATGGCATTTCTACAGTGTTTTTCCATTACTGAGCATACTATTGGAATTTAGATAAACTGGGTCCGGGTAAGCTGTGTTGATTTCTGAGTTTATTTGCCTGGCTCACATGGGGTCCATTTGCTGCAATTTAACAATTACTGGCTTTGGCGTGTTTGCTAATTTTCTACATTCACATCCCTCACCAGCCTAGAGCGCAGCCAACTGGGCTCCCACAGGAAGGCAGGGGAGAGGAAGAGAGAATAGTGTAGGCAGAAAATGAATACAGACAATTGTTTTTCATCAGCTGAGATGGAGCAGGGACACGATCAAACGGGACTGAGACAAATTAGATAACAGGAGGACGGAGAGTGAAAGACAGTGCTCCCGCTGTTTCTGTTTCTGTCTTAAACACATAGGCCTGTAATGGTTTTAACTATTTTAGCTTTAAATGGAGAAATGATTTCACTCCTCGCAGCCACAGCAGCTCAGAGTGAAGCACCGCGTGTGAGCTTGTGGTCATTAGAGGTGTGTCAGATCACTCTGTTTACTCACTGAATGCAAATGGGTTCACGCAAGCGCTTCTATCATATAATACATTTTCTGGTCATGCTGCATTTTTCAGTCTCATGCATACAGATGTTGAGAAACATGACATCCAGAGCTTTTCCTACATCTTGTATTATTAACACATGCTAATGTTCAGTAGCTAGAAAACCCGAAGTCTTTTGACCTCTTCATCACCGGTGATCTTCCTCGACAAGTGTCCAGATAAGGGTTGTCTGCGGCACTATCTAACAGCTTCTCCACTCCCTCCAACCCCCACCCCCACAGGTATAGTAGCCTAATTGGTGTCAGACAGTTTTGCTTCTTAAAACCCTCATTTGGAGTAAAAACTGTCAAGCCCACCTTGGCTTGGCAGTCATTCCAGCTAAAGGTCCACACTTTACCAGAGTATTTCCTCACCCTGCACAACCTGCAAAATGATTCAGGCAGCAGCATCCTCCACTTCAGGTTCTAGTCAAGCACAAAAATGATCAAGCAGGCTGAGCTGATTGCTGCAGAGGCCACTCATGTGTTCCCCCTAGGCTCAATTCAACCAGTACAAGATGTTCTGTGACCTCTTCTCTTAGAACGTTGGACAACTGATAAGTAAGTTAATGACAAAAATACCCCCCAAAATACAATGTATTTTAAGCTTTCATAATTCTGCCCGTATTTTTGTGTTGGTCAACGCAGGGCACAAAGTGGTTATTCTCAGTGGTGGAAGAACAATTCATATAATTTACTTCAGTAAAGGTAGCAATACAACACTGCAACTATTATGTTACCAGTAAAGGTCTTGCATTCAAAATTTAAGCAAAAGTACAGTAAGTGTTAAAAGCAAAATGTCCTTAAACCTGCAAGTGTTTTGTGAACACAACATCAACATATCACCACCTTCTATGTAGTTATAATGGTGAACTTGTTAGCAAAGAGTTGCTTATTTACACATCCAGCAATTATAGAGCAACATTATCACTCATTTGGAGCCGTGCATGGCCACCTAGCAAATTAAGTCCAATATTCACTCTCCTTTTAGCTGTGTTTCTGTCTCCGCCAGCTCCTGAGGGAAATATCTAGCTCTTTTAGCCGCTAAATGCTCCACTATGTTCACCAGCTCGTCGCTAACTGTGTCTGTCTGCTGTTCGGACCCGAGCAGGTAGCGGGATGTTCTACGTGGGGCTGTGCCACGTTCCCATTATGATTTAATGCAAAAAAGTGAAGGTCTCAAAAAGGAATTACTACCTTGCAGGGAAATATTTAATCATTATTTTCTTCCAACATAAAATAAAGCAGTAAGTAACGCCTTGACAAACACATCAGTGCATCTTATTTTGGTCACCCGCACAGTATATTATAAAACATGTAACAGAAAATGTTTATTTCTTGAGATACCCCTATGGACCGTTTATTGGGGAAACCACTAGAGAGGTAAAGATCTGGAGAAGAAAACATGAAGGGCAATTAGTGGTGTCAAGTTGCCATTCAGAAACTTGAATGGACATAAGCTTGGGAGTCAGGTGCTCTGAGGTGTAGAAATAGTAAACCCCAGCAAACCCCAGCTGCGTTGCGACGTTCACTCTGCCTATGGTGGCTAACGTTTGACAGAGCTATCCCTGTGTGTCCCGGTGTTTCTTTACGTTCTCAGACAGGTGCTTCATATCCCTCACTCCCGCAACTGCCCATGCTGGATAGGTCCCCGCTGTTTCAAAAAGCAAAATAGGGCAAAATAAGAGAATTTCCCGAGTTAGGGTTGAGCATTTTAGCAGCTAAAGAGCCGGATATTAACCCAGCAGCTGGTAGAAACCAAAACAGAGCTAAAAGGAGAGTGACTATTACACTTAGATTCTTCAAGCAGACAAAACATGACTCTGTATCTGCTGTATGAGTAAACAGGCAGCTGTTTGCTAACATGTTATCTACAGCTATTACTTTATGAAAACCTCTTTCCATATGAGACTATAAAATAAACTCAGCATATTGTTTTTATTTGTTTTGACAACACTTTCTGTTGTTCTGTCATTGCCTTTCATGAACACAAACCAGATAGAATAATCTGTTCTGTCTTCCATAACCTTGTATCTGTTTTGTGTTTGCCTCCATATATATATATATATATATATATATATAAAGGTTATATATATATATATATATATATAAAAATATATATATTTATATATATAATATATATATATATAAAGACTTCTTATTGCCTCCATCAACAGTAGGAGTTGTGCATCAAACAGACATTACTTTCCCCTGGAGACCCACCTAGCATGACCTCATGGGCCTCAGCTTGGAGAAAAAGGCGAGGAGTCAATCTGTGGGTCGAAGGCTCTGTGAAACCTTTTCATAATGAGATCAGGGTGATGCTGTGTGCCCAGTGTGAGTGTGAGTGTATGTGTGTGTGTGTGTGTGTGTGTGTGGGTGTGTGACTCAAACGCCTTAAGAAAGGTTTATTTCATGTTTGAGCGGATTAGTCGGACCAAACCCCTAGGAGGAATTGCAGACTGCAACAACTTGCATGTAGCAGAAATGACTCCACAGCCAAATGTAAAGGTAGTGTAGATGATGATGAGCGCTTGTGACTGTCTGCCCCCCCCAAGCCCTCCTCTCCTCCTCTTCCCTGCGACGGGTGGTGACACAGAGCGAGGAGAGGGAGAAGCCTGGTTGTAACTCAAACTGAAATTTGGGTTGAGGACTTAGTAATTTTATCTGGCATGAGGACACAGGGAATATTACATCATGATGCAACCAGCTGTACGCTTTAGTAGGTATATTACTTATGCCTTTTGTTGAGGATCATTCACTCATGGAACGTGAACGCCTTCTAGTGTCAGAAAGGGGAAGTGCAATAACTAAACTCTGCATTCGTATTCTGCACAGGTTTTGAGAATGAATGGCCATTCATACTGGAAACATGAACATTAAATGACACATAAGTGTACTCAGAAAGTGAGTTTGCATAACTCCACTTGATTTCTGAGTGATCCTGTTGACAATGTACACACAGTGCAATGTACATAATAGAGAACAAAATATGATCTACTCACAGCTGCAAGAATTTAAAAGAAATAGTGGATGGGGATGAAACAGCTCCAGGGAGATCTAATAAAACAATTCAAAGTATAATGGTAAATCTTTGGAAAACAAGTTTGCCGCATTTTTTTAAGGGCAGTGGCATTCCGAGCTCGCAGTTTATATCAACAAACATTGAGATATAATTTATCAGCGTCACACAATGTGCATTATTGTACATGCAAAATTCATTGTTAGTTCCAAACAAGTTTATAGCTACCATTTAAGACATCATGTTCAAGGTCTTGTTTTAATGACATAAAGAGGGAGTACACAAATATTACATGTTGGGTTTTTTCAAGAATGGTTCTAATATTTGTCAGCCTAAATTTGATTGACATAAAACTAATCAAATTAAAATGAGAGGGAATTTAGTGCATTTCACCAGAATTACATGCCTGGCACCACAGGTAATGCAAATGAATAAATAAGAAAGAGAAACATAAACACAGAAGAAAATACAAAATAAATAAGTAGAAATTAATAAGGAATAGATTGACATTTTGGGGAAAACACTAAGACTCTTAGCTTAGCATAAAGATTGGAAACAGGGCAAAACAGTTAGTCTGGCTCTGTCCTCGAGTCCCAGCTGGTTCAGGAATTCACTCACTTAATTAGTGAGAGTTAGAGGTGCTGCTTGTTTCTTCTGGCAGAGCTGGCTAGCTGTTTTCAGTCTTTATGCTAAGCTAAACTAACCATCTCCTGACTGTACTGCTTCATATTTACCATACACAAATGAGAGTGTTATCTACCATCCCATCTAACTCTCAGCAAGAAAGCTAATAAGCGCTTTTCCCAAAATTATTCCTTAAGTACTAAGTAGGCTAAGACGTATTAAGTAAATTCAGGGGACATAACTGACATCTCTTCATGAAGATTTTTTAGGTGTTAAAAATGTGTGCATAGGTAAAAATCTATAAACAACATAAATACAGTATATACATGTGGAAGGCTTAGAATATTTTGTGACAAGAGTTATTGTTTGTCTGCCAGCTCCCCATCACTTCTTGTAAGTACAAAATAAAGAAGTACATTACTTTGTTGTATACTGACAGCATAAACATTTTACTACATACGTCCGTATATAGTACGCTCAGTGTACCATTAGCTTTGTCTATGGAATCAGGACACAGCCTCAGTCTGACTGGCGCTTGTTCCGCTAACAATGAAAGGAGCAGATGGGTGACAGAGTGAAAATGTGCAAATTAGTTTCTTCTTTGTATAGAGTCAACCACAACCTCAAAAAAGCCTCCAGTGTCCCATGAGAAGTTCTAAACAAAGCTGTCGTGTAATATGTAAGACACAGTTAGTGTCAAGGGCTCATTTTGAGGCTAAAAGCTGGACCTTCACTATATAGCAGAACAACTCAGGTAAATAAAACAAAAAAGTTGCCTAAACAAGAAGTTTATGTGAGAATTTCACAGAATGAAATAGTTGATTTTTCCTGGAAAGTCTCAGGTTAACTAATAGATTTGTTGTGACAGGGCACCCTGAGTCATGCAACACAGCAGGTCTATAGCACCTGTCACATCTTCTTCCATTGATTTGGGGGTCTATTTAAAGGCCTTTATGCTGACATTGCGAACGTGAGAATGCTGCCTCCTCCACCCGGATGTCCACTTGATTTGGTTCCTCTCTATTTGTATAACCCTCAATGGAAAGTCTTCATCTCTTGATTGTTGCCCACATGGGGATTATTTGCTATGCTGCCTGCATGTCGCTTATCATGCTGCTGTGTATTCCACACAGTTGTTTTACCACAGCTGGGAGCATCTGTAAAAGCAGAACCACACCAGCGAGCTAAATCGTGTTGTCAACCCAATTTTGTTAGTGATGTCTCTCTGACAGACCGTCCTGAGGAATGTCCTCACAGTGTTTGAAGTGAGCGAATATCACTGGCACCCATGCTACGTACTCTTCTGTAAACTGTGGCTGAATCTAAAAAAAGCCCATACCCAAGTTTGGAGAAGCAATAGTATGACAGAGTTGTCACTGCTGCCCTTTCCAAGAAGTCACTAGCAATGACAGAAAGTCTAACAACCTCTGCAAAAGAGGGGATAAACATAATTATGGATTACACAGTCTTGAGCTGTTGAGGAGGACAGATATTTGAACTGCACCGCTGCAGCTACTTATCTAAAGTATATACCCGCCATGATTCTGAGGTTACGTGAGGTCATCTTGAAATCTTCCTGTTCACTGTCATCCAGTTTCTGTTTTGAATACAAACTCATTGAAATCTTTCTGCTTAATGGACCAACCATAGCCCGTCGTGAATTTATATGACCCTTGCAGTGTTGTGCACTGTCAGACTCAATTTACACGCTAATATATATATACTGTACATGTTCTCGCTGTGGAGTTGAAATCTTGAACTCGTGTTGTTTTTCAGAAACTTAGCAGCCTTGTTTTCAGCTTGATTATAATAAGTAATGTTTGCGTTGTGGGTTCAAAGGAAGTTTTGAGAGGTTTACACAAGTACAAGGGTCATTGAATTTTGCCATTTAACCACAAGTAAGTGGCCCTTCAAGAGAAGTATAAAGATCACATTAGCAGTAATGTGCACAAGTGTTTGTGGTAGTGACCGAACACTCAATCCATAAAAATATCTGATTGAGGATCTTCTTTCTTCACTATAACCAGGTTTACACATGGCAGCAGTGTCATGGGGATGGTGTTTGTGTACAAGGGTGTATTAAATAAAATTCCCTTGACTGAAATTGTATTTTTGTTTAAAAACTGGTTGATCCTGGAGCATTGTGATGAAGACCCTCTTCATTACATTTTCAAACCGCTGGAATGAGGAATGTAATGTATTGAGATTTTGCATTTGTACATGTGTAATGATATTTGTGGTGTTTTGCAGACACTTAGCTGACTCACTGCTGGCACTGATTGAAGGTCTGTGAAAGAAACATTGTTTTTCAATTTTTGGGTAATTGGGAACTGAGTGTTACTAGTTTGTGCAGTTATTAAAGGGGCATTCCACCGATTTTACACATGACGTTTAATGTACTCATCACAAGGAGTACAGCCCAACCTGTGAAAACAGTTGTATAATGTCTTCTGTGGCTCTGGAGGAGGAGAAATAATGCTGATGATGCTGTCAAAGTTCGAACACTTTGGGCTATTTTATATGAGATATTTTCTGTGTGTTTGTGGTTTGTCTGTGCTCTCCTCACTAATTTAAACGGCGGGGCTTGGCTGGCAAAAGGTGATGTCACGTACTTCCGTTCACTAATCAGGGTTTAGCAAAATTCAAATCAAATTTCATGACAGTTGTTTGCTTCTTGCCAGGCCACTGTCAGTCAAATCTAATGAAACCACACCCACACACTCCTGATGAAGTTAGCTGAGATTTGTAATGATAAATAATAATGAATAATACCTAAAAATGTTGTTTTCAAAACTTTAACTTTTTGCACATTTAGTAATAGATTTTCACTGTTATAGAGAAATACTGAAGATTTAAAACCTTTATAGAAAGCAATGCCTGCATTTAAAGCCGGAGGTGTTTGAAAGAAGTGGACGTTTTGGAGGCAAGGGGGGTCTTGAAAAGACGTTATCAAGCTACACTATGGGAAATGTAGGATCCAGTGTTTTTTTAGGCTTCACCCATACTTCGGACTAAAAAGTCAGGACATCTCAGTCTGGATTTTGGCCATTCTTTTTTTTTTTATCTGTCTCTTGTGAGTCCCCTAACTTTATGGTAGTGCAATAATAAATCGCTGGAGCACCCGTTGAAGCCAGTTAGGTGCAATGAATCATGTTTGGTATGTGTTGTTATTGTTGGTTAAAAATAAAAACCTTGCCTCAAGCTCCCTGCAGTGTAAATCCAGCTGCTTATTAACATTCATCTTAACAGGGATCAGCAACACCTCTCAAATCATGAAATGGCCCACACATATTCACATTTTCTGATGTCCTTCTCTTCAGAATAAAAGCACCTCAGAAAGAAAGATACAAGGAAGACACAATTAAAGGAAATATACAGAATGCACCTTACTATACTTATCTCCATTAGCTGTGGATTGATTTCATACTCCACGCCTATACCACTTAAGTGTTCTTTTTAACACCTTGTGATTACGTCTCCATGAACTCACGTGACACTTCAACATTGCTGACAGTATATGCAGCCTGTTTCCTGCTGCAACAAATCCTTTCTATCCAACATTCATGTAGACACTGTCACTGGGCTCTGCAGACATGCTTCTCACTCCACTATGTTGTACAAAGTAGAGCTCCAACTAGTGATTGTTTTCATTATCAGTTAATCTGATAATTATTTTCCAATCACTAGTTTAGTCAATAAAAATAAAATAGTAAAAGAAAATGCATCTCCTAATTTCCTAAAGCCCAAGGTGACACCTTCTGGTTGACCAACAGTTTTAAACTCCAAGATAATTATCAAAGTTGTTGCAGAATATTTTTCTGTTGATCGACTAATCATTTATTCAACAAATTGTTTCAGTACCTAAGTAGACTGCTGCTGTAATTTGGTGCCGGGCCACAACATGGTGTGGTAATGTGTTGGTGCTGAGGATCTCTGCCGACATTTCCAATTACAAGCCTGAAGTACCACTGTCACCACTAACGAACTAACCAGCTGAATTGAAATACTGTTATTTGTTGATGTACTGTATTTTCACTGCTGCTTAAAAGAGTATTTCTGGACCTACTGTGGACAAAAGGAATTTCATTTACACGTCCTTACTATGTAGAAATCAGTGTGAAACAGTCCGAAGTCTGTAAAAGCAGCCCTGTAAAACCAGTAAAAGTCAGATAGCTGTTTTACTATCTGTGTATTCTCCACCGTCCATCCAGCAGCTGCATCTCTGAGGAGCCACTAGCCACAGTGTGACGCAGGACACTGCTCCCCAACTGTGTTTCCATCCACAATAGACACCATGATGGAGGCGTGCTGCTCAGACTGGGCAGACTCACAGGGGGGACAGAGAAGACAAACAACATCTCCACTGGCCTTTTTAATAGATTGACTCATTAAAAAGTAGACACACACACACGCAAATGTATGTTAAGGATGCAATTAGAAACATAGAGGGAGAGCTCTTAAATGTCAGATTTGTTTAGAAGTATTTGCATTCACTGCTGTAAAAATGCCAGTGTCCCAGTAACCCCTGTATAAATAAAGACCTTTCATTAGAAGCTGTCAGTAACAAAATTTCAACAAAGACTTTTTTATGTTCCTTCTTTTTTTAAGAGAATGTGTTTTTGTGAGTTGACATGTGTTTCCAAGGTAGCAGTTTTAATGCAAACATTGATCTTTTCCTTTTATAACAGGGTCCAATTTGACACGGATGCAATTATCTCATTGGGCACACAATTACTTACAATGAAATTCAGTGGCACCCATAAACTACAAAAAATACTATAGATTAATGGATGAGCTGAGGGTTGGCTTGCAGCTCGTAAGCATGATGCTTGGAGAAGAGAGGTGGAGCTGCGTAGATTTTCAGGGACTGTAATTGTGCCCCATGAATATGCACGTGAAGAACATTGCACGCAGCTCACTTTGTTCCTTTTCGAGAAAAGTTAATTAAATCTGCAAGTCAGTTATGAGGGAGCATCCATTCAAATGTGGGAACAGATACAAACGTATACTGAGTCCAGACTGGGTTTTTCTTTGAAGGCATGATTCCTTCATGCAGCCTCCGCAGGTGCAGGTGGAGCCTAAGGAGAGCTGTGTACAATTAAAATAAATTCTCCTGACATCCATTCTTATATGATGCCGCAAACAAAACGGTGCTGGCATGGAGGAAATGTCACACTGTGAGCTGCTGTCAGCTACTGTGGGCTCCTCTGCGACCCGGCCACCTCACATATGATGGTTTGTCTTAATGCTCCTCAGGGTAGTTTCAACAAGAGCAGAAGCCCAGGCATCCAGAGCAGTCATACTACATTGTTATTTGGGACACTTTCTTAACATCCCGCTGCTGTTGTACACCGCAGGTTGCTGTTTCTTTCACTTTGTTTGCCACAACCACATAGAGAAGGGTTTGTTAGCAAGACCGTGGAAGGTATATGACAGAATTTAATATGAGCAGGAGAACCTTCTCCAGGGTGCACTGCATGTGATGCAATAGGCAATAGGCTGTATAGGTAATGAATAAGAAGAAATTTCATTCTTTATGTATGTTTTTATATATACACATATATATATATATATATATATATATATATATATATTACTGCATGATGTTGCATAGTAAAAATGTGAAAAGAGTTTGGCCTAGTCTAAGCATAGTGCATGGTAGCATTAATAGTAGTGTTAGCTAACTGTGCTTATGTATATAATTTTGGGTATTCAGATACAATTCAAAGGGCTGCTTCACCATCTAATGTATCTAATTCACAGCTGGTACTCAGTTTTTTTGGCTTGTGACCTTATAGCCAAGCGATGCCTACTTGTGACCCCTCGTCACAGGTTGCACCTGTCTATGAACAGTTCAACCAAACAGTGATGTTCTCAGAAACAAATGAGCATTATTTTGTGTTGCAGAAATGTTTTTCTTCTTCTTTCCTATCTTGTTAATAATCTCACAACCCCTCAGATTAATGGTGCAACCCAGGGATCCACTGCTCTAGTGATATCTCTCCATGCAGATTTTATTTGGCCAGGATTTTGCTTATCTTTTAGGCCACGACCCCAGTACAATGGAGGGTAATGGAAGTTTGTAGTTTGAGTTCAGAGCATTAAAGAGTTACTCGCTCGCCAATAGAACGTAGTTCAAATGAAAACTGTTGACAGTGAGGTCTGTCGATTATCAGGAGTAACAGGAACACAATTGCTGGAAATCAAGCTGACAAACAAATAAACCCAACTATCCACATGGGTAGACACCACCAAAATATGATTTTTGTAACGTGTGCGGACTGACCCTGATGTTGAGGGGGTCTCGTCAAAATCAAAGCTTTTTGTTTCAGTCAGTCTGACACAGCCCAATTAATGCTCGACTAAATGGAGGCACCAATAAGATGTCAGTTTCCTGCTGGGGAAGTATTGGAGCCCCTGCATTGGGATTAAAAGCTGTGATTGAATTAGACACCACTGCAGAGGGAGGCAGAGAAACGGGGGGTTACAAGACACTCACACGGGCGTGTGCAGCCGGCCAAAACAGTGAATTTTCTGCCCTCTGACAAAAGTTCTGTTGATGATTTATTACACACAGAATTCCCTGTTACCATCCTTGTTTGTCTGTAAATGTACTGCATAGGATGTGTCTCATTGGGCTGGTCTTTTAACTGAGCAATCATCAGCAAACAAAATCAGCTTTCCCCTGTACACATGCATATTCTTTCTTGTTAATTAGGCGTTTGGTTTTCAGTAGAGGAAATACTCATCTGAGCCTTAAGGATCAAAATATTTTACTTCCTAATGTTCGAGCCATAGACTGTATAAATCATGGATGTAGTGTCCGTGACGTCACCCACTGTTTTCTGAAGAGTCATTGTGAAGCTCAAAGTGGGTAGTTTCCGGCTGCTCTGGCCATCACCATCTTGGCAGTCCCCCTCCAGCTAATCCGAAAATGGGTAAAGAGGTGGAGCTGAGGCGGGTTGAATGAAATCTGGTTCCTGAACAACCCAGTGGCTAGCAGCCTGAGAGAGCACTCACCTGTTAGTCAAAGCGGCCATGCCCTAAATTATGCATAACTTTAAGCCTTAATATATTTTTAGTGATATTTTCCTCTAAAAAATATTCACCCCCCTCTGTGTTGGCTTCATTTCCAGGCCCAGAGGTTGCCGCTTGGTTCAAGCATGCTAACACACCTAATGACTCACATGGTGTACGTTTAATGCAGGAAGACATGGTACTGAAAGGCATGTGATGTGATAAAAAAAGGTTGTGCTGATCATGCAGTACAGTTTAGATTAGGCTGGAAGTAATAATAATGATATTTAATAATAATTTAAAATATGAACATAACAACAAAACACACATTAAACATGCACAAGACTGTTACCATGGTAAATAATGCCTTTAGTTTGATTTATTTTAACATCAGTCTGGCCGAAGGAGAAAAGAGGTTGCAAAGGGGATGCAGGTTGCTTGCTAATTGTTGTCAGTTCAGTAAGGCCGTGTTCAGACCGACGGTAGCCCTCCATGAAAAAACTGAACGTCCTGGATCAGATTTCATTACCGTAAACAACACAACCCCACCAACGCAGGGCTATTTTTGATCTGAATCCATGTTAACATAACTTCTCATTGGTCAGTGAGGGTCATTACTGTGGTTGTATTTGAGCTAAATATAGCATAGAAATGAAAGTGTGTTCAGGAAGGGCCCCTCAGCAGCTTTTTATAGTTATTGATTAGTAGCCTAACACGACTGAAGAGTCTACAGCCACAGCGAGCTAAATGCTAATAGTAGCATGGCAACATGCTAACATACTGATGCGAAGCAGGTAAGTATACCATGTGAACCATCTTAGTTTAGCATGCTAGCATGATACCATCAGAATCAGAATCAGAATGAGCTGACCCTAATGGGAATGTCACTAGTTTTGCAGGTATTTTTGTCATAATCCAAAGTATGGGACAAATTCCTATTTTGACCTGATGATGGAGTGAAACATTAATGGGATAGTTATTCCAATTCATTCTGAGGGGGGGACATGACTGCCAGACCCAAATTTCATGTCACTCTACAAATCATAGTGGCACTGGCTGGAAAGTCGGGGGATCACCAAAGTCATCAGGATTCATCCTCTGGGAACCATGAATGTGTTAAGTTACGTCACATTGCATCCATTACAGAAAGGTATAAGCAGGAATTTAAACAAAAAAGTAAAATATGTGAGGCATGAAAAGCTGTGGTCTATGTTACACTGTGTTGAAATTAACCAATACGATTAGTATTTTGTAATTGACACAAGTTTTATACTTAAACAGATAAGTGTCACAATTACTGTTTTTTGTGGTTATTTTGTATTGTTTTGTTCTGTTTTTTGCATCCACGTTTGTCCCCATTTGCTGCTGATTCTCCGAGCAACTCTAACTGAAAATAGGATTTAATTGTCAACAATTTCTGAGCATTCATGCAGGAGTGTTATCTTCAACAAGACCTCTTTGTCTTATTTTAAATTCTTATTTTATTATTGATTACTGTTTGTTTGTTTTGGCTTTGGCTTGGAATATATGGGAATACTAACATGTATTTTTTTTCTATACGCCCCCTCTTCACACACACACACCAGGGTCAAAGCAATTTCAACCTTAATTTTCACATTGCTGCAATTTGTGGTCTTTCGATGGTAGGATGACATGGTGTAGAGTCTCTGTAGGCTCACATAAAAAGATAAGGGAAGTGCATGTGTGTGTGTGCATGCGAAAGAGCGCGCGAGACAGAAAAAGATGAGAAAAAGTTGAATTGGAGGAGAGAGATGAAGAAGGTGGCTAATGGTCGAGGCTGCAAACAAGATGCTCTGGTGATGAAGAGAGAGAGAGAGAGAGAGAGAGAATAAGAGAGAGAGAGAGGGAGAGAGCGGTGGGGTGAACTGCAGCACACAAATACGGGAAGTCAAGGCAGCTGTGACGCACTGAAGCACCAAAGCAGTCAAGATACCGTGCCAGAAAAACTAAGTCCAGGATGCAGAGAAAAAAAATAATCACACAACTTCTCACAGTTCTTCAAATCTTGTTGATCTTGTAAATAAGAAGAGGATAAATCCCTCTAGGAGTCCACAAACTGCAGGTGTGTATTTTTTGTTCCTGGCATGAAGTTATCTTAATAACTCTGTTGCATGTTGAATAGATAAACAAATCCAGTGTGAGAATCTAAACAAAAGCCTCTCTGGAATAAGTATTCTGCTGAACATAATTTCCTAATAAGACAACACCGTGACAGCATTGTTAGTCTTAAATTACATTTTTTGTGGGGAGACAAGCGAGTATACCAAACATATTTAAGAAAATTATAGAATGATTTTTTTCCCAGCATAATTACATGTCTAATGCTACGAGAACATGACAAGATATGTCAGAGATCTCAATTATTGCCGCTGCGATGATACTGCATATATCATTTATTCCTTAAACTGCATAGGCCGCTTTTTGTCTGCATGTTGCTTCTACTTATGAGAATACTAGTTTGTCTATAGTTGTTATAGATGAGAGCAAACTTACAGCTGCTTGTTAACAACAGTCTGCATTACATGAACTGGTCAGAAATTTAAAATTAGGATATTATTTAGGTATATCATGCCTTTGGGGTTTTTTTTTCTTTGGTAGCTACAAATATGCAGTTTTACACTACATTTTCTAACCCTAAGGTTGTTGCATTTAATAGACACAGTACTGAGAAGTCCTTTCCTTTCATAGTCCAAAAAAACAGATTTAGTGTTTGAAGACAAAAAAGTAATAGCGAGAAATAAAAAATCAAATTGCCCTATTACTGAGTCTCATTTTTAATCAGATTGTCCAAATTCCCCTTTCACAAGACAAACAAGGATTTTGTCCAGTGGAAAATAAGGTAACATAATAATTTATATTTACCTTCACAGCTTAAAGGGGTATTCCAGTAATTTAGTGTTGCATTTCCATTAAGTTGAGGGACTCACAAGACATAGATTTTAAAAAGAATGGTCAAAATCCCAGCAGCAGAGGCCGAGATATCCTGACTTTTAGCCTCTAGTATGGGTCAAGCTCCAAAACAGCTGGATCCTACAATTCCCATGATGCAATTTGCTAGCATATTTCATTAGACCCTCCCGTGCTTAGGAAATGCCCAAATCTTTAAAACACTACATCACCAGTTTGTAACTCAGGCTTTCTGTTATGAATTTTAAGGCTCGAGCCAAAATAATATACATATACATACTATGATATCATCAGGGTTATTTTGCCAGAGGCACAGAAGACCTAATACAAAAATGTTCACAGGCTGAGCAAAACTCCTCGTGATGATTGAACTGAACTTCATTTATAAAATTTCTCCTCTTTGTTCTTTCCATTAGGTTTAGAAAATCGAATAACCCTCTTGCCAATCAGCAACATGCCGGAGCTAAACTGCTCCCTTGCAGCACTTTTCACAACTGGGGACACAGTTTTCAGTCACGTAGGCTGCCCCGAGGTTGCTGTGGTGTGTGGGATGAATATCTCCTGGTTGTTGGCAAACACTACAGAACAAGATCTGGATGACATGTGCTTGAGCGAGAAGGAATACCTTGCCAGGCACCTGGGGCCTCTGAGGTCCCCTGTGTTCCTTCCCGTCTGTCTCACCTACCTCACCATCTTTATGGTGGGCGTACTGGGCAATTTCCTGACCTGTGCGGTCATTTTGCGCTACAGGGTGATGCAGACCCCCACCAACTACTATCTGCTGAGCCTGGCTGTGTCTGACCTGCTGGTGCTGCTGCTGGGCATGCCGTTAGAGCTCTACGAGTTGTGGCAGAACTACCCGTTTTTGCTCGGGGAGGGAGGCTGCTACTTCAAAACCTTCCTGTTTGAGACTGTCTGCTTCGCCTCCATCCTCAACGTCACAGCGCTCAGCGTGGAGCGCTACGTGGCAGTAGTGCACCCCCTCAAAGTCAAACACATGACCACACGTGCTCATGTCAAGAGGGTCATCTTCATGCTGTGGGTGCTGTCCATGCTGTGTGCTGTGCCAAACACTAGTCTGCATGGGATTTTGGAGCTTCCTCCTAGGTTTGGACGACAGTTTCCACAATCTGCTATCTGCCGTATGTATAGAATTTAAATATTATTTTTGCTATTTTTAAGAGTCTACAACCAAGCTAGCGACTCTGTGAGGCTTTGCAGCATGCTAACATGTTCAAAATGACAATGCTTGAATATTGATGTTAAGCAGGTAGATTGTTTACTATATTGACCACCTTTGTTTAGCATGTTAACATTTGCACTAAACACAAAGTACAGCTGAAGTGGATGGCAATGTCATTAGTTTTGCAGGTATTTGGTCATAAACAAAAGTACTGGACAAATTAAAAATTTGACCTGATGATTGCACAAGATAAAAACAAAGAGGGGATCCCTAACGGTATTCAAATTTATCCTGAGGGAGACATGATTATCTATACAAACTGTCATTTCACTCAATTCAATAGCTGTTGAGACATTTCACTGAAACCCACAAAATCAACCTCATGGTGGTGCTACAGGAAAAGTCGGGAGATCGCAAAATGTATTAGGGTACATTGTTTGGGAACCATGAACAGTATGCGACATGTATATGAAGCTATAATACCCATACATACACCTGGGATCATGATCTGACTGACACATCTGCTCTACCCCCCCTGCCCCCCCCCCCCTTTGCTACGTCTCCATCATCAGTTGTGGTCAAGCCCACCTGGATGTACAACCTGATCATCCTGATTTCGACATTGGTCTTCTTCCTGCTCCCCATGCTGATGATTAGCATTCTCTACCTGCTCATTGGCTTGCGGCTGCGCAGGGAGAGGGGGATGACTATGGTGGACACCAGGTGTAGCTTTGGACCAGAAAGTCTCTCCAGGTCCCACATGCAGAAGCTGAGCAAACGCAACCTGCAAGTCACCAAAATGCTGTGTACGTGTCATTTCCGTCATGTTTTCTCCAAGCTGTTAAGGAGCAGAAAACAGAATTTAAACTGACTGTGTTTGTGTGTGCATGAGTGTTTATACCCATTGTTCCCAAATGCATTTGTTGTTTTAACACACTATTTTTCCATTTTACTATTTTTAACTTACATGACCCATCTGTCTCAGCTTTGTCTTGTAGTCTGTCACATGCTGGTGATTGGACTGACGTCATGATTCTCAGCCTGTCTGGGAATCTTGGGTACATAAAGTATGCGTGTGTGTGTGTCTGCTTCCATTCGCCTGTTGTCAGTCTATCTTTCCAGTTCTCCTAAACTGTCCATCTGGCTTGTCCAGGTGTGCTGGTGGTTGTGTTCAGCCTTTGCTGGGCTCCATTTCACGTGGACCGCTTGATGTGGAGCTACATTGACACCTCGTCCGAGCGGCACCTCAAGGTCTTCGAGCACGTCCACATCGTCTCCGGAGTCTGCTTCTACCTGAGCTCTGCCATCAACCCCATACTCTACAACCTCATGTCTACCAGGTTCCGAGAAATGTTCAGCCACTTTACCTGTTGTTCTAACAGCTGGCCGACTCGCTCCAGATTACAGATGACCCAACGCAGCACCTTGAGCGAGACAATGCCCAATAGTACGAAATGGACTTAGGCTCTTCTGAGCCGGTCTGGGCGAAAGGAAGTCGAAGAATATTATAGAGAGATTGGAATAGAAATTTAAGGAAAAACTGAATTTGAATGGAGAAATGCAACCAACACATATGGGAGATTAGCTAAATAAATGTAAATGTAAAAGTTTGGACCGGCCACCACCATCATCAACACACCAAATGAGAGCGTATCTGTTCATGCTTCCAGTAGAGACTTGAAGAATCCATGCCAATGAGCAGTGAAGCTGTTCTGCAGGTTTTTAGTGTTCCAACACCTTAATAGGACACTTTATGTTGTTTTTTACTTTAATTTGTCATCCCCATAGACCTTCAAATGGGCAGGTCTTAGGCCCAAACGGAAGGTTTATTACCCTCTAAGTGGTCGTGCATTTCAGATGAAGATGACCAGACATTAACTTGCATGGATAGAACCATGTGAGCAAAGGCTACGTGAGAAGCCTTAAAGGTCCAGTGTGTAACATTTAGGGTGAGCTATTGGCAGAAATGGAATATAATACTTATAAGTATGTTTTAATTGGTGTATAATTACCTGAAAATAAGAACCTTAGAATAAGCCATTTTTATCTACAGAGGGAGTGGGTCCCCTTCCATGGAGGACGCCATGTAGCACCGACATGTTTGGACAACCAATCACTAGCTCTAGATAGTGCCTTTCGCGTTTCCGTGAGTTTCGCGGCCACCGTAGTTTATTATTTACGCTTGGAAGGGGAGGGTGACGCAAGCGATAATAGTGGCCAACTGCAATTTGACTGCTAGATGCCATTAAATCCTGCACACTGGACCTTTAAGAGACGCACTTAAGAAAAAATAAACATACCTGCATTTTGCACACTCTCCTACTGTATCTGGAAATCACCCAGACTGCAGACATATCTACAGTAACTCAAATACCACTTAGAGAAAGGACCAATAAGACAACACACTGAATGACGCGATAAGACAATGAGATGGAGCAACGTTGATCTCTCTGAGGTCAGTGTTGATGTACAAGGAAATTATCATATAAATCATACAACAGCATTTTTATGCATGGAAAATGTAACCCCATCAACGGTCTCAAAAGTAAATAATTTCTATTTGTGTACTAGGTGAATGTATTTATTGTATAAACTGTATAATGTGAAGCGTAACATTTCCAGGCTTGCATATTTACTGCTTACAGCTCCGAGTGCCAATATCAACACGCTATCATGGCAAAGAATGAATGCACAATGGCTGTTGTTTAAAAGCAAGAACATGTGGCTGGGAATGAATCAGAGGTGAAAATGAAGGTCAATTGAGTGAAACAGGGGAAGAAACATAAGATGGTTGGTCTGTGGTATTTATAACCAGTGATGAAGCTGACTAGCCATGGCGCCTTACAAGTAAACTTAATGCTGAAAATACTAGAGGTGTAACGATTTGATGTGCCAAATGTCACATTTCCACACATATTTCTTTGATAACTGTATTTTGTAATTACTTATCCAATGTACAACATTAGTACTTCTACAAACTGTTTAAAGCTTAATTAACAAGAAATGGTTACTCCCATGTTTAAAGGATCACATCCATTTCTTGCTTTCCATATAGTAAAAAATGAAGGCATTACTGTTGTTTCACGTATTGAATTAATTGCTATAACAATCTGCAAATTGTATTGAAGACAGTACCTGTATATCACATGTGAATATTCATTAACTCTTTTATTAAAGCACAGGATCTGATGCAGTATTCTCTACTGTTTAACGAAAGCATGCATGTTTTTGTGTGTACCCTTGAAATAGTATATGTGATTCCATGACCTGCTTTTGAACATCAGTGCTGCTGGTGAGATGTGCCAGCAGAGTTATTGTTCTTATTACTGGTTTGACTCAGAAACAAATGAGTATAATGAATGAGGTGTTCCAAGAGCCACGATAACCTTTCCACTAGGCTGTCTCACCTCAACTGTGAGTGACACACAGTGCAGAGGAAAAACTCATTTGTACAAATGGAGGTGATGATTATGAGGGGTAAAGGCTAAGGGGAAAGATGATGTCACAGGGTCAATAACATGGAAAAAATTAAATAATGAATGACATGAAGCACGAGAACAGAAGACAAAGATGAGCTAACTGATGGATACTGACTAATCACTCTGTAATGACAGTGTTATCAGTGTGCCACGCCAACACTAATGAATATCAATCTACCCACAACTTCCATCACCATAACAGAATACAATGTTTACCCACGGGCTCCGCAAATAGACCCGTTTAAAAAGCCACATCACGGCATCACCATGGCATTCATTCAAGAGCGTGGTTATTATTACCACCCGTGGCACTTTGATATGACAATATGGAGCAGACCGTATCATTTAACTTTAAAGAATTATGTGTGCAGAATGTGGCACGCTGTGAAATTAAAGCACAAATCAACCCAAATGAGAAGTATGATGTGTTTCATTTTGACTTTCAGTCACAGAAATGAGCAGAGATCTGGAAATTTCCCAGAATTGGAAACAATAAAAAGTCAATGTGACGCTCAGTAGGAGCTGTGGGAGGGATGAATTGCAAAGTTTGTGGCCTCACATCACTGGTTTTCTGTTCAACCTACATGGAACCTACATTTGTATAAGTAATTTCTATGCATCACCCTGACGTGTTTTGACTCAGAACATAATATAAGTAGAAAGTTATAATTTTTAATTTAGAATCTTTATTGACACAGTTAATGCAACGGCACATGCGTGCCATCTCTATTAAAGCAGTAGATGATAGGGGATGGAAACCGAGGAGCTACGCACAATATCCTTATGACACCAAAATGATAGTTTGAAACAAGTACAAGGACAGGAGGAGATATGATTCACTGCAGAGAGGATGATGTGAGGTGTTTAATAATGAGATGAATTTAAGTGTACTGTGAATATGGGGACTGACACTAATGGTCTGACTGGAGCTCCAATGTCATTAAAACAAGAATAGCAGTTGAGAAAAAAGACGTCTTTGACCTGATGTGTTGAGCAGAGACCAGAGCACGGGGGCTGGGCTGTGACTCCGTCAGCAGCCCTGTGCATCAGCAGAATTCAGTACCGGCAGCATAGGCAGCCTGTGGAAGGAGTGTTGTACATCCAAAACCCAACATCCAGCAGAGGGATAAACTGTGAAGTTTAAGGTGTAGGCTGAACATTGAACACAAAATGCATGCAGAGCTGGGATACTGTAACACTATGCTTCAACAATAATCAGTGAAAGTGGCTAAAAACAGGCACATTTGCGCTAACCCCCGTTTACTGACAGGACCACATTTGCACACGTGTAGACCGGATCAGGCAGCCGGTACTGATCGGGGAGTGGAGACACGTCGCTCATCTTTATACACAGTCCATGGTAACGACACATATTTTCTCAGGAGTTAGTGGACACCAACACAGAGCTGAAAAGGGGAGGATGGCCTTACAAAGCTAGCACGTCATATCAACTTCAGGTGATTATATGTCAATGTTGTGTTTCTACTTTTTCTGCTTCCCCCAAGGGGCCAAAAAATCAATTAATACGGTTTTAAAGATTTGGGCATAATTTAGTTGGGTTTACAATACTCAGATTTGGGCTCCTTTCGTCGCAAAACATGATGTTTTCCACCACAGATAGATAATGGCTGTACACAGACAGGGGGTTGGCCCATTCAAATACTTGATTGTATTTTCTCTTAAATTTGACTATATGACATTCATAAATCCCATTTATTTAGATTGTCCATGTAGGCCTACTGTACATGATTTACAGGATTCGAATGACACTGACACCCTGTCTACACTGGCTGCATAACGAAGCAGCACGTCAGCAGCAGCAGCAGCTTCCATCCTTACTAAATAAACAAAACATAATCTTTTATTTCTCTACATTTAATTTAGTCAATCTGGTGCATAAGTCCTCCTTCTAGCACTTGTGCAACTATTATATTAAGAAAATGAAATGCATATGTATGTTAAGCTTTATTTATTCAGGAAATCTCATTGAGATCAAGATCTCCTTTGCAAGAGAGACCTGAGAACAGATTATATATACACAAATGAATTCACTCAAAACAATTATCACACACACACAGCCATCCTAATTAAAATAATTACAAATACCATTAGAATATAAGCTTGTAAAGCAAGTCTCTAAGAGGAATGAGTGTCTCTAACTTCACAAGGCGCTGCAGTTCATTCCAGTAATAAGGTGCATGGTATCAGAAACCATCTTCCCCAGTTAAGATTTGGTATGAGAAACTTTTAAAATCAACCTTTCCTGTGATCTGGTGTCATGGCTACATGCAGGTTTGGTTAATTACAAAAACTATCACCTCCTCCTGTGATCATGAACAGGATGAGCGGGTGCAGAGAATGAATGCATGGAAAATGATAAGGGAAAAAAGCTTTATATACTTACGTATGACCACAGATTCCAGGGCAAATGTGGCCATGTGAGGAATGGATTTCCTTGTAAGGAAACCTTGCCAGTGAATGATAATGTAAGAACCATTATTTGAGGGCATTTTCTCTCCCTCCCTCCAGTAAATTGCTTGTACAGACTAATTTTGGAGTGTAAAGGTTGTGCCACAACATTATTCCACTGGGCACTTAGCGCAATAAGCTCACATACTCGCAAACAAAAAATTTACTTACAACAATACAGCGAATGTCAGTGTAAGCAAAAAGTAATTCAGAGACTGTAAATATTGGTAGATAAAAGGGAAAGGGGGATATCAACAGCACATTGATTAAACTCTGGCACCTCTTCACTGTTTTCATTTTCTTCTTGTTATACCAGTCTTAGTGGGTGAGATTAGCTCTGCACTTAATTTATACACAAGCTATTTCAACATAGACTGGTAAATCCCGGGACACAGGAGTTCTGCTGCGATTGCATTCTCCTTATGTTTACAAGTCTGATGCTCTTGTGCTGAAATGACTCATACGCCTGCAAAGTCAAGAGGGAGACACCCCCCAGGAGAGGGGGAGAAAGTCACGGTTCACGTGGTCCAACATCCCATCTTTTTGTGTTTTTAGACACACTAGCATCATGGCTCTCTAGAAGGGAAGATGTCAGGCTGTCGGTCGGTCCACTGCTTTGGTCAGTGACATTTTGTACAGACATTCATGGTCCCAAGAGGATGAATCCTAATGACTTTGTTGATCCCGTTACTTTTTCTCTAGCGCCACCATGAGGTACACATATTGCACTGCATACCAACTGGTTTCAGCTAATTAGCACAAGAAAGCACAATCATGAGAGACATATATCTCTTTCCCCTGAAATGAACTAACACAACAACACAAATAAAAGAGCCCATAACATAGAGGAGGTTCCATATTGTAATTTGTGAAACGGTGTTAAGTGCGTTGTTTTGTCCACTACTGAGGGTGCAGTGAATTTGGTTGGGTAGAAGTGTTTTTTGTTTCTGCACTTAATTACATCAGTGCAAAAAAAACGGCAAACATCTGTAACTGTGACGTAACCATTGTTTTCTATTTTGGATTAAAGAACATGACTTTACTAATCAAATTATTTTTTGTCATCCATTTGACAGTTAATGCTGAAATGCCTTTTTTTTTTTTTTTTAAAAACAGCATCTATGTACTGATTTGATTAGATTATTTTGAATGTCACCGATCTATCAAAGTAGCTTGTAGAGAACAATACAAAATGACTTTGTGTGGCTTTAATCGTAAACTCTAAATGATTGTGGGTGGACGAACGCTTTTGAGTACAGTAAACAAGTCTGTTAAAGGCAACATATGCTATATTTCAGGTTTAATAGATAAATTACAGCTGAAAAACTGTAAATGAATAAAGAAACTTATAAGTGAACAGAACACGTTTGACTCTTTGTTTTCAGTTTGGTATGAAAAGAGGGCTAGCGGCATGGCTCTAGGGACGACAACGTTAGCATTTAGCTCAAAGCACTGCTTTGCCTAAATACAGTCTCATAGAGGCCGCTAACATGGTAGTAGACTCTTAGTCTTTCCTAAAACAACTGATTTGCTGCACATTTTTCTACCAGAAACCAAATACCAGCTGCAATAATCATTGGAGCAGCTTAAACCTCAGTGTAAAAAGATCTGGGACTGTGTTCTTACAAAGCTGTGGCTTCAAGTAGTTTCCTGTCGCTCTGCTATGATCTATTTAATAAAGCAGGACAGCCACTTGCCCGCCTCCCCCCGCCCATCTCAAAACTTGAAGATTACCAGCAACATCCTCTTTGAGTCAGTGTTGATGCGATGTCCTGTGTTAAAGTGAAATATCGGTATTCCAGCGGGCCTATTGTTTCAGGATAAAACAATTCTTTACATGAAACCCATCTCATCTGTTTACAGTTGTGGCAGAAGAAGAACATCTAAATATGGACATCCTTGTCAGCTCGTAAACTCACACCGTTCTCCATCAGAAGCATGCATTGTTGTGGGACTGGTTATGGGAGCACATGGAATAAGATGCGCATGTGGCAGCAACAGCTTTGAGTGAAAGCACACATCGCTACCAAATCAATCTGTTCAGATATGTTGCATTTTCATGAGACACGATTAATTAGAATATGATTGGCATTAATCATGATTGTTTTTTTAATCTACAAACTGCCTCATGGGTTTACGCAACACAAGCTTATTTCCTCAAGGAGAATAATTTGTGTTTAAAACCTAAGTTCTTGTCTTTAATATGACTCACAGTCCTGCTGTCTTTCGTACACCCAAGAACTGATTTACTCTTTATGTGAACGCAAATAGACAGTATGATAGAAACTTAGAAAATATTTTAGGTGCTGAGGACCGTGAACCCATAAATTACAGTATAAAATATCACACTAATGTTCTTATTCCCTGTAACCATACCGACTGGTTTCAGCTAATTAGCACGTGAAGCAGTCTTTAAAGAGAAATATCGCTTTCCTCTGAAATGAAGTTACACAATAAAAGAGCCCATAACATAGAGGAGGTAATATGCAAAACGCTGTTAAGTGCGTTGTTACCTGGAGGAATTGTTTTTGTCCACTACTGAGGGTGCAGTTAATTAGGTTGGGTAGAAGTGTTTTTTGTTTCTGCGCTTAATTATATCAGTGCAAAAAACATCTTTAACTGATGTAACCCAAACCCTGCAAATACAAGCATGTGATACTGTACATATATATCTTTATTGTTTCCTATTTTGAATTAAAGAATAGGAGTTTCTCTAATAAAATTATTTTTTGTCATCCATTTGTCGACAGTTCATGCTGAAATGTGTTTTTTAAACAAACAGCAGCATCTATGTACTGATTTGATTACATTATTTGGAATGTCGCCGACTTGTAGCCAACAATACTACAGAGTACTGTAGTATTAATTCATTTAGAATTGATTCAATTTAATTCCTAATTTAAATGCTATCAAAGTGATTGTGGGTGGATGTATGCTTGTGAGAAAAGAATAATCCAACGAGGCTATTAAAAAGGCAACATATGCTGTATTTCAGGTCTTACAGATCAATTACAGCTGGAAAACCAAAATGAATAAAGAAACTGATGAAAGTGAAATGAAAATGGTTTAACTTTGGTATGAAAATGACAGTTTCATTTGACAGATACAGGCTGGTATGAAATTACAGGCCTTTTCGGGAAAAGGAGTCAAATCCTTGGAGTTCCTCTAAGAGAACAGCATGTGTTATGGAGTCAGTTGTTGAACCATTAGCCACAAACAAGGCATCCTTTTTGTAAAATAAAATGTATAGTGAAAAACAAACAAACACACACACAGTTGTAGTAGCATAAAAGTAAAAGCGCTTTCTGCTTTCTAAGTTGGCACCACAGATCATAATCTAATGTTAAGCAACAGCACACTGTACAGTAAACAGCTTACAGTCTTGATAACCATAAACATGTCTGAATATTCAGTAAAAGAAACAGCCCGAGCAATATTATACTGGGTGTTTTTAACAAAACAAGCAGTAAATAACAAGCAAAAGAAGACATTCCACTGCACAAGAGGCTGTACAAAAGTTCCCTGAAATAAAGGTGTAAGAGATATAGGCTGTCAGGCATTTTATTCCCTTCCTTCAAAACATTTTATGCTTCAAAGGTTTTTGGGACAGTACTTGCTTTCAAATCGGGCTACGTCAAACTTCCGAAGGCAGCCTTTGTAGTTCATGTAGCGGATCTTTCCGAAAACAGATCTCTCTCTCCAGCCCTGGTCATGGATGCCACAAATAGACCACATACAACCTACAGGGGGAAAACACAGCGGGGAGCGTGTGAATGGGGGAAAAGTAATTCAGTAAATCAGCGTCCCAATCGTACGCATGAGAATTTAATCCTACGTCCTCACCGACAAAGCCATTAGGGTCCTGGCCATCCAGCTGATAGCGGTCGTTAAGGTACAGAGCGATTGAGAGAGCCTCCTCTGGTGAGGAAGTCCACTCCAGAATCTTTTTGGCCCAGTACATCCTCAAGAAACCATGCATCTTCCCCTCAGTGAGCATCTGGTACTAATGGAGACGTGCAAGAAACTGCAGTAAGAAACAAAGCTGGATGGGGACTAGCCAGCAAATGTGTTTGCATCAAAAACACTCGAATTAGAAGGACAGCGTGAGATCTGTTACTGAGACTTAATGTTCTACCTGAGCGGCGTTCCACAGTTTGTCATGTGTCTTTGCTTTCTCCAGCTGCTCACGCGTGTAGAGATACGGCCTCTTGTCATTGGCATGATCTTTCAAGGTCTTCTGAGCCCACTCATTCGCCCCTGAGTACCACGCACACACACACACAACAACAACATTAAAAAAAAAAACAAGAACAACTTCAAGAGCTGAGTCATTTCAAACCTACTCTACAAGCTATCAATTTAGACATATTAATCCACCTCCTGAGGAGATGACTCATCAGAATGACATCACACAGTCAACGGGATGCAATTTAATGAGAACTCAACTGACCCTCCACACTGTCGTACTTCTTGTTGTAGAAGCAGAAGTTGTCAGTCAGCTCCCTGCGCACCACCAGCTCCTCGATGAAGGAGGAGACGGACTGACCTGCGTTCTTTCCGCTTCTCTGAACCTGCAGCGCCACACGCTGGGCGGACAGGTGGCCTGAAGCGAGGAAGAAGAGATGGTTGAAGAGGAAGAGAAAAGAGGCCGATAAAGATGGACAGAATGAGGAGGCAGTGATAAAAGGGGGTCTTCCCCTGTTCAGAGTTGGTATGAGGAACTTTTAAAGCCAACCTATTCTGTCATCCGTCGACATGGTCATTTACTTTCAAATGGCACGGCGGTAAATGGCACACAGTGGTTTAATGGCAGTGTCAGCCATATAAGCATACAGGACAGCTACATAATCTACATACTATATTCGTAAAAGTTGTTCCGCGAAACGTTACTTGAATTGTACAGCACTGAGTACATCACCGCACTTATCTTCCATGTGTTTTAATTAGAATAAATAAAGTTGGTTTTAAAAAAAGCCTAGTGTAAGAGCAGCCAGATTCGGTAGTCTTTTCCTAAGTCCTTACGAATCCTCCTTCACATCTTTCCATCGAGGTCAAGGAAAAGTGTTCAGGAAAAGACAGTCGGCTGTACTACTGACCGAAATGGATCCAGGGGGAGAGCTGGCTGAGGGCGGCAGCGTTTGGGTCGTTGCGTTGGGTGTCAAATTGTTTAAGGCGTACATCAATGAAGGACTCCAACATGGCCATCCCTGCCTTGGTGCCTGGCTTAGCCCACTCCGGCTCTCCGACTGTTTTGTCAACCTGCAGGGAGGCTAGGGTTTTTTCCCAGTCTACTGGCTGTGGGGTGAAGGTTGGACAAGAGAGAAAAATTCAGCAGGGGTCACAGCTGACAGTGATGAGTTAAAATATACATGGCAGACTTCAAAAGAGGTGAAGAAAGTTCTGAGCCGTTCACCTAGCTTACGTTATCAGGAGGCTCAAACTCAGTGAACTGCATATCAATCACAGCCCTGCAGCTTTAATATCTAGTGCTGGGAAGGACATTTTAACTTTTGAACAGTCAAAAAAAGTCTACTGTTTATATTCACTTATCAATAAATAATGTACAAAGGAGAGAGCTCACTGACAGCTCACCTTCCCTTGTATTGATCTTAGAAAACACTTCCAAAGCAATGAATATTTTTAAGAGAAGACAAATTGTGTTGTCTTAACCGATCCAGTCCTTGAACGGGACATGAAAACATAACATCCACCATTTCTTTAGTCTCCTTACAATAGCTTATATTCGCAACAATCCGAATCTCCATTATTACTGCACCACTTACTTTGGCGGTTCTTGTAGATGTGTGGGGGTGTTTCTCTACTAGAGGAAAATCAGTGAGGAACTCTGGCAAAAGCTTGTTGATTTTCCCTCTGATCGTCCTGGCGGCGTACTCGAGTTTAGGCGACGCTTCCCAGCAGGTAACAATATTGTGGGCATCAACCTACAAAATGGAAAATGAGGTGTATAAAGACTGACAGCACACCTGGGCACATATAAAGGCAATACACATGAAATGAGAGGGAGGTCAATTACATCGTTTTTCATATTTATTTCTTTGGGTACCACTGCGATGAGGACAACAAACAGCAAGGAAATAATCAGGGAAAGACGAGGGAGAAATCAAACCGTAACCAAGGGCAAAGAACCAGAAAGCAGAGCATCCCCATCAACACTCTCTCCCTCTCTGACAGAGAGCCTTTACCTGTATGAGGGGAATGTCCTTTGGAAGCCTCTTTTTGACGTCCTCCAACCACTGCAGTGGCTCTCTGAGGGGGGAGAAGTCTGTGACCACCGCCCCCAGGCTGCAGTCTGACACGAAGCCCGGGAGAACTTCCCCTGCTGAACCATGCAGCAAGTGGAACTGGATGTCTAAGGTTTTGCATTCCTGTTTGGTATGGGGCAGGACAACAACGTTATAGACTTGGTTGTTGGTTCAAGTACCTGGATCACAAAGCACTGAAAAATGGGCCAAGAACTTAGATGTCATGTGTGCAATGTATTTGACTTGTGTGCCTTATAAATGCCCCCCCACCCTTTACATTATACATCTAGTGTTATCTGAGACTGCTACTCAGTAGGGATACGCGTAAAGGGAGCCACCGCTCTTTGATTTTAACACTCACTTTACTAGGGCAGCAAATAATGATTTATTGATGAATCTATGACTCACTTAAAATCGATTATCATTTAGTCTTTAAAAGCTTATACAGTAGTCACAAACGGCTGTCACAATTACCCAGCGCGTACGCTGTTTTGCCCGACCAGCAGTTTGATATGATAAAAAGTGAAGGAGCAAATCCTCACATTTGAGAAGCGTGAACCAGAGAATGTTTGGCATTTTTACTTGTTTATTCACCTCAACACTTAATACATCATAACTTTAAGTGATTAATCACCTGCCAATACAATAATTGGATTAATAATTTCAGCTCGTCAAAAATGACAAATGTCCACCTCAAGTTAACCAGACCTGGATTCTGGGAGTTACCACCAGATTCTAAGCATCTTAAACCCGCAAGTGTTCACTTTATAATTGTCTTAAATAAAAAAAAAGAAATACATTTTTTGTGCCCTGCAAGTGTTTGGTGGGATTTCTTGATCTGGTTGATTTAATGGAATACATGTAATGCGTGTGCGGTTAAGCAAATGAATATAGAAAAAATGACTAATGCACTCCTGGAATTTATGGCTGTAGTCAGTGCATACAAAATCATGAAGTCAGTACCTTTGCAACTTCTTCCAGACCTTTCAGCATAAAGCTGTAATGTCTCAGGGTGGACAGTTCTGATTTGGGGACATCCAGGCAGACACAGACATGCAGAGGAAGGTTCTTCTTCATGGCAAGCTGCTGAGCATGGACCAGCGCCCAGTTGTCTGAAACACAGAGGGAAACACACGAAACATGTTGCCAGTGGAGAAAATACAGGCCAAACAGGTCGGTCATTGTACTGCTGCTTGTTGTTGTAAGTGCTTACCTTGTACTCTGTGGTCTCTGGACATCCAGAGCAGGACACCCTCTGAGGCCTGCTTTACCTTGTCAGTGTCAGATATAAAACGGAGGCGCTTTTTGTTGAATTTCATCTCCTTATTCTCTGTCCTCTGCTGCTTCACAAGGTCCTGCAGCCAGCCCGCAGCTCTCTCCGTCTTCCCCTCCTTCATGGGAGCCAACTTCTGCTGCTTGGCACTGGGCCCCTCAGCTTCAGCAGCAGCAGATGTTGCCTTGCGTTTTTTGGCTGACATGGTGGCTTGACTGGAGAATGACTTGGTCTGGCAGGAGAATGCTGAGAGGGGCCTCTGATTACAGCGTGCAGCGAGCCTCAACTGCCTTGGTTTAGGGGATACAGATGAGCTTCAGGTAATCCACAGAGAAACTGTCGAAAAACTCGTGATAACAGCGTGCGTCTGCAAAAACATTACAGAAACCAGAAATAACGAGAACGCGCGAATGCCGGACATTAACTGTGAAGGCAGACTGCATGAAGAAACACAAGCCAGATGCTGAAGGATAGAAAGAAGCCAGCAACGCGACTATCTAGAGAAGCTTCTCATTCAAATGGCCGTTGCGTTGAAGATATAACTTACCTCCTCCAAACGCAGTGCAACATACAATGAGGAAAAGTTGAAGCAGATCTGGGAGAGATATTCAGAAGCGGACCGAGAGGACCGCCAGACAGCGCCGAGAAACACGTTAGCTGGTACCGTATTTCCTTTTATGCAACTGGTTACATGAGCCCGCTGGTGTTGAGGTTTTATAACAACGTTATTTGTCGGATTGAACTGCATTTCCCGCAATGCAAATGGAATGTATTTACCAGGCATGCGCGGCGTGTCTGTTGCCGTAGCGTAGCGTAACGTTAGCGTAACGTTAGCGTAGCCTCAAAAGGGACGGTCAGCTGGCACGGCTTCCAGCTATTATTGCATTTCTCTTTGCGCTCGGGGGGTGCTTGTCGTGTTTTTAAATTATGAACAAAAACGATTTTACAGCAGGTCGGGGGAGAAGACCAGCGGTTCCCGACAAAGTCGACATGTCATTAGGTAAGGTCCTTGATGGCGAACACAAACGTTACTAAAATAGATTACTAGCTAATGTTAGCTAACCTTACTAACTGGTGGGAGGTTGCCAGTAGCTTGCTAGCTAAACAGTCCTAATTTGAGCATTTAGACGCCCTTGTTTACTGTGTGATACATTTAACAGATGACATCATTCGGTTGAACAAAAGAGAGCAACAGTTAAAAAGGAGACAGGCCACTTTGAACCGCCGTCCAGTCAAGAAGAAAGGCCGTGTCACCCAAGGAAAGGGAGTTTCTCTGAGGACTGCTGGACCATTCCAGAGAGGTGTGTGCTAACTCTCGTTTCTTGTTTGCTTGGTAACCTTTACCTTCTAGGGTTTTTTTTTCTGTCGAAACATGTACATGTATAATGTCCCTAATATTAATCTTTACCAGGAGGTGGCGCGCCCCGAGGAGGAGCACCTAAATTAAGAAACAGAAGGCTCCTTCCACCACCGGGTCGACGACGGGCTCAGGGGGTTATCACAGGACTGGCAGCCAGGAGGCCGGCTGCCCTGCTCAAACGAGCCGGAACACTTAACAGAGCAGCAATGAACCAGGTAGCTAACGGAGGACACAGTGGCGTGCACACCAACACCGGAAACATGTGTCTGGGCAGTGATAGTAGCCTCTGATATTGGCCTGAAACCTCATTGTAGACTGATGGCAACATGGGCATTCATGCACTGAGCGTATTGTGGAATCCTAACATTTAATGTGATTGGATAAGAGAACATTTGTTCAAAATGTAGGACTCGTGGCTATAATCGCATCCTCGTAGGCTGTGTCTCTGCAATGGTGTAAGCTGTCTGTATTAGAGGACAGACCCAGCAAAGAACTAGCAGCCTTCTTCCAAGCGGTTAGCGGATCATTTGTGCCGCGTTGAAAAGTGCAAACGCTGGTACAGCAATGTTGGAACACCTCGTCCACGTCTGTCTGTCAGTAGGAGTGTTTAGACTCAACTAGTGCTTAATGCTGGCCACAGAGACGCCGTCTCCTGAGTACAAAGAGTAATGGGAACCAAAGGAAAGCTAAGCAAACTGAAGCACAGAGAATGTAAAAGAAAGAGAGACGAAACAGTACCAGAGATGAATTACACTGAAACTTTACCTATGTGGTGTTGCAGCGAAGCTTGATCAGCATCTGCAAGACCTTGCACAGCCTGCGCTAGCTGACAAAGGGAGACTCAGAAAAGACAGAGCTCCAATACTTTTCAAAACCTTGTGGATCGTTATTTTGTTACCTTGGTAACCAAAGCCAGTCTTGCTTGCCTTTTTTTCCATGAGCAAGCATGCCAACAGGCTGTACTCCTCCTGCTTTAATGACCTGGATCTGCCTGACCTTCATCACGCCCAGCGGCAGTTTTCTCCACATCCTGTCACCTGGCAACAGACATCAGCATCTATCTAGGAACCGCTAACTCCGTTAGCTGCCTCTCATATTGCTTGCTCCAGGGAAACTTTTGTTTCCCTTCATCCCTGGATTGTTATCTATTCAAGGCTAGTAGGGCTTGATTAAAAATCTCAGCAGATGTGATTGGAACTTTGAACTACTATAGCCCACCACGGCATCCTTAATTTTCTTTTTCCATCAAACTTCAGTAAGTTAATTTAAAACTGTTTTACATACTTAATATTCAGTTGTCATCCCACTTGGGAAATCATTGACTTTCTGTTATTCTTATCAAAGTTATCTTCAAATTCTTAGTCTTTTCATGGCACTTAGCACGTAAGCTGAGAGGGTTGATTAGTTAGTGTTGCTCAGTGAACTTACCTGTCCTTTTTTAAGAGTTAAAAGATGAAGCGATTGTTCCTCTACTTTTCAGGTTTTTAGTATCAAGCTGCATGACATTAATTTCAGACAGTATCAGCATAGTATACTTATTTATTCCAATTTAAATTGTGGTTTTGTTTCCTGTTGCACAGTACCATTAACTATGTCGTCTCTTGGTGTCTGTTTGTTGAAACCGTCCAGTTTCAAAGGTTTTGCCTATGGTTATAGTGTATCTATCTTCAACTGCACTTCCCTTTTCAGAAAACAAGACAGAAAACAAAGCCCTTCATTCAACGCCCTGAAGCCCAGTACAGAAAGCCAGAGGTGCAGAGGCGGCCGTACAGGCAGCCCGATCCACAGAGAGGCCAGAATGCGACATCGGTCAGGAGACCATTTCAGCTGCAACGCAGGTGAGAACACCTTGTAACAACTTGGGTACAGTACTACGGTGCACTTGTGCTAATGTGCAGTTCTCTCTGAATACAAGGAGAATTGTGGGAGTGGTGTAAGAACCCAACGTCAGGCAGGTGAAAGTGGTTAACTGTGTATACAGTGTAGGGCTGCACAATTAATCGCAAAATGGCCAGGTGAAACATCCAAATTGCAGAAGCTGCAAAGTAAAATGTGTAACAAAACAGCATTATAATGAAGTACTATAGTGCTGCAGAGATGCCCCGGCCTGCAAATCTTGTTTTCCCCATGTAAGAAAACATGTTTGTTTGGTATCAACCATTACAAAGGTCACAACATCACGATTTTAAGTTTTCGTTCAGGGAAAGCGAAAACAATGATGCAAAAATGATCATTCCCGCTAATCATGAATCATATCGCAATCGTTGTATCGGTCAAAATAATCGCAATATGACAGTTTTGTTTTTTGTTTTTTCCCATAACCTGCAGCTAATACAGTGTATACAGCAACACACAGTGCACTTTGATAGGCCAACACTGAGTACACAGCTGTATTTCAACACTGTTTTTGTGGCGCGCTCATGCAGACCACTGCCGCCTGTCCAGCAGACTCAGAGGGAAGCACGCCAGGCCACGTTTCTTTTTCGCAGAGGACTCAAGGTACGTGATATGTAGTATAACATGTTTATCTGGACATTTTAAGACTGAAGATCTATCTCTAGACTAAATTCAAATGGCACCACACCACTGTGTGTATTCTTCATGTCCACCGCTCCATATTACAGGTCCAGGCCCAGGTGCACAAGCCAAATCCTCAAACTCCTCCAGTCAGAACTCGCCAGTGAGTATTCGGAGACCTCAGTCTGTTTTGGTCTAGTTGTTAAAATGCCTAATTCCCTGTATTACTCTGTTGTGTGTGCATGTGTGAAGAAGGGGAAATCGCATCATTTGGTCGGGAAAGAAGACCATTGTTTTCCATTTTAGGGACAATGTCTGTTGTGCTTCTGACTACAAGATGACATTTCTGTTTGTCCACCAGGTGGCGCACATCAACAACCAGCAGTGGAATCTTGACCGTTTCAATTGACAACCCCACAGCCAGGACTCAGCCTGAGTAAATATCCCAAACCCTGCAGAATCTTTAGGCACTGGTTTCAGACATCATTTAGGAAATGATCTCCATAAGCACACTTTTTATTCATAGTATAGTATGGTGGTGTATTGTATTACATACACAATAACATTTGGAAGCCTACATGTTGCTTATGACCTTCACACACATACAAGAGACCTTGTGACTTCTTCGTAGGCCTCCCACTGCTTGGACCCTGCATCCCCCAGCTGCCATCTCTGCTCCCGTCAAAGTGGAGACGGTGGAGAAGAAAATACCGAAAGGCGTGCCTCTTCAATTTGACATCAACAGTGTTGGGAAACCGGTGAGAGCATGCTGCTTAGATGTCTGTATGGTTTCATACACAGGCATAGGAACTCTTTCAATGCAAGTGTTCGTATCCCCACATTGTCTGTCTCCAAACTATTCAATAAAAGTGCGTTAACATGTCTCCGGTGTACTTTCCCTTCCACAGCAAACATCGATGACCTTGAATGAGCGATTCCGCATCCTAAAAGATCAGCGCACCGCCACATCACAAAGCAGTAAAGGCAGCCGGTTTGTTACCGTGGTGTAGCCGGCAAAAAGACGGCGACAAGTGATACTCAGAATCCCCCTTTTGTCCTGCTCAGACCCACACAGTGAACCCCACCATTCTGATGAATGGGACGTGCTGACCCCGCTGACTAACTTTATTAACGGGAGGGAGGGCAACCGTGGGACAGACTGTGAAAACGCAAGTGTCAATGGAAGTCTGTTTTAAAATAAGTTCCCATTCTTTGTCCATATCATTGTACTGGGCTGTTTTTATTGTGGATGTCTTATACAGGGAAGGAAAGAGCCCTCCCACCCGTGGCCCTTTTGGACTTTCAACCGTTGACACTGTTATGTGGCCCGCTTTGAAGTATTTCCTTTTCACAGAGGACTGCTATGTATTTGCTAGGGTGGCACGTATGTTCTCAATACCCTGTTTTGACATTTTTGAGAGTTGTTTTGTAATGTTTCCTCAAATAAAGAACTCTCTTTAAAGAGTTGGTAGTTCCAAATCCGTTTTGTAGCACACTGTCAATCTTCTCTTGCAAGCAAACAGTGCCATCTGGCTGTGAAACGTGAACCAGCCACCATCATTTCATGTTTTTCATGCAAAGTACTTCATGTATCCAGAAAGTTCACTTAACCCATTGTGTCCTGGTGTGGGCGTTGGGTTTATGAATGGTAGAAAGAGGATCCGTTCAAATTCAACACTTTTATCAAGAGCAACTGGAGCCTCCAGCAGTCTTCCAGCAAAAGGTTTCATAATAACACGAGGAAATGTTTCCAATTAATCTTGTTCCTGGACATCGTAACAAACAGACATTTTGGAATCTGAATATTGCTTTTATTTAAATACATTAAAATTTGCAATGTAACAAAACTATTGGCAT
This sequence comes from Coreoperca whiteheadi, assembly GCA_011952105.1. Lineage (NCBI taxonomy): Eukaryota > Metazoa > Chordata > Actinopteri > Centrarchiformes > Sinipercidae > Coreoperca > Coreoperca whiteheadi. The sequence goes on along the minus strand of CM022487.1, from coordinate 9,378,547 downwards.
ATGAAATTCAAAACAAAACATGGCTCACTTCATTTTTCTGTAGCTAGTGTCAGTAACACTAGGATATTTTCCTCTCCGTCTGACTCTCGCTCTGCATCATTTCCCCCATTTACACTGTTCACAGACTATCTTACAATAAGAGTGCTGAATAAAAATGAGGTAAGAAAGTGGTTTGAAGATTACAGATCATGCAGAACATGCTGAAACAGCAACAAAATATTTTGTGAAGGAGGAAGTAACAAAAAAAAAATAAAAATACATGTGTGCATTTAAAAATAATCAATTTACACAGCTTTGCATCTTTGGTTACAAAGTATGTTTGTATGATTTCACAGCTTCCCCCCCGGCCCCCTCAGGAAAAATATTAGGAAAACAACTTTAAAAGGGGGGAGGAGGGATGGACATGGCAATACTAATTCACTTTTAGATAAAACTACCAACAGAATTGAATCTTCATCAAATTGCCTTCTGCGGGCTCACGTTAAGATTTGATGTCAACCGGTGAAGAGTCACCCATCAAGGCTCTTAATACTTTATACTATACAAAAATGTACATTCAACCTGGATCTTGACTGGAGCTATGAATTGGCAATTGCAGTAAAATTTGAGTTAGTGTTAAACATTTGTCAGAATTTCTTTTTGCCTACACTTTTTAACAATTAAATATAAAGCGTTGCCCCAGAGAAGTATGGCCAAACTGTTGAAACACTGTAAAAGAAAAGAGGAAATGAGTCACTGGGCTACTGTTTAACAGGTTTCATGAAATTGTTCATTTATGAAAATAGCAGCCCTGTAATAAATAAAACACTTAACAGTAGAACTCAAGACTGATGCGAGGGTTGGACTCGATGTAAAAGTAACGGCAGCGGTGTGTGGCGCTCCGAAAAAAACAGACTCTCTCCCACTTCTTTACAACATGAAACAGCAAGGCTAAAAATACCCCTTTACCCACTCAATTATCTCGTTTAAAAAAATAATCGCTCTCTTTTCACAATCACTCCCCGTTTGTCCCTTATGTCAGGTGCACCCCCTCCCCTTCCACGCCCACGGCTTGAGCAGGCCTCAGGTCAGGTCGCAGGCTGGTCTGGCTCGGGCCTCGTCCAAGAAAAGACATCCTGTCCACAAGCTTGGACCCAGCAGTCCACCTCATAGCCAAGATGACAAACGGTACCCCGACCTTCCCTGAGACTCTCTACACACGCTTTCTCTGCCTCTCTCTCGCTCTCGATGATTGCATTAACACTGGAAAGGCCCACCGTACAGATGCATACACACTTACTTTTCGCAGTCACACTTGCTTGCTAACTCACCCGGACACACACACACGTACACAAACACTGTACTTTGTGGTCAAGCTGGTGGCTAAGAAGACAAAAGTTGTTGTTTTTTTTTCCTTCTTTTTAATTTCACATACACTAATAAGTTGTAGAGAAGATGCTCTTCTTTTTCCCCTGCCCTATGAGAAGCAGGGCAGATGCACTTCAAGCGGAGGTGACGTTGGGTTGCAGTTGTTGTTGTTGCTGGCCAGGATCGAGCTGAGGCTGAGCCTGGAGCTGCTGGGGTTTGGGGTTGTGCTGGAGCTGGGGGAGTGACTGCGGCTGAGGCTGAAGTTGAAGCAGAGGCTGAGGCTGGCTGAGTCCTTGCTGGGGAGGCGTGGTGCCAGAGCTGGTGGCCGACTGGGTGGACAGCTGAGACAGCTGCTCGCTGTTGGCCAGGGATTTCAACACGGCATTCTCCCTCTCCAGCACAGAGTTCCTCTCATACAGCTCCTTGATCTGCTCCTTTAAGACCTCCACCTCCTCACGCACTGCATACATCAAATGGCTTTTCACCAGGTCCTGCAGGAGAGGAGAGCATGACATGAAATGTGCCACTGGGTCAACAACACATAGGACCTGACAGCAGTCACGACGGAGGCTGATTTATGTTCAGACAAGGACATCAGAGTGAAGCTCAAGGCCAAAGGCTACATTTGTTCATGTATTCATTCTCGCTGTTTAATCAGTGTGTGTGTTTAATAAGTCAAGACAGACATGAGAGCTGGGAACTACCATGAATATAGAGAAGAAAGGTCAACCCAAATGACTTGAATTCAGCACCATAATATAGTAATAAATATGCGTATTGATTCTGGTCCCTGATGATGTCGTCTTTCCATGTAACCGAATACCTACTTCATACATTTTAAATACAAAAGTGAGACCAACTTTTACTCAGAGGAGGGTATGATCAATGGTAAATGGATTACTCACCATCGCCTGTTCAATTTTATTATCAATGGCAGCAACATTGGTTCCCGAGGCCCTGTGAAAAACACACGACAGATAAGGTCTTGTTAGAATTCATCTAGTAGGCTTCATAATTTCTTTCAGGACTCAAAACTTCCTGAGGAGAGACATTTTTTTCTACTCTCAGCACCTTTTTGTTCTGCTTTCAGATGGTGAGAGCAGAAAATACTGGAAAACACATAATGAATAAAATAAAAAAATTGAAAAAAACACAAAACCTGGGAAAAACAGACTAGACACTGGTGCTCAATTAATCAAACCACCCGCCATCAGCTCGCTGAGGAGTCTAGGCCGGATCCTATAAATTAACCTGTCACCCCACCATGTACATTACAACTCCAGTCTAGGTCAGGTCACTGAAGTGACAGGAGAAATGGGAGGAGCTTGGCTGCAGGCAACACAGCAGGTCAGTGAGTGCAAAGAAGGCATCCTTTTGTGAAACTGCCATATTCAGTGTAGGTGTGGGAATGTCTCCAAAGACTGCCAGCAATCCCCACATATATTCCCTGACCATCTATGGATGTATAACTATGATGAGCCCATTTCTTGGGCCTAACTCCTTTAAATCCATCACAAATGAATTGCATTTCCAGCGCACTTTGCAGACACAGCAACAGCCACACTGACATCTGATGAGTTATCAACACACTCTTGTGATCAACTTAACAGTGAATTTTGACACCCAACATTCATTTTTCCGCATTTAAAAACCTCCCTTCAGCATAATATTTTAGTCTAACTAAAAACTAATTGATAAAGAAAAACAAAAGAGTTTGCCCTCAGAAATAATGAGAGCTCAATCAATGAATCCTTGTACATTTCAGACCAGTCCCATCAAGGAAAGGCTACTGCTGCTGAGTCTAATGCAAACAAAAAAATAAACATCAACTTTAGACTTCAGGTCATTTATCATCATTGATGAACCAAACAAAGAAGATTTTATGGATTTTAAAGAGTACTTTGCTTTAGAAATCATTACAATGTCTGGTAGCGTTCGCTTTAGCTGCAGTTCTCTGCGGGCAGGCAGAATTGGGCACGGCCCCCGGCCGCCGCCCGTTACCTGCGGCCGTCCAATGGGAGAGCAGCGGGGCCCCCAGGGCAGCACGGTGGTTTGCAGGAAAACCTCCACGGCACGATGATGCTGACTGCCGCTGTAACTACATCAGTAGCGGTGGGAAAGGGGCCAGCGTAGCGCACCGGAGGCGGTTCAGTGGGGAAACTGTGACCACATGTAGAATAATTAAACATGAACCCAAGGGTGGAGCAGTCAGAAGGACTGACAGCAGGCGGAGAAACACCTCTGCTCCACCAGCGTCATCGTGCCCGCTAACAGAAGTAACTTCACTGCGTTCACTTCCATTAATACAGTTCACTTTGCTCCCCATTCAGAAACGGGCAGTTCGGTAACACAGAGAAAGTTCAATTGTATAAAATAAATTAACTTAAGAAAAAAACATTTATAAAAATATAATTTTATGAAATTAACTGTATTCTTAAACCTAAGTGAGGGATAATTAGTTGATTGACAAACTGTAAATGTAGTCTCTTCATTTATTGTTCTATTTTCACTGTGGGATCCAAACTGCTGTGAGACAGAAACTGTTTTTGGCTCAGTTCGTTTGTCAAGACTACTAAACTGTACAGTGGTGATGGATCAAATCAGGTCAAACAGCATGCAGCCAGGCTTATTCAGGGCCTGAAAAGCACCATGTGGTGTTACCGTTTAGCAGCTTCGCGTGTACTATGGCGCCCATCTTAGTTTAGCTTTCTAGCATTTGCTAATTAGCGCGTAGCACTAAACATAAAGCACATATTTGTGCTTTATTTGTTTATGAAGCAAAGTATTGGACACATTGAAATTTTGACCTGCAGGTGGCGCTGGAGTGGAAGTCAGGGGATCACCAAAGTAACCGGAATTCATCCTCTGGGATCCATGACTGACTGTAAAAAATAAGCACCAATCCATCCAGTAAATGTGAAGATGTTTGCCTGGATTAATAAAAACTGTTAGAGGATCACCAAAGTCATTGGGATTATTCATCCACTGGAGACCTTGAGTATCTATGTCAAATTACATGGAGCTCCATCTGAGAGTCGCGACATTTCACACAAACCCTGATGGTGGCGCTGCATAAACAGTCAGGGGATTAATATGAATGCCGGAAAAGGTTTTTGCGGAAACCCACCCAATAGTTGTTTAAAGTTAAAATTTCATCCACATTGCCGTGTCTAGAGCCCCGCCTCTAGTATGGCTAAAGATTATCAGCTGACATTAACTTACAGATATATCCATATTGGCATATACTGTTTATGTGACAGAAAGGCCAAATATGTGTTTTAGGTCCTTTAGAAACATTGTCACCATTGAATAGTTTCTCCACCAGAGGGCACTGACAGGCTTATTTTTCCAACTGTAAAATGTCTCAGTACATTTCCCTCGTCAAAACTCTAATAAACAAATTTAAGGAATCCTTGTCAGAATGTTTGTTAAAAAAATGTATAGCCGATACTGAGAGATCAGTATTTGGATTTTTCAACTCTCAAATATTGTTCAGCCTATTGATTTATTGGTCTCAAAACTCCAGCATCGCTCGGGCTATAATAAGAATCATAAATGTAGGTTGACGCCTGCAACAAAGGGTCATGGACAAACATTTCTGTTTCTCAACACCATCCAATTCATGTGTGCGAGGGCAGCAGAAGCACTCAGCAGATTGTTGTCAGCAGGCTGGAAGGAATGTTCCCCAAACCTCTCTGCTGCTAAGAAACACTGTCCCTCACATCCCTGTGCCACACTACTGCCTTTGATCTCGGTCGGATATGGCAACATCTTACACGAGCTACATGCGAGTACACCACACAATGAACAAAGCGGACATGTGTTGACTATGATACACATGGTGTCAATCAGCGTGTACAGACAGATGCACACCCATCACTTCAAGAAATAAATCGCAAACAAGAACGCACAATTCAGCTGTCAGTGCTCACTCATTAGTATCTCTTTCTCTCCCTTAAAGACCACATTATGTGACCCCCCACGAGTGGTTACATAACCAAAAAAAAAAAAAAGAAACTGCATCACCCTCTGCTTCACCATGTTCCAAATGTGTGTTTAATTTAGTCGAGGCGTCACACACATGCTCTCCCATAGTCTTCCTCCCTTGCAGTTTTCAAGAGGAATCTCGCACTCTATAAAGTTAAGACCCTGAAAGGACTCTCTGGGCTACACGCTTATTGCTTCACCAGTGGCTTCGGACGGCAAACCAAGCACAAGAAATAAGAGATGCCTTTGTAAGCTGCTCCAAGTTCGCAACAAATAAAAAGGAAAACGAAGACGCACTTTGACTGCGTGGTCTAATCGCAAAATGCAGGAAGGCAGATTTTACACAACAATTGCTACATAACTTAAACACACCTATATAGACGTTTTACTTTTCGTAACTTTGGGCAAAATTGTGCTAACAACTATCAAGAGAATGCACAATATTTATTAGTTATTATAAAGTCATTTGATTTGTTGTCATGGTCCACTGTGTGCACATTGTGAGAGAATTAAGTACAGTATATCAAGGATTAAAACGCCACGCATAGTGTGAGACTGGAGCATCAAGAGGGGCTGTCCTGCCAATGCTCCACATTCAGATGTCGGGGACATTCAGCGACAACTGTCTGGTTTTCATGACTTAACTAATGAGAGCTGGAAGGACAAAGTAAACCAGGACAGGGATGAGACGGATGGAAAAATGAAGAATAAGTGCAGTTGTAAAAGACGTTGTAAAGGCAGCTGTTCTGGAGAAGTTCTAAGAGGACTCACAGGAGTGTTTCTGGATGTTTACAACAAAGGGCAGACGCTCTTTGGATTATAGGAGAAACAGACCAAAGTTGGAAATAAGTACTTCTGGCCCATCACATTTTGTCCAAACAAAACCCAAAGATATTCAGTTTACTATAACAATTAATGAATTATAAAAATTGCTGCAGATTCATTTTCTGCCAGTCAACTACTCATTTCAGCTTTTTTGTCATCTGCTTGACAGTGACACTGTGTTATAGTTCCTTTTCCTAATGACTGAATTACCTCACTGCCATTAAAAAAGTGGGTATGAAGCATTTTCTCTAGTGGTTTTCCTCCAGCTGGCTTCAGTGAAGGCAACAATGCGATGGACTGACACTACGGATATCAAACCAGGGAATAAACGGAGGAAAACTCAAAAACACCCATGTGTACTGTCACTGGGACATGTGAGAAGCTAGTGATGGGTTGGTAACTATGGAGACTGGAAAACCTCAACAACACAATAATACTTCTGAAAGTGATTTTACAGATTTTCACAGTGCCCCGAGCCAACACCCGGATGATTAACTGTAGTTCTGCTTCCTGGAGTCAAAGTGGGTAAGACGGTCTTGTTAAATCACGATGTTATGGGCTAGAGCTGCAAATGCACTAGTTACACTGAAGTAAGCAGGAATAACAATCGAGCCAAAACCATATTAGGACACCATCTGGTGGCCAAAGTAGAACTTCCAAGAAATACTGGCACTGGGGGAGGATTTTGGAAACCACAGCATGAGTGTTGGTGCTCAAGAGCGAGTGTGCCTAACTTCTAACCTCAGCATGCACAAGGCGGCACTAGAGGAAAGGTCAGGGGATCACCGAAGTCAGTGGGATTCTTCCGCTGGGAACTATGAATGTCTGTACAAAATTTCCCAGCAATCCATCAAATAGTATCGACAAACTGACATTGACATCACTGGACTACGGAATCTACATGGACATTTTGACTGCTGTAACTCTTAAACCATTTGCTTTCTAGAGTACTAGAAGAATCAGGATAATAAAATCAACAACTCAAGCAACTCCAGTGAGGTTCTAGTAAGTTCAGTGCTCGGACCCCTTACATAACAGCACATATACAGACATAAAGTTCAAAAGTGCTGTTCTAGTTCTATATACTATACTGAATTATATACTGATTTTCTTTAAGATAAAACGTAAAGCCAAGAATGATGTAGGGGAAAGAAAGAGGAGGATGACATACAAAGAAAAGGTCCTCGGGCAGGAACATGCGCTAAGTGAGCCACAAGGATGCTCATTAGGGGGACTCTTATTTTGACAACACAGTCTCCTGCAACAGATCTGACACAGTTCTACTGTGCAGCTGGTGATGCTTCAAATACATAGCACAGCAAAGTTGCGGCAGTTCAATACCTAAGGGAATTATAGACGAGGCAGAATGACTTCCATGTAAACAAACATATTAAATGCATGTCTTCTTCACAAACAAACTTTTCAACACATGTCATTTCCTCTGCATTGCAGAGAGGTGCCATTACATAGTTGACCATGTGGTCTGACAGTTTCCATTTGGGACTTAAATAACTACATTACAATAAAAAGGATGTAAAGTCACTGTCTCCTTTTGCCTAAATGTCATGTATATTTTAGCGCATTTTCATTTTCACAACCTCTTCTATGACTTCATCTGGGTGCCTCGGACATGATCGCAAATAAACCGGACTGATTAAGGGTCAATACCAAAGGCCATTGCCAAGATCTACCAAACACACAGTCTCAAACAAAGCCCTGGTTATCTTTGCTTCCATGGAAACAAAAGCAGCCCTTGGCAGAACAGTGTATCCACAATAGCACCACTCAACAAAAAAAATAAAATAAAGAAGTGACGCATGGGCCTCGTACTATTTTGCTGCCTTCTGTTGAGAGTGGAAATCACCTCCAATTGGGCAAATGGAGAACGGAAAACACTGAAAGTGAATAAAAGTAAAACGGATATTGAGTCCTCATGTAATAACACTACACACAACATCTCAGTTTAGATAATGACATTACAATGTGAAACAGGTAATGTTTGCATCTATATACCATGGCAGTTGAGGCAGCAAATTGACTGAAATTATTGTGTGTGTGTGTTGTGTATATATATATATATATATTTTATAGTCCCTCTGTGGCCGTTTATAGTTTGTCAGCTGTATATTTCTCTAAAACAGTTTCATTTCCTGTCACTCAGATATGGTTTCATGTGCTTCCCTTTTTCATTTTTGTAAAAGACATCATAAAAAAGTCACTCTCTCACTCTACGGTCACAGGGTGACAGTTTCCGTATGTCTCCAAGCGTCTGCGTGAGCACGGCTCCACATACTACAGTGTCATTTATCATCTGAATAGCTCAATGATGAAATGTAACTGAATAAAAGTCATTAGACAGAAGCAGTGGCACGGGGGAGAGTGTTGCACTAGAAACCAGGCCGCACACTGTTATTTAAATCCTGCGTTACAGATAGCATGCACACACTCTTCAGCCTCTTTCATTCACTTGAAAGCTGAAAGCAACAAGTTGAGAATATTAAAGATTCTTTTTCTAAACAGTCTTATTATGAGAGTTTCGGCCATTTTCTGTAAAGCACTGAAACATTTTACTGAACAAATGGCCTTTTGAGATCTTGGGACGTTGAGACTATAACGGAGTCTAATACTGCAAGCGACGTGAGCAGTCAGACGGGTTGTAAACAAACTGTTTTACCACGTTACTTTACTGGCAAGTGAAAAGTCATGTGAAGGATAAAATCACCACCAAACGTGCCTGTTCAAAACGTCTGTTAGACTGCAGCGCTACTTCCTGCTTCAACTCGGATCATTTGATCTGTACTTTAAGGGCCTAAAAGGTTTACAATGTAACAGACAATCAGGAAGGATATTTTGGGTGTTCTTTGTTTTCATTTCCAGACTATTTAGATTAGATCATCGGGTTTAGAGCTGAAACTGTTAGTCAATTCATCGATTAGTTGCTAAAAAGCTATTTAGATGATTGGGTTGCAGAGCCGGGTTTCTGACCTGCACTTTTTGATTAGCTAATATTGGCAAATGTCCTCTGTTTTATATCATTGTGATCGGATTACCCTTGGGCTTTGGACTGTTGTTAAGACAAACAAGACATTTATAAACTTCCTTTTGGACTCTAGGAAACTGAGTCCAAAGGGAAGTTTATAAATTCAAAACTTCCAAAGTGACGTTTTGAACAGGCAAGTTTGGTGGTGATTTGATTTTTCAATATCTTCTGACACTTTATTGACTAAATGATTGAGAAATGTTTTCTCAGATTAATTGATGATAAAAATAATCATTTGTTGCAGCCGTAATTCAGTCGAACTTGTTTACACTGTTTCACTGTCTGACCGCTTAGTGTTGCTTGGCCTACTGGATTCCATTCTGTTGTTTGTCTCCAACATCTCAGCAATTAAGCTGCTACGTAAGACAATAGAGACGGTGGCCAAACTTGTGAAAATAACACCCAGGCAGTAAATAAACCAGAATTTTTAAGTGACAGACAAATTATACGGTTACAGAAAGAGTGTGTCAAAGAAAGCACCAGAGGCAGAAGTTCAGAGAAAATTGCAGAGAGAGACAAGAGATGTTGTTGAGAAGTCTATTGGCCAATCCTGCGCTTGCTGCCAGGCTTTGTTTCCAAACTCAATCCATGCACGTGAAGAAAGCAAAGCTCACTGCTACTGAACACCGCACACATGTTGGCCTTGCAGGCCTGTCCAGTCCAATCCAGTATAGTACTGTACCTATCACAGTGGGCCTTTGAGTCCCTTAATCTGCTGCCAGACTGGAAGGCCTGGTAGAAAGCCTTGGAGGGGTTCCTGTGTCAACCACATTCAGGGAAAGAGAGAAGAGACAGAGATGAGGAGTTTCAAACAGTGAAGCAGACTAAAGTTTGATTCCTAAAAACTTTTCCTTGCGCAACTTTATTCCCCCCTCAGACAACCCGTCTCGTGCAGTTAACTTAGCTAAAGAAAAGGCTTTCAATAAAACATATGGGACTTTCAAACGGAGTAAAGCAAAGGGACTGGGGAAAGGGAGTCTTTACCTCAACACAGAAATGTATGTTCAAAGGTGGGGATAGCAGCATAAACTTTAGGGGCCTCCCTCAGGCCATTCACATACAGTATGTTCGCCATCACTCATGCTCAGGTTGTTTTCCTCACAACCAAACAGTCTGGAAAAAAAACAAGAAAAACCTCTGGTTTTCAGCTAAGCAATAGGAATCCTTCTCCGTTGTGAACTGTGTTGAGAAATTACTAGTTCATTCAAGCTGATTATTTTGGTTCAAATACGGTCATTCTTCACCATTACCACCTACATACCTGGTGATTAGCTACAAGTACACTGTGTTCTCTGCCAAGAGATGTATATTTGGGGTGGGGAAACGAAATCCCCGCACTGACCCCTAACGCACACACACACACACACACACACACACACACACAGAGCAGGGCTGAAACGACTCCTTGCGTAACCCTATTACTGAAAATCATCGCTGCAAAACGCGGTGTGTGATCAGAGACAATTCAGAGCGTCTTTGGTGTGATTTCACAGAACGGATTACAAAGAGGAGGAAGAGAGGGAAAATAGCGAGGGGCGCAGAGAAGAGACATACCAGAGAAAGCGACAGAAAGAGTCTATGAAAACTCGGTACAGTGTGTCTGTTGTAGAACCGACCACAGGCACAACATGTATGCTTCAGCATCTGAGCAGAGAGCATCCAGTCCACAGAGCAGACCAGACACAAGGTGTATGAAGGCTAGTGAAGAATGGGGGCTCCGTTAATTATGGCTAATTACATAAATCAATATGGTGGCTAGTTATGACATCCCTAAGTTAGCTTGGGTTTTGCTCAAGAAAAACAACAACACAGAATATTAAATGCTGCGGTCTATTTGTGAAAGCCTGAGCTTCATTCAGGTTGTTGTTATTATTATTATTAAGATGATGGTCACAGTTCCTGTCCGCTTGTTTATGCCTCCTACAAATGCAACAAAGACGACAGCAAAGGCTTACGTTATGCCTGAGCTGTAGTTAGGTAGTTCTGAAAGTTAGGCGTATACTTACACACACTTCTTTTTTAAGCTAAAGGTGTTTGTTTTTGCAATTCAGAACATGTTTTCTTCTTTCTTTTGTATATTTACTATTGCTCATTAATAAAGCAAAAGTATTACTTACTCTACTTTTCCTAGAAATCTCTGGCACAAACTCACTTTCTCACATTACCTCATGACTAAACACTCACACAAACCTCCTACGCCTCTGCTTAATTTTACTTTGCAGGCAACGATGCAAGAAAAACCTTCACACACACACACACACACACACACACCTCTTCACAGCTAAAACTCAGCGCTATGTGCAAACCAGCTATCGGCTGAAATCATCGAGGTCAGATGACTTGGAGTCCAGCAACCTCTTCATGAATGAGGTAAGAACTGGGGGAGTCATCATTCCCTGTTTTTAAGTAGCAAACACTCGGCTCACAATGGCTCTCTTTGTAACACGTCAATATCCATTTATGAAAGCCCGTCTTTGTAAACCAACTAGTCGATGTGTTCAGCAGTGGTGAAAGTGCCGTCTCCCCCAAAAACCCAGCGTGTGGTGTGTGAGGACCACAGGACAGAAAGGCAAGGGAGTAACTCACCAGATATATGTACGCACAAGAGCAAAATCCCCTCTTCTTTTTCTAAACCTCTCTCTCGCAAAGCACATGAGCTAACCTGACACGAAAACGATGGGTGCACATGGCTGCCCCAGAGCAAACGACCTGGCAGCAGACTAAAATAAGCTTTTGGTGCATTCTTGCTGGTTGATGTCACACATAGCTGGAGCATGACACATGGTTCTTCCTTCAGTGTGCCTGCGCTGCAAACCGGTGGCCACGTCAAAAGGTTCAGTTTCACAGTGCTGAACCTCTTAATAACCTTGCTAACCATTGAGCCCGAAAAACCCCACAGTGGCCTTAAGTGATGATCAGATGGGGGGGGGGGGATTATGTTGGATGCAAGTGAGAGTAAAAGTGCAAGAAGAGAAAATGAGAGAGAGCAAAGAGCGAGAGGAACGTCCACAGAAAACAAAAGTGATTTTCACTCCTGTGTTTAGGTGTTGCAGAGGCGTCATGCATTGGCTCCACTGGAGGTCCCACCAAAGCTCACACTGTAGCTTAACTACAGGCTGAGGCTATGCCAGCTATGGAGATACCATGTGAAAACCAAGTACTGTGATTGGTCGACATGTTTCCAGTGCCAATGGCGTAGTTGATAGTTAGCTAGCAAAGCCATTTCCCATTATAGTCTTTTTTTTTGCAAAGTGATTGCTTTAATGGCCCAGGAAACATGACTGAGGGACAACTCAGGAATTGTGAGTCAGACGGTGCAACGGGAGAGGTTAGAAGAGGGTGTTAAAAGCTCTCAGTATTGGTGCTCATGAGGCTTCAGGTTCTCGGCATCATCCATCCATCTGCCACCAAGCAGAAGTAGGTCAAAACTATTTAGATTTCAGCCGCCCTATGGGAGTTTCTTTCAGCAGGTTTTGGGTTGTAGACGAGTACAGGGAGGACCCAGAGGTTAGTGTGAGCAGTGTTACCCCTGAGACGACCACAGGAACCTAGTTAAATTCTGGGCTATAATTCCTTAGAAACCCCTTCCAGAGCACTTCCAACCATCATCGGGGTGGAAACTGATCAAACACAAGCTGCTTTATTATGTACAGAATGCATTCAGACTACAAGCAAGCACTAAGTGTTGTATCAAAATATCAAGACCAGGAATCATTTTTTTAACTGAAAAAGCGAACAAGTTATGCAGCCAACTTCCTAAAACAAAAACAAAAAAAACTAGATAATGAGGGAAACCACCCAGGTCAGCAAGTGAGAGAAACTAAAGTGAAACTTCAAGTTCACTTGCTAATTCTCGTAGAGGGGGACGTATTTACAACCGGAGTGAGCGCCGTGGGTGTTTAGTTATGGCTGTGTGGGCCACATTTGTCTGTTTTCAGCTGTGGGGGTTTTGCTGGCCACAGATCAGATTGTTGGCCATTGGATGGCAGTAGCTAGTGCTACGGAGCCCTCATTTTGCATTGCAGTCATTCCTTCATTCTGAATGGGGAATCTTCACTAACTTTGCATGTGTATGCTCACTATTCTACTCAGGAGTAATATGGATAGCAAAGCATTTTGTAGCTCAACAACTGGAACATTTTTCAGATCTGCTGTGTCCTCTGATTCCCGAATCAGGCGGTTCAAACATGTAGGGCTGGACTATGCTGATTGCGCCATTGCTGTGAGTGACTGTTGCCATGATAGGTTGTTGACGTAGGCGGACATGTCAGTCAAAACGTGATCTGCCGCACCTACACAATCTTTAGAAATTGTCTAAAGAGCAAGAGGAGCTGTTTTTGAACTGGGTTTTTCTAATAGTTATGAACGGTTATTTTCACTCAAATTTGTGTGGATGCTTAATGAGACGCTCAACTTTGATATCATAGAAGACAAATTTCCGGTGGCTTTAAAAGGGGAACTCCCCCGATTTTACATTTCAAATTGTGCTTGCAGGTCTTGCAGAATACTGAAGAAATTTATGCACATTCAAAGATAGTGGATTTTTTAAAATAATGAAGATATGTTTGTTTCCCTGGCCCAAAATGGTGGATTAATTAACAAAAACACATCGGTATCGGCCAAAGTGTTATTTTAAACATCTGTATCGGTCCAGAATTTCACAATTGATGCATCCCTAGATCTTACCAGACCTCTGTAGCCTACACTTCTTCTCTGCTTGAGGCTAGCGCCTCTAGCATAACACATCTCTGGCCAAACAGTCGTCGGTCAGGTAGCATTGTGGGTAATGAAGGTGCCAGGAAGAAGAATGCGTGGAATAAAAGACTCTCTGATTCTGCTGCAATGGTTTGTATCCTTTTTTTTGTCCATCGTGACTGACGATGTTATAGCAATGAAATGGCAAATCAGTAGAGTGCTCATTTAGAAAGGAGACAGAAAGGAGGAAAAAGTCAGCACATCCTTGTTTCTTTGGAGACAGGCATCTTGTATTTCATCCTAAAACCTTTCAGAACTGCAAGCCTCCTTTGCAACATTGAAACATCCATCATACAGCAGCTACAAGTCAATGAAAAACACAACGGCCTCCATGTTTATTGTAAATTAGCTGTCAGTCGCATTTTAATGTTATCTTTAGTTGCCTAATCTTAGGGGCTCTTGACTTATGGGAAAGGGACAAATAAAGACACTTTAGTTCAGTTACTGAGATTAGTTTTTTCAAAACCCTATTGTTCCCCAAATACGTCCAAGGACCTAACATTTGAAAATAACTGACAGAAGTGACATTACCAATCTCTAAGTTACTACAGAAACAGTTAATTGATCAAAACAAGAAATTTGAAGACACTAATTTGTATTGAGTTTTATAGAAAAGAAGTGATTTAATAAAGAACTTCTAAAATAAATTATTAAAAATAAAATATCATGAAAATAATTATTAGTTTCTGCTGCTGGTGAAAAGGCTGAAATATAAAACAGCTGAAATGTGAGTCTTGTTAATCCTTCAAGTCACTTAAGTACGACTTTCCAAAAACGAGCATATTCCCAGCCAAGCTTATCTGCAACACAGTACAGCACATCTCCAGTTAAACAAGCCATTAAAACCTTGGGCTTAGTTGGTGACGTTCGTCTGCCTGTCAGAACAATGGAGGGCCTCCATACATGGGGAGGGGCTGATGCAAAGCCTACAGACATTCAGACTAGTAACGTAGGGCAAACCAGAACAATATATCTTTCTTTTTGAAAATAGCTCTAAGGCTGAGAAGAGGTAGGGGACAGATAAAGTGAACAACTTGACTAGTACACACAGAAACACATACTGTACACAGTCAGTGGTTGAAGAGTTCATGGCAGAAGATTCATTATTACACTATTGCTAAATACACTCAGTCGCTAGTTTATTAGGAATGCCTAATGAAAATGAACAGTCTAATACAACAGCCCTGCAATAAATACTACCTTTACAAAAGTTTATAATGTTCAGTTTTTGTTAAAACTGTTGGGCTTTCCTCTGCATTTTGGAGGTTGCAGTTTGTGGTGCTGTTGAATTTTACTGCATTATATTGAGAAGTATTAGAAACACTAATTGTTGTTATCTTGCACTTGGTACTATAAACTGGTAACTGAGTAATCCAGTTCGAGTAATTACAGCATAAATGGTGGTAGACAGATATAGAACTCTGAGTACTATGGAGGATAAAGATGTCCAACAAAAAAAAAAAGATGTGCAAGCTTCTACCTCTGTGAGGCACTCTGGCTAAAATGTGCCCACCAAATGTCATATGATCTGACCAGAGAGCCCCAGTGCGGAAGTGGGGAGAGAGCTAAGGAATATCAAATGAATAGAAGGTGGAGAGCAGTGTGAGGGACTCTGACTGAAAACAGGATACAGCAGTAAAGCAGAGGTCGCAGAGGGGAGGGAAAGACCCTGCGGTACATGTTGTCTCTCTGTGTCACTCGCTCACACGTACACCCACACTTCCACCATGACTAAAAACTGTTAGTCTATGGTGAATTTGTCCAAAAGTAATCGCTCAGTTCCTCAGTGAGTGGCCCCCACCCCCACCAAGGTTACTTGGGCAGACACTGAGTCAACCCGTCCCCTTTTAAAAGACACACCCCTCATCCACCCACACAGACAGACTCCCAATTCAGAGTGGCAGTAACTGCTGGACTAGATCGCAGGCCTGGGGTCTCCTCCCGTCTCCTACCTCCTAAGGAGTATGATTTTACATAAGCTTTATGGGAGGACAATAAACCATACCTCCACAGCATGAGTTCAATTACAAACAGACTACAGATGCAATACATTTATGCTAACGGTCCTGCGAAATAGAAGCAACTCCTCTGTGAGTGCAACAAAGACATTATGACAACCAGCCAACGTTATTTTACGCCTTCAGTTATGGAAGCCATCTGGGGAACATTAAGCTGAGCGAATTATATTCTAAGTATGAGAACAACATCTTCAATCTCTAGACTATATCTCCACTGTCTTGCTTTAATTACTTGCATGGGGAACTACAGGGTGGAGGAAGATAGGGACAAAGATTACCAAAAGACCAAGAGAGTCTTTCCAGGTTGTGCAAGCTGTGGAACGTCTACAACCTTCCATAACATGCAGTCAAAGCTGGGTGCACAGCATTTACATATAATATCTGTGTTGTACAGATATTAGCTACTTAAGTAGTCCACTGGAGGAGAAAATGGAAGTGTTTTTGTTGTGTGGTAGTAAGAGACAAAGTACACAGTGAAGTGGAGATGTAGAAATTAAGCAAGAGACAAAAAAAGCTGGGGGAGGGAGTGGGGGTGAAATGAGCATTGCTAAAATGCCTGCTGAAAGGAGGCACAAGTTTCACTCTGCAGCTTCCTCCACCTCTTTTGAGCATACCACAGTTGCTGCTGAAAAGGAAGGTCATTTAGCACTTCATCTGTACATCAGCAACTGTCATGCCTCGTCTTTCAGTCAGTCAGTCGGGTAGTAGGTACAAAGCACAGAGCGCACTGATGCTGCACCAGTGAAGTATGAAGCAGCAGCGGCCAGCTAGGGCTCTCAGTGACTTGTTCAACATACCCACAGCTCTCACGGGGGGGCGGGGTGCATGCCTACAACACATTTGGGTGTGTGTGTATAATTCAGCTCACGTTGTATTTCAAAAGAAAGGGGCCATGACGTGACAAGCTCAGTTGGGTGACACACCCCACTGACAGGTCTCTTATCGGCAGAATAGGGGCACAGTGGAAAGACTACTGCTCAATGTCTGATAGGGATTGGCTGTCGTAAGAGACCCCTGCTCTTATCAGGCTGGGAGCTGGTACATAGGTACTCCAAAAACACACTGCCGGAAGTCAGTTGCATTGTCACAAACCTGAATAGCGTTTTTAACGGCACAACTGGCATAAAAGTATATCTTAACTGATTTGGCCTGTTATTACAAATTAACTAAACGCATGGCCAGTGTAAAAAGCAACTCTGACGCTTTAGACCAAGACTTTTCAAAGCCTGACACTTTGATGTGTCAATGTGTAAAAGTCACCATGGATTCAGTAAGTTACGCTGTGGGCTACAACTTAAGTTCTGTTAGCCTGTATTTGTTTAGATTTTGGCAAATTGGCAGCGTTAAAAGTATGCTGAGTTAGCTATTAGCAGTTGCTGTTTGCAATGTACCCGTGGATGCACAGACAACTACCTTTGGAATGCCTTGACACTGAAGAAAACGTGAGGATTCACAGCAAGTTCTGGAGTTACGAGGAACATCTATTGTCTTTGATTTCTAAGCGGATTTGTGTACGTTCAATCGCAATGGAAATACGAGATAATGATATCCTCCGAAAGTGTAGGTCACACTGAATCTAAAAATTCATACAGATAAATATAACCCAAGCAGACATCATGGTAGTTGTTTAGGAACTGAAATGCTGGATTATTCTTTAAGAATAATTAAGTTAGTATGTCAGATTGTGGTTTTTATTTAGTCTGTAAATGGAAAAATGTGACATTTGCGTACATGTGGCTCATATAATGTTATCACTCCTTTAATGAGTTGTTATCAGTCATGGCATTTACCTCCTTTCCAAAAGTAATCTCTCTTACAATTCCTGAGTTTTTGCACTTAGTTTCTCTTGTAGTAGGTGGCATGGATGAGCAGAAATGCTACAGTGCCTGAAGTCTCTCAGTGGTTTACATTAGCACTCTTTCAGATATACCAGAATGTAGACAGGGTATGCAGACAGAACACTGGCACTACTTTATTCTTCACATGTGGGTGGACAACCTTTTTCAGAGGATGTCTTATCAGTCTCTGAATACTATTTTGTTTTTCTTTTCTGTGCCATCTGACCAACCAAACCTTAATTATTAAGTGGCTTTACACACAAAGTCTATGCAAACTAAAGAACCATTCAGCAACATAATATCTACAGTACAAAGCTAAAACTGTTATTTCGGCAATACTCTAAAATCCCCTGTAAACAAATTCCTGAGGGGAGCCTGATGGGGCGCTGAGTGGAAACCATAATATCCTAAATGTGGCAACACAAAATCAAACCCTCTTCCCTATGTTTGTATTAGAAAGTCTTTCCCGGAGAAGGAACTAACTTATTAAAAAGGTCAGGCATGCACCATATTTACAAAGTGGCCAGGAGTAGCCTGAGGCTAATAGAAAGCTGAGCTAACTCCATGCACAGTAGCAAATAGCGACACATCTTTGATATCTGAAGCCAAGCCCATCACCTCAGACGCTGTCCTGGAGAGTGATAGCTAAAGTGGGAGGAAGAGGAGGTTGGAAACATCAGACCTGCAACAACATGCTTCCACACACACACCACAAAAACACACCCTCGTACACAAGGATTATTACACGAGACATGTGTATGTTGCCTGTGCAGTGGAAGCCATGGCTGTTCTCCTCAAGTGTACTACACTTACTTCTTTAGGCCCCTAATGAGAAACAACAAACATTAAATTTCCTTCCTGTGTGCCACTTCTCTCTTGCTTCGATGCACTCCCCTCCCTCTATACCTTCCTGAAACTAAAAGGGGGAAAAAATCCAGTGTGTTCGTTTGACAAACTAAATGACCAACACTAAAGCATTCATTGCCTTTGCTAAGGCCTCTTTTGATCCCAGCAAACAGCCAAAAATGCCCTCTATAACAAGCTTCTCCCCACCTGGACATTGAAATAGTACTGTGCCTATCTGCGACTTTTCAAATGGTGTGTGTTATGGGCAATGTTGTACAGGCATGGTGACAATGCTCAACAGGGATGAGAATTTTAACATTAAGATCTAGAAACTGTTACCTGTCCACATCCCCGTCGACAGATATGTGGATTCCAAACAGGCTGTTGACAGTCGGAGTGGCGAGGTGCAGGCTCTCTGGCATGAGGGGCTTCACCGGTTCCTTCCCAGAGATAACAGGAGACTGTGCGTTGACGAGACCCTCTGACTTCCCTCCACCACCACCCTCCACATGTCCATATCCAGTTGCTGGGAGGCCCTGCACCCCCGAAGCCACTGGAGTCTTGCTGTGGGGTATCTGACCTGGAGGCAAACTGGAGGTTGTCACATTTGGCATGGCTGCAATGGAGGCACTGGGCACAGCAGTGGGCGCAGTGGTGGGCACACTGGAGCTCACTGCGATGGCAGGCACATTTTGTACACTGGAGGATGTAGGGTGGAGGCCGTGGGGTTGAGGTTGTCCAGCGGCTGCATACTGACTCACGGTCTGCTGCAAAGTGGATCCTCCAGCCAGTATGGAGCCTCCGACACCTCCCATTACTCCAGTGTGCTGCTGCAAGTTGCCCGGAGTTGGCTGTCCGGTAGGTACAGATCCCCCTCCTGCCCCTGCAATGTCTCCAACCTGACTTAGCACAGAAGCCCCGCCACAGGATGGAGGCAAGACCATAGCGGGTCCTTGTCCCGCAGGCTGTGGCCCTGCGGAGAGGCTGGACACTGGGAGGGACTGGCCAGTAGAAAGCCCTGGCTGCATGGAGGTGGGCTGTTGCTGCTGATAGTACTCGGTCTGGTTTTGTAGCAGTCCAGAAGACTGGCTGGTCAGGTGGTGACCCATTGGAAGCTGCTGTTGCTGATGCTGGGGAGGGTAAGCAATGGCCTGGGCTGAAGGAGGCATGATGGGGGACTTCTGTATGTGGACACCAGATTGAGGCAGGCCGTTTTGTCCGACAGGCAGCGCGCTCTGGGGAGCAGAGGGCTGGAGACCTCCCACTGTTGGCTGAGCCGGGACAGCTGTGGGCTTGCTGCTGGAGAAAGCACTCTGCGTGGTCGACCCACTAACACCCTGTTGCCGGCCACTGTAGTTCTGATGGTGGATTTGTTGCTGCGGTAGTGTCTCCACCGAATGCATGCGGGATGAAGAGAGAGTAGCTTCCGCCATGGAGCCCAGGCCCTGACCTGAATGTGTTGCCGGGGCAACCACAGATCCTCCTGTATGCCCGAGCCCACTGTCTCGGTCTGCAGCAGGGTCCAGTGTTACACTGGCATGCCTAATGCTATCTACAGTCCTACTAACAGCAGCAGAGCCCTCGGAGTCTTTCTCATAAAACTCTGTACACGTCCACCTGCCTCTTCGAAAGGGTTCCCCAGTACCATGATCGAGTTTAATGACCCTGAAGCGTGAAGTGCAACTCACCGTGGAGGTGGCAGGAGGAACTGAACTCGTCACTGCAGCAGGCTGGGATGTGTTCACTGACACACTGGCCGGCCCAGCACTGGCTGCTGGAGCAAGCTGTTGCTGCATTGCCCCAGGTTGAGTAATAAGGGGTAAACCAGGTGGAGTGCCAAGCCCCAGCGGCTGCTGGCCACCTTCAGTGGAGCCCAACACCACAACTTTTCGAAACTCCCCAATGGGATTGCTTGACAGCTGGCCGGGTTGAGGTATGTGTGATGGTGCCATAACACTGATCGCCTCTGGCTCGCCAACATTATTCAGGGCTTCTTCAGATGAACTTCTCTCGTACTCAGCCCGTGACATGTCATATATTTCTGACGGCACATCTTCAGCCCGTGACTCATCTGGGTCGTCCAGACTCTCCGTGTCGTCGGTGGCACCTATAGCCGCCACCTGGGCCTGAGTCACACTCGTGATCTGAAAACAGCTCTTTTTCTTGGCCGGCATTTTCGACATATTGACAACCTGATTCCAAGTCTCGTATGGCTATATTTATCCTCCGCCCGAAAGGGACGAGCTGGTTGCAGCTTCTTAAAGCTCAGATCACATTAAACAGCACACTTACATATTTTACTCAGCCTTGCTAAATGTAATCGAGATTAATCTACGCCATCCCTCTTCCTCTCTCGGTCTCCTGTTGCGTTTCATGAGCTCATAACGCAACGCCTCACCTCGTCTCGTCTTGTCCAGCAATGCGGCTTTCAATACGCACGAAGATTGTGATCCAGAGCTTTCGGTCAGTCCGGACCGGCCTGCTAATGTCCCGGTTTTGCAGTTGTCGGACGGCCGTTGTCGCAGAGTGTGTTGCCCAGCTGCAGGAGCTACTTTAGGCTGAGGAGGGCCCGCAGCCCTCCACTCACCGAGCTAGCTAGCAAGTCAAGACAACTGGCCGCTGCACACTCCCCCTACGTCGGAACAAGTATGTGAGACATCTTCCCAAAAGCAGTACTTTGTACCCACTCACTTCACCAGCTTAAAGTCATTCGGTGGCGACACTAACTTTGCGGTCGAGGGAGGAAACGCTCTCAAATTTCACGCTTTGAAAACAAATGAGAATCTAAACAGCGCCCACAGTTACCTCCCTCACTCACTCAGTCACTCCTGACAAGATGGCTATGTTGTATGCCACCGCGCTGCATCACGGGTAGGCAATGTGCGCAAGCATGTGTGCGTACGAGGCGTTTGAGAATCCCCCCCGCCATGCTGCCTCCACGACACCGTCGGAAAAAATAGAATTACCGGGCACGGGCAATCAAAACAAAATGGGGAAAGTGACAGTGGTCGTCAGCCCTTTGTCACCACCACCGTTAACAATTCTGATTATTGATTCATCATTTAGGTCGTTTTTCAAGCAAAATATATTTTTGTTTTGTAGGATACTGTAGGTCAGACATTAATAAACAAATTGAACGTCAGGGGTCATTTGTGAGCTTCTTGCTGCCCTAACTGCTGGGACCATATTACGTCCCACTCTCTATGCAAGAGCCTTTCTATGAACACTACTGAACCTAGATCTGGTGTGTGGTGATTTGATTAAAAACATTTGGGAATACGCACCGCAGAAGCACGAAAATGATGTGATGAAGGTCTTTAAACTAGGTTTGTTTTATTCAGGGACCCTCTTCAAGATCAGGTAACAGCAGAACTCACCTTCAGGCCCCTATCAAGTCCAATCCTTTTATCCTTCATTGGTCATATTCCAGAACAATTTGCAATTAAATAACAGAAATCAGATTTTAATGATGGCAACAAGTGATGGAAATATCAATGGAATATATTATTATCAAGTATATGCAGCCTGTGTGAATAATTGATGACAATGAGAATTTTCCCTTGTCGTTTGACTTTGTCATGCTTTTTTTAATTATAAACAACAATAACAACAACTGCACAGCTGCACATTTTCCTTGCATATTTAATTCTAAATCACAGCAGCTGCCAGAATACTGTATAGCATGCCTTTAATTTGGCTATTCTCTCGTTCTTCTGACCAGTCTATTACCAAGTTAGTCCTTTTAATCATAAAGGTCAGACTTTATTGGAGAGCACTTGAAGGCATCAACTCTCTCTCTCTCTCTTTCTCACTCTCGCTTTCTCTCTCTCTCTCTGTCTAGGTATTTGTATGTGCTGCAGTGTTACTGTATGCCAGTCGATATCATCAGGATACTCTAACAGGAGCATTTCACATAGTGATTGTACAATCGCCTCATGAAAATATCACAGGATCTTATAGTTCTTGTTTTGTGAGAGTGTATTGTTGAAAATGTCCTTGTGTGCACTCTAGCCCTGCAATTTTATAATCATGGAATGGATCATAAGTATATCCCTACTGAAGGGGTATACTATAACTCAGCAAAAATCACACAGCCTTTCTTACCTAGGGGGACTTTAAGCTTGCGTGTCTTAGTCTACATTCTGATGTGCACATTTTAAGCCATGGGCATTGTTCAATATTCCTACAACACGTCTAAAGGAGGGTCAGTTATAAGATACAGCCACCAAATTAAACTAAACTAACATTCAGCTAGACACATGTAGCAGCGGTGTGTAAAAAACACCAAAGAGATCTAATATTGAAGATGATTAAAAATGTATTGTACAAGACAGGTTTGTTGATACAAAGCTATCAACCTTTATTTTTCTAAATGACTTTAGATTGCCCAGTTGCCCTTTTACACTGGGCCTTAGTTTGTTGGTTCTGGGGTATTATGACTGCCAGCTTATGACAGAGCATGCAGTAACTCCTGTGATTTGAACACCCTGCAGCATGCCCTCTCAGATCTGAAATTGCTTTTAAATTCAACCAAAACTAAAACTATGATGTTCTCCCCCGGGCCGACCAAAGGTTCCAACCCTCTCTATCTATAGTCTTGTTGGTGTTTCTATTCACTCCGTTGATAATTACAAATGCTACTATTTAACCCTGTCTTGGGTAGGTCTCACTTGTAAAAGAGGTCTTAATCTCAATGTGACTTCCCAGTTAAATAAAGGTTATATGTGATCACCACACGACTTTGTATTCAATTGACCGAGCTGAATAAAAACAGTTTACGCATGTCAAAGAAAGCAGCATGTTCTGTGGGAATTGACTAGAGGTTGATTTACCCAGCTGTGGTTGAAGGAATAGTATGCATGAGTTACTCATAGCACTATTACATCTGCAGCATTTGGTGAGGTGAAAAAGTGAGCTCTGTGGGCTTTTTGTTATCTGACAAAATCAAACGAAAGCAAATACTTAGGCCTACTTACAATGTTACAAGCTTAAGCAAGTATACGAGTAGATGTGCATAGAATTCTCAATGTTATATCAGTCAATCAACTCGAATGTCAGTTTCAGTTTTGTGATTTTAATTTAAAAAGGCATTTACAATATATGAAAATCATGAAAGGGTTAAATACCTGTTTTTAAAGGCTGTAAGGGGTGTGACAAATTAACCTCACGAAAATACCCCCCCCCCCTCCCGTGTGTGAAGGCCCTTAAGACATGTTTTTCATAGCTCTGCAGCAGAGAAATACACTGTGGACCAGTCATGAGTATTCACAAATCATGGAGAACATTGCCCCTGGTGGCCAAGGAGTGATTTTTCTTTTAACTTTGAAAGGGTATCAAGCTTCTGTTTCCTTTTTTGGTTATTTTGGATGAATCTTGAACTCTCCACCATCTAATCTGTTTTATGTCCCTTAATGCTATTGTTTTGTGCCAATTATTTGCCAGCAAATTAATAGTAAATGCAACTTCAGACATATTCTGTCATTGATGTCTGTCACTATTCTTTTTGTTGAGCCAACAACACGGTCAAATCGTACCATGCTGTATGCTTATTAGGAATAACATTGTGCATTTCACACATGGACACAACCCATGTCCTATAAATCCATGACATGCTATAGGCTGACTGTGACACGCTGGGAATGCTTGAACATTTTTAACAACGTAGCAGATGTTTTCTCAAGTGACTGGTCCTTAATTTGTTCTTTAAGGGATTATTTGTTTCTCAATGTAATTATTTTAACATATATTTAGCTGCACAATCCCAGCGGGTGGGGCTGCTTCTGGCATTACTGGGCCATTTCACACAAATAAATAGTGTCTGTTCAGAACAATTTGAACTTTGTGTTGGTGTGGGAAGCAAATCATGTGCTAAAAGGTAAAGCAACTCTGCAATCTTAATCACCAATCAGCTCTGCCAAAACAATGTTTTGTTTGGACTCAAGCACAATGACAGATCTACACTAATGGCAGAAGCGCTTCGGTCAGACATGACAGTAAAATGACCATTTGTTTTTACCACTTATTAAAACCTGAACAGAAGGCGTGATGCAAACATTTCTCTTTAAAGTAATAGGAGGGGTCCTACACCCTTGCATATATGGCTATAGGCAAGAAAATCAGGCATTAATAACTGGCCACGGTGGCTAGTTTGCTCACTGGTGTTGACATGATGAAGATGGGCTGAGAGATTGCTGTTGAGCAGTGCAATAAACTTCTCCAACACTCCACTGTAGCACGAGATGAATTGGAATATGGAAGAAGACCAACTGTTTTTTTTTATTTAACCCTACTATTTTCTTGATATTGGCTTTACCTCTTAATGGTTTGGGGCCCAGCAGAGCTAAATGTGTAACACTGATGATAATGCTAACTGCAAAATCAACCCTTTTCCCCCCATCATATTTTATTTTTCTTTCCTTCTGACCTTATTAAAATCCAATATCTAAAAACTATTAACTGGTAGGCTGCGCCACAAAGTGGGAATGCACATTTGATAAAGATGAATGAGGATAAACGAGCACAAAGCATTATTACACCAAATAAGATCATTTTTCATGTTTTATTATGTTATATGGCTATGCATGAATACATATACTGCATATTCCTTCTGTTTGTAATTCACATCCAAAGTCATGCTACATGGTGACGTTACAACGTTAAGTGTGTTGTTTGAGCTGGTCCCCAGGACCCCCCCCCCCCCAAACAGAACAGTAGGCTTAGTGCAGATACAATTTTGAGTGACATTTAGTGTATCTCAAATAGTCTACTAAGTAATTGGCTTATTAGTCAGTGAGGAACTTCCAACCAGGCGCTCCTGCCATTTAAAAAAATATGGTTTAGGCGGTAATGTTAAGAAAGTGAGAAGCTAATTCTGGAATCCATCAGCCGCATGCAGCTCAGGGCGTCTTGTTTGCTGCATGCACTGACGCTAATTGCTTTCCTTGGCTACAGAAACTGAACTGTCTGATATGGCTTCGTCATTATATCCTACAACATGACAATACATTCAATGAATGAAAGAATGAATGACTAAACGATTCAATCAATAAATCTCCATCCGCCTTTATGTGTACCCCGGCATTCCCTCAGACAGTTGACTCTTGGCTGAGCTGATAAGTCCCTCTTTATTCTGCCGCCTGCTGCCATAAAAGCACGGGGGGGGGGCGAGAGCTCATTGTGCGGAGTGATCTGATACGGACTACACCCAGCCGCTGCCTCACTGCCCTGGCTTTCTTTGCTGCCCCAGCCTTGACGTTGGTTAACGTCGAAGTGTGGGTTATATTGGAGACTGCATTCGTCTGTAGGTTTTCTTCCGATTTGGCTGTCTCTTTTCTGGCAAGCTCACTTCCAACGCTGTAGGGGTTTTTATAAAGCATCAATTTCTTGAACATGTCTTGGCAAAGCTACGTGGAAAACCTGATGGCCGATGGCAGCTGTCAGGATAGCGCCATTGTTGGGTATACGGACGCCAAATATGTTTGGGCAGCACATGCCGGTGGTACTTTCAACAATATCACGGTAAGAAGTCTAAATTAGGTAATTAGAGTGGAAGTATGGTTCCGTTTGACAGTGTTGTTATGTGTCGCCCACGCAGACGCTCACCAGACTGAATAGCGCTAAAACCGTTACCTCGCAGAGTCTAAATGACTAGCAAGCTAACGGTACCGCGCTAGCTTAGTGGGCTAGCTAGTTCATCGGTGGCCTGTCTCGGCTATTTCCTGCTAAGGAAACGTTGCGGGATTAGACCTCGTGTGGATCAGACAAGACTTCACGCATTGTGGCTTGCGCCTACCATAAATACATGAAGCAATTAGTTTCCGCGAACCAACACTAATCATAATTTCAGGACACCGCTGTATTAACCTAACGCGAATTTAAAATCAGCGACTAGACGGTGTCTGGCTATATGTATGACTTAAGAAAACGTGCATGCTTTTGTGTGCACGGCCGCTTTGATTGGCTAACGTTAAGCTGCTGCTTTACCGGCCACTGCCTGTGGTTAATAAGGCTAACTGGCGGACGCTTGGTCAGCTTCCTTCTTATCAACGGGAGCAGTCTACCTGCATATTCAGACGTGTAATATCTGATGGGAATGTCATATTGTTGTTCTCTTTTTAATTCATTGAGAGGGATGGCATGAGAGCTTTCCCGGTGCATAGACGTCACTTTACTTCCGCTGCTCACTGCAGGCAAGGGACGGGATGTGTTCAGTTCCAGAACATGTGGTAACGTTACTGCTAGATAACAGATATGCAGGGTTCCAACTTCTATTCCCAAACCTCCTCTCTTCATATCCAGCTGCAATTGTTAATGTTACAGTTTTATATCTGGCAGCATGCCAGCATAGCCGTTTTTACTAATGTTGGAATCTGGCTGCAACTAACATTACTTTTCATTGTCGATCAATCCACCGATTTATTTCCTCGATTAATCACTCGTTCCATAGACTGTCAGAAAATAGTGTTGTATAGCGAGCAAATATATTGCTGTTATAGTTTTGCTACTATAATAAAGACGTTTTTACTTCTATACCTTAGCGAAGAAGTGCCCTTTAACTTCTTGTGAGTTCATGTCCTTTGTCATGTCTTGTGGACATAAGTTAATTTATGTACTTATTAATATTGTCATTCATATTTTATACTTTGAGGTATTGTGGCTGGAAGCATACTGGTTACATCTGTGTGGGTATCTGACTGACTTTGCCCCAATCCTGTGGTTTTGTGTGTTTCAGTCTCAAGAAATTGATGTCCTTATCGGTAAGGACAGGGAGACCTTTTACACCAGTGGTCTCACTCTGGGTTCAAAGAAGTGTTCAGTCCTCAGAGACAGCCTCCATGATGATGGGGACTGGACAATGGACATCAGGACAAAGAGCCAAGGAGGAGAACCTACATACAATGTGTCTGTGGGAAGAGCTGGAAAAGGTAAAAGTGTATTTCAAAACGGTTCATGGTGCGTCAACCCATGAAGACAGCATTCTTATAGCTGCGATGAAAGCTATTAGAATGCTGTCTTCATGGGTTAATGCACCATATTGTTTTCTGTTGTGAAAACATCACATGGGTATGTGAGCTACCTCACATGAGATTTTTGGCTTACGGAAGTGCAGACTGAAAATCGGGCCCGTTCTATTCAATTTGCAACGTAAGATCATCTCTCATGGCCAAACATTTGCGGGTTCCAGCTTCTTAAATGTGAGAATTTGATGCTTCTCTTTGTCATACATGACTGTCTTTTGGATTTGTGACTGTTGCTCGGACAAAACATGACATGAGAAGACGTCTTCTTGGGCTGTAGGACATTATGCATGAGATTCTCCCTGACAAAATGATTAATTGAGGGGAAAAAATTAGCAAATTAATTTATAATGATTGGTAGTAGTAGCCTTATTGCAGATTAAGTGTCACAACATCATATGAAACTTTAAGGCAAATCCTATAGATGCAGACTTGTGAAGTTAAAATATTACACACACATTTACTTTAATTGTCTGATTTTCATAGTAAACCTCATGTTAACCAGGGTTTGCCTGCTCCAGTCTGTTTGCCTTTGTGTTCCTCAACGTCTGATATTGCTCCAGTGTTTCTCACAGTTTGAGAATTGTCTGCAGTCTGACATCTAAGACTTTTAGACTTAACTGGCTAAAAAATAGTATTGTATTCACAAGCTGTCCTTAGTATATACAGTTGTTCATAGCTAACAAAGCTCTAGAAGACTTTTTCATAAATTCTCACTTCAGCATATTAGGGAAAGATTGAGTGTGCTCCCAAATGTTTATGTGGGAAACACATCAAAACTAAACCGTTTCCCTCTCACTTTCCCAACACTGCTCCCCTTTTCTGTTGAGATTTCCACTTGTCATCTTACTGCTTTGCATGTTGTACTTAAGGAGGGGTAGTCATAATAGCACAAATGAAGTGTTATATATTTGATTTGCACCAACAGGTGGCAGTGAGACGCTACAGTCTTTACACATAACTGTATGGAAGAAGCAGTGCACCTTTATTAGTCACTGTCCTGTATCTTTAGTCATGTTTTGATTTTGCAGAATGAGCCTGTCCCTCCTTGAGTGCTGTACCCTCCTAACAACAAATGGCTCATTAGTGTTAAGTTACATCTGGTTTGCTGTTTTTAAAAGATATTCAACCATGTGTTATGGATGACCAGGGCTGTGTGTGTGTGGGGGGTGGGATTGCTTGCATTACTTGGCAACACTTGTTCACTCATTGACTATTCCCTGTTTAAGAACCACTAGTGAGTAATACATTGCAATTTCTGGACCCTGAATTCTCATGGTGGTCCATGGTGCGGTGTCACATTGTGGGACAGACTGTATGGACACTAGATTGTGTCAGTTGGTAAAAGTACGTATTGTAGTAGCAAAGAAAGCCTGCAGGCAGTTAGTCCTGGATGGCACACAGTTGAATATCCCTGGATGTACACACATCTCGTGACGATATTTCTTACTTGGAATGCCTTTCCTTTACCTTTTCTTAACTGTCCCTTTTCTATCTCTTCTCTTTCAGTTTTGGTTCTTGTAATGGGCAAAGAAGGGGTCCATGGAGGCGGATTGAATAAGAAGGCTTACTCAATGGCAAAATACTTGAGGGATTCAGGGTTTTAATGTCTTCAAGCTCACGTAGATAAAATTGAGACAAAAAGAAGAGAAAAGAAATATTGCTGTTAACATTTCTCCTGCAAGCAGTCAAATGTCTTGGAAACTTTTAATAGCAATGAAGAGTGGTAAGATACTGTGTCACCTTTGTTCCCCCCTTCCTCCTGTAGGGGGGAGACTCTTCAATTTTGTTCATTTCTCTTTTTTTCCTTGTGTGCTCCAGTATTGGTTATAGTCATGGGAAAGGAGGCGGTCCATGGTGGAAATCTTAACAAGAAAGCACATGCAATGGCTGAGTACCTGAGGAGGTCTGGATATTAAGCAACCTCTCCACCCATCCATCAACTTAGCAGCTCACTCCCACTCACCGCATTGTGTTGACACTACTTCCAGGATTAGATGGCCTACAATGTTACTTCCTCACCAGTTTACTTTTATACACAGCCTCTTGTTTCCTCCCTACACTTTTTTTTTTTTTTTTTTTTT